>CM039735.1:62388457-63006035 GCA_022539455.1 Dendrobium nobile
TTTTACAATATCACGAAAATTACAATGAATTATATGTAATGAGTTATGTTTGCGAGCTGTTGTAACACCATGTCACAAGTTAATGCAATCAATAACTTTAAATTTCACGGATAGGTCTGATGTGAACGAAAATATAAGATTCTGAAGAAGTCCTAGAATGATTGATTCAATATATATTGCAGGTTTGCATGATTTAAAAAAATTTGGTGTTTAAGTATAACATATATTAAAGAGGATTTAAAGAAAATGGAGTGCGGAAAAACTGTTGGACTTGATGATATTTCAATAGAGGTATGAAAATGCTTAGGAGAAGAAGGATTTTTTTGTCTTATGAAAATTTTCGATATTATTTTGAACACTTAATATATGTCAGATGAGTGGAAAAGGAGTTTGTTGATTTCTATTTTTAAAATAATCATGATGCACAAGAGTGTATAGTCCGAATTATAGAGGAATTAAATTAATCTATCATACTTTAAAACTACGGGAGAGAGGTATCGAGCATAGGTTATGATGTTTTAGTAATGTTTCTCAAAATCAATTTGGATTCATGCTGGGTAGGTCTACTATGGAAGCAATACATTATTGATGTACCCTAGTGTATGCTTTTTGCTATGATGGAGAAGTATAGAGAGTATAGAGAATCTACATATGATATTTATTGATTTAGAGAAAGCTTATCATAAAGTTTTAAGAAAAGTGCTAAGGAGTGTTTTAGAAAAGAAAGGGGTAATAATGGTTATACTCAAGTCATTAAGGATATGTATGTGAGAACTATTACTTGTGTTCAAACACAAGGTTGTTTGACTAATTATTTTCTTATTTTAGTTGGATTTCATCTAGGATCAGCTTCAAGCCCATATCATTTTGCTTTAGTTATGGATATTATTACTAGACATTTGCAAGAGGATGTACCCTGGTGTATGTTTTTTGCTGATGATATTCTTCTTGTTGATAAGACTAGGGAAACTTGAATTATGGAGGTCAACTGTAGAGTTTAAAAGTTTTTATTTGAGTAGATCTAAAATAAAGTACATGGAGTGTAATTTTGGTAGTAATAGATCTAGTAGGGGGATTGTGATTTTGAGCAATCAAGTCATTAATAAGAGTACATGTTTTTGATATCTCGGGTCTATTGTCTAGGGTGAAGGTGAAATAGATGGGAATATTATTAGTAGAATTTAAGTTGGATGGTTGAAGTGGAGGAATGCATCGGGTCTGATGCTTGATATAAAAGTACCCTTCATTTAAGATAAAATTCTATAAGATGGTGGTGAGATCTATGTTAGACCTGAACCAATCCAACCTGGACCGGTTCTGGTCTACTCCCGCCGGTCCAAGAAAAAAAGAAAATAAGAAAATAAGAGGGGGGGGGGGGGCTGGGAGGCGGGCATGAAGGGGGGCGGTAGCTTTGGTGGGGCCGATGGCTTAAATTAACTATGCTTTGGGAGGGAAAATTTGAATGAGGGGCTGTTTAGGGATTACATAATTTTTCTTTTGCTTTACTTAGTCTTTCTTGTTAGGGTTTTGGGATTATCTTGAATTGAGGAGAGATTTGAGATCTAGGATTTGTTCTTTTGGGCTTTAGGCTTTGCTAGAGAATCGAAGAGTTGTTTCTTCCTCTCGAATTGAAGAACTTGTATCTTGTATTATTTTTCTTGTTCGTGGATTGAATAGAAGAAGTTTTCCTTTTGTTTTCTCTCCAATCTTCTAACATTCTTGCATCGTTTTGCTGATTTCACTCTGAAATCAGCATACTTCTCGCTGTTTTAACCAATTATTGATAGGTTTTCTTGCGAACTCAAGTATTTCCCTTTAGGGTTACTTGCGAACTTAGGTATTTTCTATCAAATTGGTATCAGAGCATTGTCTTGGGACCATCGGCGGCTAAAATTATGAAATTTCAGTGGTGAAATTTCATCTGGAAGATCTTCTCGTGATTCTTGGTAGGAAATATGGCCAGTAAGACGGTTAAAGTTTTAGAAGGAGAAATTGGGCAACTTAAATCAGATTTGGAGAAAAAAATTTTGATTCTTAAATCAGATTTCATCTAATAATGAAAGGATGGAAGGGAAGTTCGCTGTGATGGAAGAGATATTGAAGAAATTGCAAGAAGTGAAGACCAATCAAACGACATCGAAAGCAAGGGTAACCATCGGCGGCCATGTAAGAGGTGGAAACTCTAACATGTTAGGGGAAGGGAAAATTTGGAAGTAGAGATCTTGGAGGGTGAAGATAGAATGCCTCCTCCATAACTACTTTCTAGGAGGATATGAGCACTGGTTTCAAAAGAAGGTTGCTGATTTTGTAGGGAGAAGGGATGATTTTTACTGTAGTACTGAATTTGAAATAAGATGAGGGGAATTTGATGAAGGGGTTGGGTATGATTGCCAGAGGGAAGATCGTGACAGCTGGGGAGCACCTCCTCTTCGCGGAATGGGAGGTTATGGAGGATTCAGGGGCAACGGTAGTGACCCAAAGGTGAGGAAGTTGAAGATGCTCATCTTTGAGGGTGAGGATGGCCATGGTTGGATCTACAAGGTGGAACAATATTTTTCCGTCAACGGGTTGACGAAGAAAGATAAGTTGATGGTGGCAGGACTATGTTTGGAGGGGAAGGCACTGAAATGGTACCAATAGCGTGACATGAGGCAACCTATCCGGAGCTAGAGGGAGTTCAAAGAGTGCTTACTAGAACGTTTCTGAACCGATAGGGGAGGAAACTTTTATGAGCAATTCGTTGTCTTGACACAGGAGGAGATTGACAGAATACTGTGATAGGTTCGAGTACTTGACCAGCAGATTAGATCGGCCATCTGAGATAGTGCTAGAGGGGAATTTTATGAAGGAGGAAGAGTAGTATCTGGATGTGATAGAAGTCTCCCTAAACTCAGTGGTAGGATTTATTTCGAGTCACACTATGAAAGTGAAGGGAGAGATAGCTGATAGAGAGGTGATAGTGTTGATAGTGTTAACCTCTGTAGAAATCGCACAAATGGGGGAAGAAACCAAAATCTGATGTACATAGCTCATGTCCGTTGGATCCAAGATTCCTGCCGAAATATTGCTGAAATCGGCGCCGAGCCGGTCTCTTCTTGCAAATCTCGTGAATTTGGCCTCGATCGCTTATTTTTGACGCCTTTAAAAGCTGCCTGAAGTCCTGAAGCTTCAGTTTCCATACACGATCTGCTCAAGCTCCTCCCAATCGATTCTTCTACACCTTTGCCCGACTTCTTGCAGAAGAATTGCAGGATACAGTTGATCGGACATCCCGATCCTCTGGATCATCTGAACCCGAACTCCATCCCGATACCTACCTCTTTCTTGTCTGACCAAATCCCCCGGATCTCACATCCGACTCCCTCTCCTCTGCCGAGCCCCATTTTTCTCCTTCGCAAACATCTATTTCTTATATACCCTAGCTCCTTCATTCGGCCAGATCTCACGCTCCAGACCGAAGTCCCTCTCCATCTTCTGCTTCATTTGTCCACAGAGAGAGAGAGAGAGAGTGTGTGTGTGTGAGAGAGAGAGAGAGAGAGAGAGAGAGAGAGAGAGAGAGAGAGAGAGTGAGCGAGAAAACCTACCTGGATTCTTCCATCTAGCCGAAACCTCAAGCATCGAACCTCAGCTCCCATTGCCGATCTTGCTTTCCTCTTCCTCAAGCCGCATTCAACAACACATAGCCGACCCCTTTAGAAAGAATTTTTTTTTTATTTTTATTATTTTTTTAAATGTTAATGTATCAATATTTATAGCTGTTGTTATAATCATAATATTATAATTATTAATAATTATAATAATTATGTTATTATAATTACTGATAATTATAATTATTATTAGTTATAGTACTTGTGTTATTATAATTATTGGTAAATATAATAATTATTATTATGATAATAATTATGTTACATAATTATCAATAATTATAATAATTATTATTATTATAATTACTGTTGTTGTTATTATTATACAAAAAAAGTTCCAAAAAAAAGGGAGGAGAAAGCAAAAAAAAAAAAATGAGAAACAAAAAAAAAAGAAATATATTTTTGTGCTTTTTGACAACGTCGCCATCGTCGAAATGCTAAGGTATAATCCTTCTAAACCTTAAAACTCCGAAAGCCCGATTTCAATGCACGCACCACGACAGAACAACCACCAATACACGTTTTTCTTAGCATGGTGGGAGGAAGTGCGTCGCGATGCTTGCGACGAAGCGGGTAATCACCTAAGATTCCTTTTTTGGAGTTTGTAGCGCACCGGAAAACCGCCTATGCACGCTTTTCTTAGCGTGGTGGGATGGGAATCTGGTGCGATGCGTACGACGAAGTGGGGATACCCATAAGTATCCGCTTGCAGGTAAACAACTGCTTTTCTTTTGCAACAGGTACCGAAGACCCATACACGCTTTTCTTAGCATGGTGGGGAATCAAAAAAATACGGCCGCAATGTCCTCGTCCGAGGACACCTACCAGACACGCTTTTCTTAGCGTGGTGGGAAAGGCCCAATTTTCCGTAGTTTTCCCCTAAACGGGAGAGACGTAAGGAGGCTGCCGAAATTTCGGGTAAACGTACGACTGCACTTAGACTTGCTTTGAATAAACTTGAACAAAATTTGAACTTAATGAGTGATAACAAATTGAGCAGAGGGCTTGTGGACTTGTATTCAAAAGAACTTGCTGAAGCTTAAGCTTGGACCAAATCACATTGAATTTAACTTGAACCTAAACTATAACTTAAGTGAATCACAAAATGGCTTGAACTTCAAGTGAATTTGAACAAGGACTCGAACTCAAGGAAACTAAGTGCAAAGAGCTTGAGCATTTGAACTTGAAGATAAAAATTTGGACTTGAATTCGAACTTAACATACTAGTTGATCATTTGAAATTATACTTAGAACTTGAATCAAGTGAACAAAACTTGGACTTGACTTGAATCAAGCACGTTGGGCGTGAACTCAGTTTGAATTTAGACTTGAACTTTACAAGACCATAGGGGACTCGAATATGCATTTGAACTTGAATGACTTGGACAACATGGAACTTGAATTCAATTTGCATCAAACTAAATCAAGAAGAACTTGATTCGAGCTTAGACTTGAATTGGACTTGCACAAAGAACCATTCCTTGAATTTAGATGAGCTTTTAATGATGACATTGAAATCAAATGTGAATATGCAAGTAAGGGACTCATGGTAAACAAGTCTCAATGTACATGAATGATGAACGATGAAATGATTCGAAGTGTCCAACCAAGTGAACTTGCAAATGAGAGCAAGTGATATCTATATTTATCATGCAATCAAATGCTACTAGAAGGATTTTGCATGAAATGTATGATGAATATGGTGGCACTTTCATAATCAACATCTGTATGCAAACAAACAAGTGGAAATCCATAAGAAATGAAAATGTAATCAAATGGCAAATGATCATCATAATGAGTTTGTAAAGGATTTGTGATGCTCATCATAACACACACAAGCGAATGTTACAAGTTATCAATCAACACACTTGAGGAGATTATTTATGAATGCAATCCATTCAGCAGTCAATGGTAATATACAAAATGGATGTGCTAAATCTACATACAAACAATGGTATAGTGGTACTTCATAGATGATGAATCATTTATGGACTATAAAGATTGGCGTGCACATGGATACACAACGTAATAGGTCTACAAGCAAAGAAATAAGAATGTTTAGGATATAACTTCCTTTTAACTAAAGATGGCTATTTTTGCAAATAAATACACAACATTCTATTTACAAGCAATCATGCTTGATGTAGTCTATTGGTAGGATAACAATTAGGGAAATGTTATGAATGCAAGGGAGCATAAGTAACACATATAAGGAGTTGTGATAAATGAAAGCACCTACGAGCTATGCAGCAAGAGCCGATGAATATTATAATGCTCTTGTAGCCAACCATCATTCAACATCAAGCAAATATATCGGACCCCTACAAGAAAGGATGAAAGATTTGCAATACATACAAGCTCTCTCTACAAATATAGATGTATGTACTACATGTCGTTTGTGAGTAGATGCAAAAAGATTTCTGTAAATGCAGTATCCTGAAGTCAATTTTAGCCTATGAATGAATACATCTATCTGTTTATGAGAAACAAAAGCAAATGTATTGAAAAGACCAAAGACTGTAGCCACATGTTGTACACCTAATACGTCGTCCACAAGAAAGTCACAAGAGAGTTGCAACAGATGCAAGCATATATAACTTAAGCATGAGATTAGTTAGTGCACTATAACCCACATGCAGAAAGCGATAAGTAGTGCACGACAGTCTACATGTACAAAGCAGCAAACAATTCAATCCAGAAGCTGCTACAATACGCCACCGGATCTGCAACATCTTTGCAAGCAGATAGAAGACGTTTACAAATATTGCAAAATACCCCTGTACATGCACCGTAGTTTGTATATACGTAGGTACACAATAGGGGTAAGTACAATCACACACTCGTATGGGCCCCGACAAGCGTGTTGTTGATACATACGTGACATCTAGGGATATTGCGCGGGTCAATAAGTGAATTCAAGTTCGAACTTGATCCTTCTATACGGATTAATAGGAGTCGACAGGGTTCGAACAATCAAACAAATATATGGTGGTGATGACCGGTATATTTATTTTAATACATTCATATTAGGCTTTTAAGGTCTATAACAATATGAATTCACTAATAAAGGTACAAAGCCTATAAGAAACCCAATCCTCACTCAACAGTTCGGTCGAGTCGACAATGTTCAATCAACAAATGGAAATGATCCCAAACACCCCGATGATGGCCGTGTTAAATATTTATCTCAACCGGAGGGGTTCACAAATACTTTCAAATGCCTCCCAAATGCTCAAATGCCCATCAAAAGCCAAAACTCCACATAAAATCCCAAATCCCAAAAATATTTAAAATTTGAAACTCAATCTCAAGTACTCCTAAAGCAAAATCTATCCACCATTCGCAATAGTTTGCCGAGGTGGACAAATTAGTTTACTTCAGCTCACATAGAGCTAATGCATTGTCGAAAATATCACTAGAATCCATTCCAAACAATCTTCTGCTAGTAAGGACGGGGCACGTGTCCTCTGACCGGTGGTTTTGCCGCCAAATGGCACCGCAAGATAAACAGTTATGACTTGGGGCCCTCTGAACTGAGTGGTTTTGCCGCCAAATGGCACCACGAAATACTGGTTATGGCCATAGCCAATACGCTCCTTAGTGACATCAAATCCTTGAGATATGAATCAATAGAATATTATCGATAGGATATAAAGCCCTCTGTTAGCTAAGGTGGATTTAAAGTTGTCCCCTTAGACAAACATTCACCCCAAGTCTACAAGATCCCCTTGGACGAAGCAACCTATGGCTGTTGACAAAGATCCTTCTGTTAGGTTGGGTCGACTACCTTCTCTGACTAAGTAGACTAGGGACCACGATGGCCCGGGACGACGGAACCATGAGATCTTCATCGGGTCCATCATCCATTCCCCCACCATCCGCTTTAAGTGAAAGATGGTGTAATTTCTATTTTAAATATCAATTTTTCAAACTTTCCAATATTCATTCCATGCTGCTACTATATGCCAGATAACATGTATCTCTTTGATACTCTGCATATCTGATTGATGACTAGCCTTAATCAAAAGTTCTCTCTCATTACCGGGAGGGGTAATTAACTATAGGGGCTTGCGCCTATAGGAAACAAAAACTCAGATCATAAAGTCCTCGCAAAATGAGGGCGAAATCTCTGGGTAGTGTCTTATCTACAAACCCATCTGCCTTCCCAAAATTTACTCCAGAACTTATTCCATTAAAACTCCCTCGCCGAAGAAAAAGCACAAAGCGGGCGGTGGCCGGGGCCGAATTTTCGGAGCCCACAGATAGATAGTGGGGCAACCCACAATTTCATCTCCACCCAGATTGTTGATCTGTTGAGGTAGAAATTAGTAGATACATGAGGCGGACAGGCAAAGGTGGAAATGGGCAGAAGAGTTTGTAGGAGAGTTGTGTTGACCATTTAGGGGGTATAAGTGATGGAGAATTTTCTTCTCTTTGAGTTGGGAAGCACTAATGTCATTCTGGGGATGAAGTGGTTACAGACCTTGGGAGAGACCAAGGTCAATTGGGGGACATGAGGATGGAACTGGTGGTTGGGGGAAAGAGAATGATGATTCAAGGTGATACAGGGCTATCTAAGACTGGGGTATCTCTCAAGTCTTTTATTAGAACCTTAGAGGAGATGGGAGGAGGATACTTGGTGGAGTTGCATCGCTTGGAGGGGACCAGACTAGAGGAGGGAGATATTCTCTCTTCAGTGCGGCCACTCATATAACAATTCAACAAGATTTTTCAACCTCCCCAAGGCCTACCACAACAGAGGGAGTTGGTGCACGCCATTACTTTGAAGGAGTGTCGCCGATCAGTGTTCATCCCTACCGCTATCCTCAGATTCAGAAGGATGAGATTAAGAAGCTGATCTGTGAGATGCTGGAGGATGGGATCATCAGACCGAGTGTGAGTCCTTTATCTAATCTAGTTCTACTGGTTAAGAAGAAGGATGGTAGCTGACGATTTTTTATGGACTAAAGAGCTTTGAATAAGGGGACAATGTCGGATAAGTTCCTTATTCATGTGATTGATGAGCTCTTGGATGAATTGTATGGGGCAGTGATGTTTTCTAAGCTGGATTTGAAGTTTGGGTACCATCAAATTAGACTGGGTGAGGTAGACATCTCAAAAATAGCTTTCAGGACACACGAAGGACATTATGAATTTCTGGTAATACTGTTTGGGCTTACCAACACCCCATTTTACTTTCCAGTCGCTGATGAACAGGGTGTTCAGGCAATACTTTCGAAAGTTTGTTATGGTGTTTTTTGATGACATACTGGTGTACAATAAAACCGAGGAGCATATGGAGCACTTGAAGATGGTTTTGGAAGTCCTACAGGAACATCAACTGAGGGCCAACCTAAGGAAGTGCAGCTTTGCCCAGGCTAGTTTGTAGTACTTGGGATATGTAGTGTCTCGACCAAATAAAAATTGAGGCGATGCTTAATTGGTCTATGTCTAGGAACATAAGGGAGTTGAGGGGTTTCCTAGGACTGGCTGGTTATCATAGGAGATTTGTGTCGGGGTACAACACCATTGAGAGAGAGAGCTCATGAACATTTTTTTGTGGGGACAAGCAACAAGTCGGGATTTTGAGAGGTTGAAGAAAGCCATGACGACATTTCCATTTTTAGCTTTTCCGGACTTCAGCTAGATCTTTGTAGTGAAGATCGATGCGTCAGGATATTGGTTGAGAGCAGTGCTGATGCAGAATTACAGGCCTATAACATACTTCAGTCAAGTGCTGTCGATCAGGGCATGACTGAAGTTGGTGTATGAGAGAGAGCTGATGGCCATTATTTTGACTGTTCAAAAGTGGCGCCCTTACCTCTTGGGTAAGTATTTCATTGTCCGGACATATCAGAAAATCTTGAAATATTTATTAGATCAGAGGATGGTGGCAGAAGAGTATCAGAGGTGGTTGTCCAAATTGCTAGATTATGATTTCAAAATCCATTACAGACTGGGATTGGAAAATAAGGTGGTAGATGCCTTATCAAGATGTGTTGGGGAACTCCAGGAGATGAAAACTTCAGTGCCACTGATGGTAGATTGGGGGGATATCAAGGGGGAGAGCATGCAGGATGAGGAGTTGAAAAAGATTAGAGAGGATTTGATTAAGGATACGAATAGCCATTCGGGGTACTCACTTGAAGGGGGGAGACTCTTACATCAAGGAAGGTTTGTGATGCCAAGAACCTCCATCCATATTCCTCACTTATTGCAGGAGTTTCATGATAGTGCAGTTGGAGGCCATTCCGGGGTACAAAAGACCTACAAGAGACTAGTTGTTTAGATATATTGGAAAGGGATGAATATGGATGTGGAGAAGATGGTGGCGAGGTGTGAAATCTATTAGAGGAACAAATACATGGCTATGGCTCCAGGGGGGTTGCTATAACCTTTGGAACTTCCGAACAGGGTATGGGAGGAAGTGCCCATGGATTTTATAGATGGATTGCCACGATCAGAGGTATTCACAATCATTATGGTGGTGGTGGATATTACTGAGCAAGTACGCACATTTCATTTTATTACAGCATCCCTAGAGCGTAGTGACAGTGGCAGCAACATTCACGAGGAAGGTAGTCATACTGCATGGGATTACAGAGTCAATAGTTTCTGATCGGGACAAGGTGTTTCTCATCCAATTTTGGAGAGAGCTATTCAGGTTACAGGGAATAGTTCTCAAGAGAAGCACCACTTACCACATACAGAGAGATGGGAAGACAGCGGTTGTCAGCAATAGTTTAGAGACTTATTTGAGTTGTTTTGCTTCTGAAACACCAAGGATGTGGGCCAAATGGATGGCATGTACTGAGTATTGGTATAATACCTTGTACCACTCAGCTTCTCAGATGACCCCTTTTAAGGTGCTATATGGAAGAGACACTCCACAGTTAATACACTTTGGAAAAGGGAGCCACTAGTATCCTCAGTGGAGCAGCACTTGGAGGAAAGGGATAGGTTGGAGGAGTTAAAGAAACATTTAATGAGGGCACAACATATCATGAAGAGGCAGACAGATGCACATAGGATAGACACCCAATTTGAAGTAGGTGAGAAGGTTTTTCTAGAACTATGGCCCTACAAACAGAAGACATTGGCCAACATGAGAAATGAGAAGTTATCATAAATGTATTTTGGCCCCTATGAGATATTGGACAAGATTGGAGCAGGGCATACCACTTGAAGTTATCTCCATCCGCCACTATACATCTAGTATTCCATGTGTCACAGCTGAGGAAGGATATTGGGGAGCATGCAATCAGTGCATAACTTCCTAAATCATTGACCAAGGAGATGGAGGTGGTTTTAGAACCTCTAGAGCTAGAAGGGATGAGATATGACAAGGAAGGAAACAAGGATGTATTGATTGCATAGAGTGGGCTTCCTGATTTTGACATCACGTGGGAACCGTGACATCACATGGGAACCGTATGAGAGGTTGAAGCACAAGTTTCTTCATTTCACCTTGAGGACAAGGTGAGTCTTCGGGAGGGGGGTAATGTTAGACCTTAATCGGTCCAACCTGGGCCGGTTCTGGTTTACTCCTACCGGTCCAGGAAAAAAGAAAATAAGGGGGGGGGGGGGGGGGGGGGGAGGGGCCAGCTTTGGTGGCCCATATGGGTTTAAATTAAACATGGTTTGGGAGGAAAAATTTGAATAAGGGGCTGTTTAGGGATTATGTAATTTTCCTTTTGCTTTAATTATTCTTTCTTGTTAGGGTTTGTGGATCATGTTGAATTGAGGAGAGATTTTAGATCTAGGGTTTGTTCTTTTGGGCTCTAGGCTTTGCTAGAGAATTGGATAGTTGTTTCTCCCTCTCGAATTGTAGAAACTTGTATCTTATATTATTTTTCTTGATCGTGTATTAAATAGAAGAAGTTTTCTTTGTGTTTTTCTCTCCAATCTTCTGAAATTCCTACATCGTTTTGCTGATTTCTCTCTGAAATCAGCATATGTCTCGCTGTTTTCACCAATTTTTGATAGGTTTGCTTGCAAACTCAAGTATGTCCCTTTAGGGTTACTTGTGAACTTAAGTATTTCCTATCAACCTGCAATGTTTATGGCGCATAATATTGGCCATTAAAAGAGAAACATAACATTAAGTGTTGTAAAGAAGAGGATGCTCAGGTGGATGATTAGCTTTACTCTTAGAGAAAAATGTGAAACAAGCATATACGTGAAAAGATTGGAGTAGCTCCAGTGGCAGATAAGATTAGAGAGAGTCGCCTTAGATTGTTTGGTCACATAAAATGCCGACTTTCTGATGACCCGATTAGGAGAGTAGATCTATTAGATTTGACCTATGTTAAGAGAAGTGGAGGTATACCTTAAAAGACTTGATTAGAAAATGTTAGAAATGATTTTTTTTTAATTAAATTTAAATGAGAATTTGACTCATAACATAACACAATGGAGAAAAAAAAAGATTCATGGGGCCGACCCTACGTAGTGGAATAAAGGCTTGAATTTGTTGTTGTTGTTGTTACTTATATTAGTAAAGCCTTTATTAAGTCCTAGTTACTTTGTATAAATACCTAAAAATGTATTAGAAGGATAAAATCATGTAATAGCTTCTAATTTTTGGGAGGCAAGTTCCCCGTATTTGCGAAATATGATTTAATGTTTCATATGATTTAGAAGTTTTGAAACCTTCAGTGTGCTCTCTTTTTTCCCTTATATCATTGTCATAATGTTGAAACAAGAATGAAAAACTTTAGATTGCTCATTACTTTCTGCTTGGCATTTATTTAGAGATTGGATTTATGACTGCCTCCACTCAGTTTTTGATTTCTTGAGATGAAAAAGAGCGCTAAGTGTGACAAGGGAAAAGCGTAAACCGTTTGAAGAACAGTGTGAAAATTATCATAGGCTACCTCATCATAATGAAACTTAACTATGCTGTACATAGCTAAAATGTTTAAGGAAATATGGGGTGATGGTTGTTCAGAATTTGTTGAGTTGCTGGGAAGTTCCTTTTATGGGATTCTACCCTTGTTTTTGCTGGGTCTTCCTTGAAATTAAGAAATACTTGGTATGTCATACAGAAGACCAATCTTTCCAAATTGTTCCATATAATGCAATACGGCAGATTCGGCATAGCATGCAATATTTGACCTCCAATCTTCACAATACAATAGTAGATTAAATCACATGTTTTACACCCCGTAAATTGCCATTCTATCCCACCCTCCCTTTTGTCTTTAATTGGTTTTCTTTATTTTCTTAAGGTACTTATTTCAAGTCAATTACTTCTGATATGTCATCAAAAAGTTCTTCTAATCAGGCAGGAATCTTGATGCAAATATTAATAAAAAATTTCAAAAATTAAATCCTGAACCCTTTGAACTCCGATTTCAGCAAACTTATAGTCAAATTGAATGTTTCGAAGAGACAAACCCAATAACACCAAAATCGGTCCAATCCTTAGCCCAAATGGGCTCAAATCGAAGGCTCGAAGCACATTTAGATGTCCAAAGCATATTAAATGATATACAAATGTGACAAGTTTTTAGTCGAATTGAGCGGCTCGGCGAGACGAATCCAACGAGCCTAAGATCACCGAATTCTGACATCTTTATGACACTCAAATGCTCGATAAATGGTCCATGATTGAGAGAGTTGATATCGGTCATCCTTTGAAACACTCCTAACATGTCCTTAATCTTCTCCCTATTTACTAGCCATACCACTCCCAAAAAACTATAAATAAACCTCTTATTCTTTACCGAAAGAAGGAGAAAAAAGTTAGGAGAAGAGAAAAATCAGAGATCTCTCTTACATTTTTAAGCCATTGTCGTTGCCGATGACCACTATTTACTACCACCAGCAACTACCATCATCATTGACGATTGACATCAGAAATCGTCATCATTCCTAGAATATTACCAAGATTATATCCAATTGTTGTTGATCTTTATATTTTCCTCTTCTTCAGCAGTGAAGAAAGGAGAAATTTTATACCTCTTATTACATAGTAAATTCTACAATAGGGCTAGGCCCCTCGATCTTCCCTTTCTAGACTTTCTACATAAAAAATTGTCCGGTCCTATCATTTTTCTCTGTTCGTGCTATATTTTTGCGCATTGCTAAGACATGAAATTCAATCTCTATTGACTTAAATTTTCTAGCACGCAAAAACTTCTATTAACGCAAGCTCAGTCGCCAAGCAATAAAGTTATCTCAATGTCATTTGATTAGACGAAAGATGCCATCATGTAATTATTTTATTATTTCAAACTGCTTGGTTGGTCATGTTAGAAGTGAATTTTTTATGTTGTAGTATGTATTGTTGATTTTTAATCTATTGCTTTCATTGCAGCTATGAAGTTGTATTGACACTTGATAAGGAGAAACACAAGGTGGACGGACCCATATATTATTATGTTTTCAATTCTCTCTTAATATCATTACTTGTTCTTCATATCTATTGGTGGGTTCTTATCTTCCGGATGATTATTAAACAAATCCAGGCAAAAGGTCAGATCAGTGATGACGTACGATCTGGTAAGTTTGGTTAATCTGTGTTTTTCTTTGCTAATCAGCAGTCACAATAAGATAAACTTCATCATTTGAACTTTGAAGTTGAAATGATTGAGACGTGTTCTTTTCCTAGGAACCGTAAAAATATTCTCTTCACCTGATTTCATCTTACTTCACAGATTCTGAGGAAGAGGATGAGCATGAAGATTAACTCGAATAACATTACAGTCTGTGCCCTGCTGAAGTTGGTTCCATCATTATTATGATATTCAGTATTATTTCGGTTACCATATTCACCAGTTGCTTCTTATTTGGTTTGACGTAATCCATCAGAGGGGGTGAGTTAATTCGGACCGTTTGTATCTTATTCCTTGTGCAGCTGTCACCTATTGTGGCCGTTTAGGTTTTCGCTTATTTTTCCTCGTGACTTATTATTTGATAAAAGATTGTCAAGGGATAGGCATTCTTCTAATTGACCACTGTATACATTTTTAGTTTAAAGAGTTTATAGACAATTGACTTTCCTATTTAAACTTTTTTAATTGAATTCCTAAAGATCCCTTGTTTGATTTATTGCTTCCTAGGAATGAAGAACTGTACATTGCTTGTTGATGTTGAACCTTCTCTTTACTCAATAAAGCTAACCAGTTTTAGGAGATTAATTCAAGTTTACTCTTAAAGGTAGATGCTTGGAACATCTATACTTCAAACTCTTACAGTTTCCTGGAACATTGTGAAGATGACTGCTCTCATTTCCATGTAGGAAATATTTTTGAGTAGATTTTTTGAATATCCTCATTTAAGCTGACTTGGTTCATGTTATATTGGATGTGGTCAAATGATCCTGATGATCTTATTCATATTACAGCACTTGACGAACAAGTTAGAACTTAACTAGTAAAATCTACTTTATCTAATAAAACTTAAATACGATAATGTGATAAATGAAACTCAAGTTGACAAAAAACTATAGTCCTCTGATTTAACAATGCCCTTTCTCTGTTGGTAACATTTACATTCAAGGGAATTGTATGTTTTCTTTATTGGCCATGTTGTATTGCAAAATGAAATCCGTTGCCTCCTCTGAAGTTTTGACTAGATGGCTCCGCTGAAATGGATGACCCAAGCTGGACATTACTCCCAACTCCTATGTCATATTATTACCTAGACCTTTCTCTAGCGTCTTAAGTTATTAAGGTTTCATTTGGGTTGACTTTCTTACTGCTTCTTAAAGTATTTTTTAATACAAAAATTTTAATTTTTGTATTAAAAAAATACTTTAAAAAGTAACAAAAAATTGTTCCAAACGAAGCCTAAATCACAAAAATCACGAAATATCACTTGTATGTTTAAGTAATTAAAAGCAGATTATTATCAACACTAAGAGATTTATTTCAGAACTCATTTAAAAATGATAAAACGCTGTATTTTAATAGAAATAAAATATTACAACACAATACAATCATTGAAATGCGAATTATAAATGCTCACACTTTATTAACCAATTAGTTGTAATTTGTTTTGGCAATATTTTATCTGCAAATTCTCATTCCAACGCCACAATCTCCACTTCAAATTGTTCATATATATATATATATATATATATATATATAAATAAATAAATTGGCCAATTTGCACATGCTTGAATTATTCTGTAAGAATGATGTCACATGCTTGAATTATTCTGTAAGAATGGTTAACATCACAAAGACTAAATTACAGTTCATGATAACATGGATAGCAATATGACGTTATATGTTTATATGTGCATATCATGCAGGATAATTCTCCTGTCAAACCCTAAATTGCCTCTATAGTATAACATGAAGTGAAGAATATCACTTAAAAAAAAAAAAAAAAAAAAAAAAAAAAAAAGAAAGAAAAAAAGAAAGAAGTGAAGAATATCACTTCTTGAATGCCTCCTATATCCAATGTAACAGCTGGCTGCATCTTTGAAAAAATGGGTGAAAATCCTTTTTTAAGTTGACCATATTTATTATTTAATTGTGTGTAGTTATAAATCATTCCATCTCTTTTCATTAAAAATTTATTTTATTCCTTCAACCATCCATGCTAAAGTGAGTGGTGAATATATTAATAAGCTTTATCTGGTTGATCGAACTATCTGCTAGGGTTTTGCTTCGTACCCTAGTCGACCTGTTTTTCTATCACCGCCACCTCTTCCCTCCAGTGAGGGGCTCCCTTCTTCATGGGGTCCCCTCTCCACGAAGATGACTTTCCCCCTCTCCCTAAACCTCTAGAGACTCCTCTGGTTGTTCCCTCTGTGCATTGCAGCTGGACAAATGTTGTCACACCTGAATGTTTGTCATCCAAAGATCTTCCAGTCAACTTTCGTGAAGAAACTAAGGAGGTTCTTGTCTTCCAACGCGTTAAAGCTAAAGTCGCTGCCGAAGAGTAGAATCTCTAATTGGTTGGCTTCTCTGTCGGTAAGAGACCGTATTACGAAGCTCTTCTTTCTGCCCTTCGGAAAACCTGGAAACTCCAAGGTACTATCCAGCTCTTTAGCATGAGTGATGGATTTTTTCTTATTAAGTTTTCCTCTCCAGTGGACTATGAAATGTCTTGGCATGGTGGAGTTTGGTTCCTCTTAGGCCGTTCGTTCATCCTTCAGAAATGGCATATCAAATTTAAGCCCAACGAGAAAATTTTTCTTCAGTTCTGATTTGGGTCAAGCTCATTGATCTTCCCCTTTGCGTTTGGAACTGATCAGAGGGGATTTCTTGTATCGCCAGCAAAATCGGCATCCCCCTGGCAGTGGATGCCCTCACTGCCCAAAAATCCAGGCTTACCTATGCCCGAGTCTGTATTCAAGTCAATAACAAAACCAAATATCCTGACTTTATACCCATTTCCATAGAGGATGAAATTATGCAAGTGAAAATTCAGTATGAATGGAGGCCTTCTCCATGTGATAGCTGTAGTTCCTTGTTTCACTCTTCAGAGACTTGCCCCACCAAACAAGTTACTCTTTCCAGAGAAAATACCTAAAAAACTTACAACTTCAGAGGTAGGAGCTCTTCTCGAGCACCCAACTCTAATAGAACTCGGGAGAAGAGTAACAACTCTTCAGCTCAAGTCAAGATCCCCAGCCAGACTGCTAATTCTAAGGCTATTGTTGCCTCAGCACAACAACCTCCTAAACCTCCCTCTTACATCCCTTCTTCTAGCTCTCCGTCAAAATCATCCCTTCCACAACCCGTTATAGAACAAACCTGTACCTTCAAAACTTAGTCTCCAAAAATTGACCTCATTCCTAATCTAAACTCCCCTACAGATGAAACCATTCTCACTACCATCATTCCCTACATTCCCCAAAAGAAGGCAACTATCATTGCCTCTCCTAATAAGTTTGATGTCCTTCTGGACATCCAAACTGATGCTAGCTCTACCAACAACGAACCCACTATGGAAACTCAGTCAGGAAAACAAAAAGAGGCATCCAAGCTACCTAATTTTCAAGATGATCAACACACCCAGCCTCCACCCTCCTCATCTCACAATAAAAACACCCGAGGAAAGCATAAGAAGCCTCAACCATTTTCCACCAAATCTCAAAGACCCTTCCCCACATAGCCTCTTAGAACATTAGGGGGTTCAACAACCCCAACAAAGTCATGGTTTGCAAACAGCTCGTTAAAACCCATAAGTTGGACTTGGTTTGTATATTGGAAAATAAAATTCATAGGAATTCTATAGCTGATCCCTGGTTCTGTGCTGCTCATACTATTTTTGAGTTCAAAGTTGGTTGTAACAACTTTGATCTTTCTACATTTGCTAGAATTTGGATTAAATGGGCTGGGAACATAATTAATTTTGTTCCCAATTTCTTCTCTCCTCAAATGATTTATGGATGGGTCACTTAAGGACCTTCTATGTCTTTAACCAGAGTGATGTATATGGATCTAATGCGGAGGACAGAACTATTCTTTGGCAGCAACTTTGTAACAATATTCCTTCCCCCGGTTTGCCCTGGATCCTGATGGGCAATTTTAATTGTTGCAGATTTCAAAATGAGAAGGCTGGGGGTTTCCCCTTCCATTTTAGCTGCCTGGGTGAATTTAATTCCTTTATCTTTGGTAATCACCTCTCCGATCTCTATTCTACTAGTCTTTTTTATACTTGGTTCAACCAACAGACTGAAAGTCCTATACATCTCAAACTAGATAGGGTTCTAGTTAATGAGACTTGGATTGCCCAATATCCTCTTTCTCATTATTTGGTTGATAAACCTATTTGTTCAGACCATAATCCTATTACTCTCAAGGAAGGCAGCAATCACCTTACTATTAGTCGGTTTCAGTTCAAAAACTTTAGGACTTCTAAGGATGATTTTTTGAATATCATGCTTGACATTTTCTTGGAGCCTATGGTTGGTAATCCTCCAATGGATTTTTCTAACAAGCTTAGAAAACTTAAATTATCCATCAAGAATAAAGATTGGGCCTCTGCTAATGCTATCTAACTATCTCTTCATAACCTGCAGGATAAGCAAAAGTCTCTCCTCACTTTATTGGACGCTGACCCCACTAGTCTTCCTCTCAATTCTACTTTGAAGTCCATCAATGGGGAATTTGCTGATTTGACCTCCTCGTGGACTTCCTGGGTATCCCAAAGGGCTAAAGCAAAATGACTTAAAGATGGAGAAGATGATCTGAAATTTTTATACTCGAAAATTCATATGAGGAAAAACTTTAACAGTGCTGCACTTTCTACTGCTTTATATGGTAACTCCAGGAATATTGACAATGCTAAGAAAACTATTATTGGCCACTTTTAGATGCTTTACAACCCCCAAGATCTTCAGATTCCTGAGATTTCCTGTTTCCCTCCTGGTAGAACACTTCCTTCCTCTATGTATTCGACTCTCACAGATCCTATCTCCTATACTAAGATCAGGAATGTGGTTTTCTCCGGGGCTTCCTCTTCCTCTCCTAGACCTCATGGTTTTAATTTCCAGTTCTACAAGTCTAGCTGGCACATCCTTGGCCCTTCCCTTTGCAAAGCTGTTAAGTCCTTTTCTGTTAAAGGATATCTCCCGAAGGGGATCAAATCTACTGCTATCTTCTTGATTCCTAAAACCTCTCATGTCAACTTTGTTTCGAACTTCAGGCCAATTTCCCTCTGCAATACTTTGAACAAAATTATATCCAAAATTTTGGCTACTAGGCTTAAATGCATTATGCCTCTTATTATTAACAAGGCTCGGGCTGTTTTCATTAGCAATCGGATATCCACGGATAATGTCATTTTGGTTTATGAAATTTTGGGTTTCTTTAAGAAATGCACCAAAGTCCCTTATTTTTGTGCCAAATTGGATATCAAAAAGGCTTTTGATTCTCTATCGAGGAAATTTTTGTTGCTTAGAATGGCTCAAAAGGGTATCCCCCTGTTTTCATCCAATGGGTTAAAGCTTGTATTTATAACGTGCACTTTTCTATATGCATTGATGGGGGCTTAGAGGGCTTTATCCCCTCTTCTGTGGTGCTTCTTCAGGGATGTCCCCTTAGTTCTTACTTATTCTGCTTTGATATGGATGCCTTATCTTGCTTATTTGACAACATGGAGGAGGGAAGATCTTTTCAACTAGTGGATATCAATGGATTTAAAATATCGCATCTTCTTTATGCGGATGACGTCCTTATTTTTGGCAAGGCTACCATGGCAAATTGTCAATTGCTAAATGACATTCTTCTTAATTTTGCCACCTATTATGGCCTACAAGTTAATCCGGATAAAAGTTCAATCATCATGCAAGCAAACTCTCCAAATTCTAAGGAGATTTGTGACACTCTTCAAATCCAAAATCTATGCATGACTATCACTTACTTGGGCATCCCCATTTCAATCAAAAGACGGTTCATCTCTCATTTCCACCCCCCCCCCCCCCCCCCCCCCCCCCCCCCCCCCCCCCCTTCTTGATATTATAACTAATAAGCTTTCTGGTTGGAAAGCTACATCTCTTTCTTTTGCAGGAAGGCTTTAATATCTGCGCTTCACCATCTGGAATACTATTGCATATTAGATTCGGAGGGCTATTATACCTAAGTCATGCTGCAAGCATATAGAAAAAATGTCAGCAAAATTCCTTTTCTTTGGGGATATTAAGGCTAAAAAGCTTCATTTAGTCTCTTGGGCAAGTACTTGCAAGCCAAAAAAAAAGTGTGACCTTGGGCTACCTGCGCTCCAAGCTATATGCTATGCTTATGATTGTTCTTTGATCATGAGAATTTATAAGTACCTCTCTCCACTCTCTACTTGTTTTTTTGCCAATTACTGCTCACCATGGAAACTCCCCCCTATTTCTGTATCGGCTATGTGGAAAAGCATATGCTCCTTTACTGTCAGAGCAAAATCTAATATGATTTTTAAAATTACTGAGAACTCTCCCATTAGCTTGAAATGGGATCATTGGTGCTCTGGTATGTGTATTCAAGAGGTCCCAAATTATGAATCTATTACTAGACTCTTTCCTAATCATGCCCCGTTGGGTGTGCTTTATTATGAAGGGTTTTGGAACCTTTCGATGAATTGCCCTGCTTATTTACTGGACCTTATATGCTCTATTCCTATTCTTAGAGCGGGTAAAGGTAAATGCTTATTTTGGGGCTCCAACAACTCTTGCAGTTTTGGTAAATTCATTCAGGATTACCAAAAAGATGATGGGGAAGTTTCTTGGAGCAATTTTGTGTGGCATAAAAGATTTGCTATTAGATTCTCTATATATGCTTGGCTTTGTTTTGTTGGTGGGTTGAAAATAGCAAATGTCTTAAGAAAGAGGAATATCATTGTGGATCCCATATGCATTTTTTGCTAGACCTTTCTTGAAATTGCATCACACCTGTTCTTTGAATGTGAATACATGTTTTGCATCATCTCTAGCCTTCTCCCGCCCCTAAACATTTTTCTCATGAGGCCGAATCATTGTCAGATAATTGAATATTTTTTCGAAAAGAGCAATCCTAGAACTGGAAGTTTGGCTTTTAACTTGTTGACTCTTTGGGCTATAGTTTATATTATCTGGAGAGAGAGGAATGAGGGAAATATGCTAACTGTTTTAATAGCATTGTAACTATTATAGCTCTGATTAAAAAGGTGATTGGTATCAAGCTTAATAGATGGAAAAAAGGAAGGATATACAAGGCTCTCTTATAGCTATTGCTCGAGGAAAGTTATGTTGCTTTTGGCAAGACTTGTTTTTGTCTTGCTTTTCTGATCTGCTGCATTTCTCTAATCTTTCTGTCCGTATTTGGTTTTTTATGGTTGGGGGCGATGATGTTCATATTGCATGTTCTCCCCATGGATGGCGATCTTTGCAACAAACTTGTATTTTTGATGACATTTTTGGCAACCGGGGGATAGAATGTTGCTATGTGGATGCACATATATTTTTCCTGAGCCATTTTTTTGTCCTACACCTTCTGCTCTGGAAGGTTATTTTTTTGGGCTTCTAACTTGGATTAATTCTTCAAAGCCAGTTTTGACTTGCATCCTTAATCTCCATATTTTCTCCTTTTTTTTTTTAACTTTCACATGTGTAATTTTGACACCATTTGGTGTTCTTTTTTCATCCTGCTATCCCTGATAGCTTTCTTTCATAATTTTGTTCCTTTTGTTTTTTAAACATGTAACTAGTTTTTATATTAATGGAATTTGGGCTTTGCCCTACTTTTTCCGAAAAAAAAAGCTTTATTTCCCTTCGATAAAGATCATGGCAAAATAACCCCCCTCCTTTCTTCTTTGACTCTCCTATTTAATAGGAAGATATGAATTGCTAAAGCATTTTGTTATAATTGCATCACCTTTGAGTTAAAAGAATGGATTGTTCAAAGATGTCATTTTGGTGCTTATTTGATGTTATGCCTTCAACATTAGTAGGAAAATATGATTCTAATGATGGAGACAATCAAGAAAAAAATAACTTAAATTTTACATCGTAAAATAATTAATGGTATTTTTTAAATATTTATTAAAGAGGCCTCAATTAGTAGGTGATTGCTAATTGTCTACAAAATTCAACCATTTCCAAGGAGTTCGAATCTCATCTCGTCTGTTAGATAGGACATACCTATAGAAAGAAAAGAATAAGAAAATATCCATTCTTTTATTATAACTACAATAGTTATACAAGATTAATGAGATTAGACTATAAGTAAATACCATAGCTTATTGTTGTGGTTTGAAGGCTTTACTCATCAAACGCCAAAGACATAGGAACACTATACCTGATCTTTGTTGTATTTGCAGCAATGATCGGAACATCATTCTAAATGTTAAGTCGAATTGATCCAGGAATATCTTAATGAAGATCATCAACTATATAATGTAATTGCTTATGCATTTATCATGATCTTCATGGTTATGCTAGCTATGGTATGAGGATTTGGTAGGTTGGCTCATTAAATAGAAGAAATAATAAAAAATTTATTTTTTTGGGGACATTTAAACTAATTAAGATAAACTCACACACACATCATGTACACAAGACTTAAATCCAAGACTTCTTGGTTGGTAGCTAAACAACTAACAAACTAAATTGAGTTGTGTGATTAACACAATGATCTAAGTCAGAAGATAAATATTTAATGTCACGTATTAGGGATCTTATACATGTTGTATGATATGTTAGCAACTTAGCATTAACACCACTTCATTTATGACTCCTCATATAGCTTATAGAAATAATAATGCATTGGAAAAGCATACTCAGATTCTCATCATTTTCGATAATCTTGAGGTCTTTGACATGCTAATTGATTTCAATAAGCTTGTAGAAGATATTTATGATGTTAACTAATGATAAAAAGTTAGGTGGTTAGGGAAGTGATTCTAGAAGATCCATGTTTCATACTTTTCCATAGATTTACTCTCACTATGTTTTGTTGTGGTTGTGGTGTTATATTATCTTTATATTTAATATAACTACTATCCATGCAATTTTCTACGAAGTATGCATGATATTATGATGTTTGAACTTTTGTATGGCATTGCCATTTTGTCATTATTTTTAGACTTGATGGCCTATATGGGAATAGCCAAGTTTTTTAAAGTTATTGACAAGGTTGTGAAAATCAGGTCAAAGATAGAACCAGAAGAATGAGAGGTTAAGAGTTTAATAATTCGACTGAGGTTGATTCAGAGTTGAATTTGATGATATAATAGAAATGAAAATTATTTAAATAAAATTTAAATAACAATCATGTAATAATATAATTTTTTTATTAAAAAAAAATTGAATTCACACATTAGTAATATTATGTAATTTTAAAATTAAATATATTCAATCTTTAAATATATTTAAACTTTAGCAAAAATTTATATTATAATATAAAATATTATTAATTTATATTATATGTTTAGATATATTTTTCACTTATAAATTATATCTAAATTTATATTATAAATTGATATTTATTAATTATTAAAGTTACATCATTTATTAATAATAAATAAATAAATAAATAGTTTTTATAGTACAAAAATAACAAATAAAGTATACAATTTATTTAATATTATTAGTTGAAAATAAATATTCTTTAATTACATCATAAAAAGTTCATTTAAAAAATCTATTTTAAAATAAATAGTGTATGTTGTAAATTTAGGAAGTAAAACATCAACTTATTTAATCTCACATCACTTGGGAACTTCCTCTTAGTAATGTTTATATTGCTTTTTGTGTTTGGATGAGGTAAGAATTCACATAAAGTGATGGAGCCATGTGAAATGCCTAGTTAAAATTTCTTTATTAAAAAATCAAGCATTTTAATTGTAAATTAAATTTTTAAAATTACAAATAATGCCTAATACTTTATTCTTATTTTATTAAATAATTTTTTTAGCTATTTAAATATTTCATAAATTGAACTTGGTGGTACAATGGAACTGGGATCAGTCACTAGTTGAAGTGGTGATTATGGCCAGTTCAGCCCGATTGTTTGTGTCAACTTTTTTTTTTTTCTACTTGTTGAGTAGTAAATATAAGTTAAATGAAAAGTTATCTAAGAAAAAAGATTGAATATGGCTTACTAAGCATCTCTTCAATAGTGAGTTGACTACATGCTGATATTGAGTATTATCATTGGATAAGATAAAGACCAAATATAATCTTAACAATGAGTAGAGAGAAAACCCAATATAATTGTATTTATTTGAAAGGAAGAATATCAAATATAAAGCATAAGTTCCATCAAGAATTTGAACAAATAGAAATGTACAACCTCAATAAAGTTGATGAATACCAAATTCTTAAATTATAAGGAATTGAAAATTGTCTAACATTGAATACCAATTATATTTACTGAATAGTAGATATATTCCCACTAATGAATACTCAATATATTTTAACTTGAGAAAGCGATGAATACTAATTATGAAGAAGACATATGAATAATATGTCTGTTTAATTCTAATATGATTTTGACGAATCTTTATAAATTTCAAAGTCTTATTCATTCTTTATTTTTCTTCAATGTATCTTAAGGACATGTCTTTTCCTTATTGGGTCTCACTTTACGATAGAGCTTGGTCATTGTATAGGTAACCATTTGTACTCGCTTGCTATAATGATATCATACAGTAGACAATGTGATCTTACCATAAAAGGAGGAGTTGGGTTCTAGGTTTTAACCTATACTTTATGGGTGCATTAATATAACATGATGCTTGAATATTACCAATATATTGGATAAGATGAATTCCAATGATGTGATGAATACAATAGTGTGTTGAAGTTATTATAATAGCAAATAAAATCATTTATTGAGTTCAAAACTTGTTGAGTTTTATAATGAGTTCCTAAAAATAAATTTTTAAATATGTAAGTAAATCTTTAAGAAGTCTCTCTCAATGATAATATTTTTTAGTGAATTCCTCTTTTATAATGTACAATATTTGAACTTCATAAAATGTAAGTATTTCTTTCTACTTAATAATGTCTTAAAATTTTGGATATATAATTATTCAAAGTGCTTATTGTCCATCTTCATGAAGGCATTTTTTCTACTCTGCTGGTAGTAGTCTAGAGACTTACATTTAACCTTGAGGCGAGATCACTCTTATATTTTACTAAATTTTGTCCAACATTTTATTTTTTATTTTAGTTCACATTAAAAAAAATATTTGAATGTTGATCTTAGATATTCTTTTTGATATTGGTCAGCTTCAATTACTAACTTAAATCAAGAAGAATTTTTTTTTTATATAATAATTCTACTAGATGGATGAATTCTCTCTATCTCTCATTTATTTTGTGAGTTCCTTGAGTACTAGTTTGTTGTAAATCTGGATCCAAATATTATGATTTTTATGATAAAAATATTATTATTTCTTTACCAGTACTATTATTGCATATAAATTTTGTTTACCCTGCTTACTAACCTTTCAGGTCCACAAAGATCACTTACAACGCAAATTACCTCAAGCCCGGGTAGATTAGGGTTGAGTCTACTTGTAATTTCATTTCAATGTATTTTTTACCTTTCTTGAGTCAAATCTTGAATATGGTGGACCCCAAGCTAAGTAACCTTGCACTCACACACTTAGGAGAAGAAATTTGGTGAGTTAGAGTATTTTTCTTTTTTAGACCTAATCTTATAGAGCAATTTGAAATCATAACGGACGATCAACTAAAAATAAAAAAATCCTAATTGGGGCATCCATGATAATTTTGAGTGATTAAATTAATCATACTAGACGATCCATGTCGTCCAGGACAATTAGTTTAGAAGATGAAAAATAAATGCCAATCACAATTTAGATAATTTTTTAATTTTCAAATTTTGTTCTATTTGTATAGAATGATATACATCATACTGGATGATTTATGACAATCATGCCTAAATTGATCTGATGTTTAGGAGAAAATTATGGTTAAATTATTCAATCATATCGTACAGTACGATCCATTTGGATCGTACTGGATGATCTAGTATATTTTGTAGGATGATCCCTTATCATCCAAAACTAAAAAACCATAATTTTCTATTAATCATCCAGGAGAATCATATTGGATGTCTCGAGATGGTTACGGGATGATATGAAGATCTCCACCCATCATCCCATGTCATATTGAACGATCAATATAGTATCTTGAACTAATCATCCCAGACGATCGCAGTATTGGACTGGACAATCTGTATAAATACTTGTATTGATCGTACAAAGTAAAGGTGATCATCATAGAAGAAAGGGATATTTTATACTAATCATACAAGATGATCTTGGATGATCAGTTGTGTAGAATTGAAAATTAGAGCTTCTTTTACAGGCTCTTTATTTAAGCTCTCTAATTGTCTCTTTAGACAATCTTTTGATGTGGAGTTAATCCAAGAGAGAGCTTAGAGATGGAAGAGGGAGAGCTTGAGAGAGAGAGATCCTTGTGAGGAAATCACAAAAGTTGCTCAAAGCAAGGTGTTCGTCATCTTCCTCAAGTTGATCCTTTGGTTCTTTGGTGGCTTTGAGGAGATCATCTTCAGTATTAGATTCAGGTTCTCTACCTACTTTAGGAGGGATTAAAAGGATTCTTGGGTTCCTTGCCTTCACCAGGTGGGTTAAAAAGGATTTTTAGGTTCTCTGTCTACTCTAGAAAGGAGCAAAAGGATTCTAGGTTCTCTTCCTTACCGTGTTTGTGGAAAAATTTTATAAGTGCTTCTCCATCTTACTTTGGGAGTAAAAGGAGAGTCACTTTAGTTTAGTGCAATACTTAGAGAGGGAGTCTCTAAGGTTTGAACGTTGGTTAGATTTGACTGAACAACTATAAAATTCATTATATTCTTTCTTATAACTTTTACCATATTTTATTTCCACACTTTTCTGTGATTTATTCTGTGATTGAAAAATCTAATTGTTTTATTATCGTGAAAACTATTTTTCTTCTACATCAAGTGTTATTATTTTATTTTAAAACATTTAAAAAGATCAAAAACATTTTCTTTTTATTTAAGATTTTTTAAAACTACCAATTCACTCCCCTCTTGGTTAGCCTCAATCTAGTTTTTTAGGATCTAACAACACTCATGAACTTTTGAGTTGTATCAGAGCGGGATTCATAAGATCAAGTTTTAAATAAATTTTTAATTTTTATCCATGGCTAACTTTGGAAATAGAAACACCGTGGAAGGATATTCAAAGACAAGACCACCTCTTTTTTATATATACCTTTTTATTTTTGGAAAACTTGTATGTCCACCTTTCTACAATCAATTGATTATTATATGTGGAAGTTTGTTAGAGAAGGTTATTCTATATCTTTTAGATTAGTAATTGGTGTTAAAATGAAAAATTTCTTTTGTTTATTGGACTACTGATGATAGAGATATAGCATAATTGAATGCTAAGTGCTTGAACTATTTTTTTTGTGCCTTAAATCTGAAGACTATATGCGTTTTTCCACTTATTCCACTAGAAAAGAACTTTGGGACAAATTATGCATAACATATAAAGGTATAAATGAATTTAAATAATCTAGATTGAGCATTCTTCTACATGATTATAAACTTTTTTGCATGAAACCTAGAAAATATATTTCTGAAATGTATACTATGTTTACACAAATTATTACAGCCCTACATGCCTTAGGAAGAGAACTAACAAACTATGAAAAAGTTAATAAGATTCTGAGATGTTTATCTTCTTCCTTTGATGAAAACATTACTGTCATTATTGAATCTAAGAATTTGAATATTTATTCAATTGATAACTTACTTGGATCACACATGCTTATGAGCAAGGAGTGAACCAAAGGCAGCTTAACGTAGATGAGAAGAAAAATGACAAAATTATAGCCTTAATGGCTAAAGATTTTGACACTAGATCTTCTGGTTCTAAAATGATGACATCGCTTTAATAACTAAGTAATCCAAGAGCTTCAAGAGGAAAAAGCAAAAGCATCATTAGAATTGAAATAAAGGTAAGAATAAAAAAAATTCTAAAGTTTCTTCTAATGTTATTTGTTTTGAATACATGAAGTCAGGGTATCTAAAGTCTGATTTCCCAAATTTGAAAGCTCACCCAATCAAGGAAAAGGGTGAGAAAAAACCTAAGTTTAAGTAGGACAAAAAAGGATCCAAAAGGCTTTCTAGGTGGACTCAACATCAGACTGCCTGAAATTGAAGTAGAAGAAGAGGTAATAAACCTGAATTTAATGGATGATGAACATCTTGATCACTTTAATCAAGAAGAGGTATGTGAGCTTACTTATGATCAATTACTTAACGTTTCTAAAAAAAATCATTCTTCATATAGGAAACTCAATAAACTATATGCTAGCCATAAAACTAATTTTTTAAATTTATAAAAAGAGCATGAATGCTTAAGAAAAGATCATTCTACTTTGGATAGCAATCATATGAGTTTACTTGATAAATTTGATGAATTGAATAAAAAACATCTTGATTTAACTAATGAGCATAATTCTTTGAAAAGTTTACATATTGAACTAGAAAATGCATATAAGGACTTAAATACTCTTACAACTGATTTAGATAATAGGGAGCATACATTGAAAATAGAAAAGTCAATTCTTAAAAATACAAATAAGTTTTTAGAAGATAAATTAACTACTTACAAGGAAAATAAAAAACCACCTACAATGCAAGAGTTTCATAATCCATTAGATTAACATGCATCATTCAAACCTAGCAAGAGGCACCATAACCCGAATAGAATAAAAAATCCTTTTCCTGGAGTTAAATATTTTTCTTGTGGTATGCTAGGACATATCTCCCATACGTACACTGTTTATCATAGAACACACTTGGTGTGGAGACTAAAACTTCAAAATATACAATATAGCATGCATGTATTTCATTCTTCTTTCCATAAGAAGGGACCCAAACTTGTTTATCTTCCCAAATCTAACATCTGATGATTTTGTAGGTGTGCTCTCAAAGAAGGTCTCATGAGAGTATGTAGTACCTGGATGGTGGATGTTTAAGGCATATGACTGAAGATGCAAATCAATTCATGTTGCTGAAGGACAGGGCAAGAGGGAAGGTAACACTTGGAAATAACACCACGAAGAGAGTGGTGGGGTCATGTATAATTATAAACTCTAAAAAATTTATTACAAAAAATGTTTTATTACTTGATGGATTGAAATATAACTTGTTCAGCATCAGTCAGCTCTGCGATAAAGTCTTCAGCTTAAATTTTTTATCTACCAGCTGCATAATAAGCTTCATTAATAACATTTTTTTTGTAGGGAAAGAAGGGTCAATAATGTCTTCATGCTTGATTTAAATTGCATTAAATTTGATATTGCTTTTTTGCTTAAAAATAATTGCTGATGAATTCTAGTTGTGGCATATGAGATTATGTTATGCAAGTATGAGAAGCCTTAGAAAGATTACGTAAAAGACTTAGTGAGAGGAATATCCAAACTAGAGTTCACTAAGGATCACTTGGGTGATGCATGTCAGTTAGGAAAGCAAGTGAAATTTTCCTTCCCCTCAATTAAAGACATTACCACTAGCAAACCCGTAGAAGTCCTTCACATGGATCTCTTTGGATCTGTCAGCACTATAAGACTAAGAGAGAAAGTCTGTGGGTATGTGATCATTTGATGATTATTGAAGCTTTACTTGGGTTAAATTTCTTTCCCATAAAAGTGAATCATTCAAGGATTTTAAGTCTTTTTCTACTTGGAATTAGAGGAAGCTTGGTTGTCAAATTCTAATCATTTAAAGTGATCATGGTGAACAATTTGAGAATGAAAATTTTGAATATTTCTATAAGGAGCAAGGAATAGACCATAACTTTTTAGCTCTTAGGACTACTCAGCAGAACAGGATTGTTGAATGACACTGGTAGAAGCTATTAGAGCCATGTTAGCTGAATACTCACTTCCAAAATACTTTTGGGCAATAGTAGTGAATACAACCTATTATGTTCTGAATAGGGTGAATGTTAGATCCAAACTAAACTATACACCAAATGAAATTCTGAAGGGTATGACACCCAACCTCTCTCACCTCCATGTCTTTGGATGTAATATGTTCATTCTGAATAATGAGAAGTCTCAACTAAGAAAGTTTAAACAAAAATCTGATGAAGGAGTGTTCCTAGATTACTCAAGTGTTAGGAAATTTTATAGAATCTTCAATAAGAGAATACTAGTAGTTGAGAAGACATCTTATATTATATTTGATGAATCTGTTAATTTTGGAGGGTCTAAGGTAGAAGAAGAGGTGGTTGTAGAAGTCAGCCAAGAATTAGAATCTACAAATCTAGAGGAAAGGGTAGAACCTGCAAACACTTTACTTAGAGAATGGAGATATTCTTCGAGTCATCCTAAAGAACTTATCTAAGGAGACCCATCTGAAGGTGTTAGAACTAGATATGGACTTAAAAAAGAGATAAACCACTCTACCTTTATTTCAATGACTGAACCCACCAACTTAAATCAAGCCTTGGTGATGAATTTTGGATCCTAGCCATGTAAGAAGAATTGAATCAATTATTAAGGAATCATGTTTGGGAGCTAGTTGAAAGACCTAAGGATTATAGTTTAGTTGGAACTAAATGGGTTTTCAAAAATAAAATTAATGTTTCTAGAGTAGTAGTGAGGAATAAGGCAAGATTGGTGGCAAAAGGGTATAATCAATTAGAAGAGATTGATTTTGAAGAGACTTTTTCCCTCTTAGCTAAATTGGAAGCTATTAGTGTGCTACTAGCTTTTGCTTATTTTATTAGATTCAAACTGTACCAAATGGATTTCCAGAGTACTTTTTTGAATGTGATAATAAAAGAAGATGTATATGTTGAACAACCCCCAAGTTTTGAAAACTCACAATTTCTCAATCATGTGTTCACAATTAAAAAAAGATATTGTATGGACTAAAACAAGCACCCAAGGTATGGTATAGAAGGCTAAGCACATTCCTAATAGAAATAACTTTTGTTAAGGGGAGCATAGTCACCACCCTATTTATAAAAAAAGTAAGTGATAAATTATTTATTATTTAAATTTATATTGATGTATTATGTTTGGATCTTTTGATAAAAATCTATGTGATGAATTCTAAAAATAATGAGTGAGGAATTAGAAATGAGCATTATAGGAGAACTAACATACTTTTTGGGGTTTAGCATAAGATATAAGGATGATGAAACTTTCCTTAGTCAATCAAAATATATTAAGGACCCCCTTAAAAAATATAAATTAGATAAAGCCAAGCCATTCAACACTCCTATTTGTTCCACTGTTCAGTTATACAATGATTCAAATGGAAAATCTATTAATAAAAAAATACATAGGAAAAATTGGGTCACTTCTTTACTTGATTGCAAGTAAACCTAATATTATGTTTAGTATTTATATATTAGATTTTAGGCAAATCCAAAAGAGCCCACTTGATTACTGTTAAGAGAATTCTTAGGCATCTGTTAGGAACCCTTGACTTAGGAATTTGGTATCCTAAGCATAACACCATTTTTGAAATCATATGATATTCTAATTCAAAATTTACAGGATGTCAAGTTCATAGAGAAAGTACTTATGGACCTTGTTAATTCATAAGATAATCTTTAGTCTCTTGGTCCTATAGAAAATATAACTTAGTTGCCATGTCCACTACTAAAGCTGAGGACATAGCCTTAGAAAGTTGTGTGGCCTATGTCATTTAGTTAAAGTAATAGGTTCTAGATTTAGGATTTCTTGTAGGCATAATTTTAATCCTATATGATAATACTAGTGTTATATATATTTCAAAGAACCTAATCCAACACTCTATGACCAAACACATTGAGATAGGGCATCACTTTATTAGGAATCATGTTACTAAAGGAGATATATAGCTACACCATGTAGCCACTGAAAACCAACTTGCTGATATATAAAACCACTAGCCTTTGAAACTTTCAGCATCTTAAGATCCATATTAAGGGTCATAGATATTAATGCTTGAAATTATTGCTTTATTTTTTCTGATGTTTTTATTTATATTTTATTTGCATGTTTGTTTCTATTCATGTACCTTTATTTTATGTTTTCATTTTTCTATTATTTTTCCCTTAAGTTTTTTTTTTTTTTTGAATTAGATCAATGGCCATTGCTGATTTTTATTTCTTAAATGATATATTTGCCTTACTTTAGTTTTAAAAATTAGTAGGCAATCTTTGACTTTCCTAAATAAGATAAGGGAAGAAAAATCAATGATTGTCTCTCTTCCTCTAACTCCTTTAGTGTTGTATTTTTCTTTTTGAAGAAAAATCTATTTAAAATTAAAAGTTGGACTTTAAATTTGAGATCTTTCTATCTTCATACAATAATATATCTCATATGAATATTGCTCAAAGTTATTAAATTACATTCAAAATTTCTCGATCAGGTTGTTGCATTTATTATATGGATATGATTCTTATTTGTGGTTTATTCTTCCTTAAATTTGATAGTAAGTTTTATTCTTATATATCTGGAAGATAATCTCATAACTGAAAGTCTTTAAAGGTGTTGAAAGGAAGCCATCTTGCAAAAATTGACAAGAAGCACAAAAATAAGCCCAAAAGAAAAATGAAAAGATGCATAATGATATCCAAATAATTATTAAGATACACAAAAATATATCAAAAATCAAAAGATGTGTAAAGTACATTAGATACTTAAAAAAGAGTCACAAAATGAGCCCACAAAAATAAGCTTCATTCTCTTTTAAATCTTTAAATTTAAGAAGAATTCATGTGCCACTTGATATCTATAAACACATGATTTTTTAAACTTATGATTTTGATTGATTACTTTGCTATATTATTCTATAAGATATTTTTGAAAACAAAGTTTTGAAGAGATCACTTTTCTTTTATGAATTCTTTTATGAATAAGATTTTTATTGTAAAAAGTTTTTAACATATAAGGAGTCCGAGCTAGGGTTAACAAGATCAATTTTCTACCTTTTTTTGAATTTCAACATTGTCAATTTATTTCTTACTAATTTTTAATGCACTCACAAGGGAAATTTATCATTTATCATAGTTGATTGATTTAAAAAATGCTTTTATTTTTATTTGTGGTTGTTTTTTTTAATTTTTTTGTATTATTTTATGCTCTTTTTATATTTTTATTTTTGTCTTTAAGAACTCCTAATCATTACTCTTCATATCTTGAAATTTTTTATTTTTGTCATATCGTCTAGGATAATTTACATCATCCTGTACGATATTAATAAAAATACACCTCTCAGATCACAGCAGATCAACGATTGATCTAAACTAATTATTGGTAATCATAACATGAGATTCATCAATTGTACTGGATGATCCATGTGGAAGAAATAGTTGGATGATTTGAATGATGTTAGGCCAATCCTTTATTGCACATTGTCTTTGATGATACACGTGTTCATCCTATATGATTCCTTTATTCAATGGTCATACAGGATGACTCCTTAGGATGATCACCCTGTGTCTAATCGTCCAGTACGATATCTGATCTTTCTGAATTATAAGATAAACTTTTTTGGCCAATCTTCTTGTTGACATTAGTGCGCCTGATCTTTTTGAATGATTCATGATCATCCTGGATGATATTCCCAATCTTATATAAATAGCCCAAATTAAAAGTTTTCTTCACACCAAGCAATCTAATTCCCTTTTCTCTCATTCAAGCTTTCAATTTTTGAATATGGATGGCAGTAATCGATCTTGTACCCTCATAGGTAGCCCTTTCAGAATTGATGTCAATTCTAGCTTTATTGAAGCAATTGATTAAGCTACTTACATCCGCTACAAATTTACAGGGATTAATAATCAAGTGGTGTTGAACTATCAGGTACTAAACCTATTTTCCCGCACCACTTTTGGCTTCATTCTCACACTTGCTTTGCCCTTTAATTTTGAACTGCTTCTAAAAATTTTCACCAGTCTTCATCTGAATTCTAATTTTAATGCACTCCAATCATTTGTTAATCGATGCCATGTTGAAATAACATATCAAAATTTCTATGAATTTCTTGACCTTTCCACCACTAGAGACAAACTTCATATTTTGGCTTCAAATCCTGACTTTAATTGGGGCCCTGCAAATACCCTTCTTCGAGAAACCAATGCCCCCCTTCATGACTCTGTAACTAGTTCCTTACTGAAAGATACTAAAACCATCAAGCATATTCTTCGTACCTCCAGTATTCCTAAAGCTGGGGATTGAATTTATATTACCCCCATACTATCATTCACCACCTACTATATAATGGCTAGTCAGGATTTTACTGCCACTAATATTCTAATTTGCTACATTGAACATCTAACCAGCATTAGGAATCCATGCCACAAAAAAAGCTAAATTTAGCCTTAGGATATATCATAGCCTATATCCACAAAACAAAATATAACCTTTAGTATCAAGATTGACCTGATCACCTCTCTATTTTTTACTCAAACAGCTCCTTCCACGTCCTTCACAATACCTGTCATCACCTTATGCACGATGAGGCAATGACAGAAGTTGAAGGACATATTCCTGCAGTTGCCCTTTCCACGAGCACTCCCAATTCAATCAACTAGTTTAGAGGTTTGACTAGTGGGATGCCAGACTTGAGTCATTTGTCACCGAGTAGTAGCTACAATATGACCAAGATGTAGCTCGGTTTAAAGTATATCCAGCTCAACAACAGTAGTAGCATGACCAGGATATGGCCTGGTTTAGAGGGTAGTTTGTTTCTTTTCACCAATACTTTTAACAGCTACCATTACTACCTCCACTTGATCAGGGCTCCTCTTAATACTAGTTTCTTAGTGTTTTGTTCTGTTTTTGTACTAGTTCACTTTTATATATTTTTTTCCAGGTAGTGTTTTTCTTGTTTTATCCTTTTTATGATGTCAAAAGGGGGAGTAGAGTGTTGTTTGCTTTTTTAGTGAAATTTACTTATTTTTATTGATGTTGTTTTTATGTCTCAATTTTTTCTTTAATTAAAAAAAAATTTATTTCTTGCTTAATCTAAAATTTTTAATAATAATTTTTGCCATCATAAAAAGGGGAAGATTATTATAAATATGGATCCAAATATTATGATTTTGATGATAACAAATATTATTATTTCTTTATCACTAATAGTATTGTATATTTATTTTGTTTACACTACTTACTAACCTTTTAGGTTCACAAAGATCACTTGCAATGCAAATGAACTCAAGATCAGGTAGATTAGGATTGGGTCTACTTATAATTTCATTTCAACATATTTTTTCCTTTCTTGAGTGAAATCTTTAATATGGTGGACCCTAAACTATGTAACCTTGCACACACACACTCAATGGGAGAAATTTGATGAGTTAGAGTATTATTTTATTTTTGACAAAATCATACATGATGATTTAAAATTGTACTAGACGATCAGCTAAAACTAAAAATCTTTATTAGGGCATCCATACTATTTTTGAGTGATTAAGCAAATCATACTAGATAGTACATATCTTCTAGGATGATCAGTTTAGATGATGAAAAATAGTCGCCAATCACAATTTAGGTAATTTTTTAATTTTCAAATTTTATTCTAATCATACAAGATGATATCCATCATACTGGAAAATTGATAATAGTCATACTTAAATTGATCCAATAATTAGAGGAATAATTATGGTTATATTATTCAATTATATCATAAAGGATGATCCATTTGGATCTTACTGGATGATCTAGTATATTTTGTAGGATGATCTCCTATCATCCAAGAAGAAAAACCATAAATTTCTTCTAATCATCCAGGAGAATCATATTGGACATCTTGGGATGTTTACTGGATAATATGAAGATCGCCACCAATCATCCCATATTATATTGAACAATCAATATAATATCTTGAACTAATCATCCCGAATGATTGCATAATCATACTGGATGATCTGTACAAATACTTATACTAATCGTACATAGTAAAGTTGATCATTCTGGCTAAAAGGGCTATTTTGTACTAATCGTACAAGATGATCTATCGATCATCCTCGATGATCAGTTACACATAATTAAAAATTAGGGCTTCTTTTGGAGGCTCTCTATTTAAGCTTTATAATTATCTCTTAAGATAATCTTTTATTGTGGAGTTGATCCAAGAGAGAGCTTAGATAAGGAAGAGGGAGAGTTTGAGAGAGAGAGAGAGATCCTTATGAGGGGGAGTTATGTGGAAATCATAAAAGTTGCTCCAAGCAAGGTGTTCATCATCTTCCTTATGTTGATCCTCTGGTTTTTTGGTGGCTATGGAGAGATTGTCTTCAATATTAGATCCAGGTTCTCTGCCTAGTCCAAGAGGGAGTAAAAGGATTCACGGGTTTTTTACCTTAACCAGGTGGGTTAAAAAAGATTTCTAGGTTCTCTGCCTACTCCAAGAGGGAGTAATAGGATTCAAGATTATCTACCTCACCGTGTCGGTGGAAATATTTTATAAGGGCTTAAATTATATTATTACATGATTGTTACATCCCTATATGCCTTAGGAAGAGAACATATAAACTATGAAAAAGTTAGAAATATTTTGAGATGTTTACTTTCCTTTGATGAAAAAATTACTTCCATTACTAAATCTAAAGATTTGAATTTTTATTCAAGCGATATCATTCATTCCTTACGAGTAAGAAGTGAACTAAAGGAAGCTTGATGCAGATGAGAAGAATAAGGATAAAATTATAACCTTAAAGGCTAATGATTCTGACACTAATTCTTTTAGTTCTAAAAATGATGACATTGATTTAATAACTAGAAAATTTAAGAGCTCGTTGAGGAAAAGCAAAAGCATCATCATAAACAGAATAAATGTAATAATAATAATAATTCTAAAGTTTCTTTTGATCTTTTTTGTTTTGAATGCATGAAGCCAAGGCATTTGAAGTCTAATTGCCCAACTTTGAAAGCTCACCCAAGCAAGGAGAAGGGTGAGGAAAAACCTAAGTTCAAAAAGGATAACAAAAGAATCCAAAAGGCTTTCTAGGCGGACTCAGCATCAGACTCCTCTGAAACTGAAGCAGAAGAGGAGGTAACAAACCTTTATTTAATGGATGATAGACATCTTGATCACTCTGATCAAGAAGAGGTATGTGAGCTTACTTATGATCAATTACTTAAAGTTTCTAAAAAATCCATTCTTTATATAGGAAGCTCAATAAATTACATGCTAGCCTTAAAACTAATTTTTTAACTCTATAAAAAGAGCATGAATGCTTGAGAAAAGATCATTCCACTTTAGATAGCAATCATATGACTTTACTTGATGAATTTGATGAATTGAATAAAAAGCATCTTAATTTAACTAATGAGCATGATTCCTTGAAAATTTTATATATTGAATTATAAAATGCATATAAGGACTTAGATACTCTTACAATTGATTTAGATAGTAGGAAGAATGCTTTGAAAATAGAAATGTCAATTCTTGAAAATGTGAATATGTTTTTAAAAGCTAAATTAACTAATTTCAAAGAAAATAAAAATCCACCTATATTGTAAGAGTTTCATAATCCATTAGATTAACATGCATCATTCAAACCTTGGAAGAGACACCATAACCCAAATATATCGCTGCAAAATCTACCACAATTTATGAAAGACAGTTGATATATGAGAATCATGTATTATTTTATGTGTTTTATTTTCAGTGAAAATGTGTAGTTTTTTTTTTTTGTGCAAGAAAAACTCAAAAATGGAAGAAATTCTATGGAGCTCATAGCATCATGGCATCCGATGAAACCACACCAGAGGATTACCTTCCATACCACCGAGGCACAATAATTAAGATATTAGGGTGTCGAGTTCTTTGTTTGTAAGTGCTACAATGACAACACAGATATTGCGGTAGCATTATCAGCACAGTGTCATTATAAATTCAATTTGGAAGCACCAAATTTTTTATTTTTAAGTATTGTGGCACCACAATTTCTCACATCTTAGGGCTAATTTTCTCCATTTGGGTGTCACAGCGCTTGAATGTCAGCACAATGGTGTTGCCGTTATAACTTCTAGAGGCCACATTCTAACATTGAAGAGACATGATTGTTCACTAAGTAACTGATCCACGTCAGCAAGAATCGTCATTGTGCAGAAGTTCCAGCACCAAGGGGCTAGATCATTTTAAGGTCTTCGAAGCCCCAATATTTCAAGCGTCGTAGAGCTTGATTGTAATTTTATGTTTTCCTATAAATAGTTATGATATTATATATGTCGAAGAGTTCAATCACTTATGTAAAATCAGTATACTTTATAGTACTTCTCTAGTTCACTCATAGAGTAAAATGTAAGCGAGGTTAGGGAAGTACAATATATAATCATTTGGAGTATTTAGTTTGTATTTCTTGAAGCAACTCTATAAATTAAGGGAGAAGTAGTGTAGAAGAGATACATTTATCCTTCTTAGTAATATCACTCTCTTTTATTTTAATTCTTCTATGAGTTAAATGAAAATGAGTTTGCTTCTTAATCATTCTTTGTTTGGCTAATTCTCTTATTTTTTATTGATGATATAAAGTATATGTTGAGTAATAATAAAGACTTTTATTCTATAACTATTAAAATATATTTTCAATACCATCCCACTCTTTATTTAATGAACAAAGTGGCTATATGTATGAACAATATAGTGTGATGCATAGTCTCAACAAAAGAACACAATAATAACCATGAATAATGCAATAGGAAGTTTGAATGCCTAGACATTAGATATAAAATCTTCTAGATTTTTAAAGAGATACTATAAATGTAGGAGGTCTGCAGATTTGCTTTTCACCTCTATAAGCTCAGCATAGATCTAAGGATGCATATGCTCTGAATCATATCTAGAATTAAGATTTTCATTAGAAAAGATATGCAAATTACACTCATTAATTCAAAAAACTTAAATTAAATATCTGATATTTTTTTTTTCTATTTTATTCAGTGAATATCATTTTTATTTTAGTAGGACAATTATTATAATTAGAGTAAACAATAGTAGTTTGTTACAGGTAAGCATACTTGTGGGTTCGACACTATACTCAATTGTTGTATTGATTTATTTGGCACATATACTTGCATATATTAAGTAGGGTTTTCTTATTTTTATACTGCAAAAAAAAACTAAGTATCATTTAGAGTTGATAGAAAAAGATTTTTTTATAATTCAAAAGTTCACTCCATATCCCCCATCAAGTTTTTGGCACCATTACGGGGGAAATATTTTATGTGCAATTTTAACTATATTGTTTATTTAATTACATAGTTAGACCTACTTGTGTCTTTTAATTTTTATTTTATTTTTGTTATTAACTGTATATTCATGGTTGCATGCTTTATAGACATGGAAATGAACCTTTATTATATGACTTTGAAATATTAAGAACCCATTAAAAAATAAAAAAAAATAAAAAAAGTAAAAATATAGTGAAAGTGGATTAACCTATTTTAGATCAAAATCATGTTAGTCCTCTCGGGGATTAAGCTACCCCTTAGGTAGATGAAATTCATGTGAATATTCATAGACCTACAATCCAAACTAATAATTTTGAATGAAAACCATCCATAATTCCAATGGTTCAAAATTCTCAGTTTGGGAGAGCTCCCATTAAAGATCCCAATTTACACTTAACAAGTTTCTTAGAAATTTATGTAACATTTAAGTATAATAGTTTCAGTGGATGATGCAATTAGACTTAGATTGTTCCCAATTTTTTCTAAGAGATAAAGCTAAAGTTTGGTTGAATTTTTTACCCCCTAAGCTCTATAACCAGTTAGAATGAGTTGGATCATAAGTTTTTTGCTAAGTATTCCTCACCTTTAAAGACTACTATACTTATAAATGGTATCACTTCCTTTAATTAGGTTAAAGGAGAATCAATTTATGAGAGTTGGGAGAGATTTAAGAAAATGCTTAGAAAAAACCCTCACCATGCTTGACCTAATTAGTTATTTAGTCAAATATTTTATAATAGATTAGTAGGCTCTCTAAGAGAAATCATAGATACTGTAGCTAGAGGTTCATTAATGTCTAAGCCATTTGAGGAAGCAAATGAGTTAATAGAGAAAATGACTACAAATAATTTATATGGACTTGCTGATTGGATGAATCCTAAGAGGTAGAAGGAATTTATGAATCTAAGGCTTTGTTAATGTTAACTGCACAACTTATAGTAATTTCTATGAAATTGAGCATAATAAGACTGAATTCTAGTTAGGAACTAAATCATTAATGCAATTGGAGGATCAAAATTTAATTGAAGATTGCATTACATAGTAGATTATAAATATTAATTTTACTAGACGACAAAATAATCCCTACTCCAATACATATAATACAGATTGGAGGAACCATCCTAATTTTAATTGTTTAAATAAAGTTACTAGAAACAATTAGTGAAACTCTAGTCAAAATAATCAAGGAGTAAATCATAATAATCTTAATAACTTATTGTTAATTCTAGACTAGAATATAATTTAGGATATAATCAAAAGAGGCAGTTTGGAAGTAAAATATCACCATTGGAAGATATATTAATATTGTTAGGAACTCAATTTCAAAATCAAGCCACTTATATTAAAATTTTGAAAGCCTAATTAACCTAGCTTGAATATTGGTAGCAATGTATCCCAATATGGCTAAAGACTATAAACTTAGCTCTATATTAGAGGCAGACCAAATTTTAATTTTTTTGTGCTTGGTAGGTTAGATTTAGCGATAGTGATCTTTAGTAAGATTAAAAAATATTGAGACAGTGAAAGGAGTGCCGCGGAGCTAATTATAGCGTCGTTTCTCTCTGTAGTAGTTTAAAATTCTAATTTTGGCACCTAAGCTCCTGTAAAATTTATAAAAAGGGTAAGTTAAAAGTTTGATTTTCTATCCACAATCATCCATCTTGAGTGTAGTATTTGGGTGTGTCTTCCTTTCCTTTCTTCAATTTTAAAGCAATGGGTGAAAAGAAATGAAAACAATTGTACTCAAAATGAAGTGAAGTATTCTTAAAGAATGAAGATTCCTTCTATATTATAAACATCCAATGTTCTGATATAGTTGATAAACTTCATGAATTAAGAAATGAAGTTTATGAAGATATATAATCTATAATACAAAGATAAAGAAGATATATTTATGTGGAGTTTTAGACATGAATTTTCTCCTAGCCAATATGTTATGTGTTTTAATTATAAGAAAATTATTACCATAAAAAGATTAAATCTTGATGGACTGGTTCTTTTACTTTCATTAGAATATATCCTAATGGTGTCATAAGTTTTAAAGATAAACAAACTTTTCACATCTTCAAGGTTAATGGTTAAATATTGAATCCTTGTAGATGAGAAGAATTAAGAATAAGAAAAACCTTGAATATGCATATAATGAGTATTCATTTTTTGTGTATTTTAATATGTGTGAATGCTACTCTTATTTTATTTTATGTCTTTTTTTAAGGGGAGATTTCAAAAATGTAAAGGATAGTTTTTTTTAACCCCATAAAAAGATTTTCCATTAAAACAAAAAGAGGGGTACAAAAAAGTATAAAGATGAAAAAGAAAATATCAATGCTTCCCCAACACAAAAGAGCAGGCAGATAGAGAAAACCAAAGAAAAGTACAACAACAAAAAAAAAAGAAAAGAGCAAAGGCAAAAACCACTCGTATGAAATATGTGAGATCCCCCATGGAAAAGAAGACCTCATTATTGATCATTTATGGGGCCCAAATTCCTGACCAAGATCTTATCAGTTGCTTTTTTCCTCTTGTGAGGGGCAATGGTAACAGGCCCCAATTGTTGCTATTCTTTCTGAAGGACTCTAGAAATTTGCTTGGAGAGGTTCTGTCTATTATCAAAGATATCCTATTGTTGAGATTTTTGAGCAATAAATACAATAGGCTCTGGGTTGGAATCTACTTACATTGGAAAGAGGCGTATCACTTCATGGCCTATAGAGGGGTTAGCAGGAAAATGGCTTTTCTGCTTAGGCATTCTCCTTCTAGTGATGACATTACAAGTTCCTAATTGGTTTGAAGGTTAAGAAGATGGAGAATTGGACTGCTGAGTATGAACATGAATAGCTGGATTCTTTATAGCTGATGGTTGAAGTGTGTTGTCAACAGACTGCAGCTTTGTCTTGAAAGGTCAAGACTCCACTTTATGGCCAATAATTCCATAATGGAAACATAGATTAGAAATGGCCTCATACTCAACTCTTTGAAAAAAATCTTCCATTTATGCCTTTAATCCAAAAGCCTGGGAAGAGTTTCTGAGTAAGATCAATGTAGACACACACTCTAAAAAAAGAAGTTTGACCCCAAGAAGATGAATGTTCATCCATCCAAAGAGGTTCTCTAATCATAGTAGCCATACGACAAATATTGGAAGGACCCCAACATATCAAAGAAAGATGAGGAAATCGGACCCAAACTGGCGAGAAAAACCCCTTCATATCTTTAAGGGAAAGGAACACAACCTCCAATCAAGGCTAATAATGCTTCTATTCAAAATCTAAGGATCTCCCTATTGACCTCATTTTTGTATGAGGCCACTTTGACCTCCCCCCCCCCCCTGAACTCTAGACCCTAGGTTCCTTCTAATCCCCAAACTCTAGGATCAATTTAGATCTTAGATCAATCCAATCAAAAATCTAATGCTAAGGACTCGGGTCCTGAAAACCCTTCTGGGTTATTTTTCTATCACCTTGAAACCCTATCAAGTAACCCCTGATTCAATATTTGTCAATTGAAAATTGATAAGATGTGTCTCTGGGGTTAGCCCTCCAAGTTTGAGCTCAATCTGATGTCCCTAACCCCATAAACTAAATTTAGTTCCAAAGGCTGAAAAACATTCAAATATTTACAACCTATGCCATTAGGCCAATCACCTAGTGGAATTTGGCCTTGGAGCTCCCTCTAAATCCTTTGATCCCTTCTAGTCCTTTGATATTTACTTGTTAAGCATTAATATATATTTCTTGGATTCATTTTGACCCAGAATTGACCTAAGGCAAAAATGACCAAAATGCCCTTTAAGGGGATATTTGGACTTTTGACTTAAATTCAATTTGACCTAGCTTTATCAACCTTTGAAACTTCCCCCAATCATCTTCAAACAATATTTGGGACCTATTGAACCTAATTCCAAATCTTGGGTCAACTTGGTTGACAGGTCAACCTAATTTGACCTAAAGGCCCCTTTAGGGTCAAAATAGCCATTTTGACCAAAATGACCTCACCTTGCCTTGGAATCTCTCCCAACACATTCAAAATATCATTTTAAACTTGTTGACCATAGTCATTTCTCTTGGATCAACCTGGTTGATCAAGTCAACCCAGGTTGACCTAATGACCCATTAAGAGCCCAAAGTAGGTCATTTGATCCAAATGACCTTTCCAAACCTTAAAACCATATCCACTAGACTCCAAATACCCCAACAAATCTATTTGAATCAAAATTAAGCCTTGGGTCAACCTAGGTTGACCTATTAAACCTTAAGGGGTTTAAATAGGTTAATCTAACCTATTTGAGCTCTTCAACCTTTGTCACCTATTCAAATCAGCTCCTAGGCATGACCTAGGAATCACTTAACTTTTGGTCAACTCAACCTAACTTGAGTTGACCAAGTCACTCCCAATTTTTAGTTAAAACCTCCATGGAATTAGCTTCCACTCATCTTAGCTTTGATCTTGACCTTTGACCATTGTCCAAGTCAGCTCAAATAACTCTATATCTCTCCTAGCTTCCACATTGGCAATTTTAACTTTGTTGACTGGTCAAATCAATCAACAAGCCATTTAAACCTCTCTTTGAGGTGGTCAAATCCTCCTTTTGACCCCAAGATCTTTGGCCTTAGCCTTGGACTTCACCCAGCTTGCTGCTCTCACTCCTCCCATGCCACCTCAACCTCCCTTGACCCTTTGACTAGTCAACACAGTCAACCTAAAGCCTCAAACCCTTCCAGAAGGTCATGATCACCTCCTAAGCCATTTTCCTCTATTTAGGTTGTTGTAGGTCAACCCATTTAAGCCCTAAAGCACACTTAGACCTCTCTTAACCAAGATTAGGGCCTAGTTTAGCCTTAAATGTCGATGGCCTACAAGCTTAGCCTTATAATGACTTTGCAAGCTTAACTATATAAAGACATTGATGATCCAACGATATAATCCCTTGAAAACCCTAGATTTAGGTTCCCCCACTATTTTTGTTCATGTCCTCAAGTCATGTTTAAAATTTTATGAATTTTGGTCCACCCGATCGAGCGAATGAGGCAAAAATAGGATTCTAGGATGTTTTCATATTATAGTCTTGGTGTACGAAATGTCAACCATTGATCCCATGATCAACGGTCAAGATTTCATCACATGGCACTCTATTTCACTGATGTATCTCACAATGTGCTAAGATCTTTGTCCGAATTGATCTGAGCCATCCGTTCTAAACAGCGAAGATGAATATCCACTGTCTGATCTTGCTCCATCAAGATCAAACCACGGGAATCAATCCCTTCCATTGGATCAAACCACAAAAGATCCTATGGCCGTGGGATGCTGTTGACTTGGCTAAGTAAGCCAGGCCATCGCAGGGTCGCGTCTGGCAATGATTGCCAATGATTGCCACAACGTAATCATTGGCCATCAATACTTGGCCGTTAACACGATTTCAAACCCGTGTTATACGTCACCCTCTATTATTGAGGAACGGATACAACGCTCCAGATGAAGCAACATGTCCTCCGTTAGAGCCGACGCAGTTAGCTCTTTTTTCTTTTTATTTAAATTAACTTTAAAATTATTTTTAAGATTATTTTTAGTATTAAAATCATAATAAATTAAATATATAATTAAAATTAATAAAACATGTTTTAATATATTTAGGAATATTAATACTTTAAATTAAAATTATAATTAATTAAAATATTAGATATATACATTTAAAATTATTATTAATATTAAACTTAAGGTATTTTGAATTACAATATTAATTAAATTAATTAAAATATATTATGAAATACTTAATTTTATTTTAAAAATTAATTTGATATTTTCATATGTATGATTAAAATGTTTTCTTATTTGAAAATCATAATTTTTGTAATTTGATATAAATTAGTTGGTTTAGGGTATTTAATTATTTAAATGGTTAATTAATAATTAGGTAACTAAAATAATAATAATAATATTAACCCCAAATTCAAAAAAATTTTATATAGTTAAATAATATTTATCTTAAAATTGTTTTGATTTTAAAATTTATTTTACTTAAGATATATTCTAAACTTCTTTTTATTGAATATTTAGATACTAACTAGGTTTAGCACTAAATAATTTTAAAATTCAATGAAATTATCTCTAAATTATTAAAAAAATTTCAAAAAATAGTTAAGATTTAATTAAATTTAATTTAAAGACTACTTTAATTATTAAGTTACTTTAAATTATTTTAAATATATTTAATTTCCTTAAGCCCTTAAAATTCAAACTAATTTCAAATCAATTTTGAAATTTTTAAAAAACATATCAAAATATCTAAAATTTCAAGTGCTTTATTTTGAAATTAAATTTGAAACCTAAATATTAGTTCATTTTAAATATTTGAACTCTTTTTATATCTTTGATATTTATTTAGTATTTAACTAAAATATTATATTAATTATTATTTTTTTTTTAAATTACAAATTATTTTTAATCCACATTTTTTTTTAATAAAAGGGCCTTTCAAACTAAACCTTTAGCCTCTAATGATATTTTTTAAATCATACTATTTTGAAATATATACCCTTATATATGGGTTTTAGAAATCTAATTAAATATTTTGAAACTTACTTTTGAAATCACATATATATAAACTTCAACATTGAGAGGTCTTGTAGAATTTTAAACATAGTTTGAGGTTGTTGGATAGAAACAATGGGGGATAGTTAGTGAACAAATGTGCTTTGTTCACCAACTTAGTATTTAACTTAATTATATATTTTATCTCTTTTAGTTCTTGCATGTGTAGGATTGCACACACCAGTTAGCTTAAGAACTCCTAGATTTAAGGACTTGAGTTTCATATTTGTCTACTTGCATATGTGGTGTACTAGGATTAGTAACTTTGATTCAATCTTATATAACTTAGTGACACTATTAAGGACAAAAATTAAGGATTTGTATAGATAACTTAGATATTTATAACAATTAGGGTGCATACTCCCTTCACTTGAGATTTTTAACAAATAACCTTAGTAACATCATCCCTCTATACAAATTATTTCGCTGATTTTTAGAGACCATTAAGCCTCTTAATTAATTTGTTTAGGATTAATCCCTTAATTAACCCTCAAGACTTATAAAAATTCTAATAAATCAAGATTAATTCCAAAATAAATACCCATGATACCTATAATTAAACATAATTCAGTCCTTAATAAGTAAAAATTAATACCCCTTTAATTTGTCATAAAGTACAACCTTAATTTAATTTTGTATGAAAATCAACTTTTAATCAATTTAATTAATTAAAATAACTAAAAATCATAAAAATTTATTAAACACTTGTTGATCTCTTCTTGGATCATTTTTGATCTTAGGTGATTTCAAGGAGATTAAAACTTGTTTCGGCTCAAATTATGAAAAGGGCTCTCTAATTAAAGCAATTAAAAATATTCCCATAAATACCCAAATTTCTAAAACTCATAACTAATTGTAGAAAATTCCAAATTAGTCAAACTCATAGGCTAATGACTCATAATAAAATCTAATATTTTCTAAAAATGTCAAACCTTCAAAATCTGGTCAAAGTCAAAAGTCAACATTTTGGTCAAACTTAGGTCAAAATCGGGTCAAAACCTCTAAAATTCATAACTTTTCATAGAAAATTTTGAATTAAGCATGCTAATAGTCTAACAACTCATATTAAGGTCTAATATTTACTAAAAATCTAAAACTATCAAAATTCACTTTAATTTTAAAAGTCAAGTTTTAACCCAATGAACCCTTAAGATAAACAAGGCATTCTTAGTTTTGACTTTGATTCCTGGAGAAAGAAGCTCTGTGGTTTTAGAGAGAGAAACTGATTCTTTTTTTTTTTATTTATTTCTCCTCGCTCATATTTGTGGTTCGTCCGCTCATGGCAGGAGGCCCTCCGGTCGCCTATTCAGATCATCAATGTGTCAAGGATTTTCATCCTCAGGTCACCTGTGATGGTAATCCCTTACCTGATCAGCAGTGGGGTATAGAAGGCCCTTTAGTTTTTAAAGAATCGAAGGTTCTTGCTCTGAAAAATTTTTCCCAGGTGATTTGTAAAGGTAAAATTGTTGATGATGGAGGTACATTCAAAACTCCGAATTTGAAAAGTGATTTTTTGTTGTTGAAGAGACGAAGTACTAGTGAAGAGGCTTCCTCTTTAGATTTGAATATCCTTGTGAAGATATTTTTTTTTGTGAATGATATGGGTAGAATAGAGATTCCAAGTTTTGAGAAGGAAACATTAAATGTTTGTGGTTTTGTTCAAGAAGAGGTTAAGAAAATTGTAAAGGCAACGAGGGTGTTGTTCCATCGAATCCTTGGAATAGACCGCCGAACATCAAAATCAACTTTGCAAAAGATTTTGTCAATTTTGTTTGAGGACGGAATAGCGGTTAAATTGTCTGAGCCAAACATTAAAGTAAATTCTGAGAAGTTGCAATTTTCAATTGTGGTGAAGGTGTTTGGGCGTAACATTCCTATTCAGACAATTGCTAATGAATTATGTATGCAGTGGATGAAATTTGGAAAATTCCACCTAACTATTCTTGGGTTAGGTTGGGTGTTGTGCTCTTTCTTTTCTCATGAAGCCATGGATAATGTTTTAACAGGAGGACTGTGGTTTGTGAATGGACATATAGTAGGGATGGACAAGTGGAATGTCAACTTTTCTATTACTTTTTTAAAGGGGTTGACATCTCCAATATGGGCTTAATTGCCTTTATATTATTGGGATGAGGTAAACATTGCTAGAATTGCTTCTATTATGGGAACATTGTTATTACTAGATGGGAATATGTTCCAGTGGGGGTGTAGAGAATTTGCTCATGTATGTGTTTGTATTGATCTGGATAAGTAGCTTTCGTTGGGTGTATGGGTGGAAGGAATGGGAGGTTAGTTTTTTCAAAAGCTAGAAAATATGAAAAGATTTCATCATTATGTTATAGTTGTGGTAGAAGTTGACATCTGAGTAATGAGTGTGAGCTGAATATTGTATCAGAGTCAAATATTATGGCTGTGAAGGATAATGAGATGAGTAGAACTGAAATCTAAGTATCAAATAAGGTTGATGATGATAAAACTACTTATGGGCCGTGGATTCATGTGAATCACGGTAGAATAAAGTTTGGTAATTATAACTTGAGAAAAATTCAGAAGAAAGATGTTCCCAAACCTCAAGATCCTGCTCTTGTCAAGAAGAATCCAATTCAGGAATGTAGTGCAGATGTTCATAAGGAGAAAGACTATAGGGAATTACAAACAGTTGGATTGTCAGAGGGTGATAAAGGTATTCAGGAAAATCTGGATTACAAAGAGCTTGAAAATAAACTGGTGGATAATAAAGAGTTTTATTCTGGTGAGCATACTATTCAGGACAGTGGTGAGACTTCTATTCTTAACATCAATAAATTTTAATTGTTAGATAATGTTGAGATGGTGGTGGATATGAATCAGCCAGTGGATTCATTTAGTGCTCTGGATAATGATCATGAGGAGGGGGAGATTTGTGAAAAAAGAATGAGTTAAGATAAATTCACTTGGGAAGGAGGTGGAGAATGTATCACTTGTTACAAAATTTAATCTCCAGAAAGAATTGAAATCATTGGGTAATAGTAATGTGATTTCAAAAAGTAGGAAAGATGATCTGTTGAAGAAGAAAAGTGGTGGGACTTTTCCCACTTTTACTTCTAAATGACTTCTATCATCTTTTCGAATTGTCTAGGGGCTAGAAAGAGAGTGGCCTCTCGATATTTGAAGGAGATTGTGAATGAGTATGACTCTTTTTTTGTGGTCTAGTAGAGACTAAGATTTCATCTATGGATGTTATGGAATTCAAAAAGTTTATTGGGAACAAGTGGGAATTCTTTCTATTCATGTCTGATGGGCTCTCTAGTGGTATTATGGTCTGTTGGAGAGCTGATGTTGCATGTTTTTCTATTGTAACTTCTTCTTCTCAGGTGGTGGTTGGAGACTTAAACATTAGAGATAAAGGAACTTGGTTGGTTGCTATAGTTTATGGAAGCTGTGATGTTTATAACAGAAGGCGTTATGGAGTTATTTGGAGGATATGATAGAGAAACCATTCCCTTCAATTGTGGGAGGGGACTTCAACTGTATTCTTTCTCAAGAAGATAAGAGGGGTGGTAAGAGATTTGTCTTCTATCAAGGTCCTCAAGATATGCTTGTATTTATGAGAAATTGTATTTTTTGAAGTTGATATAGTTGGGCCTAGATTCACTTGGTGTAAAAATAAGACTGGTTCAGCTAGAATTTTAGAAAAACTGGATCAATGTATTATTAATTATATTCTTTAAAAAGGTTGAATTTACCAGTGGTGAGGCATTTGGCAAGAGTGGCTTCGGATCACTGTCCTATCATGCTGAAGATTTTTTCTGTTGAGTTTTGGAAAAATAGAAAGTTGAGATATGAAGATGTGGGGTCTTCTTACCTTGCTTCCTTTGCTATTGTTGCTCACTCTTGGAAAAAAATAGTTCTTGAAGATGAGGTGGATGTTTTAAATACAAAATTTACTAGAGCTTTGAAAGCATTATTTTTTTGGAGCAAAGCTAAACATAAGAGTTTGTATGATTTGAAAAACAAACTCAAACTAGAAATTCTAAAGCTGCAGGAGGAAGAGGCTTGTGGTAATGGCATTTCAGACTCTAATATGCTTTTGTTGAAATCTAAAGTAGGAGAGCTTAATTCGACGCTGGGCCATTTATGTACGTGGTTGAAATAGAGGTCAAGGTTGCTTGGATGGAATATGGGGATACCAACTCCAATTTTTTTCACTCTTATGCAACGACAAGGAGATGTGGTAACTGGATCAAGTGAAAGATTGCAACGATTTGCTGGTTGAGGATAAAGAGAGGATGGAATAGATTTTCTTTCAATTTTTTAAAGATTAGTGGAAGGAACGTCGTTGTAGTTTGGATTATTGGCCTAATGTGTCTTTTCGGATTTATGAATCAGACAAGATTTTGATGAGAAGGGAATTTTTAAAAAGGTGTTGGAGCTGGTGGTTAGGCATTTAGAGGGCAATAATCGCTAGGTATTGACGATATTACATATTCTTTCGTTAAAAATTGTTGGCCGATTATTAGTAATGATGTATGGAATGCTATTAATTCTTTTTTCACTCATGGGAAGATGTGTCCTGGATGGAACGATACAAGTGTGGTCTTGATTCTTAAGACTAGTAATCCCTGTTTACCATCTAACTTCCATACTATCAGCCTTTGTAATTCAATTTACAAAATTATGGCTAGGATTCTGTTGAATAGGATCAGCGGTTTACTTCTTAAGATTATTTCTAAAGTTCAATATGCATTTATTAAAGGAAGATCTATGTCTGATCAGATTTTACTTGCCCAAGAAATTTTCCATAAGATGAGGTTTTATAGTTCTAAGAAGGGTTTTTTGCCTTTGAAGATAGATATGGAACAAGATATGATAGTATGACTTGGGATACTTTAAATCAAGTGCTTGATAGGGTCGATTTTCCTAAGAAATTCTCTAGCCTCATTATGGCGTGTGTAAAGAATCCCACAATCTCTATTATGATTAATGGAGTTGATTGTGGTTGGATTGAAGGTAAGAATGGATTTAGGCAAGGTTGTCCAATCTCTCCATATCTTTTTATCTTATGATCTCAGCTTTTATCTGATGCCTTTGATTAGAGAGGTAAGGGTGTGGGAATTAAAGTGGCTCCGTCTGCTCCTTTGGTCTCTCATTTGATGTATGCAGATGATGTGGTGGTTTTTTTTTTATGCTAAATGGCAAAGCTTGAAGGTTATTAATAGGATTCTTAATGATTACTGCAAGTTGACTGGACAGAAGATCAATTTGTTGAAGTCTTCGATCTTGTTTTGTAGTTCAGTAAAGAGGAGAAGATGTTGTAAAATGGCAAAGAAAATGGGCTTTAGGAAGGTAAATGAGATGGAGTATCTTGGGGTGAAAATGGTGTTGAGGAGAAAACTTTTTTTTAATTTCCAAAACCTGCTAGCGAGAGCTATTAATAAGTTGAATATTTGGGGTAATAGACTTATATCTCAAGCTGGGAAGCTTACTTTACTCAAGTCTTCATTTCTTTCTCTAGCTCTTTTTCTATCAGCTCATTCTTTAATTCCTATGGGGATTTTAAATGATTTTGATAAGATGTGCATAAATTAATTGTGGCCTAATAATAGTGGTCATTTTGGTTTACATTATGTTGCTTGGGACGTTATGTGTATGCCTAAGTCGAAGGGTGGCTGGGGTTTGCAGTCGGTTGTTGATAAGATTGGGCCTTTAAGAGACAAGTTTGCTTGGAGCTTCATTTCCAACCCAAATTCTCTTCTTAATAGGTCTTTGATTATTATGTGTGGGAAGGATCCTTGGAATGCAGATAGGAGGAAATGTCAATCATCTACTTGGAAAATAATTTTACATGGTGCTGAGTTTTTACAACCTTCGCTTAAATGGAAAATTGGTTCTGGTTCGAAGATTAGGACGTTGAAGGATATGTGGATATTGGATAGGAGGATTGATAGGTGGCTGACCTTTGTGGATAGTACTCTGCCAGAGGAAGATTATCTTTTTGCTTTCATTACTGATGGTGTACGGGATGTGGAGAAACTGAAGCTAAGATTTGGTGTTCAATTGGTGGAGCTCATACTCGATATTCTTGTTAATGTTAATTTACAGGATGATCAAATAGAGCTGCTCTGTAGATGTTCGAATAAAATAGTTACTGCACTTGCTACAGAGAAGCTGTTTACGGATGCTGAAGATGATGATTACTTGATTTGGTTGAAGAAGGTTAAGCTTAGACCCAGTGTTGAGTTTTTTTGGTAGTGGTTGAAGAAAGGTGCCATTCCATCCAAGGCTTTTCTCTATTACAGAAGGTTGGCAAATTCTGAGGGATGTTTGAGAGGTTGTCTGTGTATAGAAGATGTACATCATGTGGCTGTTCATTATGGGAAGCTGGTTCAGGTTCTTTTTACCCTTGCTAAGTGGGGATTTCATTTTCTTGATCTTTATTCTTTTGAGGATTGTTTAAAGCTTCTTCAGCATTGCTCTTTGTACCATCCTTTCATGGGAAATTTGTATTGTTCTGTAGTTTTTCTGTGTTGACAGAGCATGAACAAGGTAGTTCATAGTGGCTTAGAGGATTGTGTTTCTCAACTAGCTACTAATGCAGTTAGTTTTGCATCTACTTCTTTTAAATCTGATCATATTTGGGAGAGTTGCGATATCAATCAGCTTGTAAAGCTGTCTCACAATACTTGGTATCTCCCTCCTCTTGGCTGGATCAAAGTTAACTTAGATGCTTCGTTAACACATCCCAACATGGAAGGTTTTGGAGTGTTTAGAGATGGTAAATGAAGGTTTCTAAGTGCTTTTGGGGTAAGCTTGTTTCATCCGGACTGTTCTCAAGTCGATATACTTTTTGTTTCCTCTCTTAGGAAATTTTTTCAAAATTGGATGTATGATTGTATTGGAATTATCATTGAGGGTTATAACTTGAATGTTATTAAATTCTTTTAGAATTCTATGAATAAGGTGGATTTTGAGGTGGAGGGAATTGATCCGAAGGATTTCCTCATTCTTAGAGATTTCAACAAAGTTATTTTTCAACATGTGAAAAGAGATTGTAACAAAGTTTCCGACATGTGTGCTATGTTGACTCTTTCTTGTGATTTTTTTGGGAGAATCTCAATTGTAATAAGTTTCCTCCTTCCTTTTTTAGCTTTGTTAAAGGAGGAATTTAGTTGATTGTAGTTTGCTTTTAATATATGCTTTGGCAGTTTCTTCAAAAAAAAAATCAACCCCTTAAGATTATTCAATAAATTTTTTTATATTAATCCACATTTAATTCTAACCAATTTAAACTAACTTAATTAACATTGATTACTACTGGGTAACCCAGGCCTACGAGGCTATTAGCTTAGCCCTAAAGAAGACGAAATAAACTTCACAGTCTTGATGTGAAACAAAGGTAGCAATTATTCAACCCTTAAAATATATTTAAATAAAATTCTTAGTATATTAATATTTAAGCTATAATCTAAACCTCCCATTAAGCCTTAACAAATTTAAAACATTAGATAACTCTAACTAACTACCCAGCTTAGGATCTACCCTAGTCACATGACCTTCTACACACTCTTCAGATGATTTGCTAGGACAACCGACTCCAGATTTAGGCTAGACCAGTGTTTACTTTTTCGCTGTGTGCCAAATTTTTCATGGTTTTACTACATGTTGTGGATGATTACACCTGTTGTGTTTGCTTACTTTTATTACACTCTGTGGATGATTATTATGTTTGGCGGCTAGATTTCCCTTAGGATAGGATTGATCTGGATGTTCATCAAGGTTAGATTCCAGATAGCCCTTTTCTATTTGGAGATCCAAATTTGGATCATCTTTTCCTTACCAGAAGAGGAGACGGTAGCTTTTCCCTTAAAGGAAGAATTCTCTTTTCTATTTGGGTAACCTACTACGAAGTATCCAAGGAGCCCAAAGGAAGAGAGGATTGAAGAACTGAAGATAAAGAGTATCCCACTCAAAATCACTTGCGTCTTTATTAAGATTAGAATCCTGGTTGTTGTTAGTGGTGCCTGGCCACTTTACTTTCTGCAAACCCGTGTTCGTAATAAGCAAGGCATTTTTCCTATGGATATTTATTAATTAATTTGTTTATATATGATGTGTTGATGTGATTTCCTTTAGGATTACTTGTTTTCTTTAATTTTTTTTTTTCATTTGTGTGCTGCTTTTTTTTCTCCTGGATACATAAGGGTTTGAATAGTTTTATACTCACAATCAAAAAGTTTAAAATTTGTGTTAAATAACATAAAAATACAATGAATCTAGGGAATTAGCTGGGGATTGACCCTGGGGTTGCATGCACATTTTTGCATTCCTTCTTTCCTTGGTTTAGATCCTTCCCCGCCTGCTGGTAGAGTCTGGATAATCTGACCTATGAGGATGAGGTGTCGGACCTGGAGAAGCCCAGTCTTCTAAAAACCTATTTTTAAACATGATTTGAAGTTGTTGACTAGCATGCATTATATTAGAAATACATTTAAAATAGTCAAAATTTTAATTGCGTTAGTCCTTAACATTTTACACCAAACATGAGTCAAAGGGTCCAATTAGGAAAATCTCTAGATGCCGGCCACAACTCTCCAAAACCTTAAAGAAAATGTCCTTACCACTCTCTCATAAAAAAGACCTGACTCATATATTTTAAATCGATTAGGTGGTTAGCTGGTTCCCCAATCCAGGCTGGGGTAAGTTCAGGTTCTGCACTGTTTTAGTTAGGTTCGGACAACTGTGGTCCATTGTCCAAATTTAGAATTAGGCTCTAGGGTAGATCTTGTTTTATAAGATCCTAACCTCCAAGAATATAATCCCAAATTTCTAATAATACAATAAACTTTAATTATATCTTCTTCCAATCCAAAAATATAAAGTCCAACACTTAGATTAAGTTTGGGACACTTCGGGATGATTCTGGGATCTCAAAGTGTCCCCTATCTTTCTTTTTTTGAATCTGTTAAGAAGTGCTCAATCTTGATCCATACCCTTTTGAAATTCCAGATATTCATCTCCTTTCATATCACTCTTAGAAAATTTTAACATAATTTTGCCACTATTTTAATTGAGAGTTTTCGTAGGGGACTCTATCTCCCTATGATTTAATTAACTATGGGGGCTTTCCACCGTAAGAGATTTAGAACCACACACACCTAATTTTCAAAATCAATATTCAAAACTCACTTAATATTTCTTTTGGGGAATATATTTCATAATGATCATTATTATCATAATCATATGATTATTAAGATATGATATTCTCTTTCTCCAAAAGGGATTTATCATGTGTTAACATCAATTTGAAAATGAAATTAACGATATCCTTCTCTTAATTATCATAGCTTGATTTTAGATTAAACCTCATTTGACCCTCTCGGTGTCATATGTGGTTCTCCTTTAAATCAAACTACAATAGCTAAGAGAAGATTTATAATTTTTTATTTAAACCCATTAGGAGATTTTATCATCGTCTTTCAAGGTAGTATGTGGTCATTAATGGTCCGTTCGACTCCAGAATTAAAATTTAAATTTAGTTCCAAATTTTCTCAAAAGAAAAATTCAAAGCTCAAATTAGTATTCTTTGGAAAAATTTAACCAACTACGATCGTTATCGTCACACCCAAATAATTACCAAATAATGGTATCTTCTCCCTTAGGGGAGATACATCACTTGTTCATAAGATTTTGGGCAAGAGATTAACGATAACCCACTTAGAATATCGTGGTTAGAAATTAGACCGAACCTCGTCTTAATCTTCTAAGGTCATATGTGGTTCACTCTCAAATATAATCATAATATTCAAGGTAGGATTTATAATCTTAGATTTAAACCCCATTATTGAGGTTTATTTACACTTCACGAAGTAGTATGACTCTCCTAATGGGATGTTTGATCTCAAGATTCCAATCTAAAAGTCGATCTTAAAATTCCAAAGAAAACTAATATTTTCCAAAACCTATTTTCAAAATTCCACCAACAAAAAATGGCACACCCGATGGGACCTAATCTCTCTCTCCATCTTTAATATTGGCAAAATCTTATCTCATCGATAGTCTTAACTACCTTTCTTCCGTTGGTCCCTCTACTCATTTCTTTCTTGGGTGAGTGTGGCCAACATCTAAGATAAAAGACATGTTGAAAAAGAGAGGTGAAATATAATACTTATTCATAAGTTACTTCTTTCATTGCCTTATTATAACTTATTTAAAGACTTCAATAATCTTAAACTCATTACCCCTTTAAAGATAAAGTCGGATAATTTTTCTTGCACATTCCCCACTACTTTTAGACAGCACATCTTAGTTATAGTAAGTTTCCTATCAGTATCAGTACACAACCTCCTATTGAAAACTTTATGGAGACATGATTTGTAGAGATGACTACCTAAAATGTCTTTAATAGTTCACTCTTAAAGAAAATATTATAGGTAGTCTATTATCAATTGTAATGAAGTAAACCATTACAATAACTTTTATATCTTTCTACCTAAGTGAACAATGAAGCAATCACTAGTTTTTTCTCTTTATGATTTTATATAACCTAATGAGAGTCTTTAAAGTAAGCATTAGTAAATAATACCCCAAGTTCATCTTCCTGTAAACTCTTTTGAGATCATAATGACAAAATTCTTATTATTTATGAGAATGCTACTAATTAATATTTTATAATGAACACTGTAATAATCACTTGCTCATTATATGGATTTCCATTCATTTTCCATTCAGTAGTAGGGACCCTTGATGCCCCAATTATATTAACCTCTCTTGATAAAGTAATTAAAGGATAGTTCAATGAGGAGCCTTTTCTCTATCTCTCCATAAATTGCTACAATCACTCTAGTAATATGAATAAGCAATTGTTTCTTTGCAAATTTCCTCCAAAGGAAATACCGAGCTAATTTTTGAATTAGGTTAAATCTATCCTCTTATAGCATTTCCATAGAACATGGGATTTTTTTCCTTAATATAGGTTCCTTTATGATAGGACTCTTGTAGGTAGATTTCTAAGAACTTAGCATTGGTCAGCTCTAGAAAACCTAGAATATGAGGGTGTTTTTTTCCATAGTACCATATGATATTTAAGTTAAAGTAATCTTGTTTGGTCTTAATATGTGTTCAGTATCCATAGAAGAAACTCCCAGACCCTTCAAACTCATTTCTATTATTTTATCCCTTCATAATCTCACTATGAAAGGTACGAGTGATTTAAAAATCAACAACCAATGTGAATCCATAGGTGGGTCCCATGGGATTGAATTTACTTCTCATATCCCCATAAATTTTAAATTGACCTAAAATATTTTTGGGATCTTTGGACACTCCTTAATGACCACCCCATTAAATAAACCCATGGCTAAACTTTAAAGTACAAAAAATTATCCAAATACCCTAAAACTTAAATTCTTACCTTATGTAGCCATTATCCTTAGGACTAATCCTAGAGACTTTTGACCCACTTCTAGACCTACCTTATATCTGTATGAAGTTTTTGTCAATCCCCTTGACCATTAGTTAAAGGGGCTTTGTCCAAGTCAATCCTTAACCTAAAACATAACTTAAACATAAAAAAAAAAGTTATTTAACTTAGAATTTGAGTTTAAACACTCTTAACCCATACTAAAAACTTTTTGACTAAGGTTTAACCAATGCTCAAACTCCTTTGACAATGGTCAACCTAAGTTTGACCCAAAACCTAAAAGAACCCTAAACTTGTTTCAAACTCATAAACTTAATCTTTAGAACATAACCTTAAATGGACTGTAAATGGACTGGACAAAGAGTTAACTTCAGCAAATCCCAAGTTATGTTTGGCAAGATGGTTAGGTACACTTTGAGGAAGAAGATTACTAAGGTGCTTGGCATTAAGATGGTTAAGGAAATGAAATCTTTGGGTGTGAATATCTTTCTTAGAAGACCCAAGATGGCAGATTTCCAGGAGCTTCTTAGCAATGTTATGGATAGGCTTAATGCTTGGAGTAAGAAGTCCCTTTCTTTGGGAGGTAAGCTCATCCTTATTGAAAGTTCTTTTCTTTCCATGCCAAACTTCTTGATTACTCATTCTTTAGTTCCCAAGAGGGTACTTCATGAGCTTGAAAAGCTTTGTAGAAATTTCATTTGGCATAAAAAAGATGGATCTAATGGAATGCATTATGTTGCTTGGGAAGAGCTATGCAAACCAAGGATTTTGGGAGGATTGGGTTTGCATTCTCCTTTGCTTAGAATTGGATCTCTTAGATCTAAATTGGCTTGGAATTTTTTACAAAAGCCAGGGTCATTGTTTCATAGAACAATGAAGTGTAAATATGGTGATGATATTATGCATGAAGTCCATAAAAATGCTATTTCTACTGCTTGGCGCATTTTGTTGGATGGAGGAAGACTCTCGAAGAATGTGGTCAGATGGAGGATTGGTAAGGGTGATAGCATCAGTGTTTTGAATGATACTTGGTTGCTTGACAAGTGTCTTAACCGGTGGCCAACTTATGTGAATTGTGAATTCCTTGAGGGTGTCAATGTTCAGCAGCTTTTCATGAGTAATGGGGAATGGAACTTTACGGTTTTACAGAGGGCTTTTCATCCTAATCTAATCTTACTGATTAACCAAATCAGTATTGATAATGAGGTGGAGGACAAAGTAGAACTGCTGAAGTGGTGTTCGGGGAAGACTGTTTCTACAATGGCTTATGAGGTTACTGCTTCTTACAGGAATGCTGATGCGGAGAAAGAGTTTTCCAATTGGGTGTTGAAGTTAAAACTAAACAAGAAGGTTGAGATATTCTGGTGGAGGCTTGGTAAAAAAGCAATTCCAACTAATTTGTTTTTAAAGAACCGCAGATTATCAGATTTTGCTTACTGTGCTAGAGGGTGCCAATCCATTGAATCTTATGAGCATATTATGGTCCATTGCAAGTATATGGTAGAAGTTATTATGAAAATACGTGAATGGGGTATTCATATACCAACTTTTCATTTGCTGGATATCTGTTTACAGGATTTTAAGAGTTTAACTGCCCAGAAGTCGAGAATTGTAAGGTTGTACTGCATGGTTGTGTATTTGTCTTGGAGAAATCAAAATGAGGTCAAGCATCAGAAGGCTGCTTTGCCGTGCTCTTTGGTTGCTTCTAATGCATTATTCTTAGCTACTTCTATTTCTAATCCATTTATTACAAGCCGGGGCATTAATCTACTTAGGGAGTCCCAAAATTCTTGGTGCCCTCCACCAAAGGATTGGATTAAGATTAATGTGGATACTTCATTGCTTAGCTCCAATCAAGCTGGAATTGGTGGCATTTTTAGAGACTATAAGGGCAGATTCATAAGTGCTTTTGGGAAGAGTAAGATACATTGGGATATAGCTCAACTTGAGCTAGCTGCTGTCCTTACGGTGAGGGAGTTTCTTAGTAGGTGGATGATGGAGTGCAAAGGGATTATTATTGAAAGTGATAATATCAATATTATCAAGTTTATTCAAGAGTCTATAAAGAAGAACAATTGGCATGTGGATAGGTGGCCGGCAAAGGATTTATGTTTTTTAAATGATTGTAATAAGATAGTTTTCCATCATGCCTTTAGAAATTGTAATAAGGTAGCTAATTGTTGTGCTACTATGGCATTGGAAACTAGTTTTTATTTTGATAGCTCTTCTTTGGAGAATATTCCTTCCTTATTGTGGAAATTAATCAAGGAGGAATGTGATTCTTTTATTACTTGTAATTAGTTCTTTGTTCTTAATGCATTTCTTTGCAATTCTTCAAAAAAAAAAAAAGAACATAACCTTAAATTCCATAGATTTTTAATTATAGTATAATTAGTTGTGTTCATGGTTGACTCAAGGTCAACCCTTCATTAGAAAGAAAACCCTAAAACTTGAAGTTTGGACTCAAGCATTAAAACTAAAACTTGAAGTTTTGGCATTAGTTCAAAACAAATTCTAAACTATTTTAGAAGTAATTAGAATCATATTGCACCAATGATTAAGCTTATCTTACCAATGTTTATCTCATTTTTGTAAATAGTTTAAATGTCTTCCTCTTCTGTCTTTAGTGTTTAGGTACTCTATGTTTGTGTAGACTTATCCTGTAAAAATCATAGAGGAAAACCTAAGGATTTTGCTTTTACTAAAGCTAGATTACTTAAGTATTATTTAAACCATATCTCATTAGTGAGTCTCCAAGGCCATTCCATGTCCAAGTCTATGGCTAAACCTAGGTTAAACCTAGCCTTTGCATAATTATAATCTATGGTACACAAGGTGGCATTTTAATCTAAACATGAACCTAAGCCCTTGGAAATAACCTAAATCAACCTAAACAAATCTCCTAAGTTGTTTGACTCATTCAATTCTAAACTACTCTCCTAAGCGGCTTGACCCAATAATTGAATCAAGCCTCCTTAAACCTAACTTAGCTTAGGTGAGCCTCGGCTAGCCATGGATTGGATGGAAAATTTTAGAAACCAAGCCCATGTGCATGTGATCATGACCCTTTGATCAAGCTAGCCAACCCAAAGCTTTTTAACTCCCTTTGGACACTTGGAAGCACTCTAGTCAGTAAATTCAAATTGGTTTGATTGCCTGGTATAGCGTCACATGGTCATAATTTTATCTTTATACAATTTTAACACCTATAAATGCCCCCATTTCTAGAGGTGTTACATTCCATCATTCTACTCTATTAGCATTCTATGAGTGAAAGCAACTAATTCCTATTAATTCCCAACCTTTCCATAACCTATAGGTATTAGTTTAAGTCAGCCCCAATTTAGGAATTTCAATGAGGGAATGTAAAATAATCTTAAAATATAAAATAAATGTAATTTGATACATAATAAAATAGTTAATAGAAGAAAAGTAAAGTATTTCTTGGAAATCTTATTAAATCCTTAATTTGACAATTTGAACATTAATGTAAGAATTAATTAACTAAATCCTTAAAAAACATTCATTAGTCCAAATGGTCCCAATTTTTAAAGGTTTCATATTAGGTTATCCTTGATCTATGTTGAAAGATTTTTTTTTTCTATATTTTGATGTCATTTGATACCTTAAATAACAAACTTTAATTCTTCTTATAAATGACCTCTAATAAGCAATGTTAGTTTTGTAAATTCATAAATAATTCATTAAAAATCATAAAAATATAAACCTACTTGTATTACACTCTAAACATAAAAACATCATAAAAAATAAAAAATTAATTAAAATTATTTCAAAGCCAAAACCAAACTTGGATCAATCATAGATTTAACCCTTAAGAGATTTAAACTTTAATAAATCACCTAATACTTAAATAATTACAAATGACTCCAAATTTTCATTATTTGGTCATTAGGTCATTAATGACTTATTTAACAAGTTTTATGAAGTTTGGAATTCATTTGGTGGCCTAATCATCATTACAAGAAAATAGGTAATTAGTGACTAACAAAATTGGCCCTAAAAATGATAATTTGGATGCCAAAGCAAATAGCGACCAAAAATATTTGGGCCGCTGATTTGTCATAGTTGCCTCGTCCCTGAGGCTTTTAGAGACCAAAAAAATTTTTAGGTTGCTAAACTAGCGACCACTAATTAGTATTGGACGCTAAAATTGGACATATTAGTGACCATTTTTACGCTAATGAATATTTATTTGGATGCTATTTAGTAATTTTAATAATTAATTTTATTTATTACATTTTCCCTTTAGGGACCAAAATAAAAATTGGTCGCAAAATGATCAACATAATAAATCACATGCCCCTATAATTTCATGAAGTTTTGACAAATATATTTTTAGATATAAAAGTTATGATATTTAGTAAAAAAAATATTATCCAATTATTATGCCTTGGCTATAATAATTAAGATCAATCCACTCCTTTATATTACAACAAGTTAGATAAATTTCATAATAGAGAAATAACACATTTTATTAACTTGAGGTAACAATTCTAAAAAGCATATACTACTAAAAAGATAAACTTTCGCAGCACTTTTTATGACCTACTACAGCGGTTTAAACACCTACTAATTTATTTGCAGTGGTTTAGAAACCGCTGCAAATCCATTGTATTTGCGTTCACTACAAAGGCTTTAGCAACGGTTTCATGAATGCTGCTGTAGGAAGGCTACAGTAGCGCTTTTAGGAAATGTTAAAACCACTACTAAAGGATAGCACATATTAATAATATATATATTAAAATATATATATATATATATATATATATATATATATATATATATATATATATATATATATATATATATATATATATATATATATATATATATATATATATAATGCAAAAAACTACTACATCAAAAATAGTTTTCTTTATATTATCATTTCATTCTCTATTCAACAAAAGAACAAATTTAAAATAAATAAAAAGAAACAATAAAAACTAGTAGTAGGCCTTCTATTCAGGAGAAAATAGTTAATCCAATATATTTTTACACAAAATTGACTTGAATTCAAACTAAAAATAAAATAATATTTTTCTTCAAGACCACCTGTAGAAACTCTTCCTCTACCTGATGAAATATCAAGACTCGCGACGCTTAGATACTTCAAAATTAAAAATTGCCCCAATCTAATCTCTCTTGGCAGACATCAAGAAGTGCAGACAACTAATAATTGCCATCTCATACTCAACAATCTCAATATAAGTGAACCATCGGTGTTGCTAATGGAGCCATTGAGACGAATCACCTCCATCCAAAAGCTGAGTGTTGAGGAGAATAATTAGGTGGTTTCATTTCCAAATAAGGCAGAGCAGTGGTTTCAAAAAGTTAGAAAATCCTTACATCTCTTGTGAGCTGAAATTTACTTACGACAGAGTCAGAATGGGATGGCGGGCTACTCAACTATAAAAAAAGTGAAAAAGATCAAATGGTGGATGAAATATAAGTGAAACAGATCAAATGCTACTCAACTATCAAAAAAGAAACTTGAAAGATCATGGTTTGCCTACAACAATATGCTTGCAAATATAAGCTTGACCAAAGATGCTTAGCAGAAAAATAATTATTCAAGATAGTTGATTTTTTTTTTTACATGGAGTAGGTGCATAATATTATTTAAGACAGTTGATATTAAAAATATCCTCCTAATTTATTATGGTACAATTAATAGATAGAAGGGACTCTTATGTTGCTTCCCACTCGCCAATGTAAAATCAATTTAAAATAGTTTTTTTTTTTGGTAAATAATGGCAGGAAACATTATACCTACTAATAATAAGGTAAGAAAGGAGAGCTCACCTGAACAAATGAATCATTAAATTCAACTCGGGAAAAAGTAAGAGCCGAATGCTAGCATTTCATTTGTTCATATCTAGCTTATCTTACAGAACTTGCTAAGCTACTCTTGTGTTGAACTTGTCATCCAGCACTTCAAAGCTCTATGCAACCTCAAATGACTCAAAGACAAACAACCCAACACTACGTGCACAATATCATCAACATAAACATTGTCAAAAGAATCCAATACAAGGTCCTCTAATGACTGGTGGCATGAGAAGGAATGAATACCATTACTAGTTATTTGCTCACATCCTATCAATCTAATCTCTACAAGATTCTGATAGTTCTCAGCTATAGTAATGAGTGAAGAATCTAAAAGATTGACCAGCCATGAAAGGTCCAACTTCCTGAAACCAGGCATAGAAGGAATACAAGCACCTCCACAATCAGTGACTTTGGGGCCACAATTTGCTAGCTTCAGTTCCTGCAAACAGTGCATAAGCTGCAAGGAAGAGATCCCATAGTCTGTAATCCTAAAATTGTTATATGTGACAATGCAATTTAAATATTACAAGATTCACAACATAACTTACAGGAGTGTCTGCTAGTGGAACATTAAGTACCTCCATGGTACCGCATAAATAATCATTATCAAGATATTGCTTAAAGGAACATCCCAAAAAATGAAGGATCACGTCAATGCACCACAAAGTGCAACTACATTTGATCGCAAAACATATCATCATAGTAACAAACCACACAAAAGTGAATAATGAAGCAATTACACCTTCTAATAATTATATTTGATCGTGAAGGATTAACAATTTAAATAAAATAAAAATTACTGTTTCTCAAGCCTACAAGTGTTAACTCAGAATTATCTGTGCAGATATGACAACCTGTCTCGACTGCAAAGAACTTCAACTTGGCGTCAGAATTTCAAATGAACCATTTCTTAGACAATAAAAAAAAACTTTTATCTTCCAAAGAATTCCACTAATAAAAGAAGAGTTTTCTTCCAAAACCAAATTGGTTGTCTGATCATAAACATTTACTTGGCAGACATTAAAAAAAGTTGCTATACTAATATATCAATTCCTAATTTCATGATGCCAAGTAGAGCATACATAAAATATTATAATTAGTACGGAATATCTTAATTAGGTCAACCAACATAGAAATAATAGCTCTATGTGATTTTTGGTTCAAATTGCAATGAAATACATATTATAAATGCAAGAAAAATGCAATAAATATATGTTTGCAATCCATAACTTAGTAGTAAATATTGAAACTAACATTTCAAACTTGCAAGGTACATTACTAGACAAAAAATTCAGTGAAGACCAATTAAAAGATACTTAAAACAATATAGTATGAAACCACATAAATAAATTAGACTCTAATCATCATTTTCTTCATTTGTCAAGTCTGTCCCTACAAGAAGAAATTTAGAATACTAGTTAAACAATTTTTTATATGATTTAATAAACATAACTGTGCTTGTACTAAATACTTACCATCATCATTAGGGGGTTGCATGCCCAATTTTTCTGCTACCATTTTTAACCAATCTATAGTTTTCTATTGGCATTTAAAGATTTTACTCTGCTCCTCATATTTATCATGTATAATTTTTAAACTTTTTTCAAGCTCAACCTCTCTCTCGGACGATGCATCTAATCTAACAAATTTAATTTTCTTCATTGTCTTTGGCCCATAGCCAAGGCCACGAATATAAGAAGATGTTTCACCAAGAACTTCAGCACAACTTATTGACTCGTCAACTATCCCTCCCTCGTCAACAATTTTCAGATGAATTTCCATCAACTTGTCCTATATGTTTTAAAGAAAATCAACAAAGAAATGATGAAATATTACTAATAAAGAAAATCTAATAAGTTTAATTTATACTAACATATTTTCCCCGCCAATCTTCAGAAACCCATTTATTTTCTTTGTCTGTAAATTCCTCCTTGTATAATTCGATTATATTTAATTGCTACACCATAACAAAATATGTCTCACAAATTAATAGTTTTTTAAATTTAAATAATTTTAAAATTATAAATACCTGATCACACATATGTACTACAAAGGATTTTGTTCCCATTCGGTGAACAAACTTCAACATCGAACGATTGTGAGAGTTTGATTCTGATTTTTTTTGTATTAAAAAGTTTTTTATTCAACATAATACAAAAGGAAAAAAAAAATAGCGACAAAATTTAAACTTGGTATGCTTGAAATTAATACATTTTAATATTAGTGCCTTCCCTGTATATGACAATCTATTTTTGCTTATCGCATTTAATACTCTTTTTTTTCTTACATATTCATTACATGATAAGAAGTTTCATTTGTCTCTAATGGGAATATAAGTAAAATAGCAAACTAGTACTTTCTTTTAAATTAAAGCCATACCTTTAATTTTTTTGAGTCAAAAAAATTACATAACCAAATCCAATCATCTGGTTCTCTCCGTAAGCTCTTTGTAAGATTTCTTTCTTGCTAACACTCCACCACCAAGCTTTTTATAATATATATAGGCCTTCGAGCAAAAATCAAAAAACCTCCTGCTCATCGTGTGTATCACACAATCCTTCACATGTGACTCTTCAATGGATATATTAATCTTTGCCTATAAAAGTTTTTGCGTGCAATCATATTACAAAAAGAAAAAAAAGAATTGAACAAGCATTTCTTTCATATATTTTACAGAAACTTTCAAGTTAAATATTGAATGGCAAGAGACATTAATGCATGATTTAAACTAGAAAAAATGTTTTTCAACATGAACCAGATAAAATTTTGCCAGAGATCCACATACCTATTATGGTCTCAAACATATTATTTGAATTTAGTGATTTGTCACCTAATGAACTACTACCACTGAGGGTATTCAACAAGTTATTGTTTTTATTCCCAACTCTCAATGATCGAGAGCAATCATGTTAAAGGTTGAATTAAACATAACATATTGAGATGAAAAGGTAAGTAGATGTAGTATCTAAGGATTTTTTTTTTTAGAATTTTTTTTTTGTGCAAGTGTAGTTCTATCTCTTCTAACTCTTATATAAATAGGTTACAATGAGTGTGTGATGACAGCATGGCTATCAATAAATTACTATCAAGTATAGATTTCTTATACCTATATTGGATGATTTGACTGATATAACTTTTAATGCCATCTACTTCTCTGAAATTGGTATATGATCTTTTTATTAGCCTAAGTTTTAATGTAGAGTATATTTTCTCTTATAAAGAAGTTAGTCAACCTCCAGATTTGTAGACTAACTCTTTGGTAGAAGATAACAATCATGACTTATAAGTGCTTGCATTTTCTAAGATGGAAACCATCATCATTGATGAAATGCCTACATAATATGATGCTAAACACAAGTTTCTAGCTAGTAAGGTGGAAAAAATCAACCACCTACTGAGGATACATGGATGATAAGGGATGACTTGGTGAAAATTGCATAGAATCTTTTAGATAACTACTTCAACATGGCCCAATGCCAAATAATAAATCAAGACAACCAACTAAATAGGGTTCCATTTTTACACCATATAATGTGGTTAAGCCTTCAAGCTCGGTAGCCTAGCTACACCTTCTATATTTCATTGATAGGCACATGCAGGCTTTAACTCAACAAATCTAAGTCAAGAAGAACCAGTACAAAATTAGTTCTTCAACTCCCAAGTTTTATAGGGAGTAATATGCTCCACAAAATGCACGCCTCAATAACTAAAAATCTACTTGATTGAGAAAAACAGATATGACGAAGCTCCGAATAAACAAGCTCATCGATTAAACTCCTAACTCCATAGGATAGTAAGACTAGAAGATGCTCCACAAAAGCTGACAAATGCTTCTGGGAGAAGATCTTGGGCAAAGAATACCATACAAAAGAGATAGACCAAAAACAAACCCATCACATGACAAACTATGACTAAAGGTTTATTTGGTCTTTCCAATTCATATAGTATTCTTTGCTCAAAAACTATTGAGAGTGAAATTGTAACAAAATAACCGTTCCAAACCTGACTAGCCCAAATCCAATCATCAACTTGATCTCAACTCCATAAAACTTTTAGAATTACACGGTAAACAATTAGGAGGTTTATTGGCAATTCCTAAAGCATATATGAACCAAGTTATTGAAAATAAACTAAAAGACAAAACATATATAATATCCAAGGACAATGAGGAAATCGCAACAATTTCTAACAGGAACTCAATACAAACTAAATATATTTATAGAAAGTCATGCAAAGAGTACAACCATGCAATGGATAATGAACTAATGTTGGAATTAAATAATAGGGAAAAATCATAGGCAATTAAAGAAATCCAAAAATTGACAAGTTGAATAGAACAAAACCATCATTAAATGCCCTGGAAAAAACCTACATGAATAAGGGTTAGCAACTACCATATTCAGAAGTAAGAAATAGTAGGATCAGCTAAAGGTAGGAAAATCTGGAAATTTAAACTATTCATGAAATTTCCACAAAATAAAGTTAACACTAATTCCACAGATATACCCCAATAAAGAAAAAAAGAATTATGGTCCTATTGAAGTTATTTCTTATTTGTAAAAATAATAGACAATAACATGAAAAAAAAGTGAGAAACATGAGCAAGAATATGGATGAAGACCAATCTCCGAATGTATGAGTATCTACAACATATTACCACCCAACTGGAAGAAGCTACCGAATGGAATGGTGTTGTAAGGATATGTAAGGATAACACACAATTAAAGAATAGAGGTGAATGCGTCTCCTTAAAGTTCCGACAAAGCACATAAATGTCATTAACCAAAGTTTTTGAAGTGATCGTGTACAATATTTTTGACAAAGCATTAAAATTTTAATTTCTTGATCATGTAGAATTGTTAATGTTATTTTTTTTTTAATGTTTTTCATTTCTCTCTAAGAATTGAAGCAACTTTCTTTTATCATCCAGTCATCTGAAGAGATATTAGTTCCAGCCCAATGGCCACCCATCCCACATCCTCATTCTCTTAGTTCTATTCGACACTCAACGGCACCCAAATAGCTCCAAAGCATGCCTTCTGATCTGCATCATTCCACCACGGTCGATCTGCCGGACGAACTCAGCCTCGTCGAATCCACACAGTCCATCCGATCTTCTTCAAGAAATCATTCAACAATTAGCATCAAAAATGATTTAAAAGGCATTATTCCTAATTCTGGAAATGGAAAGACTGATGATCCAGGAGGCTCTTCTTCTCAGAAGATAAGTTCTGGTTGCCAATATGGATGAAGAAATACAATTCATGGAAAGTATGGGAACACTAACAGCTCTAATAGGAATATTGGATCTTCTAAAATGAAACAAATCTATGTGGCCAAAACTCTTCTAACCAGTCCTGTAACCTCAAGCTGAAGGTCTCTAAGGTCATTTGTGGCTTCTGGTTTCTTTGGAATCTTCATCACTTGACATAAAAAAAAAAGTGTACAAACATTCCTTCATGCTTTCAATAAGAAGAGGAAAAAAGGGAAAGTTTTTTAGTTGAAAAACATTCTTTTTGGTCTGAAAAAAAACCAAGAAGTATAACTCACTAGGTTCACTTCTACATTGAATAATTTGGGATACAAATAAGAAAAGTTTGATCACACGGTGTTTGTAAAATTCATAGAGAGGAGGAAGAGTATATGATGTTGTGATTATTGGTGATAATGTATGTGAAATACATGAATTAAAAAGTAAGCTGAAGGAGGAATTTAAGGTGAAAGATCTTATAACACTTTAGTTGTTCCTTGGAATGGAGGTTGCTCTAAGTAAAAATGGTATTTACATTTTGCAATGAAATGACCACCCTCCTGACCTACTTTAGGAGACATGCATGAAGACCTTGATGCAAAAAATGAGAATCACACTTGTGAATAAATAAATGTGGAAATATAGTGAGATGACACAATTATGAATAAAGAAAAACATCAACAGTTAGCAGATACTTATTTATCCTTTATAAATTTAACTGACATTGCATATGAACTATAGTGGGTCTGTCTTATGCATTCTTTCACTCAGAGACACTTGTATGTGTGTGTGTGTTTTTTTTTTTTTTGAAGAAAAGCCAAAGCTAAATTAAATTAAAAAAGCAATAAAAGAGCACCTACAATGATGATTCCTCCTTCAAAGTATTGAAGAATGAAGGAGGAACCTTATTAAGAGATAAATCATCCCAACTAAAGCTACAAAATAAAGCATAGTTAGCACATAAGTTTGCTAACTTATTATTCTCACCGCCAATACAATTAAAAATAACAAAATTGAAATTCATAATAAAATCCATACCGACATCCTTATGCCTTCCTTTCTTTCAAGAGCTTTGATAAAAGGATATGATATTTGTGTTGTCCCCCTCAATAATTAAGCCTTTGTATTTGAACATCCAATCCTTGATTTCATCTTTTAAGGAATGTATGGCTAGCAATTCCAGTTGAGCAATGTCCCAATGAATGCAAGATCTTCCATAAGCACATAGAAATCTCCCTTTACAGCCTCTAATGATTGCTGCAATCCCTGCTTTATATGAGGAGAGTAAGGATGCATCTACATTCACTTTAATCCAATTGGGTGGAGGAGGATGCCAATTATTGGATAGTCTAAACGACTGGTTAACATCCCAAATGCCCAAATTAAAGTGACTAGAACAAAAAGAGATTGAAGCTTGGCATATAGCATTAGAAGCTATATAACTAGAACTTTCTTCCACTCCTTCATGTAAGTATTTGTTTCTACTTTTCCAGTTCAAGAAAATAGAATTGCAATAAAGGTTGACAACCATATCTTTCTTTTTAGAACTAGTATCCAACCAATTAATGCATTGCTCCAAGTTATCCATAAGTGGGATGCAAAATCCCAAAAGATATAGATGATGGATAACTTCTTTAAGCTTCAAGCATCTGCATATTATATGTTCCACATCTTCATTTGAATTGTAGCCCCTCGGAAAAACAGCATTATTAATTAATCTTCTATATGCTAAGAATTGAAGAGAAGGAATTGCATTTCTACAAAGCCTCCACCAGAACACCTCCACCCGAGAATTCAGTTTTATTGTATTGATCCAATTCCAGTATTAATCATCTTGAGATACTGCTATCGATTCTTTATATGCTAGTCCACCTATAGACAATCCATATTTTTGGTGTATCAGCTCCATACGGTCTTCCTCTCCTTCTTGTGTGATCATAATTTGAGTAATCAAATTAACAAGATCCCTTCCAAAGGATTCCATAAGCAGTTCTACATTCCAGCTGCCATTTTGAATGAACTTACTAACCAAAGCGGGATTACTATCATGTGGAATGACAAATGTTGGCCACTTGTCAAGGCTTTTATCAAGGATCCAGATATCCTTATACACATCCACTGAATCACCATTCACTAGAGACCATTTCACAATAGGCTTTAACATTTTAAGTCCCTCATTTAAGAGTTTATAAGTAGAAGAACTGCACCTTCTACCAACAACTTTATCCATATTATCTCCGTATTTGGAAGCCAACATATTGTTTAACAGAGAATCTTTATTCTGGATGAATCTCCATGCTAACCGAGCTCTTAAAGACGGTGTTTTCAAGTTATTGGAATGCAGGTTCCTTCCTCCACAATTAATTGGTTTGCACATATCCAACCAATTTACATAATGCATTCCTTTGCCATTATTCTTACACCAGATAAAATTCTTGCAAGCTATATCAAGATCTTCTAATACACGTTTAGGGACTAGAGAATGAGATGCATGGAATGTTGGCAAGGCTAGCAAAACAGTTTTAACCAGAGTCAATTTACCAGCTAAAGACAATAACTTACTAGCCCATTGGTTCAACTTCTTCAAAGCATTTTCAATGATAAACTGATAATCTTCATATTTTAATCTTCTCAATGCAATTTTCAAACCAAGATAATTGAGTTCTTTAATAGTTTTAAAACCAATAAATCTTTTGATGTTGTTTTTCTTCTTTCTTCCAATATGCTTACCGAACAACATTATAGATTTGTTCAAATTTATCCGCTGTCCAGTCCATTCAAAAAAACTGAATAAAATTTCCTTCACTTTTTTAACTTTCCATCCTCTTTGCTTTTGAGAAAATGATCACATCATCCGCATATAGTAAGTGGGAAATTCTAGGTCCCTTCGAATTGATTTTAATGCCACAAAAACTATGTTCAAAAGCATTTGAAAGAAGTTGAGTACAAAGAATGAATAGGAACGGAGATAAGGGAAACCTTGCCTAAAGCCGCTCCTTGCATGAATCCAATTGGAAAGATTGCCATTGATGATTAAAGCAAATTTAGGATCTTCAACACAAGCCAAGATGAGTTTTGAAATTTTATAAGGAAAGTTGAAATTCTTCAACACTTTCCTTAATGAAGGCCACGCCATTGAATCATAAGCTTGTTCCATGTCTACTTTGAAGGAGACAAGGCTACTAGAATTCTTAGAGAATCTAAATTTGTGAAAAATTTCCTGAGCCACCAATACATTGTCTGTCAGTGATCTCCCCTTAATAAATGTTGTTTGCTCCATGGAGATTAGTTTTGGAATTACAATAACTAATCTATTTTGAATAATTTTTGCTGCTACCATATAGACCGTATTACAAAGATTAATAGGTCTATAATTAGATGGAAGAATAGGATTAGAAACCTTTGGAATAAGCACTATCAATGTTTCCTTCCATTCTTCATTCAATTCACCATTGGCAAAAAAACTTTTAATGGCCTTCCAGAAATCTGTTTTGATGATTCCCCAATAAGCTTTGATAAAAGAATTAGTTACTCCATCATTTTCCAGAGCTGTATTGCCTTCCAATTATTCCAGAATTCCTTCCACCTCTTCAAAAGTCACTTCAGCATCCAGTAAATTCTGATCTTCTGAATTTAAAGAAAATCTTCTAGCCGGCCAACCTGTCAGATTGCAGCTTCTCGCCTCCCATTTTGTTTGGAAAAACCGCAAAAACATGTCCTCCATTCCAGCTTGATCTTCCACTAACAGCCCATTTTCATCATTTATCTTGATAATTTTGTTGGCATTCCTTCTAGCATTAGCATAATTATGAAAAAACTTTGTATTTACATCACCTTCCTTGAGCCACTTCATCTTGGTTCTCTATTTCCACTAGGAATTTAATCTTTCCATGGTTGTACTATACTCATTCACCTTATTTTTCAAATTCCAGTATTCAGCTTCGGTGAGAGCTCCAATAGAAGCTTCTTTGAGTTGGAGTTGCATAATTTCTTCCATAAGTTGATCTTTAAGCTTATTTAAATCCTTAAGCTTAGACTTGCTCCAAAAATATAAGGATCTCAAAGAATTTTTAAACTTCTTATTGAGCACTTGAGAGAAATTCCCTTGATAATTTTTATTCCATTCCTTCCTTACAACAGCAAAAGAAGCTTGGTAGGATACCCACATGTTTTCAAATTTGATATTCCTTTTTGAGGTAGCTTTGAAATTCTGAAATTGTAAAGTTATTGGACAATGGTCCGATCAATTCTAGCCAAATGCCTTACTACCAAACGATACGGGGAGCTTAAAGCCGATGTGTTAATGAAACACCTATCCAATCTTTCAAGGATCCTTGCACCTCCACTTTTATTGTTGCACCAAGCGAACTTAGGACCAATGAATCCTACTTCATGCAAGTCATTGATAAGTAAGCACATCTTCATCTCCTTTGGACCTTGAGAGAATGAGAACCTTCTACCTCCGGATTTGTCTTCTTTGCCCAATAAACAGTTAAAATTGTTTGAATAGTTGCTATTTGAATGAGTTATATTTATGCAACTTATGTAGTTTTGATGATTCCAAACATTATTGTTCAAATGTATAGTTATCTCCTAACAATTTCAGAAGATTTGCACTTGCTCTTGTGTGTACTAACATTTCAGGAAAATCAGACTCCAGACTACGAAAAGTTCAATTCAAATTCAACATGAGATATTTTGTTTAATTGATGTTTGTCTTTTCTTTGAATTAATTTTGAAAGGGAGTGATTGTAATTGAGTGAATAAAATCTCACACACACAAATAAGGAGATCTTAAAATTCTATACTGATCGTACAGGACGATATTTATCGTACTGGACGATCTGTCAGTTATCTCCTATAGAGCACTTGGAACGAATAGGAACTTGCTTTGAAAAATTTTCTAAGTCCTATTCGTCCAGGATGAAATTTATTATCGTACCAGGCGATAGGTTCTCTGTAAAATTTTCGTCCAGACGAATTTTACCATCGTACGAGGCGACCAGTCCTCTGGAAAATTTTCGTCCAGACGAAAACAAATTATCGTCCGCGGCGATTGGTTCTCTGGAAAATTTTCGTCCTGACGAAATAAATAATCGTCCAGGACGATCGGCTCTCAGGAAAATTTTCGTCCAGACGATCACATTTTCGTTCAAACGATAAACCGACTTAGAACAGTTTTCAGCAGTTTCTAGAACCGACCTTGTAATAACCGTTCGTACTGGACGAACCAAGTTCGTACAGGACGATCAGCTGTACGAAGTCAGTTCGTACACATATACAAATTGGGTCGTTTCAGATCGTTTAAGTAAAATCGTCCAGGACGATCCAGAATCGTACAGGACGATCCACTGCGTACAGAATTGAAAATTTGAAGTTTTTGGGCGGTTTCACTTGTCTTTTATATAAATAGTCCAAATTAGACTGCCACCCAATCTTTTTGTCATTTGATCTTCGTGCCTCTTGAGAGAATAGCCAAGAAGAGAGTGGAAGAGAGCATTCAAAGGAGGATTCCTACCACTGGAGCGAGAAGGCTTCACTTGGATTGCTAAGGTAAGAGTCTCTACTTGTGGAATTGGATTTCTTCACTCTTTTTCTTTCTTCCTTCTAGATTCTTGTGAGAAGATCATTCAAGAAGGTCCGGTTCTCTGCCGACACTTGGAGAGTGTGAACAGACGAGGGTTCTCTGCCCACACTAGGAGAGTGTGAAAGGAAGAAGGTTCTCTGCCTACACTTGGAGAGTGTAAACAGCCGTAAGGTTCTCTGCCTACACTTGGAGAGTGTAAACAGCCGTAGGGTTCTCTGCCCACACTAGGAGAGTGTGAAAGGATGATGGTTCTCTGCCGCACCGGTAGTGGTGAAAAGAGTGTTTTGTACAGGCTTCTCCGCCTTGCTGTGGGTGCTAAAGGAGAGTCACTTTGTGGTATTAGTGCAATACTCAGAGGGTGCCTCTGAGGAGTGGATGTAGGTCTGGTTATAGACCGAACCACTATAAATCTGGTGTCATTTACTTTATAGCTTTTACGTTTCCGCACTTTAAATTTCAGTTTTAACAACTCTGTGGTTGAAAAACATTTTTCTACTAACTTTAAAAGAAAATTTTATTTCGGTTCAACTTTATTATTAAGAGGGTTTAAAATTTTAAAAACTACCAATTCACCCCCCTCTTGGTAGCCTTGGGACACTTACTTAGGCTTAACAACCTAATTACTGGACTCAACAAGTGGTATCAGAGCGGAGTTTCAAAATCATAAGTTTGAACTACTTTTTGATTAATGTAGATGGCTACATTTGGAAACCGAAACACACCTGAGGGTTACTCTATCACTTGACCTCCACTGTTTGATAATATTCCTTTTGATTTTTGGAAAACACGCATGTCTACTTTCTTACAGTCACTTGATTATCGCATGTGGATGCTAGTCCAGGAAGGTTACACAAAACCAACTAGATTAGTTGATGGAATTAGGGTAGATACACCCTATGCAGATTGGACTATAGAAGAACGTGACTTAGCACAATTAAATGCGAAATGTTTAAATAGTTTCTTTTGTGCTTTAAAATCTGAAGACTACATGCGAGTTTCCACTTGTAAAAGCGGAAAAGACATATGGGATAGACTTTGTATTACTTATGAAGGGACAAATGAGGTTAAGCAATCAAGACTCAATATCTTGTTACATGACTACGAGTTATTTCGCATGAAACCTAATGAATCTATATCTGACATGTACACAAGATTCACTCAAATTGTAACCTTTTTGCATGCACTTGGTAGGGAATTAACTAATGCTGAAATGGTTAATAAGATTCTTCGTTGTTTACCTACTGCATACGATGCTAAAATTACTGCAATTACAGAGTCAAAAGATCTGAACATTTATTCTATTGACAATCTTCTTGGTTCACTCATTGCTTACGAGCAAGGAGTAAGTCAAAGAAAGATTGATGCAGGTGAACCAAGAAAGGACAAGAATCTTGCATTAAATGTGGAAGAGTCAGAAAGTGAACACTCACAACCTGAGGATGAAGACGATATAGCACTGATGACTAGACAATTCAGAAGCTTTTTAAAGAGGAAGCAGAAGAGACGCCAGCAATGGAATAGAGGTAAGTATAACAAAAATGGCAGGGTTTCTAATGAAGTGATTTGTTATGAATGCAGGAAACCAGGTCATATAAAAACTGATTGTCCAAAACTTAAAGCCACTCCTAGCAAGGAGAAGGTAGAGGAGAAACCAATGGTAAAAAGGGGCAAGAAGAAGTTTCAAAAGGCTTTTTGGGCGGACTCAGCTTCAGACTCATCTGAGACTGAAAACGAAGAAGAAGTCACCAACCTTTGCTTGATGGCAGATAAAGCTGAACAATCAGATCAAGAAGAGGTATACTCTCACACAAGACCTCGTGAGAGTATATGGTACCTGGACAGCGGATGTTCTAAGCACATGACTGGAGATACTGCTCAATTCATAACGCTGGAAGCCAGGAGTGGAGGCAAGGTTACACTTGGAGATAATACCACAAAGAAGGTGGTTGGATCAGGTATGATTGGAAATTTGAAAAACTTTTTCATAGATAATGTTTTATTAGTTGAAGGCTTAAAACATAATTTGCTTAGCATAAGTCAGCTATGTGATAAGGGCTATAATGTAAAATTTTTACCTACTAGCTGCATAATTAGCCTAAATGGGAAAATTGTTTTAAATGGAAAAAGGGTGAACAATGTCTACATGCTAGATTTAAATTGTATTCAATCTCCTACAGCTTTTTGTTTGAAAATTGTTTCTGATGAATCATGGCTTTGGCATAGGAGACTTTGTCATTCTAGTATGAAAAATCTTAGAAGAATTACCCAAAAGAATTTGGTTAGAGGAATACCTAAACTAGACTTTACTAAGGACCACTTATGTGATGCATGTCAATTAGGAAAACAAGTGAAGTCCTCTTTTAAGTCCAATAAAGATCTTAGGACCAGTAAACCTTCTTTTTGGACCTGTAAGCACGGTTAGTCTAGGAGGAAAGGTATATGGATTTGTAATAGTAGATGATTTTTCAAGATTCACCTGGGTTAAATTTCTTTTTCAAAAGAGTGAATCATTTGAGGAATTCAGAAATTTTTCAACTTGGATACAAAGAAAACTAGGATGTGAAATAATTTCTATACAAAGTGATCATGGAGGAGAATTTGAAAATGAAAGATTTGAAGATTTCTGTAAAGAAAAGGGGATTGATCACAATTTTTCTGCACCTAGAACTCCTCAACAAAATGGAGTAGTTGAAAGAAAGAACAGAACATTAATAGAAGCCGCCCGAGCAATGTTAGCAGAATACTCTCTTCCTAGATATTTTTGGGCTGAGGCGGTTAGCACTGCATGCTATGTTCTGAATAGGGTAAATGTGAGATCAAATTTGAATAAAACACCCTATGAATTGGTAAAAGGTAGAACACCAAATTTGTCTCATTTACATGTATTTGGTTGCAAGGTGTTCATACATAATAATGGAAAATCTGCCTTAGGAAAATTTGATCCAAAATCAGATGAAGGAATTTTTGTTGGATATTCAAGTGTTGGAAAATCTTATAGAGTATTCAACAAAAGAACTTTAGTCATTGAAGAAACCACACATGTTGTTTTTGATGAAAATGGAAACATAGAAGAGCCAAAAGTTGTTGAAGAAGAAATTGAAGAAAACTCCCAAAAGATTGATAGATTAAATTTGGAAGAAAATGTGGAAGAAATTATAGAAAGAGAAGACCCTTTGCCTAGAGATTTGAGATTCTCTAAAAATCACCCAAAAGAATTAATTATAGGTGAACCAAGTGAGGGTGTTAGAACTAGGCGTGGATTAAACAAGGAAGTCAATCATTCAGCTTTTATTTCAACTATTGAACCCACTAACATTGATCAAGCACTTTCAGATGAATTTTGGATATTGGCCATGCAAGAAGAGTTAAATCAATTTGTAAGAAATAAAGTTTGGGAACTAACTACAAGGCCAAAAGATCAAAGTGTTGTTGGAACCAAGTGGGTGTTCAAAAATAAAATGAATGACTCAGGAGTAGTTATTAGAAATAAGGCTAGATTAGTAGCTAAGGGGTATAATCAAATTGAAGGAATTGATTTTGAGGAAACTTTTGCCCCTGTAGCTAGACTTGAAGCAATTAGGGTTTTACTAGCCTTTGCCTGTTTTAAAGGTTTTAAATTGTTTCAAATGGATGTTAAAAGTGCCTTTTTAAATGGAGTAATTGAAGAAGATGTTTTTGTAGAACAACCTCCAGGTTTTGAAAATTCTAAATTTCCAAATCATGTTTTCAAATTAAAAAAGGCATTATATGGATTGAAACAGGCACCTAGGGCTTGGTATGAGAGGTTAAGCACCTTCCTACTTGAAAGATCTTTTGAAAAAGGAAGTGTGGATACAACTCTCTTTTTAAGAAAAATTGGAAAGGATATACTTATTGTTCAAATTTATGTGGATGACATCATCTTTGGATCTTCAAATAAACATCTTTGTGATGATTTTTCTAAAACAATGAGTAATGAATTCGAAATGAGTCTAATGGGAGATTTAAATTACTTTCTAGGATTTAGCATTAAGCAACTTGAGGAAGGTACTTTTCTTAGTCAAAACAAATATATTAAGGACATCCTCAAAAAATATGAAATGGACAATGCTAAACCTGTTAGTACACCAATGAGTTCTTCAGTTCAGTTGGATAAGGACCTTAAGGGAAAATCTGTTGATCAAAAGAAATTTAGAGGGATAATTGGATCTTTACTTTACTTGACTGCTAGCCGACCAGATATTATGTTTAGTGTTTGCCTATGTGCTAGATTTCAATCAGATCCAAAAGAATCACATTTGACAGCAGTAAAAAGGATTTTAAGATATCTACTAGGAACTCAAAACTTAGGAATTTGGTATCCTAAGTTTAGCTCTTCATTTGAAATTATTGGTTACTCAGATTCTGACTTTGCAGGCTGTAGAGTGGATAGGAAAAGCACTTCTGGAACATGTCAATTCATTGGAAATTCATTAGTTTCATGGTCTAGTAGAAAACAAAATTCAGTGGCACTATCTACTGCAGAAGCAGAATACATTGCATTAGGAAGTTGTGTGGCACAAGTACTTTGGTTAAAACAACAGTTGATTGACTTAGGATTAACTATAGGCACTATTCCAATTTATTGTGACAATACTAGTGCTATTTGTATTTCAAAAAAATCCTATTCAACATTCTAGAACCAAACACATCGATATAAGGCATCATTTCATAAGGGATCACGTATCCAAAGGAGAAATTGAACTCATACATGTTTCAACTGAAAATCAACTTGCAGACATTTTTACAAAACCTTTAGCCTTTGATACCTTCAGTACTTTAAGAACAAGGCTTGGTGTTATTGATTTGAATGCTTAACTAAAATGTCTTTGCAACATTGATACTTGTTATGTTTTGTTTTTGAAATTTTGTGAATTTTGTGTTTTTAATGAATTGTTTTTGGATTTATGATTTTATTTTATGTTTTCTGTGTTTCTGATTGTTTTTGTTGATTTTGTTAATTTAAAAATTTAAATTTTTTGGAGGAAATCGTCCAGGACGATTTATTTTCGTACGGGACGATGTGTAAAGGAACAGTTTGCGAAAATTTAAACCGTTTTAGAGCAGTTTTTTATTGGATCGTCTGTACGATCTGTGATCGTCCAGGACGAATTTTTTTTTCTCTCAAACGTCGGAACGATTGAATGCAGCGGTTGAGTGGATAAGACAGTTTTTAATACGAACTTCGTCTGTACGAAATTTTAGTTCGTCCAGACGAACATGTGTCGATTCATTGTAGGGGACGGTTTTCAAGAGTCATTAAAACGAAATACTTTTCGATCGTCTGTACGAAATTTTTTCGTCTGTACGATTGGTCAAGTCAAAACGCCTGTACGAAGGGACGCATCGTAAGTTGTGTTGAATACGAAAAGTCGTTACATTTTGGACGAATTGGATCGTCTGTACGAACTTTCTTCGTCCAGACGAACTATTATGTTTCGTCCAGGACGAATATTTTCGTCCAGGACGAAAGTATCGTTTTCCTTTAAATATGAAGGCTTTTCAAACTTGACAATCACACTTTCAAATTTCTTTTTCAATCACTTTTAACATAAAATCAACAATGGCCTCCTCTAGCAAAAGACAAAAGGTTTTGGTGAAAAAACCAAACAGGAATGCCCCAGACAACTTTCTTTCCAAGGCAAATGAGGAATCTTTTCCTCGTTTTGCCTCCGCAAAAATCACTCCGTCTCGCATTCTTATCCCAACAGAGTTGAAATTTCGGGTAATGCACCTCTTCGCCTCAACCCAATTTCAGTTCATTCTTTCTCTCGTCCACTTCTACAATAAACAAACCTACCATTACTTTCTAGCCAACATGAGTTTCAATTCTGACCACTCTATCATTAGTTCTTTTGTTTTTAAGAAAAAAGTTGAGATCACCAAGCACGATCTTGGTACATTTTTAAAGTTAAGAACTGAGGGATATAGAGCCCACACCCTAATGTCAGAAACCTCCTTCAAATGGTTTGAAATCAATAGGGTAATTAGAAAAAATGCGATTGACAATCATGTTGCTAGAGTCTCAGGTATGACCCAAGATGCCCGAATCATCCAGCACATCCTTAGATCCTCAATTATTCCTAAAGCTGGTGATAGGATTAACATTACTCCTCTCCTTTCTTGTCTAACTTTTTTAATCATGTCAAGACATCCTATTGATGAAGCCCAACTCATCATAGATCATATCTATGGGCTTTCAGAAATAGGACATGCTGATCAGAAGAGGAAGAAGAACATTTCATTAGGGCACTTAATTACTTATATTTTGGAGAAGAAGTACAATATAGTGCATCCTGATGAGGAATATGAAGAGCCAGTTTACTATAACAACACATCATTCAGACTGCTCTTCAAGGAAGAAAAAGAAAAAGGGGAAGCACATGACAGTGCTTCAGAAGAAGAAGAAGAAGGAGTGCAAGCTTCTGCTTCTCAATCAGATTACCAGAATCTGATTGAGAGATTTGATAGACTAGAGACTCACATTGATCAAAGGTTTGATCAATTTGATGCTCAACTTACTCAGCAGCAACATGACATTGGTAACATTAAAGATGAAGTTCATGAAATTAATACCAATGTAATGTTGATGGTCTCCTACTTCAACCTCTTTGGCGGCATACCTCCTCCTCCAGAACAGTAAAAATTTTGTTTTTGTTGTTTGTTGTTGTGTGTCTGTTGTATTTTTTGTTTTGTTGTTTTGTTTTTATCTTATATGTGTTATTGTGATTGTTTTTATGTTTTTAAGTTCAATGTTTATGTAATCTTTTCTTTTCAATGAAAGTTTGTTTTTGTTAGATTTGTTTTGAAATGTGGCTAATATTTATGAATTTCATTAGTATTTTTTAATCTACATAGTGCTTAAATTCGATTGTAATTTGAGATTATTTATATTAGAAAATCTAGACTTTCTAAATTTATAATTTGTTTATAACTTGTTGTACTTAGAACTTTTAAATTCATGTCTATTCATTTAGATTACATAAAAGTTAATATTGTTATTACAATTTTGATGTTTTCTTAGTTTGTATTTCTATGCTCAAATGATATTTATGCACCTAGAAAAATTTGAAATTTTAGATTATAGATTTTGGAAAGAATTGGTCAAATTACTCTTGAACAGTGTACAAATGTACAAAAATCAAAAGGGATACACAAAAATTTGTAAAATGGAAAAGAGGCACAAAATAAGCCCAACCAAAGAAAAATGCACAAAAATGTGCTACAAAACTTTGAAAAGATGTGCAAAGCACCACATGAGGTAATTCTCTTCTTTCCAAATTCGTTCAATCTCTTAATTCAAGTTGATCTAATGTTCATTCATATTCTCTTGAACTTTGAAATATAGAATTTTTTTTACATCTGACTTGTAATGATTTTCAATAATCAAAATGTCTAAATTGAATCATGTCTTTGAAAAATTCTTCTTACTTATAATGTTATATCATTTCATAAATTTTATGAATTTCTATGATTGACCTAATATCTTTAGTTTAAAATTGCATACCCTATGTCAATCACCATTTAGATTAAATTTTAACAATGAATTTCATATAATTATTTACATTTCTTGTCTTTTTCTTCTTCACTTTTTGTTGCTGTCAAAAAGGGGGAGAAATTATTAGTTTGTGTATGTTTGTGTTAGTTTGTGTATGTTTGTGTTTTCTCTTTTTAGTTGTTCTGTTTGCAAGTTTGTGTAGTTTGTGTTAAAATTTTTAAAAAAAAAACAAAAATTTTGTTCGTTAAATATTGTTCTTTAATGCCTCCTTATTTTAATGTACTCATAAATTCAGGGGGAGTTTAGGAGATAAAAGATGTGTTTTAACTTGAAACCATACTAATAATAATTGTTTTGCCATCATCAAAAAGGGGGAGATTGTTTGAATAGTTGCTATTTGAATGAGTTATATTTATGCAACTTATGTAGTTTTGATGATTCCAAACATTATTGTTCAAATGTATAGTTATCTCCTAACAATTTCAGAAGATTTGCACTTGCTCTTGTGTGTACTAACATTTCAGGAAAATCAGACTCCAGACTACGAAAAGTTCAATTCAAATTCAACATGAGATATTTTGTTTAATTGATGTTTGTCTTTTCTTTGAATTAATTTTGAAAGGGAGTGATTGTAATTGAGTGAATAAAATCTCACACACACAAATAAGGAGATCTTAAAATTCTATACTGATCGTACAGGACGATATTTATCGTACTGGACGATCTGTCAGTTATCTCCTATAGAGCACTTGGAACGAATAGGAACTTGCTTTGAAAAATTTTCTAAGTCCTATTCGTCCAGGACGAAATTTATTATCGTACCAGGCGATAGGTTCTCTGTAAAATTTTCGTCCAGACGAATTTTACCATCGTACGAGGCGACCAGTCCTCTGGAAAATTTTCGTCCAGACGAAAACAAATTATCGTCCGCGGCGATTGGTTCTCTGGAAAATTTTCGTCCAGACGAAATAAATAATCGTCCAGGACGATCGGCTCTCAGGAAAATTTTCGTCCAGACGATCACATTTTCGTTCAAACGATAAACCGACTTAGAACAGTTTTCAGCAGTTTCTAGAACCGACCTTGTAATAACCGTTCGTACTGGACGAACCAAGTTCGTACAGGACGATCAGCTGTACGAAGTCAGTTCGTACACATATACAAATTGGGTCGTTTCAGATCGTTTAAGTAAAATCGTCCAGGACGATCCAGAATCGTACAGGACGATCCACTGCGTACAGAATTAAAAATTTGAAGTTTTTGGGCGGTTTCACTTGTCTTTTATATAAATAGTCCAAATTAGACTGCCACCCAATCTTTTTGTCATTTGATCTTCGTGCCTCTTGAGAGAATAGCCAAGAAGAGAGTGGAAGAGAGCATTCAAAGGAGGATTCCTACCACTGGAGCGAGAAGGCTTCACTTGGATTGCTAAGGTAAGAGTCTCTACTTGTGGAATTGGATTTCTTCACTCTTTTTCTTTCTTCCTTCTAGATTCTTGTGAGAAGATCATTCAAGAAGGTCCGGTTCTCTGCCGACACTTGGAGAGTGTGAACAGACGAGGGTTCTCTGCCCACACTAGGAGAGTGTGAAAGGAAGAAGGTTCTCTGCCTACACTTGGAGAGTGTAAACAGCCGTAAGGTTCTCTGCCTACACTTGGAGAGTGTAAACAGCCGTAGGGTTCTCTGCCCACACTAGGAGAGTGTGAAAGGACGACGGTTCTCTGCCGCACCGGGTAGTGGTGAAAAGAGTGTTTTGTACAGGCTTCTCCGCCTTGCTGTGGGTGCTAAAGGAGAGTCACTTTGTGGTATTAGTGCAATACTCAGAGGGTGCCTCTGAGGAGTGGATGTAGGTCTGGTTATAGACCGAACCACTATAAATCTGGTGTCATTTACTTTATAGCTTTTACGTTTCCGCACTTTAAATTTCAGTTTTAACAACTCTGTGGTTGAAAAACATTTTTCTACTAACTTTAAAAGAAAATTTTATTTCGGTTCAACTTTATTATTAAGAGGGTTTAAAATTTTAAAAACTACCAATTCACCCCCCTCTTGGTAGCCTTGGGACACTTACTTAGGCTTAACAACCTAATTACTGGACTCAACAAAAATCACCACCCACAACCATAGGTGATTCTTTCGTGGAGTGCTTATCAATCAATTCCCAAAGCTCTCTCCTCTTCTGTACTTCCCTACTACCACAAAATGTAGCCACTCTTCACATTTCTTTGTTTGAAATTTTAAGGTTAGCAATCACAATTTGAACTGAAAAATCACTTACCTTGAATTCAACTTGACTAGAATTCCAAAGTAATAAAATTCCTCCTGATAAACCAGAAGAAGGGACCAAGAAAAAGTCCCACTCTTTACCAACCATATTGTTGATTTCATTTCATCTACTTCAGAAATTTTGGTTTCAACCAATCCCAAGAAGATAACTCCATTTCCTTTAACAAATTCCTTAATGTAGAGAGAAGCACTCCTCTTCCTTGCTCCTCTACAATTCCAAAATGCTATGGAATACATTAAAAGAGTTTTTGGGGATAATCCCCAAGTTGCCTTTCCCTTCATACTCTGTCTTCTTGCTTCTAGTAGAAGCATTGATTGGACCCAAATCTCTCTATTGTTTAGGAATTTTCTTCTTAGGAGAACCAGCAGAAGTTGTTCTCCCTTCATTTCCAGAATCCTTCTTCTTACTGATATCAACATTCATTTCTTCTTTATCTGTCACATTTTCCTGAGTGCTTATTACAAAGAGGTCTTCATTAACTGGACATTCTTCAGCCGTTGTGCCTGTTTTTGAAGTGGGAAGTATTTCTCCTTCCTCCAGCTCTAATAATGCATTAAATCAATTATCGTCCTTCCCAGCCAAAAAAATTTCCTAATTTCTGGAGTTATTTTCTTCACAATTAACCAAAGACCTGCTATCAGTCATTTGCTCCATCACCATTAGCTTTTCATTGACCTTCTTTACCTCATCAACTTTAAGAGTATTTTGTTTTACTGGCTTCCAACTACCTTTGTTTTTCACCCGTGATCATGAATTTCTGTTCGCGTGATTATATGATCTTTTTTTCCCATATTTAAACAGCATCCTTGGATCATAATCCTCTTTCTCCACCACTCCAGGGACTTCCAGATTTTGGTTGTTTACCGCCTTTTCCAATTTCTCCTTATTACTTTCATTTGGTATAACTAGATTCTCAGCAACAATCCTGCTTTTTATCTTGGCTGCAGTACATTCCTCCTTTGTATGACCAATCTTTCCACATTCAAAACATAGATATGGCAGCTTCTCGTATTCAATTTTTTGAAAGAATTTGTTTACTCTTCCATCCACCCATACTCCGGTTGGAAGCTTAGCATCCAGATCTATCCGGACACAAATTCTACTGAATTCCCTCCGGGACCACTGGAACATGTTGCCGTCAATTAAATATGGCTCTCCCACAATGTTCCCATTAATGAACCAGGGACCATTGGTTAGAACTACCTCCATTTGATCTGATTCGGAGAATGAGCATAAAAACCATCCCTTCCCTAGCACTGTCAAATGAAATTTTCCATAATGGCCCCATTGTCTTCTTAGCTCAAAGCTAATTGTCGAAAGTGGGATATCTTCACCAAATGTTTTCACCACCAAAGCCTTTTCAAGCTTCTTTGAATTCTGCAAAACTTTCTCAGCATCAAGTATGACAGTTTTTCCATCTCCAGCTATGGATTTACCGAAGTTCAGATCAGTAACCCTGATGTTCTCTTTTTTAAGCCAGGCATTAGGCAGATTACCTGGGTTAATCCTCTTCGGCATTTCTTCATTCATCTTATCACATTTTCCCAATTCTCCAGTTTCGCATATCCTTACTTTCTCTAGATCATTGAACCCGTTGTCTTCAGCTGTAGGTAACAGATCCGTGCTAGAATTTTTAGTCACCTTGGATACTTCCTCCACTCTAGTTGAAGATTCACCTTTCTCTCCATAATTAGCAGCCAAATCCATTGCTTCTGCTTCATTGCTTGTCGAAATTTTAAAGCACGAAAGAGGAGAAGAATTTTTATCTCCCTTAGACAAATTTGGAAAACCCATCTTCAGTCCTTCCTCCAGATTGTCATCTAACAAAATTTCTTTGCCCTTACCAGCGAGTTCAGACAGTTATTTCTTCATCTGTAGTCCACCTTCATTAATTATTAATGGTTTGTTCATCCTTCCTAGAGCATTTATACCACCGTATAGATTGACTCTCACATCTCTGAACGCCGGTGGAGATGATGTAGCACTGCGAGTTCGTCCATTCGTAGGTTGTCCTGATGGACGTTTCTCCTCTATCAGAGCACCGGCCGTAGGTGGCCGGCGACCATTAATCATCACCGATCTCCGACGACGAAGCCGCAAAAATCATTTTAACAATAGATTTTTGAATTCCCTGACTTTCTCTCACCTCAGACTTTCTCTCACCTCAGACTACTCAACCAAGTGTTTTTCAACACTTGTATGTGTTGGGATGTGGAAATAAACCATACAATGAAACAAATAAGAAAAAAATATAATGCAACATAAAGAAAAGGACATCAGGACTTAACGTGGAAAACCCAAAAATGAAAAAAAAAAACACTCAGCCACACCACACCAAGAAATTCACTATGAAAATTTGGAGAAATAAGTATAGATCTATCTTCTATCTTACTCTCTCCTTGCTTCTCTTCTCTTACACTGTTCTCTCACAAAAAAAAAAAACAAAAGAGAAAGTCAAGTAAATAATAGCAAGGGACGCCGCGCTTAAAAAAAATGGGAAAGAAAATTGTCCAAATTGCCTCGAAGAAATGCGTTGCTAGTATGTAGAGCTATGATGCTCAAATCTTTGTCATCGACCCATCTGACAGCGCTGCGGCGCCAAATTTAGACTGCTACGGTGCTAAGCTCTATGTTATTTCTCCCAGCAAACTTTGCAGGGCGCTCATGTACATAGTGTTGGGATGTTATTCGAAAAAAAAATTCGGGTGCAAAGCGCCTGAACCCAAACAAGGGGAAGACTCGCGCGTGCACCCTCCTAGCTAACACAATAAATTGAACCGAGGTTTGAGGTAATGGTAGAATCCGATTGACTGACACTATTATATTCCACACAACCTGACTGTATGCTCTGAATCATATTTTAAAATATCTTAACAGTAGTCTAGGATGGGGTTTAATTCTTCATAAGAATGAAAAAAAATGTATGCAATTGCAGGTTGTCTTGGAAATGAGGATAACAAATGACCCTAAGATTTTGAGCAAAATTATGATGGAGAAGTAAAAAAACAAACAAACAATGGTGGCTAAGAGGTGTGCTATGGCTTAATTTTCTGTCACAAGTGATTTTTTCTATTCATTTGGCTAAAGAGATTGTTGGAATTTTACAAAGACAAAGCACATCTTCTATTTTAGTTATAGTGAATGTAAATCAAGTAGTATCATTATGAACAATTCATTAAAACATGATAGAATGAGCATGTAAGAATTGATCACAATTTTATCAGGAGGGAAATTGAAGAGGGTGTCATTAATATATGCTATATTCCTACACATTTACAACACTAAAATTCTAAACAAATCAATTTTTGAGAGCATGTTGAACAAGCTTGGAATGATGAATATTTATTCCATAGCTTGTGGGGGAAGTGTTGGTAGATTTGGACAAAAATTAATCGTGTGTTGCCTTTATTTGTTGCAATTGAAAGCATTTAAGGATTTCTGGTTATGAACGACTACAATTTTGAATTTTCTTTTTATGATGTTTTCACTAAATTGAAACATAATACTATTTTCATTGCACTTATATAGTGAATGTTATATAAATTTTGAAGGAAGTAGAAATCAGTAAGGAAATATTTTCTCCAACCTTTTATGTTTAGTTTGAACTTTGAAGTTATATATTTCCTTATTATGAAATCTTGGACTGAGAAACCACTAAACACTGCTGCACCTCTAAACCTTCAGATTTTAAGCTTGATTAAAGTTTTTTTCCTAGATAGCAAAACTTTCTGAAACCCGCGAGAAAAACCATTAACAAATTGTTAGTGTGACTATGGTTTGAAAATAGAATTGATTGAAAGCTGTTCTAAATCGGCCCAGTATTTTATTATTGTTGTTTTCTTAATTTCTTTTAATATGTTATATATATTTTTTTATTTGCAATGGAGGGCATTTAACTTAGTTAAATTTTCTACTACATATATATATATATATATATATATATATATATATATATATATATATATATATATATATATATATACACACACATATAGAAGTTAATGTTCTGTTTTCTTAATTTGTCTTTTGTGATTTTTTTTTCTTTCCTTAGAGTGAGTTTGAAATATTTACTTTGTAGGCTGGGGCTATGAAACTTGGAAGGGATGCTCTTGTACTTACACAGTCGTCAAGATCCAGATCTATTGCATTTTTATCACAGACATACAATTAAAACAAAGATGTATGGCCCATTTATTTTCTACTGTACTCTATTGCCTCATATTTGAAACTTTCTTTTTATTAGTTAGGTTTGCTGTTTGGTGCAGAACATAAGAAAAGGTTAAACATAAAAATAAATGATATTCATAAATGGAATTGAATTTTAGATAAAAAATAACTAAAAGAATCTTTAAAGTTCTTACCATCAATTTTTTTAAAAGTATTTCTTTATCAGCATCACTAACCTGATCCCTTCTTTCGACTTGCATGGGTGAAAAGTTTCTAATTATAATACACGCTTTTCTAGACAATATTGAGTGATGCTCTCCAACTGGCCTATTCAAGCCCTCTGGAATGATTATTGATACGTTACCTTTTGTTCTGTAATGCTCCTCTAATGCTACACCTCTATTTGTGCCCCTTTTCTTATTAGAACTTGAAACTGAAAAAAAAAAAATAAAAGCAATTAAGAAAGTCATTTATATTTATCATAATTATTAAATTTGAAGAAGCCATAAGTAATAATACCAATGATAGTTGTCTCAGTCTGTGGTGCTGATGGATGAGGTAAACTTGGCCTATCAGCTATTGGAGATGCATCTCCTATAGGCAAACCTCCTTCAATTGATACATGCAAATAGTTAAGAGTATGAGCTACTAATGTACAAAAGAAATTATATTTAAAAAAGGATAGTGTTTAAGCCTGAAAGAGAAAAAACATTAAAAAAAATTTAACCTAATAAGTTAAAAAATATGAACTTACCATTATTAGCAGTAGATACAACCTGTGAAGCATCATTTTTTAATGAACTGCACAATATTACTAGTTGATGGTTCAAACAAATGTGAGTAATTTGCAATTATTCGAGAGCTTATCCGTTTTCCTGGAGCCATGACTTAATAAACTGTAAAAAGAAACAAAAAAAATATTATTGAAAAGCAAATATATCAAGTTATTATAATATATGAAACACATAAGTCATAAAGAATAACCTAGTCTTTATCACTATCAATGTTGATATGTACATCAACATCATCTTCACTATAATATTCAGCTAATGTTGTATCATATTCCTCTTCTTCATCTTCATCACATATAAAATCAGTAGTTTGACTTGGTTGTACATGCACATTTTGCACAGATTTTGTGGCTCTACATCTTCTCTATGTAAGGGATCAATCTCACCAAAATTATCTAGAAAGTTTATATCATTTTGCTCATCTTTTTGATATGTTATATTTTCAGATAGCTGATCAGTGTTAAGTTGATATTCATTCAAGTAATTCATGAGGGTGGGATCAAATAAATGCCTATGCTACACTTTTTGTACAACATTGCAATCACCTTTTAACTTTGTATCCTGAACATAAAATGTTTGAGCAACTTGACCTGCTAATACATATGGATCATTATCATACCAAGTTTTACTTATATTTATAGATGTGAAATCATCATCAATTACAATGGGGTTTTTATGCTCAAGATCAAACCATTTGCACTTGAACAATACTACATGATTTCCATCAATATAACTCAAATCAACAACATCAGTTAAAACTCCATAGAAATCAATACTTTCATCTTTATGAGAACCCTGAACTGATACACCACTTTTCTGGGTTACCCTTAAAATGTCATATTGGTTGATTAGAAACTTAACTCCATTAATAATGCACCCTGAATATACATTAACACGAACATCTAGACCCATTGCTAAAGAATAAAGATCTTCATTACCTTTCAGTGATTTATGAAGATTCAAGCTCTTCATCTAGAAGCAAGAAAAGAATCAAGTTTTGTAAAATTGTGAACATTTAAAAAAAATTATAAATATAAATAGTAAACAAAATTAAAAAATTGAGTATCTCACTCTTTGTTCAAACCATAATGGAAATTATTCTTTTTGCTTTGTTGCCAAATCTTGAATAAATGAATCTTCTTTTCTTAACTCATTCTCATGTTCACTGATACATAATTTTTATAAAATTTAATTGCATAGTAATACATTATTTGTAAATAAATTTAATAGCATCAGCATTTTAGTTAATTACATACCTAAGGTATGGCTTTAACTCTTTACAATTGTTAAGAACATACCATCAAACTAAATTGTACTCACTCCTAGATAATGTAGTGAAGCGTGGTTGACCAAACGGATGAATTCTTCTAGAGAAAATTGAAAGTTGATTTCATGCAAATGAACATCATCATTATATTCTTTATCTTGATTATTTTTACTCTTCATGCCACGGAAGTATCTAAAACAAAATGTTAATGCCTCATTAACAAAATAAGCTTCTGTAATTGATCCTTCTGGGCGAGCCTTGTTCCTAACATTCCCTTTATGAATACTCAGATTTCTAGCATATAAACAAATTTTAATCCAAATTTATGCAAATAATCAATAAAATATAATAAAAAGTAAACATTACTATCATAAGAAGTTACCTTTTAATTGGATCATCCACATGTACTGAAAAGGTCCAGCAAGCCTAGCCTCACGCGGCAAATGAACAACCAAGTGAACCATTATGTCAAAAAAATCAGGTGGAAATATCATTTCAAACCAACAAATTGTGTTGATGATCATATCTTCTAATTTCTCCACCACATCCAATCTCAATGTCTTAGCACATAATATCCTAAAAAATCTTGACAAATCACTTAAAGCATAATGCACATCCTTATTTAAATATCCACACAATCCTAAAGGAAGGATTCGTTGTAACAACACATGACAATTATGGCTTTTTAATCCCATAAGCTTACCATTTCGAATATGTACTGATCTAGATATATTTGTTGTGTAACCATCTAGAAACTTTACTGATCTAACAAAGTTGAGAATCCCTTCTATCTCTTTTGGAGAAAATGTGTAAGAGGCTGGAGGTTTAAGATACTTCTCACCTTGTTTTGCAAATGTAGCTCATGCTTTATGCCCGTATCTTATATATCCAAACGAGCTTTCTCTATATCTTTTGTCTTTCCTTCGATATTTAATAAGGTCCCCAAAATGTTGTCACAAATATTCTTTTTAATGTGCATTACATCAAGATTATGATGTAATGTGAGACTTCTCCATATGGAAACTAAAAAATATACTTTTTTTGTCTAAGTGTATTCATGAAGGTTACGTTTTCTTTTTTTATAGCTAGGATGCTTCCCAAACTTTAAATCCTTTAATGATTCCATTTCTGATAATATTTTCATCTCCTAATAAAACTTGAGGTCTCACTCTAACTTCATGCTTACCATTAAACTTTCTACTTTTTCTCCATTTGTGCTCTTTAGGTAAGAAACGTCTGTGACCCGTGTAACAAATTTTGTTTCGTAAATATTGTGAAGAAGTTTCACTGTCACATTTTGGTCAAGCTTTGTAATCATGTAATTTATGACTCGACAATATATCATAAGCTGGAAAATCATTTATAGTCCATAAAAGAGCAGTATGCATTTGAAAGGTATTCTTACTTACATAATCATAAGTTTTGATACCATTCACCCATAAGTCATTTAATTCTTCTATAAGGGACTTTAAATATGCATATATTTCTTTCCTAGAAGAAACTGGACTAGGAAATAATAGTTTCATAAAAATAAACTCAGAAGACATACAGTTCCAATGAGGTAAATTATATGGTATAAGAATGCCGGGCCATATGCTATAAGAAGTGCTCATATTACCAAAAGGATTGAATCCATCTAAAGTTAATGCAAGACGTACATTATGAGAATCTTCTTCAAACCAATGAAAGCTAATATCAAAATCCTTTCAAATTTTAGAATCAACTGGATGCCTTAATAAATTTTCATCCACAAACTGGTTTTCCTTATGCCATCTCATTTCATGAGCAGTTTTTCTTGACATAAATAGCTGTTGTAATCGAGATGTAATGGGAAAATAGCATAAAATTTTATGAGGAATTTTCTTTCCTTTTCCATTATTAACTTTCCATCTTGGTTCCATGCACTAAATATATTCTTATTTATCCTCATGTTCTTTCCAAAATAAAGCACAATTATTTTTACAAGCATGAATCTTTTCACAGCTTAATCCGAAGTCTGATAGAATCTTCCTTGATTCATAATATGAAGATAGAAGTGTTTCACCCTTGGAAAGATAGATTTTATGAATTGAAGGATCATATTGAATGATTTATTTATCCAACGATTAAGAACTTTAATGTGTAGTAACTTTACAAGAGCAGACAACATAGATAAATCTTAGCCAGGGTATAAATCATGTTGTGCATCCTTTAATAGTCTATCAAATATAACTATTTCATCTTTGTTGATAATATTATCACATTCCTCATTTGGAAAATTATTGGTAGAAGAGTTTATTAAAGTTCCCCTATGTATATCATCTAAGATTTCTTGAATCTCATCAACCCCTTCATTTGTATTATGAAGATCATTCACATCTATTCTACCTAAATCTGCATCACTGAAAGCTTGAGATGTTTCCTCATGACAAGTCCACTCAATGTATGATGTTTGGATTTCATTAATTAGTAAATGATTCTCTATGACGCTATAAGGCTGAAAGAAGACATTTGTACAGTATCGACATGGGCAACAAATCTTCTCCTTTTGAGGATTATTTTCATGGGAAAAATTTAATAAATGTAGTAACTCCATCCTTATATTATCGCAAATGTCTATCATTGAGATTAATCCAACTTTTATCCATTTCTTTTACCTAGCAAAATTATCGATAAAAAAATTATTGCATGACTAATCTTACACCCCTTTTTAAAAAAATTTTAAATTTAGGTAAATATTCATAAATAATATGCTTCAAATCATTTCTCATTTGATTTTTTTTGTGTGAAGACAATAGAAAATTCAATGTTAATGGAAAGACATAAAGTTTGAAAAAAAAAATTAAAAGTTCATTGCCATGAATGCTAATAATCTATGTATTGCATATGAAATTTGGATGATATAATAATATTTTGGGAATCAATGTCAATTATCAAAAGGAAAAAAGTCATTGAGAATTTGACCAAAAGAAAAATATCATAAAAAATAACAGTCATTAAGTTGATTGTAGATAGTATGAGTAAGGGTAATGATGACCATGATGATGTTGAGATGTTTATTATAATTGAAGTACTTTAATCATTGAGAAACCCATCCTTAGATAAAAGAGGCTGGATTTTTCTCATACTCTATATGATTCTATTTATGCTTTATAATCAAAATGTATGCCAAAAATTAACATTTATACTACCTGCAAATTTTTTTAAACAAATGAATCACTACTAGCAGTCAAGGATTTCAAGCGCAAGCCCAAACAAAGCTAACTCAAAATAATGGAAAAGTTCATTGATATGTAGGCTAGAAGTTGATGTTCAAACTTAAGAGCAGGGTTCATGGTAGTCAAGAAACATACTTGAATAATTGATTATTATTATTATTGTTGAAACACATATGGTGGTTATGAAGTGTGTCATATTCATAGATTTACTATATGGAGATTTGGTTCCATCATATCATTGATTTCCTATTGATTTTTTTTCAAACATGAAGTTATAGAAACCCACAAAGATTTCAATGATTTATAAACATTACATCTTTGCATTTCTATTTATTTTGTTTTTAATCTTTTTACAATGGGTTATTGCCTAATCATAACGATTATTTGCTTTTGAAGTGCTTCCTTTAACTTTTGCTTCCCCTTTGATGTGTGTGCATCCATATTCAAATTAAAAAAAGATCATGTGTTGATATGCTTGCAAATTCTAGCAACTGATCCATTATCAATACAACGTTGTTATGGTTCATACACTAAATTGATTCATTTAATTTTACTTTTCATATTGGAAAATATTATTAAATACTAATGGACCAATAGTTTTCTTTCATTATTATTTGTGATGTGATGATTGCTCTGATAGTTTCAACACATTTGCAATACCCTTATGTATTTACCTAAAAAATGTTCTTTTACAATAGTTGATTTAGCTATCCCTTGTTGTATTAGGTGCAATCTTAGTAAACCCTTTTGGTATTTTCCCTCAAATACACCTCTTACCTGTAATGTATTTCTTTCTATGGGTTTATTATAACTCATGCTATCATAGTTTTCAAAATTTATCCCTACTTTGGTTAATTCACTCATACAAAATTGCCACAACACTACCAATTTCTCTACATGCCTTTCCATTATATTATGTACATAAATTGTTTCATATTACTTTGCTGACACTTTAGCTCAATGCCTTTTTTGTTTATAGATAAGCGCACCATCTGGAAACTAATTCTTTCTTCATTCCAGACTAGATTTTGGCAGCAACAGAAACATTAGAACTAATTCATTCTTTCAATTTTTTATTTTTACTCCAACAATTCTCTAATCAGTTTTCACTCCCTTTCCATCTTAGCGTGTGTTATAGTCTAAATAGAGCTTATTACTTCATAATTGCAACATTGATGCATTAACAATGATTAATTGGAACTAAGGGCTCATTATTCTCCTAAGTCCTAAAATACAAAATGCCTATCAAGCTATCATTCTCTGAAAAGCTTTAAAATTCTAAGTTGTTTTTATAATCCAAGTGTTTGGCATGTGACTTGTCCTAAGCATAGCTACCCTTCTTAAATTTTCTTTTATCATTTTGATTGCTATTAGTTTTAATCATAATTATATTTTCAAGAAATAGTACAAGTTCTTATCGCATGCATTTAAAAGCATTATAGTCCTGCATTAGGAACTATGTATTACCCAAACAACACTCAAGTAGAAAAGGAAAATAAAGACAAAGACATGAACAAAGATAGAAATCTCCTAAATGCTATTAAAGCCAAATAATTATACATATTAGAGAAAATCAGGATTGCATAAATCCGGATTCACTTTATCCTACTTCCAACCAAACAGCCTTGGAAAATCAGAACCTGAACAAACGTAACCAAGAAGCAATTAATCCAGATGGAACGCAAATACTATCATCTTTGAAATAATACTACCAATATTAATAATAGCTTCTAACATCCTAAGATTGGATCAATCACTTCACAAATTGCAGAAAATAAAGACAGTTTGCCAGCGGCAGAACCCAACCGCCATCAGAGTTCCTCCACCTTGGCAAAGTGAGATTGTTCAGTAAAAAAGAAAAAAAGACGGAATGCAAAATAATGAGTGGAGAGTGAAAATCCACATAGAAATAGCCATTGGATCTTTTCCACTCAACCATTGAAAATCAACCCTAACCTCTTAAAGCAATAATAAAAATTAATAATGTTGAATGATACCATAAAATGAGAGGCAAGCATAATACAAAGAAGATCATAGAACTTTTGAAATTAAAATAGGAAGAACGGTATTAAGGATAACCTGAGAAGGAGAAACAAGCGGATACGAGTTCGATGGATTGTCCGAAGAATTGTGAGTAAAGAAACTCATATCAACGCGTGAATGAGAGAGGTCTTGTCCGAGAGTCTGTCGATTTGCAGTTGGCAATTGCAGTTAGCGATTTCTATTTGAGGTCGCTAAAGAGGTAGGGCAAAGGGTAATAGCGAAAACGAGAGAGGTCGCGTGCGTGAGAATGATCGGGAGCTAGGTTTTTCTAAAATGTATAATTTTATTTAAGTAATTAATTGATAAAATTTAGATATAATATATTGTAATTTATTTCATCAATAAATTATTAGATTTATCAACATAAAAATATAAATATTAAATTGAATTCATCATTTTATTTATTAATTTGAATTTCAAAAATATTATTACAATCAAAAAAAATTTCGGGGGCAGCACCCCCGCAGGGGCACTGTTCCTTGACCCCGGACCTAACCGAGTAAGTCGAACCCCGTTATGGGGTGCTACCCCCTTGGAACCCAGACATATCTGCAAACCGTACGATTATGTACGCAATTAAAAAGAATAATTATTCACCATAATGACATGTATATATTTCAGAAAAAGGTTCTCTTATTTTTTAGCGACAAAATTAGAGGTCATTTTTTTTTTTGTGGCTAATATCAAACTTTCTTATTATTTAGAGGCCTTACTAATTTTTGGTCGCTAAAAGATATCTTTAGCGACCAATTAATTTTTTTCTCTATTTTTTTTGTCGCTATTGACCCATTTTCTTGTAGTGCATTAAACCCTAAATTCATTTGTATATGAAAACTCTTATAATAAACTAAATTTTAATAAATCATAAATAATTTATAAAAATATAAACTAAATTGCATTATATTTTCTTATGGAAAACTAGTCCAACTAAGAAAATTTTAGTTTGGATAAGTTAAACTTGATCAAAATTATTGGATTATATACACGAGTAATGGAGATGCTTTGATTTCTTCATTATATAACCTTATTTCTTTCTAAATTTTCTTGTCACTCATTTTTTGTTTACATTTTCCTTCTACCTACATATTCTTAAGGATAAGTATATGTTTTCTTAGTGGCATCCTTTCCTCAAAACTTTAGTTGACTAGTGTTAAATAGTGATAAGTGTAAATAATATTATATTTTATGTGTTAATTTGTTAGTGAAAATATGTAATTATTTTAGTAGTGTTTGTGCAGGAAAGTAAAGGAAATGGGAAAAATTTTCAAGTATGATAAGTGTCGTGGCATTGAACAAAGTATCATTCTATCACTTACACCACCAGAGTTCCCGATTATGCACATGGCGACACCTAGTCTCTATTTGACAGTTCCATAGCGTCGAAGGAGTCAGCGTCGCAAAGCCCAACCAACTATCCCAGCACCGTATCATCAGAGAAGTGTGCTCTTGTGATCTTGGTATGCTGAGGAGGATTAGGTTGAGGAGGGATTATTGAGGTGGATAGTTGTGTTGTAGATGAAGTGGAGTCTGATCTTCTATAGTATTGGAGCTAGAGTAGTTATGTTAATAAGAGGGAATAGTGAAAGGTTAATGAGTTGAGATAAATGATTCTAGGATTAATGTGGAGGGTATGAGATGAGTGATTTCAATAGGATTATGAGTAGATGGAGGTTGGTGAGAACTTAAAGAAAAAATGGATTCATGAAAATGCACATGTCTTGAAGAGTAGACTTTACCTGTGTTGAAATCAAAGCATTTATAGCCTTTTGCATGAGATGCATAGCCAAGAAAAATACAAGAGTTGGAGCATGGGGAAAGTTTATTTGAGAGATGAGGAGTAAGACATGGATAGCGTAGACATAAAAAAAACCCAAAGATGATTGTAATTAGGTGGTTGATTGTATAAAATTTTATAAGGGGAGAGATTGTGAGTGGTTTGGGAAGGAAGACTGTTAATTAGGTAGACATCCATTACAAGAGTATCTACGCAAGATTTAGAATGTAAATGAGCATTGAAGAGTAATGCCCAGACAATTTTTAAAATATGTCGATGTTTCTTTTCAGCAATCCCCTTTTGTTGAGGGGTGTAGGGTTGTTAATGAATGATGTCAAATTAATATGGTGGTTTTGAAGAGTTTGATTGACATATTCACCTCCACCATACTTTCTTACAATTTTTATGGATTTTTGAAATTGTCTTTCAACAAGACTTTTAAAATGCAAAAATTTTGCGCAAACTTCTGATTTATAGTGTAAAGGATTAACCCAAGAAAAATGATTATAATCATAAACCAAAATAATGTAATAATGATAAGATTGCATTGATAAAGTTGGGTAAGGCCGACATACATCACTCTAAATAAGCTCTAAATATTATTTTGATGTAGTAGATAAAGGAAATGACAAACAAGTGCACTTTTCTCTAGCACAAGCATTACAATGTAAAGAAGTAGAGGAGGGAGAGTTGGTTGGTATAACTTTGGAGAGTAGATGTTGTGTTCAAGTAGATAAATGACCAAGCCTCTGATGCCAAACAGATTTGGTCGGAGATGATGCAACAAATGTTATAGTAGGGAGTGGCATAGACTTAGAGTAAGCTGATATGTGGAGGTTAATTGGGTAAAGACCATGAAGAATGGGTGCTCGAAAAAGTGTCTTGTTAGTCCAGGAGTCCTTAATAGAAAAACCAATGGCATTATGAAGCACAAAATAGGGGTTATCATTAGTAAGCTTATGAATAGACAAAAAAAAATGTGTGGGAGTTTAGAAACATGGAAAACATTAGGTATATATAGCTTATGATGTGGGGTAGGGAGTAAACCTTGACCTGCATTGGCTACAGTTTGTTGCTTCTCACTTCCAACTTGCACAAGCGATGAACCACTGTAAGGCTAAATATTGTGAAGGTGAGCAGAAGATGAAGTGAGGTGTTCTATAGCTCAGGAATCTAGAAACCAATCTATAGTTTTGGAGTTGTCTGTGGTAATATTGGTTTGCAGAGAAGTGTTGTAGCTAGAGAAATGATGATACTAGCAATTTATTACAAAATGTCAAGATTATTTACAAATTTGACATTCAAAATATAGGTAAGGTCGTAAGCCTCAACGAGCTGAAGCATAAAAACACCCTAGTAAAGAGCGAGCAGAGGAGCCATGACCTAGAGAGGAACGACAAGCGGATTGATGTCCATAAACATTGGAAAAGAAGAAAGAACGTCCACGAAAGGAGCCTCTGGTGGCGGCCAAGCAAAAGTTTGGGTCTGTAGTAGGTGCGGAAGTGGAATCATGACCGAAATCAACAGCAATATGAAGTTCTTCACCGCAGAGAAATACATAAAAATCAACTAGAGTAACGGGTTGCAGCTTAGTGTGAATGGAAGTTTTGAATGATTGGTATGTGGATGACAGTCGTTTAATGTTTAGAGTATAATATGCTCAGCATCTATGGAAGAGCCAGCTACAGCAATGGCATCCAACTAAAATTTAATATCTGAAAGATATTGTGACATTGTTTTATCTCCAAGCTGCAACTGATGTAATTCGTTCTTAAGCTGAAGAATCCTAGATCAGTTTGTAGGTTGCAGTATTTGTCAAGTATTATCTAAATATCATGAGTGTTCTGAAGATTAATGATGTAAGGCAGTAGAGAAGCTGAAACGGTGGAAAAAATGGTTGAGGCGAGATGTTGATCAATAACCATCTTGGTTGTATATAACGGATTTTGAACAGTACTACCATCCATGGACAGAAGCTATTTCGGGGGTTTAAAGGTAGAACCAGTGAGGTAGCCCTCAAAGTTATTCGCGGTGAATAATTTGAGAAGTTGAGACTTCCAGATTAAGTGATTTTTGGAGGTCAACTGGACTGTCACCATGGTCAAGATGTTAGCCATGAAAAGTTTAAGCTGAGGCGGAATAGAGACAACTGAGGAAGATAAAATGGTGTCGGGCACATCAGCAAGGGAGGACGTAGATGAAGCAGCTATCATAGAAGCAAAGGAGAGAAAATAATTCAACCTAATGTTCTGATACAATGTTGAATTCCAATAGCTGCAATCTGCAAATAGAACTCAAAACAGAAAACAGATAAGCAATAAAGTAAACGAAATAACTAAGAGTTATTGTTCATCATTCTCTATTCTGCAACAAAGGCATTACAAAGAGGATGTATATAAAGCAGGTAGTTAGGAATTAACGATGTATATGCAAGCAGCAGAGATTAAATGGAGAAGATGGAAAGAGTACAGTAATGATGCGGATGTAGTGGAGCAGGGAAAATAGAATAGCTGAGCCAAAATATGCATAAGTTATGTAGCTTATCAGGTTTCTGGCCTAATCAAACACATCCTATGCACACATAAATGCATGTACTCTTAAAAGAATTTGGCCACAACTGTTGATTAATGTATATTATTTAATGAACATCATGTTCACTAAAGCTAGCATGAGTCACTTTATTTTTTTATTATAAATAGAAACTTAAATTGAAAAAAAGATGCCTTAATTTGAATAATGATAAGTAGTTTATGTAATGATTCTTTTCAAAGGGACGCCACCTTCACTGTATATCTCACACTACAACAAAGTTTATAATAATATTTTTAAGTCATTTATAGTTTAATATCTTAAAAATACATATTAGGACACCAAAATATATTTGGTACTAAATGGAAGTCTTGTGGCCTTTCCACTCTCCTTCTCTATCACCTATTAAAATAGATATGATCATGTCTTAGTAGCTACGTAAAGGTTATGGAATGCAGAGCCATTATGGTTCCTTCCTCCCTAGTGAAAGCCTACATCAACTGTATCATGCTAGGTAATAGAAAAGCTAACGGTTTCTTCCTCCCAAACACCTATTTTCACATCTTGAAAGCTTCTCATTCCTCATGCACTATCATAAAAAGGGCTACTGCAGAACAAAATTAGACATTTCCTGTGGTTTTAGCTGTCACAAATTTTCTTACAGCGGTTATGAAACCACTGCACATCCATTGTGGTTGCAATGTGCTACAAAGATATTCTATGGCGGTTCTATGACCACTGGGGTAGACATTCGAAGGTTTTGAGAAATTGTGACAGCGGCTTTAAAACCGCTCTTAACAACTACTGCGAAAAATCCTATTTGTTTAGTAGTGATGGCTTCTTCCTTTAATCGAAAAATTAAAGGAAAAGCTTCTTTAATCATCATTTTCCCTCACCTTATGTATACTTATAAAGAAAATCATGTTGCTGGTTCAATGCCTATTACTATATGTATAATCCTTATTTCTTTGACATTCTTGTGTTATTTTTCTTTGATTTGTAGCTTCACGATCTCACAATCTTTCATTCTTTAATTATTTTCTTACAGAATTCTCATGAACTTCGCCATTTGTGTTATATATTGATGCAATATTCTAAACCTAAGGTTTCGAAACATCCTGAGGTGTGGCATATGTCCATGATTGAGGAGAAACTAGGATTAATTAATGATATTTTTTTTTCCCAACGTAAACAACATCGAAAAATTCCATTACCTATTCTCATTTCTTCAAATCTATATATTCTTGAAAAGGGAATGAAATTTACATTACATTAGTTTCTTAAAGATAAAGAAGACAAAAGAATTGAAGAATGCTATTCACATTACATTAGATTCATCTTCTCTCGTGTACTCCTCAACGTCCACAAATATTTATTTTTTTATTTAAAAACTTTGTTCTTAATTACATTAGATTCTAGATACGAGAATATTATTTAATTGTGAAGAATTAATTTGTTGAATATTGTTTTTTATTTTAAGGTCATACAAAAGATATAGAGCTTTCAATTGCTTTACCCCTTGACTTTTTCTGCCATAGAGCTAAGATTTTTCTTTTTGCTCTAGTCACTCTAGTTAGAGGGTATATATCATAATATAATAATATGTTGTAATACTTATTGCATCCTTAATTTACAATTACTGATTAATTAGTTACATATTTTCATATGGAGTTTCACTACAGAAAAAATGCAAATTACCATTGAAAGGTTTGGAAGTAGATTTTCAAACATAACATTTCCGCCGAAAATTCAAGCGATTTTTTAATAGATTTTCGGTGGATTACCAATGGAATATTTCCAACGGATTTCCGGCATATTTTAGATGAAATGTTTCCAACGAATTTTCAGTTGATTTCCAACCAAATTTAAAATATTTTAGAAAATAATCAAACATTTATAATTTTAAATAGTTTTAATAATTTTGGTAAGTTAAACTAATTAAATTAAATAAAAAAATTCTAATATTTATTGATAAACTAAATAAATTCAAATTTACTAATTAAATAATTTATGAAATTTTGGTACATAATTTTAAAACTAAATTAACAAATTTAATAATTTATTGTCAAATTAAATTAAATAAATTATATATTTAAATTAAATTAATTAGATTCAAGTAATTATTTTAAAGTTAAATTAACTTATTTAAATTAACTAATTAAATAATTTAAGCAAGTTTTGTTAAATAGTTTTAAAAATAAATATTTTTAAGTCAAATTAACTAATTTAATAATTTATTTTCAAATTAAATTAAAAAAATAAATATTTTTAAATTAAATTAAATTAAATAGTGTTAATAATTATTTTTGAATAGCTTGGTCCAAAATCATATCCATTTTGGATGTAAGTCTCCCATTATTGGATGAAAATAAATAGCTTGACCTGCTTCTATCTCTTCCATTGCATGCCTTAGGGAAAACAACGAAAAGATTAGTCCCACACTTTTTGTTAAGCTAGTTTTCAAGCAACGAGTTGACGGCAGGCCGAAGGCCGGTTGATATGTCTTCACACGTCGGCGTGCAGTGGTCGGGCTTGCTGGTGGGTTTAGGGTTAGCAAGGGTCGGTGTGCGGGTGGTCTGGCTAGTTTGCGGCAACAAGTTGGCAGAGTAGATTACTAACAAATGAGGAAAAGAAAGTAGAGAAAGAATTCAATCAAATAGGAAATTCTGAGTTATTTTTTAAATTTTCCGGCTGTAATTTTCACTGTTGAATCTAGAACTTGAGACAGAGAGGGAACGCCGGACAAGGTGAGAGACAGATGAGAAGGAAATGAATCTTGTTATTGCTCATGACTGTTACAGGAGTATATATATCAATTTACCATACAAGAATGTACACCTGTAGCTTTATAATTGGTATGCTTTAATAGTAGAATTAAGCTAGTCTAATTGAAGTACTTAATGCTCTAATAGCCCCCCACAAACGAAGGGGTCAGGAATGATCGTGAGTTTGTCCCGGAGCATTTTGAAGCGAGGTGTGGACAGTGGTTTCGTCAATAGATCGGCGAGCTGATCTACAGTCTTGATAAGAAGAAGACGGATGTGATTGTTGTTGAGATTCTCCCGCAAGAATCGGTGATCGATCTCAATATGTTTTGTTCTTGCATGGAACACTGGGTTGTTTGCGAGAGCGATCGTCGAGGTGTTGTCACAGTGTAGCTCAACGTAGTGGTTGTGATCGATGTGAAAGTCGGCAAGCAAGCGTTTAAGCCAAATGGTGTTGGCGGTGGCGGCAGCAAGGGCGCGATACTCAGATTCAGTTGACGAGCGGGACACAGTAGAATGCTTCTTGACTACCCAGGATACGAGTGTGCTGCTGAGAAACGAACAGTAGCCGGAGGTGGATTTGCGGGTTACCGGATCGCTCGCCCAGTCTGCGTCAGAGTATGTTCGTAAGCGAAGATCCGATTTGGAGATGGGAAGACCAAAGTGAGCTGTTCCTTTGATGTAACGGAGCAGCTTCTTGAGAAGATGAAGGAGAATAGGCTGTGGGTCGTGCATATGTTGAGAGAGGTTGTTGACGGCGTAGGCGATGTCCGGCCTGGTAATAGTGAGATACTGCAGCGTGCCAGTGAGCTTCCGGTATAGAGATGGATCAGCCAGATTGGGGTCAATAGGAACGTCTGTTGGAAGCTTGGTGCAGGACGGATTAGCTGCAGAGTTGCAATGTGTTAGTTTGGACTGCTGGAGAATGGAAGAAGCATATGTGTATTGAGATAAAAAATACTTATCTTGTTGTTTTTGTATTTTGATGCCGAGAAAGTGATTGGCATCACCTAGGTGTTTAAGGGCGAAGGTATTGTTGAGTTTGTTGAGAAATGCAGTAATAGCTGCCTCGTCGTCGCCGGTGACGAGTATGTCGTCAACATAGACTAGAAGAAAGATTTTGTAGGTATCGGTGCACAGCGTTAAGAGGGATGGATCGGACTTGCTGTGCTGGAAGTCGAGTTTGAGGAGGTAGTTGGAGAAGGTTGTATACCATTGGCGAGGGGCCTGGCGCCGGCCGTATATCGCTTTCCGCAAATGGCAAACGTAATGCGGATGAAGAGAATCCTCGAAACCTTTGGGCTGCTTCATATAAACCGTGTCCTCCAGAATGCCGTGGAGGAAGGCATTCTCGACATCCAGCTGATGCACCTTCCAGTCATTGTGTAACGCGACAGTAAAGAGGACGCGTATTGTTGGGAGTTTTGCAACTGGGCTGAATGTTTCGCCGTAGTCAAGCCCGATTTCCTGGTGATTTCCAAGCGCCACCAGTCGAGCTTTGAAGCGTGCTATGGAGCCGTCATAGTGAAATTTTCTTCTGAACGTCCATTTGCATCCCAGAACTAGTGTGTTGGGAGGCGGGGGGACGAGTTGCCAGGTGCCCTGTCTTTGTAGAGCGAAGAACTCAGCAGCCATTGCTTGACGCCATTCGAAGGATTTATTTGCCTCCGTGTAGCTGGTGGGATCGGTAGAAGTGGCTTCTTTATGAATGAGATTGAGTCGGTTTAGAGGTTTAAGTGTGCCTGTTTGAGCCAGAGTAATCATGTGGTGTCTGTTAACCGGTCGTTCTGATGGAATGATGCTGGAGTTGGTAGTAAGCGGTGAGCTAGACGGTGAGGACTGTCGGGAGCCAGTTCTGGGAGAAGGTATGGTATGAGATTCTGTTTGAATAGGAGTGGTGATGGTATATTGGGAAGGGGGATTTACAAACACTGGTGTGAGCAGAGATGGTGGAAGCGTAGTAGAGTCTGGCTGCTGCGAGGTGGTCGATTTGGTAAAGGGAAAGGATGATTCTATGAATCTCACATGTCGTGATATGATAATTCTGTTGGTTCTTCTGTCAAGACATTTATACCCCTTCTGGTTATCAGGATAGCCGAGAAAAATACACGGGATGGAGTTTGGCTGGAGTTTATTGTGAGCGTGATCAGGAAGCAAGGGAAAACATTCGCATCCAAATGTTCGGAGATGGGAGTAATCTGGAGTGCGTTGAAACATAAGCTGAAGAGGGGAAACATTATTAGTGGTCAGTGTAGGCATGCGGTTAATGAGGTAGACCGCAGTATTGGCAGCATCCGGCCAGTAGATAATTGGCATTGAGGCGTTATGGAGCAGTGTGTGTGCCGTGTCAACAATGTGACGATGCTTCCGCTCGGCGACTGCTCGGGCGTGTACGGGCAGGAGCGTTGATGTTGTATTCCTCTGTTCTGAAGAAATTCATCAAAGATCTGATTGACGAACTCCCGGCCACCGTCTGTACGAATTGCTTTGATATTCTTGTTAGTTAGTCTTTCAATAGAGATAATGAAGTTAATGTAGATCCGTGAGACCTCAGATTTTAATGAAAATGGAAAAATCCAGCTAAAACGAGAAAAATCATCTGTTATTAGAAGATAATAGCGAAGCCCCTGATGCGAGGTGACCGGAGAAGGTCCCCAAACATCGGAGTGAAGAAGAGAGAGAGGAGTGTTTGTTCTAGTGTCAGAAGTAGAAAATACAAGCTTGTGACTTTTACAAGAAAGACAAGAAACACAATGTAAAGAATTCGGTGAAATTTGCAGTGAAGGATTGCTGTTGGAGATCGCAGTGAGGATGCGACGATGAGGATGCCCAAGTCTTGCGTGCCAGTTTGGTTGCGGTGAGTGTACTGCGGAGAGAGCTTGATTATGTTGTTCTTGATTCTTGATCGAGATCGGGTACAAGCCATTCTTACAAGGGCCGCGAAGCAGAACCTTATGCGTCTGCGAGTCCTTACACACGAAGCCATTAGAATCAAAAATAATTTCAATGTTGTTCTCATGAACGAGATTAGAGACAGAAATCAAATTATAAGAAATGGAGGGAATGTGAAGAAGGCGGGATAGAGATAACATACGATCCAGGGTGGGAAGGATTCCGTTGCCTGAGTGAGCGATCGGAATGGATCTTCCGTCCCCAACAGTTATTTGATCTGAGCCGCGGTAGTGCGAAGCGTTGCTGATGTTGTCCGAGTTGTATGTCATATGAGAGGAAGCACCGGAGTCAAGATACCAGTCGGTGGAAGGCGACTCTGGTGCGGCAAGAAGAGCTTGTCCATTGGTGCAAGAGGATTGAGCAGAATTTGGAATATAATTGGGGTTGTGCCGATGCCAGCACACATCTGCAGTGTGACCGCGTTTGGTACAGATTTGGCATTGGGGCAGCGGCTTTGAACCTGTTTTAGGAGAATTTGTGGTTGTTGGTTGGGATCGAGAGCGGCCGCGACGTCCTCTGCCCCTCATAGTATAGAGAGCGGTATTTGGATCGGGAAGAGACGAGTATCGCTGGCTGTCCGCTCGCAGGTGGATCTCTTCGGTAATGAGCATTGCGTAGAAGCTATCTAGCGACAGTGGAGATTGTAGATAACGGATGGACGTCTTGAAGGACTGATAGGATTGCGGTAGACCGTTTAGGATGTAGAGGATGATGTCCTCGGTGTCTAAGGTAGACCCGGCGGCGGTTATTTGATCGACGAGTTTCTTGATATCTGTCAAGTAGTCCTGCATTGATAGATTGTGCATGGAGATGTTATGAAGCTCGTTTTTGAGCTGAATTACCTTCGATCAGTTAGAGGATTGGAAACGGAATTGAAGTGCCGCCCAAATCTCCTGGGTTGATTCAAGATGCATCACGAATGGAATCACCATAGCAGAGATCGTAGAGCAAAGTGCAGCGGCGAGGTTCTGGTCGGTGATGATCCATTTGTGCGATTTTGTATCAAGATTAACCGAATCTTGATTTTCCGATGAGGAAGAGAAGACCGGTGGCGGTTCAAGAAACTGAGCAAATCCATTTGCCTTGAATAGTTTTAAGATTTGATTACGCCATACTGGATAGTTATCCGGCGACAGAGGATGAGGAACAAGAGTTTTGAGGTGGGCAAGAATGAATTTCAGGGATGGGTAAAGAAAATTTGGATCGGTGGATTCGTCGTCTTGCGGTGAAGGAGTAGGAGCCATCGCCGGCGTGTGTTGCGTGGCCATTGGAGATGGTCCGGAGGACTGTCCTAGCTCTGATACCATGTTGAATCTCTAGAACTTGAGACAGAGAGGGAACGCCGGACAAGGTGAGAGACAGATGAGAAGGAAATGAATCTTATTATTGCTCATGACTGTTATAGGAGTATATATATCAATTTACCATACAAGAATGTACACGTGTAGCTTTATAATTGGTATGCTTTAATAGTAGAATTAAGCTAGTCTAATTGAAGTACTTAATGCTCTAATATTCACCAAAAATCCACCTGAATTTTTTTGGTTAGATTTCTTTTTCACTGGTAATTACTTTTTGCTGTATTTTTTTGGCAAAAAATTGTTCATAAGAAATCGGCCGAAAATATATTTCTTCAGAAGAAATTTGTCGGTTTTCTACTAAAAATTCGGTGAAAACATTAATCATTTTCTTGTAGTATTTTTACATAAAAGAAATAAACAACTTTTGTTGGATGTGCAATTAGTCACAACCATGAAGTGTTATCCTTACATGTGGGCTTTTGATTTTGATTTTGATTTTGATTTCCTTGTTACATTTGAAAAGCTTAAAAAGTGCTTAGTTATTGCACCTATCAATATTTCATCTCAATGATCTCTGAATTTTAAATTGATGTGTGATGCAAGTGACTATTTAATTTATAAGAGCAATTTAAGGTAAGAGGCTTGTAATAAAATTTCATGTCATTTACTATGCCAGTAGAATTCTTAATAATGCTCAAAATAATAAATTACACTAATTAAAAAATAGTTGCACGTGCCCCCCTAAAAAAAATCATGCATTACAGGACAACCCCTTATGAGCTTTTATTTTATTTTTTACAGGCTTTTTCCATTTCAAGTCATCAATCCACCTTCTAACTGGACCATACAATGCTTCAGGTGTTAAAAAAAAAAACATCCTTTATGGTAAAAGCATTTGTCAGCTTTCATTTTATTTATTACAAGCTTTTTCCAATTTAAGTCTTCAATCCATTTAAGGATGTAGAGAGAAAAAAAAACTAATGGGCTAAAATAGTGAAAGAGAGGAGGAATGGCTTTCCAGTGGACGGATTGACTTAATGATGAAAATTTAGTGGCTTAACAGGCAACCGAGGGTTCGTGACTAGCCATGATCGAGATAATATACCTGAGTCCTTTCTTATTTGTATTTGGAGCCCTGTTTTGTGGTCTTTTAAGAGTGGTTTTATTTCTATTTTTAAAAAGTTCGCCAAAAGAGGAAACCTGCTCTAATTTTTGTAATTCTTTCTTTTAAAGTTATTTACTAATCTACAGAAGCCATCCAAATCTTTTTATGGACACATGAAAAACATTAATGATTCGTTTTTCCTTTTGCTCTTCTCTCGCGACTCAAGACTCACTACTTCGAGTAGGCTTTTGTTTTATCTTTCGCTCATCTCTCGCCCCCAAACGAAGACCGCCTTTGACAAATGTTTCTTCTAACCTTCGAAATGAGACGACAAACAAAATTGTTTTAAATTAGGCCCCCTCTGAATAAAATTTCTGACTCCACCACTGCAATCAGTCCATAATAGTGACATTTTGTATTATCATGAATCTATACATATACTATAAAATACACATGAAGTTTTGAACTGCTTCCCCACGACTCAAACAACCGACCCTATGTCTCCCACGATCGCACAACTGTTGCTCCTCACGACGTCAAATGAAACAAAACACTCGCTCATCCCATTTCGGCACTCTCATGCTCTCATTACCATAGGTAAGAAAATCTGACGACATACCTTTCAGCCTCATAATCTTCTGCATAGTCGAAGCCCTAGCCCTCATCTACGTCCGATGCCACTGTGCCTTGGACAACCGAACACCAGCCGTCGACCTCCAAGACTCCTACCTACGCCAAACTCACAACTCCAACCGTTGATTGCGACTTCTCCAAGCCTGAAGCTGATCAACCCGGTAGGCTTGCCGTCTCTACCTCTTGGCCTGACTTCGCCATAAGGATCCTACACCCATGGACCTCTGCTTACCGGCCAACACCTGACCCGCCGACAGCCTAGTCGCTGGCCTGACCCCTGCTTTGGGGAAAATTATTGCATCTGGTCACCAGACGCAGAGATAGGTCTAGATATTAATAAAATATTATTTTAAATTAAGCGCGTCAAAAGCGCAGGTCAAAGTGCAGTCAAAAGCGCATGTAAAGCGCAGTCAAAGTGCAACTAAAGCGCAAGTCAAAAGCGCAGTCAAAAGCGCATGTGATGTGAAAAATTTTTATTGGATGTCCGAACCTATTCTCCATGTCCGATGACCAGATGCAATAATTTGCCTTGCTTCGGTGCGCAATAGAGCTCTTCGAACCTAACCCGGCCAATACCCATAAGGATATACAGTTGGAGAAGACTGAAGGAAGTCATGGGGTTGATTCAATCCCCCGAAGCCCTTGGCCTTCGAGCTGATATGGCCGAGAGATTGAAGTCTTGAAGACTATATCGCTCTCTCAACCTCCTTACCATTGATTTGATCTGGTCAAGTTGAGCCAAAAGGGCAAGTGCCCTCCCCATCATCCCCTCGATGGGAGGAGGCATCGAAAGATTGCCAAATTTTTCAGGGGGATAAAAACTATTTTTAAAATTAAATTATTAAGTCCCGGAATTATCATATCACAACAAATTAGAGAAGAATGAAGTAATTCCCATGGTTAATACAGTCCACTAATACCCTTGGTCGTCGAGCTGATCTAGCCAAGGGATTGAAGACTTGAAGACAGGATCGATTCGCTCTCCTAATCACCTCACCGTTCATGTGATCCGATCAAGTTGAGCCAAAAGGCCAAGTGCCCTCACCAACTACCCCGCGAGGGGAGATTGCATCGGAAAGCTGCCAGATTTATAAGGGAAATAAAAATATTTTTATTTAATTAGATTAAATTAAAATTGCTTAAATTGACACATCACGCACAATAAGGATCATTGAGGACTATTAATTGGATTGATTCATTCTCCCAAGCTCCTTGCCAACGATTAGATCCGACTAAGTCAAGCCAAAGTACCCACCTCTACCTCCCTTCGTGGGGAGAGGACGTCGAGAGGCTGCCAAAATTTCCAATGAAAGTAGAGGATGTAAAACTAAATGAACTTAGACCTGATTGAATAAAAGACTTGGATCAAATTTTAAATAATCAAAAGACCATAAAAATAAAAATGAAATAACGTAGAAAAAAGGATTTTAAAATGATTGTGATTAAATGATATTCAAAAGCTATTTTAAAACTCAAATTTAAATCATATAATCACCAATAGAAAAACCATTTGGTCTATGTCAAATACAATTATGGTATTAAATCCAACATACATTATATTATGCTAAACTAATAAAACAAAGCTTAAGTTCATAATTCAATGTTCAAATTAGTCTTCATTAGCATCTTCTTTGGTTTAAGATATTGACATTACTTCAATATAACCAAAGTTGTCAAAAGATAGTTAACCTTTAAATTAACAAGGTACTTTTGGATTTACCAAAGTGACAGTGTGGATAATCTTCTCATGTAATATATTTTGGGACTTATGTTTTGATATAAAAACAAAGGCCATGATTGTAGTAGCATAGGTGTTAATGGTGTTACTAATTTAAAATCAAAGGAACCATGACATCTATTGGAAGCTCATAATTATAAATATTTATATTAACTACAATGAATAGAAGCTGAAGTTAATAATTTTATTAGGATATCAAACTTGCTAGTTCATAAAAACTATCCATAAGATCTGCACAATATTCTGCAATCAAAAGTCTTGAAGAGATATATTCAAAAAGTGATGATGACAGCAGGAGATGTCTCATTTTGACTCAAACATATTAAACCATTCCTATACTATTAGCACTTCAACAGAAGTTTCACTTGTCTTCTTCCTAATATTCTCCCATGATGGTTACCCTTTGTCCTATCAGAAAGAGGCATATTATGAATATGTGAGAAAGGGAAAGGATCTTATTGATCTAGAAATCTTTAAATGAATGTCATCGGATCCTCAACATGTGTACAAGAGGAGAGAAGGCATTCGTAAGCCTTTAAATGAAATATAAGGCATTTCTAAATAAAATTACTAGCACAATGGATCATATTTAAATATTTTAAAATCCTCCATTTATGTATTAAATCCTCCATTCTCAAATAGTCTTTTGCATCCAGGGATGTGGCACATCCCCTCTAATTGGGTGATTTTTTTTATGAAATGACATCATTATAGTATGATCACGGCCAAAGCCGTATGTTCCCTAACGGCTTCAAACCTTTGAGTATGAATCATAGGGTATATTTGATGGGCATAAAGTCCTCTATCAACTAAGGTGAATTCAGATCTATCCCTTTAGAAAAACATCAACCTAAGTCTACAAAGTATTCTTGGACAAAGTAACCCATGGCTATCGATAAGGTACGTTTTGTCAAGTTGGGTCAACTACCTTATCTGACTAAGTAGACCATGGATCATGATAGTTCGAGATGATGAAACCATGTGATCTTGATCAGTCTCATCTTCATTTCCCTCATCACTAGTTTTAAATTTATGGTGTTAAATTTTAAATCTCAAACTCAAAGATTCATAAAATCAAATTCAAACCCTAAAACTATTGCTATTATATGATGTATTTATGACATATACAATCTCTTCAATAATTATCCATAATCGAAAGTTCGCTCTCATTATTGAGAGGGGTAATTAACTATAGGGACATGTTCTTATAAGAAACTAGAACTCAGATCATAAAGTCCTCACAAAATGAGGGCTAAATCTCTAGGTAGTGCCTTATCTAAAACCTAATTTGCATTCTAAAAATTCACCTTGAACCTATACTTATTAAAACTATCATCCGTCACTAACAATGAAAAGAAAAAAGATACCGATGGGGTGGAGATGCCAGTGCACATTATTGGAATTTTTGGAGCCCACAACAATAACATTACAACTTGTAAAATAATAAATGGGTGTGGTATAGATGTCAGTAAAATAATGTAGGATAATTATAATGAAATATATAATCCAGTAAACCTAGTGCAAATGTTGAAAAAATAAAGAAGTAAATAACCATTCTTAAATAATATGTCATAGTAGTGTTATCAAATCAATAAAGAAATCATATAAATTTATAAAACTAAAGCATCTATTAAGACTATGAGAATCCATATCAATGTAGTACTATTAGGAAATTATATAAGAATATTCATATGATGTTTAGTTATTCTATATTAATATCAAATAATTATCTTGTCTCACATGTTCAGTAATCAAATTTACATGTATAGTAATAATAAAAAGGTAAATTGATAGTAATTAACAATAATAATAATAATATAGTATAGTGATTATAAATCATTACATTAATATATATTCTAGTCATCACACTAAATAGATAAGGAGTTCTAGCTTGCATGCTATTTTCTAGTAATCATTGGCTATATAAAGAGAGTCATCACTTTTTTCCATCGACACAACAATTAACTCCTTATAACTCCTAATTCATAAATAACATGAATTAATATAGTATATCACTAAACCATGATATTTAAAGAATGTTCAGCAGCCCACCATCATATACATGTCATTCCTGTCAAAATATCTGGAATAATCAGTAATAAGATATACAAATAGTTATATGATAGAAGTTCACTAAATCAAGAGAAAATGAAACAAAATAATTTTAGGAGAAATCTAATAGTTAAAATCAAAATTTTTAAAATTAGAATTAGAATAGAACTCATCTACAATGATCTGAGTAGTTTTCATAAAAGTGATGAAATAGATCAGCGACCAAAATCTCAATTTCTCTCTCTACTCTCCTTCCATCACATCCTTAATTGATAACACAGTTGAGGGAGTGAGGGAGTGGTTTATGTGTGTGTGTGTGTGTGTGTGTGTGTGTGTGTGTAAATTCATTTTAGTGCTTGGTGCAGTGGCGGCCAAGGGACATAGCATTGCTGTGGTGCATGCTTAATCCATAATTATTATGGAATAAAGCCTTTAGTTCCAAGATGATTATTTATGGCACCGCTGCACACATAGGCATAATGCCATAACGCTCTAGTTTAGATAGAAATAAATTATCTTCATATGAAGGAGGAGTTTTTAAGCTTGAACTTTTTCTCCCTGAAGAATATCCAATGGATGCTCTAAACGTCCACTTTCTTAACAAAATATACCATCCCAACATTGATAAGAAAGGATGGACATGTCTGGATATTTTAAAGGATAAATGGAATCATGCTTTATAGATTAGAATAATTATGTTGAGTATCCAATCCCTTATGAGTGCTCCAAACCCAAATGACCCACTTTTATACAATATTGCTAAATGTTGGAAGACAAATGAAACTGAAGTTGGTAAAATAGCCAAGAAATGAACTCACTTATATGCAAGTGGACCATAACCTTATTTTCATCAAATGAAATTCTTCAATTTTGATATACCCTGGTATGAGCTTTAATGACAATGATGAAGTGGCAAGTTTGAAAGCTTCTCCATCAAGTAACTGGTGGTGGCATAAAATCTGCATATTGTAAATTTACTCTTAATTTCAAAACAACTAATTCAATTTCTATTTCGTGAGCCAATAGGAGTATTTGCTTTTTAATTTATCTAGGTTTCTAATACACATGTTTGTCCATCATCCAAATCGTCATGATTATGCAAACTAAATGTTTTTCATACCAAATATAATAATAATAATAATAAACACATTCTTTGTTTGGTTATTTGTCATCTCTTAATTCAGGATAATTATGTGCTTTATTTCATATAAACATGCTCAAAATGCCTTAAAAATCAAATGATGATGTGATCCTCTCAAACAATATATTCTTTAGTACATCCTGATTGATGATAATTTATTTGCCTAGATTTTTCTTTTTAAATTAAAACCCACGACGGGGCTTATGCGTTAAATCAGGGAAAAAATTACAAAGTCCTTAGAAGGTCCCCGTGCTCACTACTGCTCTAGAGAGCTAAAAAAATAAAAGAGAAAAAACCTAAGAGCATAGGGTCCTTACTACACAAAAGAACAAGATAACCTAGGAACATTCTACGGTGCTTAAGCAAAAGCACCCAAAAATAGGGAAGAAAAGGAAAACGAACAAGCACGATCAGCTTCCCAGCAAAACTTGCAAACTCTTTAAAGCCTACACAAAAAACCTGCAAGAACAACACAAGGCCCACCAAACAGCAAAATAAAAAAGTATAATAAGAAGAATTTGATAAAATGAAAGAGCAAGGGTAGAACCAGCAAACCATTAAATGAGAGAAGTAAAGCAACCTCCAAAGTGTGAAGACAAGCACCCAACCAAGAGGAGAGGAAGCAAAATCTGTAAGGAAGCTAAAGGGAAAAACATCCAACCAACCAAATGAAAAATCCAGCACATGTTCCTTGAGGAAATCCACCACATCACCAAGATAGACCAAGGGAATCATATACTAGCCAAGAACAAACGATGGGTAGAAATAATACAGAAAAACAACACCAACCCCACCAAGAATGAGGCCCCCAATCGCCAGCATCATAACCAACCCGCAAGAACAAAGAGTAGTAAGGAACTCCCAGGAAGAGCAAAAAATGCCCTAGGAACCAGAAACCCAAAGGCCTAACACATAAATACGATTCATGCCCCAGGCAGCCACCCCACACCCCGGCCACCACTAGCTGTAAAGAAGCAAACCAAACAACAACAGAAAGATAAAAACGTAAAGATGAAAGAAGGGAAAAAATAGCTTAATCATTAACATAAGGCATCTCAAGTTGGTCCATTCTAAGAAGAGCCTTAATGAAAAGAGGAAGCTGATTAAAGTAAACTCATTAACACTATTAAAATTACAACCAATGTTGGCCAAACCATAGGCACAGGCGTTAGCCTCAACCTGGATATTGGAAAAATAGCAATTCATCAAGTTAAGGGAAGCTCTAATGTCCCTCAAAGTGTAAAAGAGACCCGAAGAGCAATTATAGTCACCCAAACACTTTAGGACCTTAAAATCAAAATCACCTTCCAACACAACATCAATCAAATGAAGATTAATACAAAAATTGTAAGCCGTGAAGCACCCCAACAAAGTTAGCAAGATTGTTATCACTAAAAGCCACAGGCCCAGAAAAATCCCACAAATAAGAGCCATTATGATCCCTTAAAACACCACCATAGGCAAAAGTATTACCCAAGCTAGCACTAGCAACATTCAACTTGACAAAGTTAGAAGAAGGTTTCGTCCACAAGGGGCATCTAGTGAATTTAAAGGAATTATCAACCACCAGATTAATACCAAAGTTATGACAGGTAAAATAGGCATTCTTAAAATTCTTGAAAGGAAGTAATTGCACAAAAAAAAGAGCAACCACTTTATCTTTATTTTTTTGAATAATTCTCTTGTAATTTATCGGCACACCATTAAATTGAGAATCATTTCTTTCCAACTAGAGAAACCAAAGAATCAGACAAGGAATAACATTACGGATATGCCCCTTAACATTAACCAGCCAACAATCAAACAGAAAATATAAAGAGGCATTCGCAGAAAAAAAAAATTAAAATGAAAAATATCCTCAAAATAAATCCAAACCTTAACAGCAACAGGGCCAGAAATGAAGACATGATGCATATTCTCCTCATGAAAATAACATTGACATTTAGAAGGGAAACTAGAACCTCTTTTCCTCAGATTCTCCTTAGTAGGAATAAGCTTATGAAGAAATCTCCAAACAAAAACAGAAATCGTAGAGGGGATAGACTTGTGCCAAATCAAATTAAAAGACTTAGAAGGAGCCTTTTTAGCTCTGAAGGAGTGCCAGTCTTATTTAACTGTGCTTAGATTGTTTTTCATTTAGAAGCAATATTAGCTATGATTAGTTAAAGATCAAAGTGTTTCAATGTAATTAAAAGCATGTCTAGCTGGTTAACTTTAAGCAACTTTTGCAGTTTACTTTTTTTATGAAATTGGAAGAATTTCTCTCCACAGATAATAGCCTTACAATCTATATTATTGTGGTAATTTTGTTTATGTGATTTGATGTTTGTTGACAAATTATTTTTGATTCAATATTGATAGCATGTAGATGATTTTGGGGCATATTAGTAAATGTAATATGATGTAGCTAAATGAAAATTGATCTATACCATATTAGATAGTGAAAAATAAATAATTTACTCTCACACTAAAGATTTAAAATTGAAAATATATTAAATCATTAATATGTTAGACATCCTTTTATTCATCCTCCCTTACTCTCGCTCATTTTAAATCTAAGAAGCCTTACCAAACTAAAAGGCTGCAAGCACTATGTGTATCTTCTTTAGCATTAGTTATATATATATATATATATATATATATATATATATATATATATATATATATATATATATATATATATATATATATATATACATATAATTTAAAACCCACGAAGGGGCCTACACTTTAATATCAAAAATTGTTTACAAGATCCACAAAAGGAACCTCCAGCTCGCTAATGCACAAACAAGCGACAAGAAAAAGCAAAAGAAAACTTAAAAGCCGATGGTTCCTTATACTAAAGAGAACACAAAAACATAAATACATTCTAGGGCTGCAAGAAAACAACACCCAATAAAGAAAGAACAAATGAAGGGCATTCATCATAATCTTCCTGCAAAAAGAATGAGCAAAACTCAAAAATCTCAGTAAGCTAGAAGTCCACCTAATCCACTTAGGATAGCATCGACAACCATGGATTGAGAAAGAAAGCTTGAGCTCGCTACAAAAATTATTGATGTTGATGTGAATCACTTTCACCTGCAAGAAACAAGATCCACAAAGCCAGATGGTAAAGCACAAAAAAATATAAATCAACCAAAGCATATAAAAATAAATTTGGATAATGAACTGATCTAAATGAGAGCACCACTGCAAGAAAAAATGAGGAATTAGACTGCTAGAGCTCAGGATTAAGATAGTTGAAGCTTCATCAAGTAAATCTACAAGCCACTCAATCCAACCCTCAGGAGCATAAACCAGCCACAAATTTAAGTAGTCACTGCATTCAACCATCATCCAATTATTAAAATAATCTGTGTTGTAGTGGATAACACCTCCACACCCACAGAGAAGCAATAGGTAAACAGAGGCAGCACAACCATAGTCACAAAAAGAAACAAAGTCCCAAGTCCAAAAAAATTCTTCATAAGATCCAGAGCAACACAAAAGTGATATTTCAACGAGTCACAAAAAATAAGGCCAACAACATTCCAACATATGATAAGAAACATAATCCAAAACCCCTCCAAATCAGACCCACAGTCTCCAGTAAGCCAATAATGCACCCTGAAGGGAGGAGAGCACCAAAGGAATAAACTCTCAGCAGCAAGGTCCTTGCAATCATCGCTTAAGTCTAAACCCCTCCAGGCCACAGCTATACTATTTCCAACTAACCTGAAATCCCAACCGAGGACTAATAGTCAAGAATTAAGCCCCTAGCACTCATAGCAGCACACCCAGGTGCAGCCAAAAAATAGAACAAAAAAAACCACCAACCAGAAATGCTAGAGGTCAAATGAATAAGAAAAAAATAGAGCACAATCAGCACAAAGAAATACTGGGAATCCTGACATAAAATGAAGCACCATCTCTAAAAACCATCAATCGAGACAAAGCTAAGCCTAACCAAATGAGGCAAACATCACCAAATACACACAGACTAAAACCAGAGCCAAGAGGAGGGAAAGAAAATAGAGAGAAAGCACAACATACAACAAACCACAACTCCCAAAAACTCTAGCATTCCACAAAGGAAGAAAACTACTTAATTAATAACATAAGGATATCCAAGATAATCCAGCTTAAGCAAACCATGTAGAGGAGCCGGAATGGAAGCCAATAACATTGATAAAACTTGCAAGGGAAACCCCCCAATTTGTAGGCCAGGTAGCACACACATTCCTCTCCTTATTAAAGTGCAAAAACTCATAATTCAAACCAACCAAAAGCTTCTTAATATATCTAATCAAGTAAAATAGCATAGGGGAGCAAACCGTATCCCCCTCAATTAAAAACGGGTGGAAATCATAATCAGAATTCAGCTCAATAAGAATATTAGTTAAATTAAGGGAGACAATTAAATAGATACCATAAAGAATAGCTATGGTAACAGCCTTACCATAATTACCAAGAGGAGTAGGCCCAGTAAAGGCTAAAATAAGAGCACCACTACTATCCCAGATAGTACCACCAGTACCACCAGCCGAATCACCACAAGCTCCAGCCACATTCAATTTAAAAAAAATTTTGGCGGTTTAAGCCAATAAATGATGATAACATGGGAATCAGTCAGACCACCCATCCGCCTAATTCCTAACTCTTTGCCAAAAGAATATTAATTCTTGAAATTCTTATAGGAGAGTAACTTAACAGCCACAAGAGAGCATAATCCCAAAAGCATTAGAGGATGAATTAACCTTAGAGAGTTTGTCATAATCCCAACCATTATCATTAAAAAAAGAATTAAACTTAACAAAAGCATTAGAGGATGAATTCAAAAGATAATTAATAGAATATTTCCCCAACCACTGATCTTGCCAAAATAAAATATTACATTCACCAAGCCCCCAAGAAATAAAATGCTCCTCCCATTTAACCTTATAAAGTATTTTCCAAACTGTTGAATCACCAGGTTTAGGACAACAGTTAGTACGATGCTTGCCAAAATAATACTTGTAATTCATAAATTTAGCCCAAAAATTATCATTAGATCACAAGTTGTACCAAAGTTTAAAAGAAAAAGCTTTATCCATATCATAGAAATTCTTACAACCAAAACCACCTTCAGGGAAAACACCACAACACTTCTCCCAAGCAGCCCAATGAATTTTAGAGTTAGAAGAAGCGCCTTTCCAGAAAAATTTGTTAATCAATTTGTGAAGCCTATCACAAACAATCTGAGTATGAAAAATAGTTTGAAAACTATACACAGGTAAGGCACAAAGAACACTTTAATAAGAATTATCCTACCACCAAAGCTAAGAAAATTGAACTCCCAAGATAAAAAAATTTTATGAACAGCGGCAATAAGATCATCAAACCAAAAAGATCTTTTTATCCCATTAAAAAGAGGAACACCAAGATACTTTATGGGCAATTGAGCATGGGTAAAACCAATAATATTTTTTAATACCAACCAAACAATCATTAGAAATTCTTTTGGAAGCAATGAAACAACTTTTATTTTTGCTAAAAGCTAAACCACTAACCATCTCAAATTGATAAACAAAATCCATAAGTATTTGAATTCTATTCCTAGAGGTATTCAAAAAACTAATAAAATCGTCCGCAAAGCATAAATGGGATATAGGAAACCCTCCCAAAGTTTTAAAATAATGACCTGGATTAGCAACGAACAAGTTATGAAGCCCCCTAGAAAGAAATTTAGCCACAATAATCAAAAGGGTAGGAGAAATAGGATCACCTTGCCTTAACACATAGGACGCTTTGAAAAAACCATGATTAGAACCATTAATAATGACAGAGAAATAAAAATCATCAATATAATTTAGAATAAGCTTGATAAAGGCAAAATTAAACCCAAAAAACTCTAAAATAAGATACAGAAAATTCCAATCAATATTATCACATGATTTAGCAATATCAAGCTTGAGAATTAAATTACCCCCTCTAACCCTGACATATAAATCCTGACAGAATTCTTGAGCCAATAAAATATTATCCGTAATAGCCCTACCTTTAACAAAACCCATATGATTAGGAGAAATAATTTTAGGTAAATTAGAGGTAAGATGATTCATAATAATTTTAGATATCGATTTATTGAGAAAAGTACAAAGACTGATAGGTCTAAAATCATTCCACGTGTTAACCGCATTATTTTTAAGAATGAGAACAATAGATGTAGAAGTAAAAAACTTAGGTATGTAGTTACCAACAAAGAAATCTAAAACAACAAAAAAAATATCCTTATCAATAATATGACAAGTTTTTTGGAAAAACAAAGTGTTAAAACCTTCAGGCCTAGCCATAGAGTCACTATTCATTAGCAAAATATCTTTAACCTACTCATAAGAAAGAGGCTTAGAGAGATTAATATTGTCCTCAAGAGAAATAATAGAAGGAATAAAAGAATGATCAGTAATTTGAGCCAGATTAAACATTTTGTTGAAATGGTTTTGAAAATGATGCACAACTAAATTAGCAATCTCATCATGATTATTAGTAACAGAGCCATCCTCCCTTTGGATTTTAGTGATACTATTTCTAACCCTTTTTTTTTAACCAAAGTGTCGAAGTATTTAGTGTTATTGTCACCTTCATCCAAATGTTTAGCAGCAGCTTTCTATTTCAAAAAAATATCTTCCTGAGCTTGAAAATTAGTAAGGTCCTCTTTAGACTGCTTTAAGAGGGTAAGATTATTATCCATAGGGTCATCTTGACAAACCAGCTCAAGAGAATTAACTAGCTGTTCATCATGCAATATATTAGAGAAAAGATTTTTAAAAACATGGTGATTCCACCAATTTTAAACTTGTTTCAGCCTTTTCAGCTTAAACCAAAGACGCTTCATAGCACAAATAGAATTTTCCAGATGAACCAAAGCATGCCAATTGTTCTAAATAACATAAAAAAAAAATTCATGAAGAAGCCACATATTTTGAAATATAAAAAGAGAGGAAGCAATGAAATGTCTAAACTTAAGGCCAATAAGTAATGGAGAATGATTGGACAAAGTTCTACTAAGATGTTGCACATTATTCAAAATAGGGGAGTTAATCTAAGAGTCATTGAAAAGAACACGATCTAACCTTTTCTATAAATGACCCCTATTCTAAGTAAAATTATTACCAACAAAACCAATATCAATTAAGTTACAAGTTAATATCATGCTATTGAAATCATCAATATAACGAAAAGAGGGCCCCTCCAATCCTTTCAGAGGGATTAGTGATGACATTGAAATCACCACCAACCATCCAAGGCATATTGTAAATATTATGAAAATCAATAAGTTGCTCTCAAAGCAATTTTCTATCATACAGAGAAGATGCAGCATACACAAAAGAAGCACAACACTGGAAACTATGGACCTCAACTTTATAATGTAAAACTTGAGAAAACTCGCCATGTGGATATTAGAGCATCTTATGGGTGTCATGTGGATATTATTCCATCAAGTTCATGTATCTAAAAAGTTTAGTACTTAAGGCATAAAAGGTATCCTTACCTCTATCCTAACATTCATCTAAGCGACACCATAATATGCTATAATAAATTTTATGACCTAACAGATATCTAATATTGTTGCGTGTTAGAAAATACGAGGCGGTAGAGTTTGTAAATTCGCGTTCTAGCATTGCACGTAAATTTAACACACAAATAGTAAAGAGAAAATGAACACCGGGATTTATACGTGGAAAACCCAAAAAGGGAAAAAACCACGGGGCCTCGCCCAGTTGTAAAGTTCCACTAGTGTTTTTACAGATTACAAATGGCTGATTCGTCCCATAAGTTGGGATAATCAGAATACAATTTGTTTCTCCCAGGAAGTTTACAAAGTTCTGCGAATTCCCGGCATTTCCCAAAAATCTGGCAGAGTTCCGGCGTCTTCAGGCGGTAGGAAAAGCTCCGACGGTGGTCGAGGCAGTGAGGAATCTCTTTTTCTCCTTTCTCCTCTTCTTCTTCTCTCTCTTCACTTGAGTCCCTTTGGTGTAGAATGAGGGCTCTATTTATAGTTTTTCTGGAGTGGCATAGCCCGTAAATAGGCGTGAGATCAAGGGCGAATTGGGAGTGGTTTGAATGGACGGCCAATATCGAATCCTTTGATCATGCACCGTTCATTGGACATTTGAAGGCCTTAATGATGCTGGAATTCAATGATCTTGGGCTCATTGGATTCAGCTCGTCGAGCCGTTCGATTCGAGTATAAGATCGTCAAAATCGGAGACTGTTTGGTAACTCAAACTGTGGTTTGAACCTTCCAATAACGCTTTGAGACCTTGATTCGCGCTCATTTGGGCTTGGATTGGGTTTATCTTGGTGTCGTTGGGTTTGTATTTCCGAGACGCTCGGTTTGACTATAAGATCGCTGAATTCGGAGTTTGAGTGCATCCAAAATTAATTTTTGAAGTTTCCAACTAGCTTTTGCCTCGAGATTTGTACCCGATCAAGATAATTCTGTAATGCCGTATATGTTGCCCCCCTATTTTCGGACGTCGAAGCTCTAGGAGTCCGAAAATATTTGCTTCAAAAATTTTTATTAGCCAAAACGTCAAAAATTGTGTTCCGAAAATTAACATCTTGCTCGAACTTCATCATAGAGGCTTCGTTGAGTCCTGAAAGTTGCAAAATTGAGTTCAGAATGTCGAAAAACATGTCCGGGGACCCCAAAAACGTCTGATTCGGACCGTCCGGGCTGAAAATCAGGCCCGGACGCGTCTAGGAGGCCGAACCAGTCGGCCGGCCGGCCGGCCACCTCCTGCCGCCGGCGGCTCCCGCGGGACCGCAGAACAGCGTGTGGTTGCGCGGTTTTGACCGTGTGGAGCGCGGTCTCACCCTGACAACACGGAGCGCGGTCGCTCCCTGACCGCGCAGAGCGCGGTCTCACCCTGAGCACGCGGAGCGCGGTTGCTCCCTGACCGCGCTGAACAGCAGCCCGCAATCCGTGGGCCGCTCACGCGGATCGCGCGCACCGTTTTTGGCGCAGATCGTGTCGTTTCGCGCTGCACCGCTAATGTGGGCCCCTTATACGCCCAAAAATAGCTTTTTTGCTATTTTTAATCCTAAAAATTTCTGAAAAAATCCTAAAAATTCCAAAAAATTCGAAAAAAATTTAGAAAAATAGGGAAATTCAAAAATTGCAAGAACTCCCTCCTATTCTCTCCAAAACCTATAAATAGGCCCCCTAGGCCTTTAGAAAATTTGTAACTTCTCTTTCTTTCTCCCTCTGGCTCTCTGGCGGTTGAGGCTTCTGCTATTTTGAGTAGGAAACTTCCCCTGCTTGAATTAGCACCCCTCCTCGCATGCAGAAGCCTACGGGATTTCTTCCTCTCCCTTCGGCCTACTAACGGTTGAGGCTTCCGTTATTTGCGAGTTGGAATTTTTTCCTGCTCGAATTAGCGTCCCTCCTCTCATGCAGAAGCCTACGATATTTTTCCTCTCCCTCTGGCCTATTGACGGTTGAGGCTTCCATTATTTGCGAGTTGAAATTTTTTCCTGCTCGAATTAGCGCCCCTCCTCGCCTGCAAAAGCCTACGAGATTTCTTCCTCTCCCTCCAGCTTACTGACGGTTGAGGCTTTCGTTATTTGCGAGTTGGAATTTTTTCCTGCTCAAATTAACGCCCCTCCTCGCATGTAGAAGCTTACAGGATTTCTTCCTCTCCCTCCGGCTTATTGACGGTTGAGGCTTTCGTTATTTACGAGTTGGAATTTTTTCCTGCTCGAATTAGCGCCCCTCCTCGCGTGCAGAAGCTTACGGGATTTCTTCCTGGTGGATTCTTGTGAGGTAATCAAAATGGGTGATTGCACTTCTACCAAAAATGTTTTCGTTGTGGAAGATCGTCCTACTGCGCGTTCAGAGGGCTCGAAGAAGGCTCCTAAGGCGAAAAAATCCAACGACGTGATTTCTACTATTACAGAAGACTCCTTCATCTCTTTTAGGAAAAAGTATCAATTTCCTAATGACTTGGTGATGAAGGTGTCGGCGAGATCTGAGCGCGCCTGCTTCCCTCCTCGAGGATACGTGATAGTGTATGAGTTTAGTTTGTGAGCGGGGTTGCGATTTCCGCCGCCGCCCGAACTGGTTGGTATCCTGACGGCTTGTGGATTGAGTTTGTCTCAATTCTCCTATCGGGCCATGTCGGTGGTAGTGGGTCTAATTGCATTTTTCATAGAACATGGAGCGGTATTGTCTATAGAATGCCTATCCCGGATGGGGCGTATCTACACTGATCCGCAGGGTCGTATTTCATTTAGATCTAAGTAGTTGGACATTCATACTCGGGATCAATCCAAGGATTGGATTAGCGATTATTTCTTTGTGCAGAATGATTGGGGCCTCCAAGAAAGATGGGGGGAGTTAAGGGAGCTACCTATTCCCCTTCATGTAGGAGCGGACGACTTGTTGAGTATGTTGAAGCTTCCTGATACCGAAGCTCTTCGTTATGAGATACGCTCCCTTAGCAAATGCTTAGACGAGGAATATTTATTCAAGGTGGGTCTATCCACTCATGCAGGGAGGTCACACGCGCAGAAATTGAAGATATCTGCAAAAACCTCAGAGGTCCAAAAAACTCAACCTAGGCGACTTGAGGACGAGGGAGATTCACATACGCCTAAGAAGAAGAAGTCGAACAAAGTTTTCGCAGCCGCCTGCAAGGGCCCTCACTTTTCTCCGTCCAGGATATATATTCCAGAGGATGTTCTGAAACAAAAGTGCATCGGTCGTTGACGAGCCGAAGTGTTGGTGAGTTCACCTTCTCTCTATTTCCATTGTATTTGCGTCTAATTTTGGGGATATACTTTTCACTTATTGATTCTTTTTTGAACAGTACCTTGAGTTGAACAAAATCTTGGATGATTGGAATGATGAGTTCGTGAAGGTCAAATACCTCCAGGGAGAATACAAGAAGAAATACGACGGCAGAGTGAAGGAAATGGAGACAGTGGAGAGTCAACTCGATCAATGTAGAACAGAATTGCTTCAACCTCTTTCCAGAATGAGCGGATGGATCGTTTGCATATTCAGTTGGTGGAGGCGGAGGCAACAAACAACCAACAACTGAAAAATATGCGAATCCTCGAGGCTGAGAATAAGAAGCTCCTGAACAAGTTGTCAGAGAAGGTAGCTCAACTGTCACCATCTGCAGCAGTAGAGGAGTTCAAAAAATCTTATGCTTTTAAGATTTTTATCTAGGAACAAGTCCAGAAAGCCTGCGATTATTTTTATGACGTAGAGGTGAAGGCTTTAGAAGCAGAGCTTATGTAGGATGGCTTCATTGAAGGCTTTATGAAGGGCGTTCGTGCTGTGAAACGCAGGAACAGAGGGGATATCGAGGGGTTGACCCCAAGCCAAGCTTTTGGTGATCCTTCTTCAGATTCTGGCGACGAAAAATTGGAGAGTGATTTGCAAAAGATCTTCGCGTTGGAAGAGGACGACGATGATGATCTTGAGATTCTGTAGAACTGTTTTGATGCTTTCTGTGTTGCTTTTGTTTTTGTTGCGATGATTGTTCTTAAGTTCATGCTGTTCGTGTATTGTACCTATTATTTGTGGGATTTTATATATATAAAAAGGACATTTTTTCTTTTTCATATATGTTAACTCATATGTTAAAGAAGTCTTTCCGACTTGTACGAATGTGAGAGATGTCCGCTTCGGAACACTCTGACCTATTCGAGGTTGTTAATCAAAGCACTTGCTTGATGATCTTAACCTATGTGGAAGAGGCCGGACTAGATCCCCCTGGGATTAGTCATCTATTGATTGAGATACAACATGAGTTGTGTATTTCTCGAATCATAGGAGAAAGCTCAAAATAGAAGAGACAGCGTAATGACAAAGCAAACATCACATTACTGTATTATATAAAATTGTACGACAATTCCCTATTAAACTTAGGGATACAAAAATAAGTGTTCTTCTACAACAACGTACAGAGAGTGAAAAAACTCAAAAGAAAATACAAGGCATAACTATAAAGTGAAATGAACGTCATGAACGACATTACACATAATAGATAGTAACATCAATCTTCTACTGATAATATTTGCGAAGGTTGTCCACATTCCAAGTTCAGGGAAGCATCTTTCCATTTGCATCTTTCAACTTGAAGGTCCCAGGCTTAACCATAGCCGCCACCAAATAAGGGCCTTCCCATATGGGGGAAAGCGTACTACGTTAAGGGCCTTTCCAGCAGCTTCAATGCTTCGCAGAACTAAATCACCAATAGAAATAGTTCGAGGCTTTATTCTCTGATTATAGTGACGAGCGATCCGTTGATGGTATGCAGCGACCCTGAGTGAGGCCACATCCCTAGCCTCGGGGAGGAGGTCTAGATTCGTCCTACGTTGTGAATCGAATTCTCCCTCTACTTGAGAAGAAACTAGTTGTGAATCGGTGTGGACTACCAGGTTCTGCACTTCACAATCAATTGCTAGTTTTAGCCCAGCAATAAGAGCTTCATATTCCGCCATATTATTTGTTGCCGGGAACTTGAGTCGGAGCCCATACTCAAGAGTAATCTCCTGCGGAGATATTAGCAGAATTCCAGCTCCCGCACTAGAACTTTCTGAGGATCCATCAACATACAACGTCCAACGCGGAGGAGAAGGCAAAGCATCTGGTTGAACATCAGATGCTAGGATGGTGCATTCAACCACAAAATCTGCGAGTGCTTGAGATTGTATATCGGGTCTAGGCAAGTAGTGAATGTCGAATTCGCCAAGTTCTATGGACCACTTGACGAGCCTACCCGATGCTTCCGATTTTTGCAGAATACGTTTCAGCGGCAGATTTGTGTAAACTCCTATTGAGTGGGCTTGGAAGTAAGGACGTAATTTTCTGGCAGAATAAACTAACGTCAATGCTGTCTTATCTGCTAAGGGATAACGCTCTTCTGACTCAGATAAGATTTTACTGACATAGTAAACGGGGCATTGCGTGGCATTTTCTTCCCGTACCAATACCGAACTGATGGCTTGGGCCGAAACAGCTATGTATAAATACAACTTTTCTCCGGACGTCAGTTTAGAAAGTAGCGGCGGGGAGGCCAAATACTTTAGTAGCTGTTCGAAGGCTTCTTGGCATTCGTCCGTCCATTGGAAACCAGAGTTGTGGGCACCTCTGAGTATTCTGAAGAAAGGGAGATATTTGTCTCCTGAACGCGCCAGGAAATGTGACAATGCTGCAATTCTCCCGTTCAGCCTTTGGACTTCCTTGATGTTCTTCGGGGGCACCATATCTCTTAATGCCTTGATCTTTTTGGGATTGGCTTCAATTCCTCTATGGGTTACCATAAAACCCAAAAATTTTTCAGAAGCAACTCCGAAGGCGCATTTGGTGGGGTTGAGTCGCATATTGTAACGCCTTAGCAAACGAAAGCACTGCTCTAAATTGAAGATATGTTGAGACTTTTCGAGACTCTTTACCAACATGTCGTCGACATATACCTCCATGTTACGCCCAATAAGGGTTTTGAAGACTTTATTCATGAGGCGTTGGTAAGTTGCTCCAGCATTCTTGAGCCCGAAGGGCATTACCCGATAACAGTACAGTCCTCTGTCTGTTTGAAACCTTGTTGCTTCTTCATCAGTCGGATTCATCTTGATTTGATTGTAACCAAAGTATGCGTCCATGAAACTCAACATTTGATGACCAGAAGTGGTATCGATTAACTGGTCGATATGTGGAAGGGGAAAGCTATCTTTCGGGCAGGCCTTGTAGAGATCAATATAATCTATGCACATTCTCTATGCGCCGCTCCCCTTTCAAACCAAGACGACGTTTGCCAGCCAATTAGGATGATGCGCTTCTCGTATGAATCCGGCTTTCAGAAGTTTGTCCACCTCTTGTTTGATTGCCTGCTGACGATCTGGCGCAAAATTTTGTTTCTTCTGGATGATTGGTTTGTTTACCGGATTGACCTAAAGGGAATGTACAATTACTTCAGGGTCAATCCCTGGCATATCCGTCGGACTCCATGCAAAAATATCTGATTTTCTCGTAGAAAATCTGTTAATATTTTCTTTTCGTCTTCTGAGAGAAGTGACCCAATTTGCACTGTCTTTTGAGGATGTTCTTCAGAGATAGATACAGTGGTGAGTTCTTCTACTGGAGAGGCTCTCTGAGGTATATCCTCGCTCCGGAGATCAAAATCCTCAATGTTTAGGGTATCGGCCGGGTGTATTTTGACCTTCCTAAGATAGCAGGTTTGTGCTGCTTGCTGATCTCCGCATACCACACTAACTCCTGTTGGAGTGTGGAACTTCAGCTTGAGGTGAGGGATAGAGTCGACAATCCCAAAAATTGATTGGAGTGGCCTTCCAAAGATAGCGTTATAAGCCGATTCAGACTTTACAACAATGAACTGAACAGAATGTGTGGATTGCCGGGGGAATTCTCCAATATAACTGGAAGACTAATTATCCCTTCTACATGTACAGATCGATTATCAAACCCGTACAGAGGGCCTGCAGCGGGCTGAAGCTTTTCTCTTGTGAGACCCATATTGAGGAAGGTAGAGTAGAACAAGACATCCACCCATTGTCCACAAGGATTCTCTTGACATTTTAGCACGGGTCGCCTATACCTGCATTGATAACAAGCGGATCTTGGTGAGGGGTTTTTACTCCCTCCAAGTCGGAATCATCAAAGGTGATAGAGTGATCTACATGAGCTTTCTTTGGAGTTGGAGTTTTGTCCACAACCAAAAAGACTTTATCGGATAGCAGAGGGCCTCCAGCTATTGTCTCAATTTCTTCAACTGCTATTCGGTTGTTTACCGGTGGCCTCTGCTATCGTTCTTGCCCCCCAGCGGGAGGAGTTTCCTCTCGTGGAGGAGGATTCTGAATAAACTGGCTGAGATAACCTTGGTGGATAAGCCTTTCAATCTCCTCCTTCAGTTGCCTGCAAGCTTCAGTAGAGTGACCACGACTACGATGGAAATGACAGTATTGGTCATGATTTCCTGTGTTCAGCTTTAACGGATGTGGCCACTTTACTGTATCCTGATCTCGAACAGCCATTAACACATTTGCTCGAGATGTATTAAGAGGAGTGTACTCTTTCTCTTGTCGAGGTTCTCGCCGTGGCAATGGACGCCTCGGGGGTAGATTGTTCTTCCCTTGCTTTTTTCATTGCGAGGAAGAATTATCTGTTCCCGATGCTCCCTTGCGCTTTCCAGTAGATTGTTCAAACTGCTTCCTATGAGCATTTATAGCCTCATCCGCCGAGATTTGAGCTTCTACCCGGTGAATTAAATCAGCGTATGATGGAACGGTGTCGCGCATAAGTGCCGAATAGAAGGGGTCATGGCGAAGGCCTCCTAGGAAGACTCCCCTCAACAGTTTAAGATCTACTCCTGGGATTTGTCGAGATTCAGTGGAGAATCGCTGAAAATACCCCTTTAAAGATTCTCCTTCGTTTTGGCGGATTCCAGAGAGGTGGGAGGAATCCTTAGCAATCCTTCGGTTAGCTACGAATTGCTCGACAAAAGCTTTTCCAAATTTCACAAATGAAGGGATCGTCCCTGATGGAAGCGAGTAGAACCATGTGCGAGCCTGTCCTTTGAGAGTGGCAGGAAAGACTTGGCAGAGGACAGCGTCCGAAGCTCGCTGAATGTGCATAATGGTTCTGTAGTGGTCGATATGCTCGTACGGGTCGGACGTTCCGTCGTACGACTCGATGCTGGGTAGCTTAAATCTAGCCGGAATGGGATGTTGTAGTATGGCCTCAGTTAGAGGTTATGATTCCTGAAAGTCTCTTAGTCGGAGAGTTTGTCTCGCATCCTCTTGGGGGAATTCTTCCCTTACTAATTTTTGCAGTTCGTGACGCAGGGCATCGTGAGGGAGCTTCGCTCCATGTGGTTGAGCAGAGTCTTAAGGGAGATCTGGGAGGATGCAAGGCTGTCGAATTGAAGGTGGAGGATGTGTGGAACTTACTGTATCGGCAAGTTCATTATCCTGTCGAGACTGAGGAAATCTCCTAGGTGGGGGGAGATGAACTTCTGCTTGAAGATGTCCAAATTGGACATCCTAAACCCGTGGTGGATTCTGGGGGAGGAAGACTTCCTCATGTTATGCTAATGCCGGTTGTCGATTCTCCCACAGGAGTTGAAGAATCTCGTTCTGAGATTCTTCCATTTTTCGGATTCTTTCTTCCAAAGAAGGTCCTAAGGTCCTTTCGCCGACAGCATTTTGCCCCCCGGGATGCAAAGATACTGACATTGGTTTTCTATGGTTAGTAGACGAGTTTCTGGACTGACGAGAGTTGGAGCAAGAAGCTCCAACCAAACGACTGTTGCGCCTATTCACCATCGTAGCAGTACTCGAAGTAGTGGGATAGTGTTTCCCACAGACGGTGCCAAACTGTAGCGTGTTAAAAAATACGCGGCAGTAGAGTTTGTAAATTAGCGTCCGAGCGTTGTACGTAAATTTAACACACAAACAGTAAAGAGAAAATGAACACCGGGATTTATACGTGGAAAATCCAAAAAGAGAAAAAACCACGGGGCCTTGCACAGTTATAAAGTTCCACTAGTGTTTTTGCATATTACAAATGGCTGATTCGTCCCACAAGTTGGGATAATCAGAATACAATTTGTTTCTCCCAGGAAGTTTACAAAGTTCTGCGAATTCCTGGCATTTTTTGAAAATCCGGCAGAGTTCCAGCGTCTTCAGGCGGCAGGAAGAGCTCCGGCGGTGGTCGAGAAGGTAAGGAATCTCCTTTTCCCCTTTCTCCTCTTCTTTTTCTCTCTCTTCACTTGAGTCCCTTTGGTGTAGAATGAGGACTCTATTTATAGTTTTTCTGGAGTGGCATAGCCCGTAAATAGGTGTGAGATCAAGGATGAATTGGGAGTGGTTTGAATGAACGGTCGATATCGAATCCTTTGATCATGCACCATTTGTTGGACATTTGAAGGCCTTAATGATGTAGGAATTCAATGATCTTGGGCTCGTTGGATTCGTCTCGTCGAGCCGTTCAATTCGAGTATAAGCTCGTCAAAATTGGAGACTCTTTGGTAACTCAAACTGCGGTTTGAACCTTCCAACAGCACTTTGAGCCCTTGATTCGGGCTCATTTGGGCTCGGATTGGGTTGATCTTGGTGTCGTTGGGTTCGTATTTCCGAGACGCTCGATTTGACTATAAGATCGCTAAAATCGGAGTTCGGGTGCTTCCAAAATTAATTTTTGAAGTTTCCAACTAACTTTAGCCTCGAGATTCGTGCCCCATCAAGATAATTCTGTAATGCCGTATCAAATATAATACTTAAGGTTCATTAATACTAGTTATCTTTGTAGTGATCAACATAATTTATATGAGGATGCCTGGTAAGATAGAATGTATAAAATTATAATATAAATGTGTAAAATTAAAATGCATATAAATATTTTATCAAGATAAAATTAATCTACGATTGTTTTTTTTTTTTTTAATTCAAATGTCTACCGGTTATAAATATATATTTTAGAAATTTAAAATCTCCTGCCAAGTGAAACGTCGTGCGTTTTTGCTCTGCTAGGGTTTTTTTACCCTTGGCGGCGCATCTTCTTCTTCGGTGGCTTTCCTGGCCGAGGGCCGAGATGGCTCTTTTGCAAGACTTCCCTCCCCTTCAAACCTCCTCCCTTCTTGGTTCTCCTCCTGTTCCTCTCATTCCTCCTCCCTCTTCTTATGCAGCTAACCTTGCTGCTTCTTCTTCTCCCAGAGATGATTGGTCGCTCTCTTACTCCAAACCGGCGAAAAAACTTTCTTTTGCTGTTACTGACCTTTCTGAAGGTAAATCCCTTTGGAGCCTTTCTCTTGTGGGTTACTCGCTGGGACCTAGACCTTACTACGAGCGTTTGCGCTTGGCCATGGAGAAGGCTTGGAAGCTTAAAGGGGAACTCTCTCTGCTCTCTTTGGCTGATGACTTTTTTCTTCTTAAGTTCAATGTGGTGGAAGATTATGAGATGGTTTCTGCGGGTGGCCCTTGGTTTTTACTGGGTAAGCCTTTTATTCTACAAAAATGGGATCCCAAATTCCAGCCAAAGAGAGACGAGTCGGCGGCCATTCCTCTCTGGATCAAAATCCTCAACTTGCCCCTTGCTCTGTGGACTCCCGCAGGTATTTCAAGGATTGCGAGTTATATTGGTATTCCCCTCTATGTGGATAACCTCACTGCGAAAAGAACAAGACTGACTTTTGCTAGGGTCTGTGTTGAGGTAGATAAAAATTCTGTTTTGGTTGATGAGATTCCTTTGGAAATTGATGGTACTGATCTAAATTTAAAGGTGGTTTATGATTGGAAACCGTCTAGATGTGAAGGCTGCGGTTCTCTTATTCATTCCTTTGCTTTGTGCTCAAAAAATCCTAACCCCAAACCTACCATCCCTCAGAAGATGATTTCTCATGGGCGTAGCAAGAGTAGGGCTCCTACCTCACGGGCTGCCAGCTCCAGTAGGGCCAGAGACTTAACCACCAACATTTCGGCTCCTCCAACCCAAATTCTTGTTCTAGAGCCTGCTCCTGAAACTTCTCTTCCTCCGTCTGTTCCTACGGGTAAGAGTTTAATCATTCCTAATCTTAATCTTAACCTACCACAAGCAGACTCATTTTCTGCTAACCTCTCCCTTCCCTCTACTCTTCTTCTTCCTCCTCAAGTCGTTCTAGCCAACAGCTTCCAAGCTTTGCCTATTGATACCACTGTCATCCCTGATGATGACCCTACTGAGGATGATCAGCTCGATGAAGAAACCTCCTCTTCATCTAAAACTGGCACAATTATCTCCAAGCAACCTTCAAATAATAAACCTTCCACGTCTTCCTCCTCCAAAGTCAATTCCCCCCCTAAAAAAGGCAAAGCCAAATCGGCCAAGAAGGCCAAACCTCATAAATAATTTATGTCCCTTCCCCATTTTGGTGCGTGGAACGTGCGTGGATTTAATAATCCAGTCAAAGTGAAGATGTGTAAAGACCTCATTTCCAAATTCAATATGAAGTTTTTTTGTATTTTAGAAGCTAAAATCCAGCCGGCTGCGCTCGTGGACCCGTGGTTCAAGTTCAAACACTCTCTGTTTGATTTTGAGGAAAGCTGTAATAATTTTGAGTTCTCTTCTCCGGGTCGTATTTGGATCAAATGGGATCCTTCTGTGATTTCCTTCTCCCCCATCTTATCCTCTGCTCAGTTTATCCATGGTATCATTAATGTTGGAAGTTTCCCTCCTTTCTTCCTTACTGTCATTTATGCAGCCAACTCTGTTGATGAGAGGAAATCGCTCTGGGATTCTTTGGTGGAAATTGCTGGTAATTTAAACTCCCCGTGGATTGTTTTGGGGGATTTTAACTGTCACAGGTTTGAGTATGAGAAGGCTGGAGGGATTCCTTCCTCTAATTCCAGAATGGGAGAGCTTAATTCCTTTATTTTTGACTCGAATTTACAAGACTTAAATTCTGTGGGGCTGCTGTACACGTGGTTTAACCAGAGAACTGAGAGTCCTATTCACATCAAGCTGGACCATATGCTGATTAACTCTGCCTTTTTGGATGTTTTTCCTTCTGCTTACTATAGGGTTGACTCTCATTTGGGCTCAGATCATGCCCCTATCATCCTTTTGGCCAACTCTCTTTTGAAGGTACCGGCTAGATTTATGTTTAAAGAATTTTGAGTTAATTATGATGATTTCTGGGAGGAACTACTGTCGGCTTTTCACAAATCCCCCATTGCCAGCCCGATTGCTTCTCTTTATGATAGCCTTAAAACACTCAAATTGGTCATTAAAGGGAAAAACTGGTGCTCTTCCACTCACCTTTCAAATTACCTGCTTCAGCTCAAGAACCAGCAAACCTTATGCCTTGATTTAATCCAAAGAGAACCTCTTTCTTTTGATTTAAATCTCAGGCTTAAGCTTATCAATGATCAGTTGGCTCTGGCTCATTCTTCTTGGTCCTCTTGGGTTTCTCAACGGGCTAAGACGTATTGGTTGTCTCATGGTGAGGATGATCTTGGTTTTTTATATGCTAAAATCAGATCCAGGAACAATAGGAACTTGATTAAGGAGCTTTCTACTCCTTCTGGCATCCTTACTTCCCACTCTGACATTGCTACGGCTCTGGTTGAGCATTTTGAAACTCTCTTCAATGCTCCTGCTCCTCCTTTTGAAAACTCATTTAACATCCCGGCTGGTACTGTGATTCCTCCCTCTGCTTTACCTGGATTAATGGCTCCATTTTCTAATGAGGATATTAAGAAGGTGGTGTTTGATGGGGAGGCTTCTTCTTCTCCTGGTCCAGATGGCTTCTCTTTTGCCTTTTTTCAGAAAACTTGGCTCATTACTGGTATGAAGCTTTGTGCTGCTGTTAAACATTTCTTCTCCACTGGGCTTATGCCTAGAGGGGCCAAATCGACTGTCATTGTTCTCATTCCTAAGGGTACCCATTCCAACTCTATTTCTGATTATCGTCCTATTTCTTTATGTAACGTTTTCTATAAGATTGTTGCCAAGCTCATTGCTAATAGGATGAAGCACATTTTGCCTTTAATTATTAACAAGAGCCAATCTGGCTTTATTGCCAAAAGATCTTCCACCGATTATATCATTCTAGCTTCAGAGATTCTTAAGGATTTTAAAAGCTATAAGGGGTCCTTCTGTGCTAAACTTGATGTGAAGAAAGCCTTTGATTCTGTCTCTCGTTCCTTCCTTTTTCAAAGGCTTCTTCAAAAAGGTTTCCCGGCTGCTTTTGTCAACTGGGTTAAAGGTTGTATTTCAGATGTGTTTTTCTCAGTCTCTGTGAATGGAAAATTAGAAGGCTACTTTCGTTCTACTTCTGGCTTGAGGCAGGGCTGTCCCCTCTCACCTTTGCTCTTCTGTATTGCTATGGATGGTCTCTCCTCCTCCTTTGAGCCTGACCCTGCTTCTCATTTTCTGGGTATTCATAATAATAATTGCAAGCTGAGTCATCTCTTGTATGCTGATGACCTATTGGTTTTTGGGAAAGCTTCCAGTGACAATGCTCTTGCCCTTAAAGACATTCTGCATACCTTCTCTTTATCCTCTGGATTAGGTATCAATCCTGACAAGAGTTCTCTGATTTTCTCTAAAGATACCAATCCCAGTTTGATTGCCTCCTTTGCTGGCTGTCTTGGTATTTCAAAGGTTCTGGACGTTATTACATACCTGGGCTTGCCCATTTCGATTGGTAGACTGAATTCCTCTCATTTTCAACCTTTGATGGATAAAATTGCTAGACTTTTGGATGGTTGGAAGGTTAAGTTCCTCTCTTTTGCGGGGAGAGTACAGTTTTTAAAGTTTACCATCTCCAATACTATTGCTTATTGGATTAGAGGTAGTATTATACCTAAGGTTTGTTGCAAAGCTATTAGCAGATTTTGTGCTAGATTCCTCTTTTTTGGTAATATTAAGGAGAGGAAGTTACATCTCATTTCGTGGAAATTGGTTACTTCTCCTAAGTGCAAAGGGGGCTGGGTTTTCCAAGTTTTGATTCTCTTTACCATAACTTGGCTTATTCTTTCCTTTTTAGGATGTATAACACTGATAGTCTGCTGGGTCAGTGGTATAGGGAAAAATTTTGCTCCCCCTGGAAGCCTTTCCCACCTTCTGCTTCGAAATTCTGGAAGTTATTTTGTGCTAAAGCTGTGGAAATTAAAAGTCTGCTCTCTTTTACTGTTAACTGTAACTGTAAATTTTCCTTTTTTTGGGACCCTTGGTGTAACAAGAGGAGTTTGGCTGATCTTTCTTGCCCCCAAGTATTTTCTAAATTGGTTTTTTCTGATGCTTTACCTTCTGATCACTGGAGGTTGCCGGCTGGTTTGCCGGAGGATATTTGGAAGGAGGTGTTACTTATTCCTCCTGATTCTCCCATCTCTGTTCTTTCCTGGGAGGGGTGTGATAAACCTGGTAACAAGATTTTTTCTAAGTTCTTCTTTGATAATTTAGAAAATGTTGATTGGGATAAGTTTGTTTGGCACAAAGGATCTGCTCTGCGTTATGCCTCTTTTGCCTGGATGGCTTTGCATATGAAACTCAAAACGGCTGATTTACTTATTCAAAGAGGGATTTTGGTTTCTTCTTCTTGTGTTTTTTGCTCGGCTAGCTGGGAATGTCATTCGCACCTTTACTTTGAATGTGACTTTACTTTCAAGATCATCTCCACTCTTTTGCCATCCTTGGTTACTTTTTATTTTAGGCCTAATCTGAGACAGGTCTATGATTTCTGGAGCAATTTTAGATCCTTTAGCCGTTGGGATTTAAACTTCTGTTACCTCTCTCTTTCTGTGATTATTTATTGGATTTGGAGAGAAAGAAATGCTAGAAAATTTGCTTCTAAGGAGATGAGCTTTTCTGATCTTTTGGCTGTTATTATTCAAGCAATCCGGGCTAAGGTGGTTAACTGGAAACACTATGACATTCTCAAATTTAAATTCAAGGAGATTCTGTGCAGTTTTTGAGCACTATGGGAGGTTTTGGTTTTTTGCAATTGCTGCTGTCCCTACTTCGTGCTGTTCATGGACTAACTGGACAATGATGAAGCTCCCGGATTGGCCTTTGGACGGCCTTTGGGCAACCAGGGCTCTTTCCAAATTTTGCTGTTTTTCTTTTTCTGAGTCCAGTTGGTATTTTCTGGGAGCATTTTCCTCTGTGCAGGTCTTCGTGCTGGGATGATTTGGCTGCTAGATCGGATAAAGCTGATGGAAGACGTTTGGGATTTCTGCATTATGACCACAAGAGCTTTTATAGTTTTTTTGTTAAAATTGTAAGGGTGGTATAGTTGGGGTTTTTTTTTGACTTCTCCTTCATAAGAGATTTGTCCTTCTTATGTTGGTTTCTTGTTTTCTTTACTTGTAATTTTTCTTTTTAGAAATATATGGGCTGATGCCCCTAATTTTCCCAAAAAAAAAGAAATTTAAAATCTCAAGTACTAATTTCTTTCCTTTTTAAAGAATTCTTTCAAGAGTCATGACCGGCTTTTCTTGCCGAATGAAGAACGTTTATCACTGTCTCTATAAACAAAAACTCTTCCAGACGCCCGTCGCTCAGTCTCCGTCTCAATCAATCACCATGCCTCGCAAACGCCACCCTCGCTCCACTGCACATTCTTCTTCTGTTCATCATCCGAATACTTCGGCGCCGATTGCTTCACATTCCTCAACGCCCGATCGTGCTTCTCAGCCGAGGCCAGTTTTTTCTCTTTCACAGGCTCTTCTTGGGCAGTCCACACATCCCGACCCTTCAATTTACCGTCATCCCGAAGATCGTCCACTCCCTCTTAACTGGTCTGAGATTGATTGCTTCATCTTGGCGCATTATATGTACAAAAACGGCAAGGATTACGATGATAAAGTGGAATGGTGGGGAAGGATAGCCAAGCACTTGCCCGGCAAAACCGTTCAAGAACTGCGCCTCTTCTGCTATCTCTATATGGATGCCTACGGGGAGTTGCCCCCTGACCCCGAATGGACCACTGAGGAAAGCGACACGGACGAAATCACGCAGCCAGATACCGAGACGAAGGAATCCAAAAACTTGGAAACCAAGCCAATGATTGAAAATCCTGAGCTCCCATCTGTACAGACCCGCCTGCCCACTGCGGAAGCCCTAGTTCTACGGAAATACTTCGACTGGACACTTGAAGAGAGTCGAGCCTTGTTGAATCTCATTGAAAGAAACCCGTCGATTTTGATTAAAAAGGGTGGGTGGAAGCAGCTCGCTAGTCACTTTCCGGGAAAGAAAGAGTCAAATGTGAAACGCCATATCGCTATGGTGCAGCTCGCTGCGGTTTTCATGGGGGCGCTAAATTCGATTCCAGACTGGCAACGTATCAGTGGTCCAGCGGGTCAAGATGCCACTGAATGTAACGTCGATCAGCAGGCATCAACGTCGGCGCAAGCGGATGTGTCTGAAGGCAGTAGCGATGACATGCTGGGAAGGTTGCGAGAACCGCAGGGGGCTTGTTGTTTGGATTCGCCCCCAAGCACCAGCGGCAGGCCGCACACAACATTGCGGTCGTCTTCTCCGAAGCCTTCGTCGTCAAGAAGAGGCCGCGGTAGTCGCCGTGGGAGAAAAAATAAGAAGAAATGAGGTTGTTGCAGTCGTCTTTGAAGAACCTTAGGTTGTTAACCCTTGTCCCCTCTCTCTCTCTCTCTCATTACTTTCTTGTTTTTATGTTTTTTTTTTTTTTTTTTTTTTTTTGACAAATAACGTCTGATCTTTCCAGTCGCATAGACTATAGAGATTTTGAAAGTTAAAAAATGCGAGGTTTATTTTTGGCAAATAATTCAGAGCGAAAATTACTGGTCATTAATATGGCAACTCTCTCTCCTCTCTCTCTTAAATTTTAGATTGGCGAATTATGCGTCGGATTCGTATTGTTGGACGCAAGTATTATTTATTTCAGGAATACAGAATACTGCTATAAAGATTCTCTAATGAGCCGCTAATTTGCCGCTAGAAATGTTTTTTTTTCTTCTCTGTGTATATTTTGACTTGAACATTTTCTTTGTTTATATTTTGATTTAAAAGTATATTTATATCAAGTACTTAATATGAAATAAATTATTAAAATATTTTCGATTAAGTTTGCTACAATTCTCCAAAAATTCAAATGCTCAATATGAATCTTAAGATAATTTTGAATTAAAAATTTTTGAAATTAAATTCAAGTTTATCTGAATTTGAATTTCAGCAAACTTATAATCTAATTGAACATCTTAACGAAACAAATCAATCGATGCTGCAAAAGATCCCATCGACTCCAAATATGATCAAATCAAACACTTAGATCATATTTGGAAGCTTCTACATATAAATTGATGGATCAAATAATAGCAAATTATAACAAGTTTATAGTCAAATCAATCAACCAGATGAGACGAACGAAATGAGTTCATTTTAACATCATTGATACATGCAAATGTTAGGAAAGTGATCTTAGATCAAGGCTTCAAAGCGATCAATATAGACTATATGATAAAGTGCTTTCAAATTCGACCCACTTTATCAAAATGTCTATCTTTAAATGCATATGAATGGAGCCAGATTCTCTATTGAAAGAGAGGTTTAAGACAACTAAAGTGCTTTCTCACATTTTCAAACTATCACCTTATAAACTCTTACCAAAATTTTGCCCGGTTGTTGAGTTTTTCACTTGTGGGCTCCAAAAATTTGGCCCCGGCCTCCCCGCCCGACACTGTTGTGCTTTTTCTTTAGCGAGGGAGTTTTAACGGTATTAGTTCCAAGGTAAATTTTGGAAGGCATATGTATTTATAGATAAGACACTACCCAGAGATTTCGTCCTCATTTTGCGAGGACTTTATGATCTGAGTTCTGGTTTCCTATAGACGCAAGCCCCTATAGTTAATTACCCCTCTCGATAGCGAGAGAGAACTTTTGATTAAGGCCAGTTGTCAATCAAATACGTATAAGTATGTGTTATCTAGCATATAGTAGTAGCATGAATTTGGGATGTTGGGAAATTTGAAAAGTTTGATATTTAAAATAGAAATTTTCATCATCTTGCACTTAAAGCGGATGGTGGGGGAATGGATGATGAACCCGATCAAGATCCCATGGTTCCGTCATCCCGGGTCATCGTAGTCCCTGGTCTACTTAGTTAGAGGAGGTAGTCGACCCAACCAGATAGAAGGATCCTTGTCGACAGTCATGGGTTGATTCGTTCAAGGGAACCTTGTAGACCTGGGGTGAATGTTTGTCTAAGGGGACGAATTTGAATCTACCTTAGCTAATAGAGGGCTTTGTGCTATTGATTATATCCTATTGATTCATATCTCAAGGATTTGATGCTAATAAGAAACATATTGGCTCTAGCATTAATCGGTATTTCATGGTAACATTTGGCGGCAAAACCACTTGGTTCAGAGGCCCCGGGTCATCATAAATGTTTATCCTGCGGTGCCATTTGGCGGCAAAATCGTCATTCAGAGGACACATATCACGTCTTTATTGGTAGGAGATTGTTTGATAAAGGATCCTAGTGATATTTTCGACTAGGTATTTGACTCTGTGTGAGCTGAAGTTATATTTAAATTTGTCCACCTCGGCAAACTGTTGTGGATGGTGGATAAATTTTGCTTTAAGTGTTCAATGGTTTGATTTTCAATTTTAAATATTATTGGATTTTGAGTTGGAATTTTGGATTTTGAGTGGAATTTGAAATTATTTGGAGTTAACCCCTCCACAGTTGAGATAAACATTTAACACGGCCATCATCAGGGTGTTTGGGGTCATTTTCATTTATGGATTGAACCTTATCGACTCGGCCTAACTATTGATTGAGGATCAGATTTCTCATAGGCTTTATGATTTTGTTAGTGGATTCTTTTGATTATAGGTCTTGAAGGCCTAATATGAATGTATTAAAATAAATACATCGGTCACCACAATCATATATTTATTTGATGGTTCGAACCCTGTCGACTCCTATTGACCCGCATAGAAGGATCGGGTTCAAACTTGAATTCACTTATTGACTCACGCAACATCCCTAGACGTCACGTGTGTACCAATAACACGCTCGTCAGGGCCCATGCGGGTATTTTGATTGTATCTACCCCTTTTAGTGTGCCTATGTATACAAACTATAGTGCATGTATAAGGGTATTTTAAAAATATTTGGTAACGCCTTCTATTTTCTTGCATGAATATTACATATTCGGTGGCATGGCGTCATAGGTTCTCCATTATTGCTGCTTGTAGATAGGTAGATGCAATCATTGACATATTAAAATTAACTACATGATACTGTATTCACTGAAGTCCTTTTGTATCTACCCACAGATGATATGTTGTTCTTATATATGTATTCATGAAGAGCTCGTATGTATTAAAGATTTTTTATCCATGCTTATAGAAGGCTGATATTTCTTACTAATTATGAGTGGTTTTCGATAATATGGATGATTTAGCATCCACTGCACATTAATCGTCATCACCTATAAGTGGACTACTATATGAGTGTGAATTCTTCTATATTCGCTTGTGGACAGCATGGTGGACTTGTATCATTAATCTTTGCTTACAATCAACTATATATACTCTTCCCATTTTTATCTCTTTGATTCTCATTTGTATGTTTGTATACAAACGTCGATTGTGAAAGTGCTACAATGTTCATCACATGCAAAAAATCATCCTAGTAACATTTGATTGCATGGTAGATATATGTATCACTTTCTCTTATTCATGAGTTAACTTGGTTGAACACTTCGAGCGATCTGAATTTCATCATTCGTCACTTGCATGCATATACCCACCTTTCAAACACATGCTGGTTGCACATCTCTAGTTGTCGCCTCCAAACAACTCTCTACATGCAATATAATTTTTTTTATTCCAGCATCAATCAGATCATAACATGAATGACAGCATTAACATTGTTGTTGATTGAAGATTTGCACTTCGGTTGGCATAGTTCTCACGAACCAGATATAATGCCTATTGGAGGTCTTGCATTATAGCTTATAAGTAGGTTGTCACACTCTTTGCAAGTTTATTGATTGTTGCTTGAGTATGCATCATACCCATCATTGTAGATGACTTATTATGGTCCAATGAAATCCTACCCATATCATGACTTTCATGTAAAACCATATTCTTCATGATCTCATGCTATTTGTAATCACACTTGCAAGTTCTTTATCCATCATGAACTTTGTGTTCAATAGTTGCATGTAATTAGAAGTTCATTGTTCCGTTAATCGCATATTTATCATATGCATGATGCTATGTTCCATAAGATCCATGCAAGTTCAAGTTCATTGTCATGTGGTTCGAATTTAATCAAGTTAGGTTCATACTCAAGTTCAAGATTCATATCTCTTGCATTTGTTCACTTAGGCCCATTGCTATTATTTACTTGATCATTGTTTGAATGATTACAATTGCAATTGATGCTTGAATATGAACACATCATTTTGATCACTTGCTTCTTCTTTTTTATTGCAATTTTTCATTCTTATATGAAGTTCAGTTCAATGTTGTCCTCTTATATTCAACTTCATTTAATTTTAAAAGTCATTATTTAACATTCATTTGAGTCCCATTTTATTGCAATCATGAGTCTTGTTCCTCTTTATTTGTTCAAATTTTTATTCAAATTGTTTAAGCCACTTTTTTGAGTTCATGTTCTTATGTCCCCTGCTGTTCAAATAATGTCCAATATTTGTTCCAAGTCCTTATCTTTTTTCAAATAAAATTTTGGCAGCCTCCCGGCGTCTCCCCCGTTTAGGAAAAAATTTGGGTGACTAGCCTTCCCACCACGTTTAAACCATAAATCAGCTTCATATCTTTTGAATAAACTTTAAAGTAATGGCTGGAAACTGAAATCTTAAACTCCAAGTAGGTTTATTTGGGAAGGATTGGAAAGCCTTGAAAGAAGCCTTAGATCTTTCAATAATCAAATGTAACTATTAAAATATCTTACTTAGCTTGCAATTCCTCCAATATGATCTTCCTAATTTCTCCCCCAAATGCTAAGCATCTTCACGACATCTCTCCAATAAATCCTTCTCATGTATGATAGCTCAAAACTCTCATTTCATCCTCCTCACAACGAAAATAATATGCAAATCCAACCAAATGATACATAGAATCCCATCTAGAAAAGAAGAATCTTAAGGTGTGAAGCCTTTTAAAGAATCTCTTTAGTGATGCCAGATATTTCATATCCATAGGCGTTAAGAAATTCAAGCTCCTTCAACTCACCAAGTAGAGTAAGGATAACACCTTTTGATATTATGCACTTAGTGATCACAAGCTTTTGAAGGTGTGGAAGACACTCATAAATGATAGAAGCTATTTGTTTATTCACAGCATCTAAAAAAAAGACCTTCAACTTGATAAAGTTACCTCAACATTGGTTGACATGTTGAAGGACCTAATGATAGATCAAATATTCATTGTGTTCCCCCCCCCCCCCCCCCCCCCCCCCCCCCCCCCCAACTTGATACCTCAACATTGGACATGTTGAAGGACCTAATGATAGATCAAATTTTCATTGTGTCCCCCCCCCCTAAGTAGCTAAAGATTAATGTGGATGGGGCTTTATTATAGATATATGCTACTGGAGTTGGGCTGGTTGTTCAGAATAGTTAGGGCATTCTAGTGGCTATGGTTGGATGGAATCTTATGCATTGGGATAGTGCACAAGTAAAATTTATTGCTCTATAGTATGCTGACAAGGTTCTTGAGGAGTGGATGTTTGAGATGAATGGGCTTATTATTGAAGGGGACAACATTCATATAATTCAGTTAATGCATAATTTTATGAAGAAGGAGGATTGTAGAAGGTTCGGCCATAGTGTCAAGACCGTTTCAATTGGTTGAAGCTTTTCCATCAAATTATGTTCGTGCAAACGAAAAGAAGTGGCAATAAAGCTACCCATTTTTGTGCCCAAAATGCCATTGAGGGTCATTTTTTCTAGGATTTAGTTTATTGTAATATTCTTTGTATCCCTCAAGAATTTTTTTGTATTCTTGAGGATGATTGGAGTTCTTATTGTTTTTCTTTGAAGCCTTATTTTTTGGGCTGTTTGTTTTTGCTTGTATGTAATAGTTGTTTGTTAAATGCAATATATGCAAATGTTCAGGACTAATATGATGGGTGATATGCTTTCCTAGCGAGCAATGTCTTTGTCACCCAGCAAAGGGAGAGCTCCTAGTGACACTATCGTTGGGTGAGTTCCCTAGGTAGCTATTAGGTAAATCCTTTTAGCTATCTGCTATTGGGAAGGAATATCCTTATCAAAACGTAACTATTACTTATGGAAACAACCGAGAAGGTAGTTAGATGCGAAAAGTATTTATACTTGAGAAGGGGTTTAGAAAATAAACAGATAGAAATTAAAAGGGTGGAAGTTAAAGGAGTAGAAATGAAAGGGTGGAAGTTAAAGAGGTAAAAAGTAAAGGGGTAGAAGTCTTAGTTAAAGGGATAAAAAAAAGAAAAAAAGATAACTAAAATAATCTCTTAAATAATAATAATAATAATAATAATAATGTTGAGAATCTGAATTCAGGGAATATGATTTTGATGATAGAAAATATTTCTATCTTTTTACGACTGCCTTGCCTACTAACATTTCAGGTCCACAAGATCAAATTGCAAATCGGCTAGCTCAAGATTGGGTAGACTAGGACTTAGTCAGCTTGTAATGTACGTAATGTGTCTTTTACCCTTTTTTGAGTCAATTATAAATGATGTGGATCATGATGTTAAGTAACCTTGTACACACACACTTGTGAAATTTTTTTGACTGTTTTAGAGTTTTTTGTTTTTGATCTCATTATCTGGGACGATCCAAAAATTGTCCTGGATAATCAGTTAAAAATAAAAACCCTAATTATGGCATCTTAGTTAAGGCATCCATAATTAAGCGAATCGTTCTGGATGATATTCTCATCGTCTAGGATGATAGGCTCAAATTAGAAAGAATTAGCCGCCAAATCTATTTAGGTATCTTTTATTTTTGGACATCGTCCTGGATGATGCACTGTAATTATGCCTAAATTAATTTGATAATTGAGAAAATCAATTAAGATTTGATTGCTCTATCATATCATCCTAGATGATCACAGGATCGTCCAAGATGATTAGTTCATAAACCTTAGTTCTTCCTGAATGATCAAACATTAGCCTGGTTCCATCCCAGGCGATGCTTTGGACAATATGTAATGAATTGAACTAATCATCTAGGATGATCGAGAGATCAGCCTGGACGATCAAGTTATTTTTCCATCATCTAAACATCCATTCAGAGTGATGTTCTAGACGGTATTTGTCATTTTGTACTAATCATCCTGGATGACTGTGAGATCATCTTGGATGATCTAGTTAGTTTTTCATCATCCAGAAATCCATTCAAGGCGATGGTCTGAATAATATTCAATAACTTATATTAATCGTACATGATGATAGCTTATCATCCTAGACGAGCTGAACAAAGGAACCTTCTAATCATTTAAACTCTTACAAATCGTCATGGCTATTTGAGCTTAATTTGAACTAATTATATAGGATGATCGACTGATCGTCCTGGACGATCTTTGATGATTAGTTGCTAATTAGAGCTAATTTATAGCCCGTGTTTAAAAGCTCTCTTATTTTTCTCAAGAGAGATCTTTTGCTGTTGTCTTGATCTGAGAGAGCCAAGAGGAGAGGGAGATCAAGAGAGAGAGAGAGAGAGAGAGAGAGAGAGAGAGAAAGGATCTTGTGAGGGGGAGTTTGTGAGTTGATTCACAAAGGTTGCTCTAAGAAAGGATCTAAGTCGTCTTCTTCGGTCATCATCCCTAGTTCCTTGGTGGTTTGGGAGAGGTCGACTTCAGCAACTGATCAAGGTTCTCTACCTACATCTAGAGGAAGTAAAAATAGTTGGGTTCTCTGCTTGCTTAAGGAGGAAGTAAAAGGAGTTGGGTTCTTTGCATGCTTCTAAATGATGCGAAAGGAGTTGAGTTCTCTATCTGCTTTTGGAGGAAGCAAAAGGAGTTGAGTTCTCTACCTCGTCGGGATTGGTGGAAAGGAGTTTTTGTACAGGCTTCTCCTCCTTACTATGGGGTCAAAAGGAGAGACACTGAGTATAGTGCAATACTCGGAGGAGAGGCTTCGGGGAGTGGACTCATGTCAAGTTGACCGAACCACTATAAAATCTGATGTGTTCTTTCTTATTATTGCATCGACATTTAATTTTTGCACTTTGTTTCTCTTGAGGTGAATTTTGATTTTTGATTTTGTTGAGTTTATGCTTCTATTTGAAGATATTTTTAAAATACCAATTCACCCCCCCTCTTAGTTAGCCTAAGGACTAGTTCATAAGGGCTTAACATTCTTCTCTAACTTTCAAGTGGTATCAGAGCCTGATTCATAAAATCGAATTTTTGAAAACTTTTGAATTTTGATGAATGGCTAACTTTGGTAATCATAATACTTTGGAAGGGTATTTTATTACTTAACCACCTTTATTTGATAATATTTCTTTTGATTTTTAGAAAACTCGTATGTCTATATTTTTACAATCAATTAAATGTAGCATGTGGATACTTGTTAAAGAAGGTTATTCACCTCCTTCTCATAAAATTAATAGCATTAATACTCAACTTTCTTTTACTGAATGGATTCTTGATGATAGGGATTTAGCTCAACTCAATGCAAAATATTTGAACTATTTTTTGTGCTTTGAAATCGGAAGATTATATGCGTTTTCAACTTGTACTACTGGTAAAAAAATTTGGGATAGATTGTGTATTACTTATAAATGAACCAATGAAGTTAAACAATCTAGATTGAATATTTTATTGCATGACTATGAACTTTTTTATATGAAACCTACTGAATTGATTTCTAACATGTATACTAGGTTTACTCAAATTATCACCTCATTGTATGTCTTAGGAAGAGAGCTAACTAATAATGAAAGAGTGAATAAAATTTTGAGATACTTGTCTTTTTCATTTGATGCTAAGATCATTGCAATTACCATATCCAAGGATTTGAATACTTATTCTGTTGATAACTTACTTGGATCGCTCATTTCTTATGAGTAAGTAGTTAACTAAAGACAACTTGATGCAGGTGAGTGAAAGAAGGAGAAAACTATGGCACTGAAGGCCAACAGCAAAAACACTGATTCTTTTAGGTCTGAAAGCGATGATGTTGCCTTAATCATTAGGCAATTCAAAAATTTTCTAAGAAAAAATCACAAGCACCATCAGAAATTGAACAAAGGTAAGGGTAACAAAAATTATAAATTTTTTTTTGATGTTGTTTATTCTGAATGCAGGAAGCTTGGACATGTCAAAGCTAATTTTCCTACACTTAAGGATCACCCAAGCAAGGAGAAGGGTGAGGAGAAACCCAAGTTCAGAAAAGATAAGGATAAGAAGTGGTTCCAAAAGGCTTTCTAGGTGGATTATGCATCTGACTCCTCTAAGTAAAGTGGAGGAGGAGACCATAAACTTGTGCTTTATGGTCGAAGATCATCTTTGTCAATCTAACCAAGAAGAGTTATGTGAACCAACCTATGATCAATTACTTGAAGTTTGTGAGAAAATTCATGCATCTTATAGGAAACTTAATAAATTACATGCTAATTTGAAATTAGAGTTTTTGAATTTGCAAAAAGAGCAGGAAGTTTTGCTTAAAGATCACTTTTGAATTGATAATAGTCACATGTCTTTACTTGATGAGTTTGATGAAATGAATAAAAAGTATTCTAAGTTGGTTATTGAGCATGATTCATTGAAAGCATTCTACACCTCACATGAATCTGATTTTAAGACATATATTGATGAATCTGAGCATAGGGAGCACTATTTGAGAGTTAATAATGTCGTTTTAAAAAGTGTTAACTCAATGTTTAAAGCTGAATTGAATGCACTTAAGGAAAATAGGACTACACTCACACTTAATCTAATGTCAAAACCTAGGAAGAGGCATTATAACCCAAGCAAATTAGTAAATCATTTTCTTAGTGTTAAATATTTTTCATGTGGCATGCTAGGGCACATTTCACACACTTGCATTGTTTACCGTAATACACATTGGGTGTGAAGACTCAAATTATATGATTCATAGCATAATACACATACATTACAGTCTTCTTTTCATAAGAAGGGACTCAAACCAATTTGAGTTCCTAAATCTGGCATTTGATGACTTTGCAGGCTTGCTCTCACAAAAGGCCTCGTGAGAGCATGTGGTACTTGGACAACGAAGGATCATGGCTCTTAATTGCATAATTTTGTTACTTAATAAATTCTAATTTTGCATGTTTTCTACTCTATTGTTTGTTATTATTTTCCTTTCTTTCTTTTTTGTTTGTTGTTATTTTTTCTGCACTTTTTTTTGTTTCAGATTTGGTTGATTCACTTTTACTTGCTTTTGTTCTTCGTGTTTTATTTCAATCATTTTAGTTTTTTTTGTCTTTGTAGTCACTGCTAAAATGATATTTTATGTCTTATTTTTAATTTTAAAAATTTGTAGTAAATATTTGACATCACTAAATCATTAAAGGGCGAAATACCGTTGATTGTTTACATTCCTCTAACTTTTTTTAGTGTTGTAATTTTCTTTTCTAAACAAAAGTTTATTTCATATTAACAACTAGACTTTACGATTGAGATCTTTTTTGTCTTGCTATAGTAATATATTATATATATTATATATATAATATTCAAAGTCTTTATATTACATTTAAATTCTTTAAAATCTTGTCGTTGCATTTATCATATGAATTTGATTCTATTTTGTGATTTATTCTTCCCTATATTAGAGAGTGAGTTTTTTTCTCTAATATCTGGAAGGTATACTCACAACTAAGAGTATTTAAGAGCTTCAAAAAGGATCTTACCTGCAAAAGTCAAGGGCATAAAATGAGCCCCAAAAAAGAAAAGAAAAATGAAAAGATGTGCAATGACTGCAAAATTTAAAAAGATACACAAAGTGTATCAAAAATCAGAAGATGCACAAAGTGCGCCAATCAATTGACAAGAGATATAAAATGAGCCCACCAATAGGCAAGCTTCCTTCTCTTTCAACCTTTTAAATCTTAGAAGAATTCATGTGTCACTTTATATTTTCAAATGCTTGATTTTTGAATTTTGCGATTGTGACAAATTACTTTAGTATATTATTCTATAAGATATCTTTCTATAAATAAGTTTTGAGCGGATCTATTTTTCTTAACCAATTAGTTTTTCTGAATTAGGTCTTTTGTTTTCAAAAGATAATTTATCCTGAGAGAAGTCCGAGTAAGGGCTAGCAGGATCGGCTATTCTACCATTTTTCAGATTCTGATAATGTTAACTCTTTGTTCTTATAATTCTCTTAATTTAATCAGATGGAAACTTTATTATTTTTATGCTTTTATTAAATAAAAAAGAAAAAAAATAACAAAAACACTTTGCTTTCATTTTTCTTTTTCTTTTTCATCTTATGTTATTCTTTTCTTTTATGGTTTTCACTTTTTTTTGTGATGTCAAAAGGGTGAGTAATTGTCATATTTTTTTGTTGTTTATTTTATGTTGTACTGTGTTGATTTTTTAATGTTGATTAGTTGTACTGTGTTTGTCCCTTAGTTCCTATCAAACTGCTTTAATTATTTTTGTGTTTGCCATCATAAAAAAGGGAGAGATTATTGCGAATCTAATTTCAGGGAATATGATTTTGATGATACCAAACATTTTTATTTTTCTATGACTACCTTACCTATTAATATTTCAGGTCCATAAGATAAAATTGCAAATTGAGCTAGCTCAAGATTGAGTAGACTAGGACTGAGTCAGCTTATAATGTACATCATGTGTCTTTTACCCTTTCTTGAGTCAATTGTAAATGATGTGTATCATGTTGCTAAGTAACCTTGCACACACACTTGGAAATTTTTTTTTTTTGACTATTTTAGAGGTTTTTATTTTCGATCACATCGTCTGGGACGATCTAAAATTTATCCTGAACGATCAGTTAAAAATAGAAATCCTAATTAGGGCATCCTAGTTAAGGCAGCCACAATTAAGCGAATCATCCTAAACGATATTCTCATCGTCCTGGATGATATTCTCATCGTCTTGGATGAAATACTCAAATTAGAAAGAATCAGCCGTCATATCTATATAGGCATCTTTTATTTTGGACATCATCCTAGACGATGCACTACAATTATGCCTAAATTAATCTATAATTAAGAAAAGCAATTAAGATTTGATTGCTCGATTATATCAACTTGGATGATCGCAGGATCATCCGGGATGATCAGTTCACAAAACTTAGTTCTTACTAGACGATCAAGCATCGACTTGGTTCCATTCAGGGAGATGCTCTAGACGATATGTACTGAATTGAACTAATTGTCTGGGATGATCGAGAGATCGGCCTGGATGATCAAGTCATTGTTTCATCATCCAGACATCCATTCATGGCGATATTCTGGATGATATTTATCATTTTGTACTAATCTGCATACTTCTGAAGGAAGCAAAAAGAGTTGGGTTCTCTACCTACTTCTAGAGGAAGCAAAAGGAGTTGGGTTCTTTGCCTCACCGGGGTTAGTTTAAAGAAGTTTTTGTACAAGCTTCTCAACCTTGCTATGGGGGTAAAATGAGAGACACTGAGTTTAGTGCAATACTCAGAGGAGAGGCTCCGGGGAGTGGACGTAGGCCAAGTTGACCGAATCACTATAAAATATGGTGTGTTCTTTCTTATTATTTCTTTCGTATTGAATTTTTGCACTTTGTTTCTCTTATGGTGAATCTTAGTTTTGTTGAGTTTGTGCTTCTAATTGAAAAAATTTTTAAAATACCAAATCACCCCCGTCTTGGTTCGCCTTAGGATTAGTTCATAAGAGCTTAACATCCCTATCGAACTTTCAAATAATAATAATAAAGAAAGAAAAGAAAGGCTTAATTTTAGGCTAAACAATGTCCATTCCAACAATTTGGGGCCCTTGAAAAATTTTTTGTGTTATGGACTTATTATGATATTTTTTGCGCCAAACGAAACCTCTATGATCAATTTTGAGCTATTTGAATATTTCAGGGCATAGTTATTTAATAGATTTTTCTTTAAGTGATTTGATTATACAAATAACTAAAATTAATTAAGAAAATTTAACTTTCACCATGGCCTCGAGAGTGGTCCATATTAACGTCCATGGACCGGGCACATCTTAAAACTTTTTTTAACTTTAATTTTTGTGCTACAAAATATTTTGAGGATTTGAAATATATTTTTGAATGTAACAAGCTTCAACATGTGAAAATAGATGCAAATGATATGATTTGAGAAAATGCATATGATTAGCATGAATCTTGAGACAATATTTGAATTGAAAAGTTTTGATATTATTTTGGATTATCTGAATTTTGTTTTAGCAAACTTATAGTCAAACTAAACGTATTGATGAAACAAACCTATCGATGCTATAGATGATCTGATCGGAGACCAAATAAACTCATATCATGTACTTCAATTATATTCAGAAGCTTCAAAATATAAATTCTTTGATCAAAGGAGATCTTATTATAGTAGGCTTATAATCAAATTGAGTGACTTGAGAGACAAATCTAACTTGCCTTAATCATTTGATTCTATTATATGAGCAATTAATATAGATCATATGACAGAATGCTTTGTATTCCAACCAAATTTATTAAAATGCCTGCCACAAAAGTTTATAAATATAGGCTCCTTCTCTAAAAAAGAGATGTTCAAGATCTAAGAGAACTAAAAACAGTTATGGACAGTTGGCATCACTACCAAATACCAATACTAATTTTACCACCATCCCAAGATTTCACTCATGATCTAACCCTATTGTTGGGTTTTTAATTGTCCGTAATTGGGCATTTAAATTCTATAATACTTACAATGGGAATCAATCAATTATTCACAACATAATCCCTTCTTCTTCAATTGGGTTGAATAAAGGATTTTTGTATCTTATTGTATAGTGTTTTATTACAACTGGGTCAAGCCGTATAGTTTCACCCTTTCAGGTTTTCAAACAAATTTTTCGGAGCGTGTTAGATATTTGCATAATGCTAAAATATTAAACTCAATTTCTATAATGGTAAATTTTTTCTAGCAAGCAACAAATTTAAATTTGATTAGAGTCCTAATTAAGATAATCAAAGTAATATTACTATTTAATTATGATAATTAAGTGTTTTAAGCATCACATGTTGACAAAAAAATTATCACTTCATGTTGATTTAAAACAGTCAAATCAAACAATTTTGAACTCATTTAGAAGCAAAACTGCAGCCCCAACCAAGAATGCCCTAAGCACTTTTAATTATAGTTTCGTTTGGAACTATTTTTTTACTGTTTCTTAAAGCAACTTTTTAGTACAAAACCTAATTTTTTTTAGAAAGCTGTTTTACGAAGCAATAAAAAAGCCATCTCAAACAAATTCTATGTTAAGTTTTTTAAAATTTTTTAAAAATTCTATCTGGATCAATTGAAATTAGTTGAAGAAAAAAAAATCTGAGAGAATCAATTAAAGAATTTGTCCTATAACGAGTTCGTTAATTATAAAAAATTTTATATCTCCTCATTTGTTTTGAGAAAGTTTGACATTTCAATGTATGTTTTAATTTGAATTAAAAAAAAAAGACCTTTTTTGGCTGTGAAGACTGAAGACAGTTTTCTATGAAATGATTGATATGTTAATTTATTTCTTTGTCAAAAATAAATTCTTCTAAAGTGTAGTTTAAACAACTAATTTGAAAAAAAATATATGCAAAATTTATTTTCAAAATTCCCTCATATATCTCATAGAATGGTTTTCTAACAGGATTTGTCTCCATTAATTAAACAGTATAATATTCAATATTTTTCAATAGGGATTTGTCTCCAAATATAAATTATATGCATAAAATAAAAACAAAATTCCTTATTACTTTCATAATAAACCACTCAAATGCTTCTTTTGGGAAAGGACAAAGCTTTGCCACCCAAACGTGCTCATTGTGTATCGAAAAGAAAAAAAAAAGAATAATCAAACTTATTTATGTTTAAATGAACTACAACAAATGGAATTAAATTAATTTAAATATATAGGACATATTGCATGAAATGTCTAAAAAAACAAGGGTTTCAAAAAAAGACCCAACCCAAAAAATCCATGTTTGGGTTGAACCGCTTTTTTATAAACAGGTCTGAGTTAGGTTTGATATTTTGACCCATTTATCAAATGAGTTGGGTTTGGATTCACTTGTTAACCCAACTTTGACCTAAAATGCGATGTTTAATTTTTTTGCTTTAAAATTTTTATTTGTTGGTATGAATATCTTAATTTTTATTAATTAATCTAAAATCTATTGTTAAAATGTTTATATATATATTAAAATTAAAACGAGTTATCGGGTGCAGTTCACGGCATTCGGGTTGCTAACGAATTGTTTTTGGTTCGGCACTTTAGCCATTTGTTAAATTGGCCAAGTTCGGGTTGACAAGATTCGGGCCGTGTCAGACCCAAACCTGACCTGTTTTTATGTGGCCCAATTGGTTTGTAAAATTGGGTTTATATTTTACTATTTTAAAATATGCTTCGTAGAAAATATTTATGATTTTATATTTGGTTTGTAAAATTACTTGATGTTGGAGGAATTTCTCTTTAGTGGCCCAATTGTTCTGATGATGTAGCAAATATACATCATATAGAGTGGATTACACAGTGGAAACTAGAAGAACAAACATTAATATGTTCATTTGGTCGGTGGGACCTGTTGGTGGAATTTTGAAAACAGGTTTTGAAAATATTAGTTTTCTTTGGGAATTTTTAAAATTGAGATTTAACTCTAATTCTAGAAGTCGAATCAACTTGTTCGGAAAAGTATATCACCCCGAAGGACGAAAATAAAATTCCACAACGGTGTTCAGACTTAGAATTATGAAATTCATCTTGAATATCATGGCTAGATTCTAAAGAGAACTACACACGGCCCGAGGGGACAAGGTAGAGTTCAACTAAATAATCCAGTTATGATATTCAAGGAGTATGATTGTCGAATTCATATCCAAAGCCTTATCAAAGAAGGATGTATCTCCCCAAAGGGAGATAACACCTTTCAATGATAATTCTTCTAATATGATAACGACAATCGGTCTTTAACTTTTCCCCAAAGAAATCTAAGAAGATTTTTAAAAAAATATTAATTTTGAAATCAGGTGTGTGGTTCCAAATCTCCTACGAGCGCAAGCCCTCGTAGTTAATTACATCGTAGGGAGACAGAGTCCCCTACGAAAACTCTCGATTAAAATAAGAATGAAATTTTGTTAGATTTTCTATGAGTGATATAAAAAAAAATTGAATAGAATCTTTTGGAAAATCAAAAGAGAATGGATCAAGATTGAACACTTATTAACATAATCAAGAGAAGAGAAGTAGGGGACACTTTGAGATTCCAGAACCTTCCGGAAGTGTCCCAACTTAATCTAAGTGTTGGGCTTTACATTTTAGGATTGAAAGGAAATTTTAATTGAAGTTGAGCATTTTATTAGAAATTTGGGATTATATTCCCGAAATTTGGGGTCTTATAATCAAAGATCTGCCCCGGATCCTAAATCTATTTTGGACATTGGACCACAGTCGTCCGATCCTAACTAATGCAGTGCAGAACCCGGACTTACCCCAGGCTGGATTGGGGAGCCAGCTAACCAGCTAATTGATTTAAAATATATGAATCGGGTCTTTTATGAAAGAGTGGTAGGGACGTTGTACTTAAGGTTTTGGAGAATTGGGGCCGACATCTAGAAATTTTCCTAATTGGCCCCTTTGACTAATGTTGGGTGCTAAAATGCTAAAACTGATGCATTTAAAATTTTTGACTCTTTTAATTTGTATCTAATGCAATGCATGCTGGTCGACAACTTCCAAATCAAATATGCTTGAAATTTTAAAAACAGGCTTATAAAATAATTTTTTAGAAGACTGGACTTTCCCAGGTCCGACACCTCGTCCTCATAGGTCAGACTATAAAGCAAGGAAAGAGTAATGCAGAAATATGCATGCGACCCCAGGGTCGATCCCCGGCTAATTCCCTAGATTCGTTATCTTTCTATGTTATTTAGACTCACTAAAATTTTAGACTTTTAAAGTTATGAGTAGAAGACTTTCACACCCTCACGAGTCTCACGTATCCAGGCGAAAATAAAAGCGGCACACAATCACCAAAAAACTAAGAAAAGCAGGCAATCCTAAAGACAATCAATTCATCACATCAAATATTAACTAATTAATAAATGTCCATAGGCAAAGTTTCCTTGCTTATTACAAACCAGAGTTTTGCAGAAAGTAAAGTGGCCGGGCACCACTGACAATAACCCGGATTCTAAGCCTAGTAATGACGCAAGTAGTTTTGAGTGGGATACTCTCAATCTTCAAGTCTTCAATATTGTTCTTTTTTGGACTCCTTTTCTTCAAACTCATTGGATTCTTCGTGGTAATCTACCCAAATGGATAAGAGGGCACTTCCCTTTTAAGGGGAAGGCCACTCTTTCCTCTTTGGGTATAAGAGAAGTGTGATCCAAATTTGGATTTCCAAATGGAAAAAGGAATACTTCCCAAAAGGGTATCCTTTCCTCTTTGGAATCCAAGCTTTGGACCTATGTATCCCAACTCAAAATTAACTTTCACAACACTTGATAATTACACAAATTATATTTATATCAAAAATAAAAATCTAGACTCTCCTGCAGGGTTATCCTAAGTAGTTAATAAATAAGAAGCAGTTATTCCCAAGCAGTTATATATATGCAGAAAAGAAAGTAAAACACACTGGCCACGCTCTTTTCATTTGGGGGCTTTAGCAGCTGAAGCACCTGTGCAAGCAATTATAACAATTAATATTTTTTATTGATTTAGCCCCCTTTTACTGCCCTGCATGAGCGCGGCCACCTGCAGAAAACTATGTGAACATCCAGATCGTACCTAACGTAAGGGTAATCTAGTCGCCAAACACATCAATCCATCCACAGAGTGCAGAAAAGTAAGCAAACACAGCAAAGCAATTTCATCCACAACATGCAGTGAAAACTACAAAAAATCCGGCATACAGCAGTAAAGTAAACACCGGCCTAACCTAGATCTAGAGTTGGTTGTCCTAGCACATCATCTAAAGTGTGTGTAAAAGGTCGTGTGGCTGGGGTAAATCCTAAGTTGGGTGATTAAACAAAGTTATCTAGAGTTTTGGATTTGTTAAGGCCTAAAAGGGAGGTTTAAGTTAAACTTTAAATATTAATAAATTAGGAATTTTAATTAGATGTATTTTAAAATTTAATTGATTACTACCTTTGTTTCACACCGGGGCCGTGAAGTTTATTTCACCTTCCTTGGGGCTAAGCTAATAGCCTCATAGGCCTGAGTTACCCAGCAGCAATCGGGGTTAATTAAGTTATTTTAAATTGGTTAAAATTAAAGGAGTGAGTTAATATTAAGGGGAGTTGATTACTGATTTTAATGGGTTGGTTGAGAATTTTAATAACCTATTAAGAAAATTTTAGGATTTGGAGAAGTTAACAGATTTTAAAGAGTTATCTGGATACGTTAACTAAGGGGTCAAAATTTGACTTGAAAAACTAGAGTCAATATTAAGAGTTTCAGATTTTTAATAAATACTAGACCTAATTATGAGTTGTTAGATAGGTGGAACACTCAATTTGGAGTTTTCTATCAAAAGTTATGATTTTTAGAAGTTCTGGCCCGTTTTTACCTAAGGTCACCTAAGATGTTGAGTCCTTGATTTTGACCAAATTATGGAGGTTTAATATTTTTAGGGAATAGTAGATTCTAATTGAGGTCATTAGCCATTAAGTTTGATTAGTCAAAATTTTTCTATAATTAATAGTGAATTTTAGAAGTTATACATATTCGTAGGAATTACCAAATTATTACGACTAAGGGGGCTGCTTAAGGATTTGAACCCAAATGAGTCCTAAAATCCTTGGGATCAATTCCAAAGGCCATAAATGACCTAAGGACAGATCAACAAGTGCTTAAAGCCCTTTTGGGATTTTTAGATTTTTAGGATTAATTAAAATTGGTTAACCCTTGATTTTACCTGAGGATTAAACTAAGACAAATCTAGAAATCAATTTAAAAGGGTTTCAATTCCTATTGATTAGGGGATTAATTAGGGACAATTATAAACATTTTAATGGAATTTATAAATTAAGGATGGTTCATTATCAATTAATTAGGGTTAACAGGCCATTTCTAATAAGGATTTTTGAGGCTCCTACTTGGGGAACTAAATGAACTCCAAATTTAATGAAATTTGGACCATAGGATCACCTGACCCTAAGGACTAAACCCACCAAATTTGAGCTCAAATGGAGTACTCTAAAGTGGTTAACCAAACCAGCCAAGGTGAGCTCTAAGCCACCTTCAAACCACTATAGGGGTCTATCCTAAGCTTGGATTGGGGCAAAATCAGTGGCTCTACACTCCTTATCCTACACATCATCAGCACACCAAAAATCACACCCTAAATCCCATTGGATAGGTCTATACCCCATTTTGAATTTAAGGGTCAAACCATGACCCTTAAACTTAAAAATTGGGGAAAATGCCCTTGAACAACTTAAAATGGGGAGATAAAATTTGGACATGTCAAAAACATGTTCAATTTCAATCTCCCAAAATTCCAGACTTGGTGGACTTGTATTTAAAGAGTAATTAAAGAAATTAATAAAATGCTCAAATTGAAATTAAGCCTAAGACTGACCTAACCAGGGTCTGGAACCATATGGCTTTTGTAGATCTCCCTGAGACCTTTCCAATGAGCCTAAAAACACCTAATTTGGACAGGTGTGAAGGGAGTTATGAGTTTTTGAAGTTACCTTGAATTTCTGGATTTATTAATTCGGCAATTACATAGTCAGCGGCTCTTTACACGCGCCGCGCGCCGATAGGCCAAGCAATCATTGGCGCTAACCGTTAACGGTCGGATTAACCACAGCCGTCGGATGGCGGATTGAACGGCTGGGATCAAACGCGCTCCGATACCGCGGGATCTAATCCGAGCCGTTGATCGAAATCAACGGCTGAGATTTCGTCTTCAACCCCCCGCTCGTATCCGAGACCACAGAGCTTCTCCGGCTTGATCCGGGCGATCCTGCTGGCGAACTTCGATGAAATTTCACAGGGAGGATTAGGACAGTGGAAACCTTCAATTCAACGGTGGAGATCCATTGGGGTGAAGGTTTCCTTCACACTTGACCGGACTACCAAGCTAGAGAGCTCGGGATGGAGGGATTACCGCAGAGAAGGCCTCAACGAATGAGCTTCTCTATCAGGAAGCTTCAGGGGACGATGAAGAACTGATCTTCTTTAGGCGTCGGGACCAGAGGACGGCCGGAGGTGCGACTTCGAGCGGGGAGCCGAAAGCTTTTACGGGCGCTTGCTCGAACGGACGAAGGGATCGATCTGGGAGCTCGGAGGGAGCGTCTGGGAGTTTGAAGGAGCTCTGGGAATCGATTTCGAACGAATGGTCGATTCTTCTGGTGGTCTTGCGAGCTCGAGCCTATTCGGCCACCTTTCGGGAGCTTGGATGGCCGAGATTGAGCTGGAGTGGGCTCGGATCGCTGCCAGGTGGACGATGGCGACGTCCTAGGGAGATCGTGGGGATCAAACCGGTGGACAGCAGCCTTAAACCAGGAGTTGTCTGGGGGGGACCATCGGAACTCATTTTCCATTGGTTCCGACCACCGCCGGCCATGGTCTGGGTCGGGTTGACTGGGAAAGGCCGATGGGGACATGCTGGAGCCAAGGGTGGACTCAATTTGGCCTGGGAATGTCTGGATTGAACTGGTGACTGGGTTGGACCCAAACCTGCTCGGTTCGAGTCGAATTGAGCTCGATCCAGGTCAGGTTAGACCCTGTGTTTGGTAAGGGAGATAGGTCTGGGTCTGGTGCACCCAATGCAAGTGGCAATTGGATCCAATTTGGTTTGGGTTAAAAGATGGCTCGGGTTGATCCAAATCTGCTCAGTTTGGGTCGATTTGGGCTCAACCCAGGTCAGGCCAGACCCTAGGCTTGAGGTGGGAAGTGGGTCTGGGTCTGGTGGACCTAATGCAAGTGCCAATTGGGTCCAATTTGATCTGAGTTGGAAGATGGCTCGGGTCCAAGTGTTTTTGGCTACTTTAGGTTAGCCTAAAACCTGACCCAGGTTAACCCAAGGCATGGGCTGGCTGGAGGAGGTGTGTTGGACCTAGGGCCACCTATGGGAGGTGTTGATCAAGTTCAATTGGGCTTAGGTTGAGAGTTGGCTCAATCCCAAGTGATCATGGGCACTTTGGGTTAGCCTAACTCTTGACCCAAGTTAGCCCAAGGGTTGGGCTGGTCAAGGAAGGTGTATTGGGTCAATAGAAACCCAATGATACCTTGATTTGGATTCAATTTGATTAAGGTTAAGAGATGGCTCAAGGGAGGCCTCTCTTTGGTCACTTGGGTCAAGCCATATGGCTAACCCAAGTGAGCCCAAGGCTTGGGTCTCCAAGAGAGGTCTCTTGGGTACCCAAGGGGTCATCCCTTGCATTCAAAGGACTTGGAATGGACTTGATTCAAAAATTTGAATGAGAAGGGGTGTATGGGTTAATGGGTCAAACTTGGTTGACTTGGTCAACCAGGTTGACCCAAGGTCTGGGTTTGAGTTCAACAAGTTGGGTTTGATATTTGAAACTTATTGAGAGTGGTTTCAAGGAGTTTGGAATTGATTTGAGTTGAAATGGGCATTTGAAATCCCATAGGGGTATTTTGGTCAATTTTGACCCATTGGTCAACTAGGGTCAAAATGGGTCTAAAACAAAATGCAATTTACTACTCAATGGGTTACAATCAAGAGTCTGGAAGTGATTGGAGGCTTTGATAAGGGCTCCAAGATCAAAATCTTCAAAGTGTTAAGTCCAATGGCATAGGCTATAAATATTTGAAGGTTTTACAGCCTTTGGATTTTAATTCAGATTCTGGGGTTAGAGACCTCAAAATGGGCTCAAAATTGGAGGGTAACCTCTACAGACATGTCTTATCACTTTGTAAGTGATAGACACTGAATCAGAGGCCATTTGGCTGGGTTTTGGAAAGTTTGAAAAATCTTTGAAAAAGGTCTTTAGGACAGGGCCTTAAGACTTTGGATTTAAGTCTGGATTTCTGGATTTAAAATGGATTTTAAGTTTGAATGATTAATATTGGAGTATCCAAATCATTTACAATCATGTGATGATTGTTAATGAATGGATAGGGTCAAAGCTAGATTAAAGGTGGGATCAAAGTCTAAATTGAAGTTTGGATTGTCAAATTGATTGGATCAAAGTTTAGGTATGTTTGAAGCTGAATGAAGCTTGAGATTTGAATTAATCAAGGGTTGGGATTGACTTAAAGTTGGAGTTGATCAAAGGTAGGGATTGATTTGAGTCTAGAGTTGATCAAAGGTAAGGATTGATTTGAGTTTGGAGTGGTCCTAGGATCTAGAGGGGTTCTAAGATCTAGGATCTAGAGGGGCTCTAAAATTTGAGATATAAGAGAATCCTAAGCTCTAGAGTAGGCCCTAAGGTCTAGCTCTAAGAAAGGATCTTAAGGTCTAGAGTGGATACTAAGGTCTGGCTCTAGGAAAGGATCTTAAGGTCTAGAGTGGATCCTAGGATCTAGAATTAATCTGGAGTTTGGAAGGGCGTTAGTGACCTCATATCAAAAATGAGGTCAACAGGACCACAGTTGGTAGGCAATAGAGGTCGGAAAGAATGTAGTATGGCGACAGAGGTCGGACGATGAAGGTTGGAAGGATCGTAGTCAGCGAAGGAGGTCAAAAAGACCGTATCAGCGAGTGATGTAGATTGGAAGGACCGTAGTTGGCAGGAGACTTAGGACTGAAAGAGCGTAGTATAGTGACAGTGGTCCAAGGGACTGTAGTCGGCGAAGGAGGTTGGAAGGACCATATCAATGAGTGATGGAGGTTGGAAGGTCTGTAGTCCACGGGCGATTGAGGTCTAAATGACTGTAGTCTGGTAATGATGGTCGGAGGGACTGCAGTCGGTGGAGAAGATTGGAAGGACTGTACTCGACGGAGGAGGTTAGAAGGACCGTAGTTGGTGGGCGATAGAGGTTAGAAGGACCATATACGATGGGCGACAGAGGTCGGAAATAATGTTGTCTGGTGATGGTGGTCAGAGGGACCGTAGTCGGTGGATGAGGTTATAAGAATCGTAGTTGGTTGGCGACAAAGGTTGGAAATATCGTATTCTGGTGATTGTGGTTAGAGGGACCATAATCGACGGAGGAGGTTGAAAGGATCATAGCCGGTGGGTGATAAAGGTTGGAAGGAATGTAGTCGACGAAGGAGGTAGGAAGGACCATAGTCGATGGGTGACAAAGGTTGGAAGGATCGTAGTTGGTGGGAAATAGAGGTCGAAAATACCATAGTCTAGTGACGGTGGTTGGAGGGACCGTAGTTGGCAGAGGAGGTAAGGAGGACCATAGTCTGTAGGCAATAAACATTGGAAGGACAATAGTCTGGTGATTGTGGTTGGAGGGGCCGTAGTCGGTGGAGGAGGATAGAAGGACCATAGTAGGTGGAGGAGGTCAAAATGACTGTAGTCAACGGAGGAGGTCGGAAGGATAATAGTCGGCGAAAGAGGTCAGAAGGACTGTAGTCGAGGGCGACAAAGGTTGGAAGGACCATAGTTTAATGACAGTGGTCGGAGGGACCATTATCGGTAGAGGAGGTCAGAAGGACCGTAGTCGGTAGGGGATGAAGGTTGAAACAACCATAGTCTTGTGATGGGTAGAAGTCCGGCGATAAGTATAAGTCCATTGTCGGGTAGAAATTTGATGATGGTCAGTGGCTAAATGGAAGTCCCCCTATGGTCGACGACTGGGTTGTGGTCCGACTATGGTCGGGCTGAAGTCTGGCGACGATCGGCGGACGAGTGGTGGTTAGATGATGGTCCGACTAAAGTTCGGTGGTGATCGGCATCCAAGTGGAAGTTCGATGGCAGTTGGCCATCGGTATTGGCCTGACGAAAGTCAGGCTGAAGTCCGAAGACGGTCAGCCTTCCGGTGGTGATCCAATGAAGGTCAGCCATCAGGTGGGGGTCCGACGATGGTCGGGCTTAACTTCAGTGGCAGTGGGTGAAAGTTCGACGGTGATCTAAGACCGAGCGGTGATCAAATGGTAGTCGATGGGGGTTCATAGGTGGTGGTGCTGGAGCTCTTGAAGCCTTATAGTTCTCTCCAATATCTAGCCTAGTTGTCTCCCTCATGTAGAGAGTGGGGGTCTATTTATAAATTTTTATGAGTGGCTCACCCCGTAATTATAGAGAATATCCGGGGTAGATTCGGAGTGCTCCATCAGATGGCTCATATTAATTCCCTCGATTATAGAGAGTTTTTCTATTATTTTAGTGCCTTAACGATGTCAAAATTCAGCAATCTTGGGCTCGTTGGATTCGTCTCACCGAGACACTTGATTTGATTATAAGAATGAAATATTTGGATATTAGTTTGTAATCCAAATAATGTTTTGACCCTTCCAAATGTGGTTTGGGCTTCTGATTTGGACCCATTTGGGCTTGGGTTGAACTGATTTTGGTGCTGTTAGGTTCGTCTCTTTGAGATGTTCTATTTGACTGTAAGTTTGCTTAAATTGAAATTTTGATGATTCCAAATTTAATTTTGAAAGTTTCCAACTTGAATATGCCTTGATATTGATGCTCGATCAAAGCAATTTTAGATGAACTATCAATCTTAATAATATATATTTTTTTCATGAATTTTTGAAGTGGATGCTTCAATATTTTTGTATTATCTCCAATTTTAAACCACGGGATTTCATGCAATGTACATATAATGGACAACCACGTTCTATAATAGGATTTATGTGATGCAATTGAAACCCAGTTTTATTTCCCATTGTGACCCAAATTTTTTCCTCTTGATCTCCATACTAAAATTACGTTGTATTGGTTGATGCTACAACAATATAAGCATTTCATGATGTTACTTTCAAAGAAATTGAAACTGAAAGATATATAGGTTTTCATTGTCCACTTGACTAGAGCCCTAAATTGGGCAATCATATCAAATAGCTACTTAATAAAATATGCACATTAGATGTATTATCATTTAGAATTATAGATATTCAACATATGGATTTGTGTCTTAATTAATAAACCAATGTAAAAATATAAATAGTCATTTCCCTTGATGCATAAGAGTGAAGATCATCAATGGCCTTAATAAAAGAAAAAAAGAGTAGTGGAAATCAACCCCAATGATTAGTGTCATAGCTGGGTAAATTAATCATGATGATAACTATTATAACTAAAGCAAACTTGTTAATATTAGGAGAAGCTGATGTTAGTCTGCAATCATTATAATTGATCAATGATAAAATTAACTTAATATGGAACAAAGGAGAAAAAATATTACCATCTAAATATCAATAAGAGAAACCAAAAATAACTAATTAATTGGTGTTGTTGTTTGCTGCAGTTTGGCTTCTGCCTTTGTTGAAAAACCTTTCATGTTGTAGTTTGTTCATATTGGTTCTAATTTAGGGGTGGATGTTGTTGTAGCTTGGTGAAGTTTCTCTAATTTGTGTTCATATATTTGGTTTATCAGTTGGAGGTTTGATTTATATGGTGGTTATTCTGTCTACTGGAGATGTGTTTTTTTTCATGGTGGTTAACCTTTGTTGTTGCACCTTTCGTGTGGTAGTTTATTTGTATTGCTTCTTATTTGAGGGTGGTTTTTGTTGTGGCTGGGTGTAGTTGCTGTGTTTTTTCTTAATATATTTGGTTTATCTGTTGGAGCTTGGATTTATGCACTGGTTATTATGTCTACTGGGGATGCATTTTTCTTCCATGTGGTTAATTAGTTGTTCATGTCCTATTTATATAACTTTTTCTTTATTCATTTCTTCTGTTACAAGTTTCCTGGAGCTTGCTTAAGACTGGCTTTTTATCATTTTAACTAAGTTTACTCTTTTTCACTTTATGTTGTTTTTATCATTTCTTATTTATGTGCTTCTTTTTGGTTGGTTCCCAGTGTACGTGGTTGGCTGCGATTTCTATGTTGGATGGTTCTAATTACTTTCTTTGATTGGTTCACTGGGAGTGGATTTTCTTCTATGGTTTCTATGGTGTTGCTGCGAGCTGTTTACTTTTAAGCATTTTCCTTGGTTCCTATTGAGCTTCTTGTATATCTCAAGTTTTGGTTACTTTTTCTTTTTTTGGAGTTGACTTCTTTCCTACCTTCTTACTCTTTTTATTTTCGCTCTTATTGAACTTTGTCAAGGATCTTAGACTATTAGGATTTTTTTTGGCTTTTTGATTGTATCTCTATGAGAGCTATTGAGTTTTTGATTCCTTTAAGGACATGTATTCCATTTTGATAAATTAACATGTAAATCCATGTTTGGGTTTTCTCCACCAAAAAAAAAAAAAAAAAAAAAAAAAAAAAAAGAAAAGAAGAGATAAACCAACAATCAAGGGTTAGTAAGACGGGCAAGAAATGAGCCATTACAAATAGAGCATTCAATTGTTATGAAATTGACATATGAATAGTTTAAATATGTTTGTATGATGAATAAGACAGGTAGTTTCGCCTCCTATAATTTGGTCATAAAACCATTAAGGGATAATACATAGTAGACTAATTTTAATCGAGTAGCAACTTTAATAATAATTATTTGAATTATGCACCAGTTCTTTACCTAGTGGTTCATTCCTCTCACTGATCAGAGTGCTGCTAAAATTAAATGGAATTTTCAAAAGAAATTAAATTTTTTCGGATCAGTTGTTAGAAATAATGCTAGATTGATAGCAAAAAGGTATAACTAAATAAAATGGATATATTTTGAGGAGGCCTTTACCTCAATAGCTATATTAAAAGTTATCAAGGTATTATTAGTATTTGCATACTTTAAAGGATTCAAATTATATTAGATAGATATAAAATATGACATTTTAGATTGAGTGATTAAAGAAGATGTTTATATAGAATAATCCAAGGTTTTGAGCCTTACGTATTTTCAAATCTTCTCTATAAACTTATGAAATATCATATGCCACCACTCTCTCTCATCATTTATTCACCCAATAATGTCTCAGCTGTCAAAGTATCACCATACCTAGGGGTGTCAATATTTGACACGACACGAAAACCCGACCCGGACCCGACCCGGACCCGCCGGGTTGAACCCGACCCGATTTCAAAACGGGTCGGGTTCGGGTTCCATAAATCGACCTGTTTCAAAAACGGGTCGGGTTCGGGTTGACCCGGCTGGTTGCCGGGTCAACCCGCCAACCCGTTTAGTTTAAAAAATTTCGAAATCCCGCCCTGCCCGCTGCCCCCGCCCCCTGCCCGCTGACCCGCTGCCCCGCTGCTACGCGCCGCTGCCCGCCCCGCTGCCCCCGCTGCCCGCCCCGCTGCCCAGCGCTCGCGCTGCCACGCGTGACGCGCCGCTGCCCCCGCGCGTGCCGCGCGCTGCCGCGTGCCGCGAGCGCTGCCGCGAGCTGCCGCGCGCTGCCTCCGTCGCCTGCTGCTGCCGTCGCCTGCTGCCGCGTGCCGATCACGCCGCCGCGTGCTGCTGCGGTGCCGGGTCGTGTCGGGTCAACCCGGCAACCGCCGGGTCGGGTCGGGTTCGGATTTTCGACCCGTTTCTCTACCGGGTCGGGTTAGGGTCGACCCGTTTTCCACCCGGGTCAGTTCGGGTTCGACCCGAACCCGACCCGTGACCCGAAATTGACACCCCTAAGTCCATACCCATTCGCCTAAAATCAAGAACAGATAAAGCAGTGGTCAAAGCCCAATTGGTGAATTGGTTTCTTGACAACAAAAAGATATAACTTCCACATGAATGCATCAAGAAGCTAGTGAAATGGAATAATCTAGCTTCCAGTTCAATTTTGGGTTGGATCCGAACCCGACCAGTGAACCGATTTTTACAAACGGGAAAAAATCCCTAACCCGAACCTGACCCGGTTCGGTTCTGGTTGACCCGAACCCGAAAATTTTCGGAACAGGTTGGGGTCAGGTCAAATATTGACACCCCTATTTTTTATTATTATTGGAGTGATTTAATAGAAGAGAGGTTTAAATGAAAATTAAAATTTAATTTGAGTTATAATTTTATAGTATAATCTTAATTTTAACTAACATTATTACAATCTAAATAATGCACGACTTTAATATAGTCAAAAATGAAGACACCTTTGTGCATTTAATTGCCGTAGTATAACATTTGATTATAATGTTAATATAGTCAAATCCATTTTATAAATAAATTAAAGCAGCTTCATTAAAGCCTTTAAAATTCTATGTACTTTTATATATATACACCTTTCTTATGTACACATTTCTTATGTACACATTTCATCCGTTAAAATTTGATTAATGTTATGGTTAAGATTTTATTAAATAGAATAAATATTAAAATTAAGTTTTAAAATTAATTTGGAATGAGATCTACGTAAAGAGCATTAAATTATATAAGTATTATTTTTTGAAATATTAATTATTTATATTGTAATGAATGGCCAAGATAATTTAAGGAGAAATAAAATGGATGGCTAAGATTTGCTAGGAAAGAAAATTCAAGCCCCTTTTATAATAGTAGAATAGATATAAATTTATTATGAAAACAGTTATGTAAGTATACCATAAGATAATTTTAAAGCCGCTGAGTTAACGTTGTGATTTATATAATACGATGTATGTATCTCAGCATAAAACCATCAAGAAGAATGCAAGAAGAAGTCCAACAAGCTAAACAGTTAAGCACAATAAAAGGTGCATGCTGTTATTAAAACGGAAAAGTGCCAGATATGCGACTTTTGTTGCTTAAAAAAACATTGTTAAGCCAGACAATACAAAAAATAGAGACAAAAAATTTTAATCTTTTAAAGTAGAAAGACATATGATTTACTTTTATTTCATATCAACAAGTATAATTACAAATCAAACCAATGGAACTGCATTATCTCTTCCCTTGCCATACTTCACATATATTTCCTCCTCTCTTTCTCCAAAAGAAATATGTTACGACACTCTCTTTTGCTCGGTGAAATAAAACCCATATGTACAAATCTTTTCCCCAGCCACAATCACGATCTCATTGCACGCCATGCCTCGCAAGAACAAATCTTCGAATCGCTCTCGCGGAAGTTCCAAGAATCCTCAACAGCCGCCTACATCCGATGAACGCCCGCCGCCAGCAAGAAAAACCAAGCCTCCTCTTCGATTGCTACCTCCATTGCTCGAAAAACAATGGACGGCGGAGGAGATTTGGGCTCTCATGACCCAAACCGAAAGAAGTTATTCGATGGATAGATTCTCAGATACACCAGAATATTGGAACAGTATCACTCCATATTTTCCAGGCTCAAGCGCAGAGAGCTTGCGCAAAATGCACTTGTCCATAATTAGTCTTCAAAGTATCATCATTCCGTGGAAGAAAGATGAGGTTCAGACATTGATTGCAAGCATTTACGGATATATTGAAGAACCAGTGGATACACCCCAGTGGTGGGGGGAGATCGCCTCGAATCTTCCTCGCAGAACCGCGCTAGATTGTCGTATAGCGTACAATACATATGGCTTGTCCAGGTGGCTTTCACAGCCACGGCAGCATGAGATGAGCCAACCCGTAGTCCCAAGTAGTACAATTGATGCCGCGGTTACTTCTTGTGAAAGAACTTCCATAGAACCTTCAAAATCTAAAGATAAGGAGAATGAGCAACAAGAAGAGACATGCGAGCCTTTAGTCCCGAACAATATAATGGATACAGGGGCTACTTTAAAGCAAAGAACACTAGAAGTTGTAGCTGAGACTGAGTCTAATGGGAAGAAGAAGAAGAAGAAGAAGAAGAAGAAGAAGAAGAAGAAACACGAAGAAATGATGGAACCCTCAGTCCCTAGCAATACTATTGATGCCGGGTGTACTTTTACAAACATAACTTCAGAAATACCATTAATGACATTATCTAAAGGAAAAGAGAAGCAACAACCAGAACAAGAAGAGATGTGGCAACACTTTTTTGCAAATAGTACAACATTTCCCGGGGAAAATTCATCTCAAACTCCAGAAGAATTTTCTAAGACGATGTCTAACGATAAGGAGGAGCTTCCACAACAGGAAGAAATAAGGCAGCACTCATTCGAAAGCAGCACAACATTTCTGTGCGATACTTCTTCTAAGGAAACCCCAGAAGAAATTCCTATGATGACTTTTAAAGACAAGGAGAAGCTACAGCAACAGGAGGAGACGAGGCCACACACATTCGAAGGCAGTATGATGTATACCAGAGACACTTCTAAAAAAACTTCAAAAGAAATTCCTAAGACGACTTCTAAAGACAAGGAGAAGCCGCATCAACTGGAAGAAATGAGCCAACACACATTCGCAGGCATTACAATGTATCCCGAGTACACTTCTTCTGAAAAAGTTTTGGATGAAATGCAGCAGCACACATTCACGAGTGGTACAACATTTCTTGAGGGCACTTCTTCACAAAGAAGTTTTGTAGAGCCTCTCAAGAACTGGAAGCTTGAAGACTATGTTTTATTGATGAAGAATCTTACTTTGAACATGCATGTGGATACTGATAATGCTTGTACGATGGAAATCATTGCATCGTGGATTGGGGGAAAGACCGGAGATGAGGTTCGCCATCTTATTCTCAAATGGCGTCCTCAGTTACTAGCAGCGCTTGAGAAAGCCGATAGAATTACGGGGTCGTCGTTTGGGACAAAGGACTTGGAGACGTCTAATTCCAGGAAGAATGATGATGCTAGAAATTGTTAGTATCTGTTCCACCTCCGTTGTTCTTGTTTTAGGATTTGATAATAAAAGAAAACATTCGTGCTGTGGAAATATTGAATTCCTTAATTAAAATGTTTTCCGAGCGGCGATTTATAATCGTCGACAGGAACTATGTCATCGAAGCATGCAAAGAAGCTTCTTTAGCGCCTCTCCAAATTTATTTAAGTTGACTCAATATTGTTAAAACCTAATTTAAAAGATAATTATTTTATAGGACTTATTAATTGAACTATGTCAAAATATTTTATAAGTCCTAAAAGATGACAAGGTCTCCAAAAACATTATGCATGATTTTAAACTTAACATGCCTTTGAAGTTTTCTGTCATTTTATCTTTTGACTGGCATCACAAACAAATACTGTTATGGATATTATTCATCCTTTTAGCCTATTTTTAAGGATTGTTTCCGACCTTTTATACTCCAATAAAAATAACATCCAAGCTTCTTTGGGAAGGCGAATGAAGTCCTCTATGACTTGTAATCGAGGCTATTATCGTTGAACATATCAAATCAAGCGTAGTTCAACATAAATGGAACAGTAGTCTCAAAGAAAAAGGAACCAAAAAATAAATAACAATAAAAGGAGAGAGTTGAAATAAAAACTGATATATCATTAAAAATTATCTTGACCGAGCACGAATCTCGAGGTAAAATAAAGTTAAAAACTTTCGAAATTAATATTACGACCATCTGAAATTTGATTTCAGCAAACTCTTGCTAGCAGACTTCTCCTCGCCCACCGCTTTCCTTCCACCCGGCCACCTACTGACGCTGGAACTCCACCAGTCCACCAACTGACATCGGACTTCCGCCAGACCACCGATAGACGATGAACTTTCACCACTTTTTCCGTGTAACATAACTTGATATGTCCAACCTGTCTTGGTTGTTTTGATGGTTTATTTATCCATTTATTTCCCTGTAACTTAACTTTTTTTTTTTTTTTTGTTAAGGTTATTGAGACTTTCTATCTATGGCTCGAGTCTGAGATAGTTTTTTTGTTCTGGACGGCGGTGGGGGTATTCACCTGGTTATGTTTTTACTCATGGTGTTTTGGGATCATTCGTTTAGTCCCTCGGATTGCATGCTCATTAGTACTGATGCGCTAATGTTTGGGAATTGCTTCTTGGTTGTTTCTTTAAATCCTTTCAAACGTTTTTTTTATAATTATACCAATGTGATTTCTATTTTAATTATGATCTATGCTAATGCTAATGGTTTGTCTAACAAGTTTCCAACAAGACTTCACAGATTTATTTTTTGGTTTTTGAATTGTTATTGGTATAAAAGGTTTTGCAGGTTTACCAACTTATACTTTGTGTTCTGTGAGCTTGATTCAAGGATGATTGGTATGAGTGTTGATCTTTGGATCTCGATTTTTTGGGTGCTGTCTTCTGGCTGTCTTAGAATGTTACTAGATTTTTTTGTATTGGTGCTTAATTAGAGAGGACCTTAGGCTCTTATATATATATATTTTTTTATTTGCTTTGTAGTTCTTTTGATCAGTAGCGAGGTAAAGGTTAACTCGTAAATCTGTTACTAGATTTCAACTAAAAAGTGGAAAAAAAAAACTTTTTAAAATTTCTTTAGATGAATACAAATGAAAAACTATTTGCTATTTTGATATTGTGTACATCTCAAAATAAATTTTAAAAAACTCAAAATCCTTCATCATTAAAATTTAATAAAATATTCCAAATCAATTTTCTCAATATTTGTTAGGAATTTTTCTCCCCGGATTTTATCTCATTTATTATGAAAACAGTTATGTAAGAATACCATAACATTATTTTAATGCCGCTGAGTTATCGTTGAGATTTATATCATACGAAGTATGCATCTCAACATAAATAGAATAACATGTAAGTCCATTTTAATTTAAACTAGAACAGAATATCCTTAATGTTTTTATTTTTATTGACAAGATAAAATGATCAAGAAGAAAGCAAGAAAAAGTCCAACGAGCTAAACCGTTAGGACAATAAAAGTTGCATGCTATTAATAAAACAGAAAAGTGCCATACATGCGGCTTTTGTTGCTTAAAAAAATGTTGTTAAGCCAGACAATTCAAAAAATAGAGACAAAAAAGTAGAGAGACATATGATTCACTTTTATTTCAGATCTACTTGTATAATTACAAATCAAAGCAAACAGACTGAATTATCTTTTCCATTGCCCTCCTTCACATAAATTTCCTCTTCCCTTGCTCGAAAAGAAATATATTACAACACTCTCTTCGGCTACATGAAAGAAAACCCTTGTGTGCAAATCTTTTCCCCAACCACGATCACAATCTCCTCGCATGCCATGAGTAGCAAGAAGAAATCTTCTCGTTACTCTCGCAGAATTTCCAAGAATCTTCAATAGCCGCCTCCATCCGATGAATGCCGGCTGCCACCAAGAAAACCAAGCGTCCTCCTCGACTGCTACCTCCATTGCTCAAAAAATAATGGATGGCAGAGGAGATTAGGGCTCTCAATACCCAGACAGAAAGGAGTCATTTGATGGATAGATTTTCAGATACACCTGAATATTAGAACAATATCGCATAATATTTTCTAAGCTCAAGGGCAAATTAAGAACTTGCGCAAAATGCATTGTCCATAATTGGTCTATAAAGAATACCTGTTCCATGGAAGAAAGATGAGGTTCAAACATTGATTGCATGCGTTTACGAATATATATTCAAGAACCGAAGGATATGCCCTAGTGGTGGGAGGAGATCACCTGGAATCTTCCTCAGAGAACTGCACTGGATTGTTGTATAGCGTACAATATAGATGGCTTGTCCAGTTTTCTTTCAAAGCAGTAGTAGCATGAGATGAGGCAGCCTTTCGTCTTGAGTAGTATAATTGATGCCGTGATTTCTTCTTCTGAATGAAGTTCCATAGAACATCCGAAGTCTAAAGACAATGAGAAGGAGCAATAGGAAGAGAAGCATGAGCCTTCAGTCCCTAACAATACAATGGATACCAGGGCTACTTTTATGAAAAGAACACCAAACGTTGCATCTAAGATGAAGTTGAAAGGGAAGAAGAAGAAGAAGAAAAAGAAGAAGAAGAAGCAACACGAAGAAACGATGGAACCTTAAGTACCGAGTAGTACAATTGATGTCACAAGTCTAGATGCGAAGAGAAGTAGCAACAAGAAGAGACCTCAGACCAATCAACCCCAAGCAATACAATAGATTTCGTGGATACCTCTTCTAAAAGAATATCGGAAGCAGCTCGTAAGAAAACTTCTAAAGGCAAGGACATACTCCAGCAATAGGGAGAGAAAAGGCAGCACACGTTCGTTATCAAACAAGTAATTATTATATATTTCATTCCATGGATTAATTAGCAAAATTTTGTCATTGTTAGAAAATCTCTTAAAAGCTTCCAATGTGATATTAAAAGCTTCATGTTCATTGATCATTTATTCCTACATCAATCTATATGTCCATCTGCTCAATGTTTATAGCATAAAAATATCCATGATGAGAAAGAATAAATTAAAGATTTTAAACCAAGTTTATAACAACTACTTAGAATAAAGTAAGAGCCTACTTTGAGGCAATTTCTAGGCGATTTTAGGGCTCCTCTTCGTGTGGTGTATTCTTGCCCTCCTGGCTTGGATTTTTCTATTGTTCTGATTATTTCTTATTGCTTTTCTCTTATGGTTCCTTATCAAGAGTTGATTTTGTTTTTCTTATTTCTTTTTCGAGCGGGGTGATGATGACCCTATCACCATCGAACCCTATTTCTTCCTCTGGTTTTGAACGGAAAGCTCGATCCTTCAAAGAGGCTCTCGCTGGAATGTCTTCAGTGTCTCTGAAATTTAAGTTTGTTCATTCATCTTTTAAGGGCTGTCTGGCTCTTCTATTTGAGGATTCTGTTGTGGAACAACTCGCTGCTCCTTATGCCTTAACTTTGCTTGGTAAATTTGTTTTGAGAAGGCCTAATCTTGATGTCATTCGTAAGTTCTTCGTTAATCTAAAGCTCTCTGGATCGTTCTATGTGGGTTTACTCAATCAAAGGCATATTTCAATTCTACTGACTAATGATCTTGATTATAGTTGAATTTTTTCTAGAAGATCATATTATATTCAAGCGTGTCAAATACTTTTACTGAAATGGACTCTAGATTTTTATGTTAGGGAGGAATCTCCTATTGCACCGGTTTGAATTTCATTTCCTAATTTGAGATTACATTTTTTTAACCATCATATTCTATTTGGTATGGCTTCTATCTTTGGACATCCTTTATAAACTGACCAAGCTATGGCTTTGGTTTCGGGGCCACCGGTTGCTAGAGTGTTGGTTGAATTGGATGTTTCTAAGAAATATCCAAAGTACATCTGAACTTAGGCTAATTTTTTGGGTTTTGCTATTACTCTTTGTTTTTCTTCTTATTTTTGTAAGTAGATAGGGATCTTTTACTTGTTAGGTTTCCTTTTCTTTTGACTGTAGCTTGTTGAGCACATAGTGATTTCTAGATCCCTATAAGAACTTGTAATCATTTTTTTTAAATAAAATTATCTGTTCTAAAAAAATAAAATGAGGCTAAACATTGGATGTATCATTTTTTAAAAGTTCAACACTTAAATTTTTTTTTTTAATTTATAGTTTTAACCTTTTATTTTTCTTTTGCTAAATACTTAATAAATATTTTGAATAACACTCTTTTGCCTCCACTTTTATTATCACTAAGATTTGTTAAAGGCTTCATAATTCACTTTTTACTTACTTAATAGATGACTTGTAATTAATCAAGATAGTTTATTCATATTAATTTTAAATAAGCATTGAAGTGCTTAAGTTATTTTAGGAATTTTATTTATTAGGAATCATTAATCTAGGTGTTATGATTAGTTATAATTTTTAACTACAATATTTGGTCAATTTTCCAAATTTATGTTCTACTAATTACTGATTTATTATTATTTTTGAATTTTTAAATTTAATATTCTAAATAATAATATAATATGCATGATTTAAAAGTACTATCCCTTAATTAAAGATAACTAATAAATTTTTTCAAGCAAAAAAATTTGGGGTTTCTTATTTGCATTAGTTTATCCAAATTATGTTTTGAGAAAAATAAGAAAAGGTGCAAAAAATAATATGGAAATAACTAAAAAAATTAAAATACAATCACTTAGGAATTTCTCCCTACTCATCATCATCACAATCATCATCATCATATCCTTCTTCTTCCATTGTCTTTTCTTCTACTACTATTGATGTTGATGGTGCAGTGGGGTATAATTCAAAGGGTAGGGGTCCAAGAAACACATTATGTTGAATAAGGGAGTCCATCTCATAGCTCCTTAACATCCCAACTGTGGTGGAATTAAAATATACCTGATACTAGTATTATTACATGTGTTGGAGCATAATATTATTTTAGCATTGATATATCTACCACTCAAATCTTATTAATTATTTTCTGAATCCAGCAATAGGAATATGGATTTGATCCACTTAATCCTAGAGGTCTACCATTCAATCTCCTAGAATATTTTGATTTCTAACATGAGACTGATTGGGTTGTATTAGCTGGCCAAATACCTCTCTCTATTCTAAGGAAAAAAAATTGAAGGATTGGATCTTATATCTAGTAAGGGAAGAACTAGGAAAGATCTTCATCTGCCCTGGGTTTTCTATGGCTCTATCTCCTAAACACAATTCCTAAATTTAGTATGTTGACCACCTCACCATGTATTAGTTTGACAGTAGAACTTCATTCCCATTTTCGATAGCGAACTCTTTTTTGATGTAATAATTCAAGATCACCCTATCCTTGATGACTTCATTGATTAATTTACTACATATTAACATTGCAAAAAAAAAAAAAAGTAATGCCAGGCTTTAGACTCTTGGTTAAGGACATATGTGGCGAAATTCACTATCCTATCCCTATTCCATTATATATTTGATCATCTATAAGTTATAAGCCTAAGAATTCTCTCCTAGTCTATAGAAGAGAAAAAAAAAACTCAGGTACTCATGCTTATCGAATTGAGATCAAATTGAAAAGATTGGTTTATTGAAATAGGAATAAGTGGGACCCACTTTCCCCTAACAAAAATAGTTTCATTATGAGGCTACTTTTTATTGGTGAAGAATTCTTGCTTGATTGCAACAATAATAGGTTGGTAATGACCTAATAGGACATCCAAAATTATGTTTACTATAAAGGCTGCTACCAATATCTTGGATTAAGGATACCTGATCTTGGATAATTGTCTTTATGGTTTATACTTTTATTTTATCTCTTCTCATAGTTGCACTTTCAAACCTTCAAGCATAATTGGAGGTTAATCATGATCTTTTTCATCAAGTAACAAGTTATGGAGCCTATTGTTGTGTTTTAAATAAGTTCATACACTAAAAATTGCACACACAACACTAGAGCTTACAAGGTGAAATGAAACAATAAGCCAATTTGCACATATAAAATAATTGTGTATGCTATGTTGAATTAGGTAGCACTTCCATACTAGTAAAATTTAGTCATAGTAGTACAAGTACTGCAACACTAAATTTGAATGGCATTGCGGGGCTACACTTTGGAGCTTGTGATAATAAGGTGCTTGTGATAATAGGCTTTTTTACATTCCCATTTTTGTGGTGGTGATATATATTATCATAGTGAGACTCAAAGAGACCAGTTCCACCGTGCCTCAGTTGCCTTAATGTTGACTTTAACTTGGTGTTGTGGTGTTAAGTTTTATATTGTGTTACTATTGTGGTTTTCCAACCTCTGAGAACTCAATGCTAAGGTTCTACATTTACAAAATAATGGTGTGATGAGGGTAATATAAAATTATAATGTTGTGTTCCTTCATTACTATAGCACTATTTAAAGTTATATTTTTTTTTCTAAATTTAAATATCATTGCAGTGCTCTAAAGATTCAGCTATATAGTATTGGGCTAATTTTTTCTTTCATGTTCTACACACAAAGATAAAGTATACCACATGATTCATAGCTTACAAATGAACACAAATCACACCTAATCAAAGTAACTTCTAATTTCAACATGAGTGTCAATCACACATACAATCTACCCTAACTAATGCAACAAATATATATTATTATTATTTATGATGCCTCTTAAGCAAAGCAAAGTTTAATGTCTTCAGCTTGAATTTGCCTCTCTTTTATGTAGAATGAACCAACTCCATTAAACTACTAAGGAGATCTAAGCCCCTTCTTAAGTATGGTTTTAATCTTTAACACTTTACTTTAAAAATTTGGGCGGTATTGCTATGATTTATATCTACATCACCATAAGCATACACCTTAAAAATAGTAAATGGTCCTTACCACCTAGACATTAGCTTCATAGGAAATAATTTTAATCTTTAACTATATAAAAGCAATTCCTTTCTTGGCTTAAATTCCTTCCTTACAAGCTTACAATCTTTCCATTTTATAATGTTCTCCTTATATAACTAAGCATTTTCATAAGCATCATTTCTAAAATTTTCCAACTCACTCAACTGTATTAGCCTTTTTGCCTAACCATTCTTAAGATTATATTAAAATTCTTTTACTGCCCTAAATGTTTTATGCTCTAACTCTAAGGGTTAGTGGAAAGCTTCTCCAAAGACCACACTAAAGCGAGACATTCTGATTGGGATTTAAAAATTTTCTTGTAAGTCCAAAGTGCATTGCATAATCTCAATGGCCAATCCTTCTTATATGGAATCACAACTTTATTTAAAATACTCTTAATCACCTTATTACTTATTTAAGCCTTGCTATAGGTTTGGGGGTGATAAATAATTACTATCCTATGTTTAATGCAATTTTTCTTTTAAATTAAACTCTCCACTCTCTTATTTATGAAAGTGAATCCCCAATCACTAATGATAACTCATTGTACACCAAATACCCTTACTTCTTTAAAATTTAAATCACTATTGGAGCATTAGTTTTTGGTATGGACACTCTCTCAATCCATTTGGGGATATAATCAACTATAATCAGTACATAAAAACCTTTTAGTTAAATATAAAGTCCAGAAGCTTTTCTCTGCCATTCTTTTTGGTATTAAAAATTTGTGTGGCTATTCCTTTGTGGTGCAAAATTTTGGATTGTTGATCCCAAGTTGGTTTACAAGATCAAGTCTAAATCTCCCTTTTTTTAATTAAACATGGATAGAGTTGTTAATAACATGGGTTGTAGTTTTTGTAGTATTATTAGGGACTCTTTTGGTAATACTATTAAGTCTTTGGCTAGTTCTTGAAAAAGGTATCTTGTTATTTGTGCTAAACTTTTTGTTATTTATAATAGCCTTAAGTTGTACTCTTCTCTTGTTATTTAGAACTTTTGGACTGAAGTGGATGCTACATTGATCCTTCATTACTTGAAGGATTTTGATACTCATATTTGTTGTCCTAATATTTTTTATCTTCTCTATGATATTAAGTAGCTTCTATCTCTTTTTAGTTTTCAATTTTCTCACATCCTTATGGAGGGGAATGCTTGTGTTGATTGATTTGCTAACTATGGTTGTACTCTTAGCTCCTTCATGGAATTCACTTACAACCCTTTACATGTAACCATGAAAACTTATTATGAAGGATAAAACTAGGCTCATTTATGTTAAAACTTAACATCACTGGTTGTGTTTCGCTTCCTGGGTGGTCTGTTTTCCCATTTCTTAGTGATTATCCTTTCATGTTGATTTTGTTTTTCTAGGTCTCATTTTCAAGGTGTTTGTGTTTAGTTTTTTTGTCTTTCCCTATGGTTTTTGATGCATCCTGCCTTCTTTTCTTCTCAGCCCAACTTTCTCAACTATTTTTTTTTTTTCTAATTTTCTTCTTATCTAACTGTACTGGTTGGGTTATTGTCAGATGTGATTGTAAGGTGTTGGTTCCTGAAATTACACTAGATTGCTGCTCATCTCATCCTTTATTGGCTTTTGGTTGGAATTCTGCCTCTTATTGTGGCTCTTTTTTAATCATAGCTTTGGGCTCTATGTGGTTTTTCCTTAATGTTATTTTGATTTTCTTGTGGCTGCTATTTCTATCTTCCTCCATATGTTATTCTGATGTTCATCTAAGATTATTTTGATATTTGAGTGTTTGAGAATTCTCTGAATATGATTTCTATTAGTTGCATTCTGGTGCATGTTTATGATTTTATTAAGGTTTGGTTTGTTATCCTCTCATGGTTAAGTGGATGACCCGTTGTTTTTCTTCTTTACTGTTACTACCTGCTATTGCCGGGTTGGTTATAGATTGGTTAGGAGTGGCAGTTTAGTTATTTTCATGATTGCTTAGATGATACTACATTCCTAGGCTGGATATGTCCAACATCTCTCAATTATTTTGATTATTTCTTAATCCAATTTTTTTCAATTTAACTTAACTTCTTCTTTTTTTTGGTTTATTGAGGCATGCAATCTATGTTTTATTCTATACCATGATGGTGGTTTCTTTCAAATCTAATCAGTTCGGGTATTCACCTGGTTCTGTTTTTTTCATTTTTCTTTTTTTTTGCGGCATCGCCTTTAGGCGGTTTTAATCAAATTGCCTCGGGCAGTTTTGGAAAACTGCCTGGAGGCATTTTTTTTTTTAGAGAATGTGAGAGGTGTTTTTTTTTTTTCATAACTACCAAAACCTCCCCTCACACCTGTAAATACCCCCCCTGGGGTATGAAAAATTCACACCTTCTCTTCTCCCTCTATTCTTACAATTGAGGCTTTCCCTTGGTCCTCCAAGGCACCTCTCTTTGCAAGGAAGTCCGGAGATCTACCCTATTTCCCCCAACACCATTAAGAGAAATGTCAAGTGATCGCCTTCCACCAAGATATCCTGCGATCCGGGGAGACCCCATCGCACCGTATGATTGTGAATGGAGGCCAAATAAGGACGGGGGGTTAAATGAGACAACATCGACTATTACAAGTGACTTTTTGATTCTTTTCTGCAAGAATTTCCATTTCTCGAATGATGTGAAGACGATTGTTCCTAAGAGGTCTGATCGGGCTAGCCTTCCTCCTATTGGGTACTGACCGTTTCTGAGACTCACTTGCGAGCGGGGTTATGCTTTCCACTTCCTGCTAAGTTGATCAAAGTATTATAGCGGTGTGGGGTGAACCTATCCTAATTTTTATTCAGAGCGATGTCGATGACTATGGGATTAATTGCACTCTTCAGGGATCGAGGAGCTACTCTGACGCCTGAGCTCCTTTCACGAATGGGTTAATTTACCAGTGACACTCATGGGCGTGTACTTGATGTTTATGTGGATATATATAATCTTATATGATTTAATAGAAAATTATTTGTATTTTTATCTGGATTAAACATTTCAGTGTCTTTATCCAACTCGAGTGAATTTTATTTATGCTTGTTTAAGGTACTCAACTTATCTGAGGATTTTAGTTAATGCATTCCAACTTGTGTGGAGGAGTTTAGGAAAATCTACTTATGATATACGACCTATCCGAGGTTATATGTCAGATCTCTGCTTAATGGTGTTAACCTATGTAGACGAGGTTGAAAGAATCCACCAAGGATGTGTGACCTATTCGAGGTTGTATGTCAGAGCCCCTTTCGATGACGTTAACCTGTGTGGAAGAGTTTGAGAGAATCCACCAAGGATGTAAGACCTATCCGAGATTGTATGTTAGAGCCCCATTTGATGACATTAACTTGTGTGGAAGAGGTCGAGAGAATCCACCAAGGATGTAAGACCTATTCGAGGCTGTATGTTAGAGCCCTGCTCGATGACGTTAACCTATGTGGAAGAGGTCGAAAGAATCCATCAAGGATGTAAGATCTATCCGAGAATATATGTCAGAGCCCCGCTCGATGATATTAACCTGTGTGGAAGAGGTCGAGAGAATCCACCAAGGATGTAGGACCTATCCGAGGTTGTTTGCCAGAGTCTTCCTGATGGCCTTAACCTGTGTGGAAGAGGTCGGGAGAATCCACCAATGATATAAAACCTATCCAAGGTTGTATGTTAGAGCCCCGCTTGATGATGTTAACATGTGTGGAAGAGGTTGAAAGAATACACCAAGGATTTAAGACCTATCCAAGGTTATATGTCCGAGCCCAGCTCGATGACGTTAACCTGTGTGGAAGAGGTCGAGAGAATCCACCAAGGATGTAAGACCTATCCGAGGTTATTTGCCAGAGTCTTCCTGATGGCCTTATCCTGTCAAGAGAATCCCCTGGGATTGATCATCTGGTGACTGAGCTATAATAATGATTGTGTGTTACTCGAATCAAGGATATTGAAGTTCAGAACTTGTGAAAATTTATCAATACAATTGAACAAGGCAATAATATAACTCTATGAAGGAACATAGTTTTATTATATTAAACAAATGCATACATCCCTGATGTAACTTAGGGATAAAGAAACCACAACAAACAACAACAAGAATGTTCAATATCGAAGACCTATAAAATTGAAGACATAATACTGAAGACATATAATACTTAAAATAAGTAGCACTACTGGGCTCTATTGATAGTACTTGCAAAGATTATCTATACTCTAGGTTTGAGGAAGCATCTTTCCCTCAGCATCTTTCAATTTGAAAGTCCCGGATTTCACCACAGCTGCTACTAAGTATGGTCCCTCCCAGAGCGGGGAGAGTTTATTTCATTGAGGGCCTTTTCCTGTAACCTCAATGCTGCACAGAACTAGATCTCCAACTGATATAGGTTATGGTTTCATCATTCGGTTATAGTGACGGACAACTCTCTAGTGATATGCGGTAACCTTAAGCATCGCATTATCCCTTGCTTTTGGAAGGAGGTCTAGGCTATACTTAAGTTTTTCGTCGTTGCCGTTGAAATCAAAAGTTTGAACCCTATGACTTGGGACTCCAATGTCAACGGGAATAACAACTTCTGTGCCAAAGCAGAGATTATACAGGGTTTATCCTATTGGAGTTCTTGTGATGGTATGATAGGCCTAGAGGGCATTTGGGAGCTCATCAACCCATTACCCCCCAGCCTTCTCCAGTCGTGTCTTCAATCCCTTCAAAATAGTCCGATTAGTGAAATTCGTTTGTCCATTGGTTTGAGGATGGGCTACAGCCGTGTGTACTAGCTGAATATAGTGATCTTGGCAAAATGTGGTGAAGACCTTTCCTGTGAAATGCGTTCCATTATCGGTGATAACTTTTGCAGGAATGCCAAAATGACATAATTTGTTCTTTCATAGGAATTATTTGGCATTTGCTTCGGTGATTTTTGCAGAGGTTCTGCCTCCACCCACTTTGTGAAATAGTCTACAGCCAAGATAATGAACTTTCGTTGACCCGTGGCTATAAGAAAAGGTCCTACTATGTCAATCCCCAATTGAGCAAAAAGCCAGGGACTATGTAATGTTGAGATATTTATGGCAGACAAATAAGTGAGGTTGGCATGTAGCTAATAACTGTTATATTTTTACACGAGCTCTAACACATCCTACTTCATTGTTGGCTAGTAAAACCCCTGTCTCAGGATCTTTTGGGCTATCGCCCTTCGGCCGAAATGTTCTCCGCAAATGCCTTAATGTATTTCTCGGAGTATATATTTTGCCTCTAAAGGAGGAAGACATTTGAGGTATGGCCATGTGAAAGATTGTTTGTATAACTCTCCATTAATAATGATGAAGTTTGGTGCTTGCCTCCGAAGTCGTACTGCCACTGTCGGGTCTTTAGGAAGAACATTCTCTTGTAGGAAAGTGAGAATGGGGTCGATCTAAGAAGCTTCTTTTAATTTATCTATTGATTGAATTACCCATGGGCCTTAAACGCTCAGAAAGTGGATCTCCTCAATATATTTTCTTCTAAAAAAATCTCCTATCTTAGAAGTGGCTAGCTTGGAGAGAGAGTATGCCCTTATGTTCTGCTCCCGAAGGATATGGATGATCGGATACTTCATTATTTGGGCCAACAAGAATTTAACTATCTGAAAATACTAGTCCAATAATGGATGGCGGGCATCGAATTCTCCCTCCACATGAGAGGCGACTAATTGGGAATCAGTGTGAGCCACCAAGTCCTATACTTCGCAATCAGTTGCCAGCCTCAATATGATGATCAGAGCTTCATATTTGGAGATGTTGTTTATTGCCGGGAACTTTAATCTAAGCCCGTATTCGAGTGTAGCTTTTTATGGGGAGATTAACAAGATCCCAGCACCAGCACCGGAATTCCTAGAAGCTCCATCGACATATAAGGTCCAGCATGAGGAGGAAGGAGACACATCTAGCAGTTCATTGGAGGTATGATTAGTACATTCGACCACAAAATCGGCAAGCAATTGTGACTTGATGTCGGGTCTAGGTAGAAACTGGATATCAAATTCTCCAAACTCCACTAAACATTTGATCAATCTTCCAGATGCCTCGGGCTTTTGGAGAATACTTTTCAATGGTAGATTTGTATAGAACCCGATCGTATGTGCATGGAAATAAGGGTGTAATTTTTTAGCTGAGAAGACTAACGCCAAGGCTGTTTTATCTGCTAATTGATAGCATGTTTCTGTCTCTAAAAGTACCTTGCTAATATAATAGAATGGGTATTGAATAATATCATCTACCTAGACCAAGACCGAGCTTATAGCTTGGGTGGAGATAGCCATATACATATACAAAATTTCTCCTAGAATTGGCTTCTAAAACAGTGGCGGCGAGGCTAGATAAGCTCAAAGTTGTTTGAAAGCCTCTTGGCATTCGTTAGTCCACTGAAATCCTGCGCTACGAGCACCTCTGAGAACTTTGAAGAAGGACAGATATGTCACGACCCAACCTGACCGGGATGGATCCCACTCGCATCGGGCCGCGACGGAACTTAAACTTGAAATCCAGGATCCGGCTTTGGAATTTGCTTCAGAACTTTCTTCCAAATATTACACATACAGAACACAGAGCTACTATAAACATCCAAACACAGAACAGTTCATCTATCTTTTCTTTCATCAAAATAATCATATACAGATACAGTACATGGCTTACAGACAGAAAGAACATAACAGAATAGATAAGCCATGACTGTACAAAAATCAAAAGTACAAAATACCTAATCACTGATCAGACTCTGAACTTCTAATCCAAGACTTCCTTCCCTTTCCCAGAACCTGAAAACCATGCAGAAAACAAGGATGAGCTAACAGCTCAGCAAGACATCACTCACAAATCAAAATCCTCAGAAATCCACATCAAAAAATACATCAGAAAAGTATCCGCACAGAATTCGAACAATCGTACAAAAATCGCACAACAGACAGAACAGATAGCAGCTCAATCAGAAATCAAACATCGAATACGAAAAACTGAATTCACATCAAATCGGAAATCATAAAGCTTTCATGTCACCGAGTAGACAGAATCATATGGAATAATCAGAGATCAAATATTTCACAGAACAGATTCAGATATCAGATTTCAGATGTCCCTGACACAGACAGAATCTCGATGGATTCTTGTCCCTTATGCCTCCCTTTCCTGACACAGACAGAATCTCAACGGATTCTGGCCCCTTATGTCTCCCGTTGTGCTTATAGCACCAGAACAAAACAGATATCAGAGGTTCCAAAATATTTTCAGATTTCAGAGCTCATTTCAGATTTCAGAATTCTCTGACCCAGACAACGGAATCACATAGGATTCCGGCCCCTTATAACTCCCTTCTGATAGCACAAACACACCAAACATTCAAATCATCTTATTTCAGACAATTTAGAAATCGTACGAAAATTCAGCGGCATAACGGCAGTGTACGGAATTTACACAAAATTTACAGATTCAGAAATTTACCAAATTACCACAGAACATTCACAACAATTTTATAAGACTTTTACTGTACTAACAAAATATTTTTCAACATCCTGATAAATTGCAGTTCAATTAAAACACCGCAGAATCTAAAATATCCTGTAAAAATCTTCCAAAAAATTCTCAAAACATCCACAATTATCATCTCAGAAACATACCAAAAGTTACACGGTAAAACCTATGTCAGATGAAAATAATACCAAAAATTTGCTAACGGAAACAAAATTCGGAACAAAAAACACGTCAAAAATCACATTTCTGAAAATTGAGAAAGGCGAAATGTGCCTTACCTCGAGTCGGTCAACTTCTTCATATACGGCGACGGACGAAAACGGACCAGAGTCGACCAAAAATCCTCTTTTTCCTCTTTTCCTTCGATTTTTCTCTCTCCTGGACTTTCTCTCTCTTGAAAACGACACTATTCAGATATTTATTAAATAGGATCGTCCCGGATGATGTTCCCGATCGTCCCGGGACGATCTCCTCTGGACCAGAGCGTGAACCAGATTGTCAAAATTAAATACCAATTTTGTCGTCCCGGGACGAAACCCTCGGGTTTGGTTCATCCCGACTGTTCGTCCCGACACTTCCAGGTTCATACAGACGAACAGACATATTCTTCACAGTTCTGTACAGATCGTCCTGGACGATGTCCCTGATCGTCCCGAATGATCCTGAGAGAAACAGCCTTTACAATCTCCCCAACTTCAGAAAAATGTCATCCTCGTCATTGGCAAACCAAAACTCCGTCAAAACAGATACGGATAGGACTGTCTCATGTCTGACTCCTTCTCCCAAGTTGCTTCCCTAGCTGTTCTGTGCTTCCACTGTACTTTAACCATAGGAATCTGTTTACTTCTCAGTTTTAGTACATCATAAGCTAAAATCTTTTCAGGTTCTTCTTTGTACTGCAATTTCTCCTGAATCTCTACTTCATCAGCAGACAATTTCTTTCTAGAATCAGATATCCACTTTCTCAAAGAGGATACGTGAAAAATATTATGCACATCAGACAGCTGATCGGATAACAACAGTCTATAAGCAGATTTACCAATCCTTTCAAGGATTTCAAAAGGTCCAACATACCTTAGACTTAGCTTGCTCACCTTTCCAAATCTGCTCACACCTTTCATCGGATTGACTTTGACATACACAAAGTCTCCAATCTGAAATTCAACAAACCTGTGCTTTTGATTGTAATACTTTTGTTGTCGATCTTGAGCAGCTTTCAATCTTTCTTTAATCAGATTGATTTTCTTAACAGTTTCATCCATAAAAGTAGCACCCATTTCCTGTCTATCACCCACCTCTGTCAGAGTCAAAGGAGTTCTACACTTCCGGCCATACAAAGCTTCGTAAGGTGCCATACCAATACTAGACTGAAAATTGTTATTATAAGCAAATTCTATCAAAGAAATATGATCTTCCCAGCTTCCTCCAAAATCCAAAACACATAATCTCAAAAGATCTTCCAGTACCTGAATAGTCCTCTCAGACTGTCTGTCAGTCTGCGGATGAAAAGCCGTACTGAAATGTAACTTTGTACCCAATTCTTGCTGAATACCCTTCAAAAGTCTGGAAGTAAATCGTCCATCTCTATCAGATATAATCACCTTTAGCACACCGTACAATCTGACGATTTCTTTCACATATACCTGTGCCAACTTATCCACCGGATCCGTCGTCCTGATCGGAAGAAAGTGTGTAGACTTCGTCAATCGATCCACAATCACCCAATTGGCATCGTGCCCTTGCCTAGATCGAGGGAAACCCATAGAAAAGTCCATCGTTACCTCCTCCCACTTCCACTCAGGAATAGGCAACGACTGCAAAAGACCTCCTGGTTGTTGATGCTCTGCCTTCACCAACTGACACGCTTCGCATTTCGCAACAAAATCTGCTACATCCTTTTTCATTCCAGACCACCAGAACAAACTCTTCATATCTCCATACATCTTACCACTTCTCAGATGTATCGTATAGCCTAAATGGTGAGATTCGTACATAATCTCTTTCCTCAAATCTCCAAACACAGGAATCCACAGTCTATTCTTGCAAAAGATAATACCAGAATCAGAAATTTGTAGTTCAGGTTTCTTACTAGATTCAATCTAAGCAATCAACCTCAAGTAATTAGAATCTGACTTCTGAGCTTCTTGAATCCTTTCTTCCAGAAAAGACTGAATATTCATCTGAGTCAAAACAACAGAATCCGGACCAGTAGAGGAAATCACCTCTAGCTGTAACCTCTCCATATCTCGTATCAGATAATCATCAGAAGTGAGCTGAATACCTGATAATCCAGAAGACTTCCTGCTCAAAGCATTGGCTACCACATTAGCCTTACCAGGCTGATACTGAATCGTCAGGTCGTAGTCCTTGATCAACTAAAGCCATCTTCTTTGCCTCAGATTCAGATCCTTCTGAGTGAATATGTATTTCAAGCTCTTATGATCCGTAAAGATCTCACATCTGACGCCATACAAATAGTAACACCAAATCTTCAAAGCAAAAACAACTGCAGCCAATTCAAAATCATGTGTCGGGTAATTCTTTTCATGTGGTTTCAACTGTCTCGAAGCATAAGTAATTACCCTACCATGCTGCATCAGAACACAGCCCAAACCTCTCAGTGAAGCATCACTAAACACCTAAAATCCTTCCGTACCTGACGGAAGTGCTAACACTGGAGGAGACGTCAAATAATCCTTCAACTTCTGAAAACTAGCCTCACACTCCGGAGTCCAAACAAAAGCTACTGACTTTTCAGTCAGTCTCGTCAGAGGCGTAGAAATCTGGGAAAATCCTTTCACAATTTTTCTATAATATCTAGCCATGCCTAAGAAACTATGTACCTCAAATACCGTAGTAGGCCTTGGTCAATCAGCAATAGCTTGAATCTTCTGGGGATCCACAGAAATACCTTCTCCGCTCACCACATGCCCCAAAAAAGAAATGCTCTTCAACCAGAACTCACATTTAGAAAACTTAGCATACAACTGATGCTACCTCAAAGTCTCCAACATAATGCTCAAATGTCTGGCAAGATCTTCTTCAGAAGCAGAATACACTAGAATATCAATTATGAAGACGATCACAAACTGATCCAGATACTCCTTGAACACTCTGTTCACTAGATCCATGAAAATAGCTGGTGCGTTGGTTACCCCAAAAGGCATAACCAAAAACTCGTAGTGTCCGTACTGAGTACTGAAAGCTATTTTCAACACGTCAGCTTCCTTCACCTTCACCTGATAATATCCAGATCTCAAATCAATCTTTGAAAATACAGAAGAACCAGAAAGCTTATCAAACAAGTCATCAATCCGTGGTAATGAATACTTGTTCTTGATTGTGACCTTATTCAAATCTCTGTAATCAACACATATACGGAGTGTTCCGTCCTTCTTCTTCACAAACAGTACAGGTGCTCCCCAAGGAGAAACACTAGGACGAACAAATCCTCTATCCACCAACTCCTGGAGCTGAACTTTCAACTCAGAAAGTTCCTTCGGTGCCATCCTATACGGAGCTTTAGATACTGGAGTTGTACCCGAAAAAACATCAATACAGAACTCAACATCTCTATCCGGAGGTAAACCCACCAACTCCTCAGGAAATACATCAGAAAACTCCTGTACAACCAGAATATCAGAAGAGAACCCACATCTATGTTCATATCCCGTATAGAAGCCAAAAATACCGGGCAACCCTTCTTCCACATTCTTCTAACTTCCAACACAGAAATCAGACAGGATAGAACACCTCGTAATCCTTGGAATACACATCTCTCACTATCCATGAGCAAGCTCACTAACTTCTTCAAATAGCCAATCTGAGCCTCATAAAGACTCAGCCAATCCATACCCAAAATGATATCATAAGAAGAGATAGGCAACAGAATCAAACTTGATTTCTACTTCTTGCCAGAAATATCAATCTCACAAAAACAAAACTTTCGAGCAATCAAATTGCTTCCAGCCGGTAAAATAACAGAAAGAGAAACCGGTAGCAAAATAGAATCCAGATGCAAAGCATCAAAACAACGCTCGGACAAAAACGAATGACTGGCTCCAGAATCAAAAAAAACTCGACATGGATGTTCAGAAATATAAATTGTACCTGTCATCACATCCAGAGCATCATGCGCCTCCTGCTGACTCAAACTGTACACACGAGGCTGAACTGGAGCTGGAGCTACTGAACCACTAGACTCCCTCTGACTACCAGTAGGTGGTCTCCGTGCCACAGAACTAGATCCATCACCTTTACAAGAGGATCCTTCAGTCATAGTGCGTGGAGGAACAGTCCTCGGTCGTCCTGCTGAACCAATATGTCTACTATCAGATCGGAACTCAGATAATCTATCAAATCCAGCCTATGGACACTCTGCAATCCAATGTCCTGGCTGACCACATCTGAAACACTGACCAGTCATCCAGTAGAACTGGCCAAAATATCATCGTCCACAACTTTGGCATACAGGTGCCCCACTGATAGATCCAGAACTGGTCGTACTTCCACTACCAGAAACTATAGTGGATCCCAACTATCCACTCCTCCTGGAGTCTCCGAAAACAAATCTCCTCTTGCTAGAGGAACCACTGCTAGAAGTATCACCCCCGAACCTCTTCCTACTCGCAGTCCACTGCTGCTGAGTAGCCATCAGATCATTCTCTACCAAATGAGCTCTCTCCATAAGCTCAGAGAAATCAGAAATGTGAAATGGTACTAGGGGCTGCCTCAGACTATCTCGTAGTCCCCTCATAAATCGATAGCACTTCTCAGTAGAACTACTCACCAACTGCGGAGCATATCGGGCTAAGGTAGTAAACTCAGCCTCATACTGCATCACAGTCCTTCTCCCCTGAACAAGTCTCAGAAAAGTCTCCTTCATCTGCTGTCATGTAGAAGGAGGTATAAACCACGATCAGAATTCCTCAGAAAATTCTTCCCAAGTAATCAATGAATTTAGCTTCCCTTGGAATTTCGTCTCCTGCTGGCCTATCCACCAGCGCTCTGCTTCCCCATCCAATAGAAAAACTTCCAACGGTACTTTCCTGTCCGGCGGACACTCCATACCGTCAAAATTCTTCTCCAACCTCCTCAAATACTCTTCAACTGCTATGGGCTCAACAGTGCCCTCAAACCTCGGAGGTTTCAATCTCAGAAATAATTGTAGATGTTTATCTATATCCTCAGATCGAACAGTAGAGGCTCTACTCTGAGTCTTGCTCATCATCTGGGCAATCAATGCAGTAAACTGAGAAAGTGTATCAGAACCGACCACTGGGATAGTACTGCCCACTGGAGCTGCCTGACTAGCACTCTGCCCATCTGTCATATCTGGGTCTGGCAGATCCATGATCACATAGAAAACTAAGCACAAAAGCAACACAATAAAAATCCAGACAAACCAGAACTACCCCAGATAGACTCTCAGATCACTTCCTATAGCTCTGTCTTACAATCCAAATTCCAAAACCATTACTTTGATACCACTAAAGTTTGTCACGACCCAACCCGACCGGGACGGATCCCACTCGCATCGGGCCGTGACAGAACTTAAACTTGAAATCCAGAATCCGGATTTGGAATTTGCTTCAGAACTATTTTCCAAATATTACACATACAGAACACAGAACTATTATAAACATCCAAACACAGAATAGTTCATCTATTTTTTCTTTCATCAAAATAATCATATATAGATACAGTACATGACTTACAGATAGAAAGAACAGAACAGAACAGATAAGCCATGACTATACAAAAATTAAAAGTACAAAATACCTAATCACTGATAAGACTCTAAACTTCTAATCCAAGACTTCCTTCCCTTTCCCAGAACCTGAAAACCATACAGAAAATAAGGATGAGCTAACAGCTCAGCAAGACATCACTCACAAATCAAAATCCTCAGAAATCCACATCAGAAAATACATCAGAAAGTATCCGTACAGAATTCGAACAATCGTACAGAAATCGCACAACATACAGAACAGATAGCAGCTCAATCAGAAATCAAACATCGGATACGAAAAACTGAAATCACATTAAATCGGATATCATAAAGCTTTTATGTCACCGAGCAGGCAGAATCATACGGAATAATTAAAGATCAAATACTTCACAGAACAGATTCAGATATCAGATTTTAAATGTCCCTGACACAGACAGAATCTCGATGGATTCTGGCCCCTTATGCCTCCCTTTCCTGACACAGACAGAATCTCAACGGATTCTGGCCCCTTATGTCTTCCGTTGTGCTTATAGCACCAGAACAGAACAGATATCAGAGGTTTCGGAACATTTTTAGATTTCAGAGCTCATTTCAGATTTCAGGATTCCCTGACCCAGACAACGGAATCACATAGGATTCCGACCCCTTATAACTCCCTTATGATAGCACAAACACACCAAACATTCAAATCATCTTATTTTAGACAATTCATAAATCGTAAGAAAATTCAGCGGCATAATGGCAGTGTACGGAACTTACACAAAATTCACAGATTCAAAAATTTACCAAAGTACCACAGAACATTCACAACAAAATTATAAGACTTTTACTATACTGACAAAACATTTTTCAACATCCTGATAAATTGCAGTTCAATTAAAACACCACAGAATTCAAAATATTCAGTAAAAATCTTCCAGAAAATACTCAAAACGTGCACAATTATCATCTCAGAAACATACCAAAAGTTACGCGGTAAAACCTTTGTCAGACGAAAATAATACCAGAAATTCGCTAACGGAAATAAAATTCGGAACAGAAAATGCGTCAAAAATCTCATTTCTGAAAATTAAGAAAGGCGAAATGTGCCTTACCTCGAGTCGGTCAACTTCTTCAACTACGGCGACGAACGAAAATGGACCAGAGTCGCCCAAAAATCCTCTTTTTCCTCTTTTCCATCGGTTTTTCTCTCTCCTAGACTTTCTCTCTCTTCAAAACGACACTATTCATATATTTATTAAACAAGATCGTCCCGGACGATGTCCCCGATCGTCCCGGGACGATCTCCTCTGGACCAGAGCGTGAACCAGATCGTTCATAGGAAATTAAATGCCAATTTCGTCGTCCCGGGATGAAACCCTCGAGTTTGGTTCGTCCCGACACTTCCAGGTTTGTACAGACGAACAGACAGATTCTTCACAGTTCTGTACAGATCGTCCTGGATGATGTCCCTGATTGTCCCGGACGATCTTGGGAGAAACAGCCTTTACAAGATATTTGTCTCATGAACGAGCCAGGAAATGAGAGAGTGTCGCAATTTTCATTTAATCTCTAGACTTCCTTGATATTTCTCGGGGGTAGCATGTCCCTTAGGGCCTTCTTCTTCTCCTGGTTTGCCTCAATCCCTCGGTGGGTAACCATAAACCTCAGAAATTTTCCTAAGGCCACTTTAAACGTACATTTGGAGGGGTTGAGGTGTATGTTATAAGATCGAAGAAGGCAGAAGCATTATTCCAAGTTCGAGATATGTTGGAACTTCTCGAGGCTTTTAACTAGCATGTCATCCATATATACGTCCATAGTGCGCTCGATAAGATTCTTAAAAACCTTATTCATCAGGCGTTGGTATGTTGTCCCCATATTCTTGAGCCCGAATGGCATTACTAGGTAGCAGTACAACCCCTTATATGTTTGAAAAGCAGTTGCCTCCTCATCAACAGGATCCATTTGTATTTGATTATATCCGAAATAAGCATCCATGAAGCTTAGCATCTAATGTCCGGAGGTGGCATCAACTAACTTGTCGATACGGGGAAGCGGGAAACTATCCTTTGGGCAGGCTTTGTTGAGATCAGTATAGTCTACGCATATTCTCCAAGCTCCACTTGCCTTTCGAACCATCACGACGTTGGCCAACCAAGCGGGATAGTGTACTTCCCTTATAAATCTTGCGTTTAAAAGCTTATCAACCTCTTGTTAATTGCCAGCTGGCGATCTGGTGCAAAGTTTTGCTTCTTTTGGATCACTGGTTTGTATGTCGGGTTGATCTTGAGGGAGTGCATGATTACTTCAGGATTGATTCTAGGCATATCAGCCAGACTCCATACAAATACATCTTGATTTGTACGTAGAAAGTCTACATACTCCTTCTCTTCATCTTAGAGGAGTGATTCAATCTGTACTGTTCTTGAAGGGTGCTGATCTGATAGAGAGACATAAGTAAGATCTTTTACAGGGGAGGCCCTTTGAGGGATATCTTTATTCTGAAGATCGAAGTCCTCGATACTCAGAGTAACTAATGAGCGTGGTTGAGCCTTCCTAAGATAGCATGATTGTGCTACTTGTTGATCTCCATGTATTGTCCCAATCCCTGATGGGGTAGGAAACTTTAGCTTTAAGTGGGGAATTGAAGCAATAGCCCCAAAGATTATTTGGAGTGGCCTTCCAAAGATCACATTGTAGGCCAATTTTGATTTCACTATAATGAATTGAATAAGATGCTCAACTTGTCTGGGGAATTCTCCAAGTATGAACGGGAGATTGATAATTCCTTCTACCCTTATAAGTCGATTGTTAAACCCGTATAGTGGACTGACAACAGGTTGGCATTTCTCTCTAGATAGGCCAATGTTAAGAAAAGTGGAGTAGAATAGGACATTTACTGAGCTCTCATTATCAACCAAGATTCTTTTAACATTGTAGCATGGATCACCTATTCCCGCGCTAATCACCATTGGATCTTAATGATGGGTCTTTCTTCCTTCTAGATCGAATTCTTCAAAGGTGATAGAGTGATCAGTATGAAGCTCCTTTGTTGGTGGCTCCTTACTCTCCATAATTAGAACTTGGCAAGGCATTGAAGGGCCCCCGATGGTTTTAATTTCGCCCACTATTTGGTGATTGTTTGTCGGCTGTCTTTATTGTTGATTTTGCCCCCCAATCGGACCAACCTCCTCTCGAGCTTGTGGATTCTTAATGAATTGCCGGAGATATTATTATCTGATTAGTCTCTCAATTTCTTCCTTGAGCTACCTCCATGCTTCAATAGTGTGCCCACGGCTGCGGTGGAAGTTGTAATATTGCTCTTGGTTTTCGATGTTGGGCTTCAAAGGGTATGACCATTTCACCCTCTCCTAATCCCAGATAGCCATCAATATATTCGCTCGGGATGTATTAAGTGGCGTGTACTCCTTTTCTTGGCGAGGCTCTCATCGTGACTGTGAGGGTCGAGGAGGAAGATTGTAGTTTCCATTGCTTCTTCCTTTGTGAGGATGGATTCTCCATTCCTGGGGGATTTTTACGCTTCCCAATTTTCTGCTCAAATTATCTCCTATGAGCATTAATGACTTCATCGGCAGAGATTTGGGCCTCTACTCGATGGATTAGATCCACATATGAATGGACTGTTTCTTACATGAGTGTTGAGTAGAAGGGGCCAATGCGAAGCCCTCCAAAAAATACACCTCTAAGTAACTCGGGATTTACCCCTGGAATTTATCGGGCTTCCGTGGAAAATCTTTGAAAGTATTCTTTGAGAGATTCATCCTCATTCTGATGTATCCCTGAAAGATGGGAGGAGTCTTTAACCATTCTTTGATTGGCGACAAATTATTAGATTAATAATTTGGCCAATTTAATGAATAGTGGAATGGACCGGGCGGCCAGCGAATAGAACCACGTCCGAGCTTGCCCTTTAAGGGTGGTAGAAAAAACTTAGCAGGGTAGAGCATCTGGGGCCTGCTGGATATGCATAATGGTGCGGTAGTGATTGATATGCTCGTAGGGGTCTGAAATTCCATCGTAAGAATAAATATTCAGGAGTTTAAATCTTGCTAGAATGGGGTGTCGGAGGACAGCTTCTGTGAAAGGTGATGACTTCTGAAGGTCTCGTTGATGAAGAGATTATCTTATAACTCCTATGGAGAACTCCTCTCGGACTAGCCTCCGTAATTCATGTCATAGGGTATTACGGGGGAGTTAAGTGATGTGTTGTTGGTCTAAGTCCTCGGGGATGTTCGGAGGAATGTGATGATGATGGCCTATGCCTGAAAGATGGGTAGAGCTTGCCATGTCAGTAAGCTCATTTTCTGGATGTGCTGGAGGGCGTATCCTTGGTGGAGAAAGGGGAATCTCGACATGAAGAACATCTTCGAATTCTGGCAGGTCTCGAGGGAGAAGAATATCTTCTTGAGGTGCTAGTACAGGTCCTCGAGTCTCTCATAAGAGTTGAAGGATCTCATTCTGAGACTCTATTTTTCTGATACGCTCTTTCAGGGATGGCCCTGAAGTCCCTTCTCCGGCAGGGTTTCGGCCACCGAGGTGAAAAGGGGAAGACGTCTGTCGTCCTTGATTCAGGGATTGATTCCTAGATTGATATAAATTGGAGCGGGAGGCTCCCATGATGCGATGGCTACGCATGTTGGCCATTGGAGGAGTACTTAAGATAGTAGGATTGATTGTTCCCACAGACGGCACCAAACTATTGTGGGCTAGAATATACGCGGTGATTGAGTTTTAGCTATACGTCTTAGTTTTGCACGGATATCCAGCTCACACACAGAGAACACAAGATTTTTTACATAGAAAACCCTTGAAAGGGGAAAAACCATGAGGCCTAGCCTAGTTGAAAATGATTTCACTAGAATATAAGTCGGTTACAATGGGCTGATTCGCCTCTAAGGGCGATCATATTACAAATAATAACTATATGATAGAAGTCCGGGTGTCAGGTGATGGTTTGGCAGAACTTCGGGCCCCATGTGATGGTCTGACGAAGGTGAGGGCCTTTAACGAAGGTGAGGGTCTCTGGCGAAGGTGAGGGCCTCTGGCAAAGGTGAGGGCCTCTGGCGAAGGTGAGGGCCTCTGGCGAAGGTTAGGGCCTTTGGCGAAGATGAGGGCCTCTGATGGTGGTCTGGCGAAGGTGAGGGCCTCAGGTGGTGGTCTGGCGAAGTTCCGACGGTGGTCCGGCCAAGCTCCGACGGTGGTCTGGCGAGGCTCCGACCGTGGTCCGACGAGGCTCCGTAGGTGGTCCGGCAAGGCTCCGGTGGTGGTCGAGGAGGAGCTTCTTTCTTCTCTTCCTTCTTTTCTTCCTTCTCTTCTCTTCTTCTGTTCTTTCTTGGGTCCCTTTTCAAGAGAAATGAGGGGTCTAATTATAGATCTCTGGAGTGGGCATGGCCTGTAAATAGGTGAGAGATCAAGGGTAAATGGGGAGTGGTTGGATGGACGGCCGAGATTGAATCCCTTGATCATGGACCATTCGTTAGGCATTTGGATGCCTTAATGATTTCGGAATTTAGTTATCTTGGGCTCGTTGGTTTCGCCTCGTCGAGCCGCTCGATTCGACTATAGGCTCGTCATATTTGGAAACCGTATGATAACTCAAATAGTGGTACGAAGCTTCCAACAGTGCTTTGGGTCGTTGATTTGGGCTCATTTGGGCATCGATTGAGTCGAATTTGGTGTCGTTGGGTTCGTATTTTCGAGACGCTCAGTTTGACTATAAATTTGCTGAAATCGGAGTTCAGGTGATCTCGGACTTAATTTTAGAAGTTTCTGGCTTGATTTTTCCTCGAGATTAGTGCCCGATCAAGATAATTTTTTGAGGATATATCAGCTCTTATGTTTTTTTTTTTCTTCTATTTGTTTTGTAGCTCCTTTCAGCATTAGCATGTTAAAGATCCCTCAAAAGTCTGTTAGTTGTTTCAACTAAAAAAGAAGAAAAGAACTTTTTAATTTTCTTTAGATGAATAGAAATGAAAAACTATTAGCTATTTTCATATTGTATACATCTCAATTTTTTTTTTAAATTCAAAATCCTTCATAGTTAAATTTTAATAAATATTTTAAATTAATTTTCTAAATTTTTGTTAGGAATTTCTCTCCGGATTTTATCTCATTTATTATGAAAAAAGTTATGTAAGAATACCATGATTTTAATGCCGCTGAGTTAACGTTGAGATTTATATCATACGATGTATGTGTCTCAGCATAAACGATCAAGAAGAATGCAAGAAGAAGTCCAACAAGCTAAACAGTTAAGCACAATAAATGGTGCATGCTGTTATTAAAACGGAAAAGTGCCAGATATGCGACTTTTATTGCTTTAAAAAACATTGTTAAGCCAGACAATACAAAAAATAGAGACAAAAAATTTTAATCTTTTAAAGTTGAGAAACATATGATTTACTTTTATTTCATATCAACATGTATAATTACAAATCAAACCAATGGAACTGCATTATCTCTTCCCTTGCCATACTTCACATATATTTCCTCCACTCTTGCTCCAAAAGAAATATGTTACGACACTCTCTCTTGCTCGGTGAAATAAAACCCACATGTACAAATCTTTTCCCCAGCCACAATCACGATCTCATTGCACGCCATGCCTCGCAAGAACAAATCTTCGAATCGCTCTCACGGAAGTTTCAAGAATCCTCAACAGCGGCCTCCATCCGATGAACGTTCGCCGCCAGCAAGAAAAACCAAGCCTCCTCTTCGACTGCTGCCTCCATTGCTCGAAAAGCAATGGACGGCGGAGGAGATTTGGGCTCTCATGATCCATGTAGAAAGGAGTGATATGATGAATAGATTCTCAGATACATCGGAATATTGGAATAGTATCACTCCATATTTTCCGAGCTCAAGCGCAGAGAACTTGCGCAAAATGCACTTGTCAATAAAAGGTCTCGAAAGAATCGTCGTTCCGTGGAATGAAGATGAAGTTCAGACGTTGATTGCAAGTGTTTACGGATATATTAAAGAACCGGAGGATACGCCCCAGTGGTGGGGGGAGATCGCCTCGAATCTTCCTCGGAGAACCGCATTGGATTGTCGTGTAGCATACAATACACATGTTTTGTGTATGTGGCTTTCACAGCTGCAGAAGCATGAGATGAGGCAGCCCATAGTTTCGAGTAGTACAAATGATGCCCTGATTGCTTCTTCTGAAAGAACTTCCATAGAACCTCTGAAGTCTAAACAGAAGGAGAAGGAGCAACAGGAAGAGACATTCGACCCTTCAGTTTCGAATAGTACAATGGATGTCGCGGCTACTTTTATGCAAAGAACATCAGAAGTTGCAACTAAGACAATGTCTAAAGCGAAGAAGAAGAAGAAGAAGAAGAAAAAGCAAAAAGAAGAAACAATGGAACACTCTGTCTCGAGTAGTACAATTGATGCCAGGTGTACATTTACTAACAGAGCATCAGAAGTACCGTTAATGACATTATCTAAAGGAAAAGAGAAGCAACAACATGAAGAGGCCTCAGACCAATCATCCCCAAGCATTACATTGGATATTGTGGGAACCTCTTTTGAAAGAACATCAGAAGCAACTCGTAAGATGACTTCTAAAGGCAAAGATAAGCTCCAGAAACAGGAAGAGAAAAGACAACACATATTCGCGAACAGCACAACGTTTCCCGGGAATTCTTCCACTCGAACTCTGGAAAAATTTTCTAAGACAATTTCTAAAGATAACAAGATGCTACAGGAACAAGAAGAGACGTGGAAGCACTTGTTCGCTAATAGTACAATATTTCTCAGGGGTAATTCATTTCAAACTCTAGAAGAATTTTCTAAGACGACGTCTAACGACAAGGAGAAGCATCCGCAACATGATGAAATAAGGCAGCGTTCATTTGAAAGTAGTACAACGTTTCCATGGGGTACTTCCTCTCAAGAAATTCCAGGAGAAATTCCTACGATTACTTTTAAATGCAAGGAGATGGTGCGGAAACACGAGGAGATGAGGCCGCACACATTTAAGGGCGGTACGACTTGTACCGGAGATACTTCTGAAAAAAGATCAAAAGACATTTCTAAGACGACGTTTATAGACAAGGAGAAGCTGCAACAACAGGAAGAAATGAGCCAACATGCATTCTGTGGCAGTACAATGTATCCCGAGCACACTTCTTCTCAAAAAGTTATGGAAGAAATGCGGCAGCACACATTCGTACGTGGTAGGACGTTTCCTGGGGGCACTTCTTCTCAAAGAAGTTTTGTCCAGCCTCTTAAGAACTGGAACCTTGAAGACTATTTTCTATTGATGAAGGTTCTTACATTAAACCTGCACATGGATATTGATAATGCTTGTGCGATGGAGCACATTGCGTCGAGGATTGGGGGAAAAACTGGAGATGAGGTTCGCCATATTATTCTCAAATGGCGTCCTCAGTTGCTCGCTGCACTTGAGAAAGCCGATAGAATTACGGGGTCGTCGTCTGGGAAAAAGGACTTGTAGATTTCTGATTCTACGAAGAATGATTATGCCGGAAATTGTTAGTATCTGTTCCACCTCTGTTGTTCTTGCTTTATAATTTGATGATAAAAGAAAACATTTTAGCTGTGGAAATATTGAATTCTTTGATTAAAATATTTTTCGAGTGGCGATAGCTTCTTTAGCAACTCTCCAAATTTATTTAAGTTGAATCAATATTGTTAATACCTAATTTAAAAGATAATTATTTTACAAGACTTACTAATTGAACTATCTCGAAATATTTTATGAGTCCTAAAAGATGAGAACGTCTCCAAAAACATTATGCAGGATTTTAAACTTAACATTCCTTTGAAGTTTTCTGCATTTTAACCTTTGACTGAGAGTGGCATCACAAATAAATACTTTTATGGATATTATTCATCCTTTTCGCCTATTTTTAAGGAATGCTACCGATCTTTTATATTCTAATAAAAATAACATCCAAGCTTCTTTGGGGAGGCGAATGAAGTCCTCTATGACTTGTAATCAAGACTATCAGCCTATCATCGTTGAACATATCAAATCAAGCGTAGTTCAACATAAATGGAGCAGTAGTCTCAAAGAAAAAGGGACCAAAAATAAATAACAATAAAAGGACAGGGTTGAAATAAAAATTGATATATCATGAAAAATTTATCTTGATCGGGTTTGATTCTCTAGGCAAAATAAAGTTGGAAATTTCAGAAATTTAAAATTAAAATCATCTGAACTAAGAATTCAGCAAACTGGCTGTCGAACTATACATATCAAAAATATGAACCTAACAACATCAAATTCAACTCAATCTGAGTTCCAATGAGTTCAAACCATAAATTCGACATTCTTATAGTCGAATCGGGCGGCTCGACAAGATGAATCCAACAAGCCCGATATCGCTAAATTATGATATCTTTAAAATATTTAAATATCTAGCAAACAGTTCATGATAAGGGAATCAAAATTGGCCGTCCATAAAAACCACTACCAACTTACCTTAGGTTCTTATGTTTTTATTTTCTATTTGTTTTGTAGTTCTTTTGCTCAGTAGCTAGTTAAAGTTCCTTTTAAGGACTTGTAATTCGTCTTTTGATTAACGTGTAAACAGAATAGTAGATTTCAACAAAAAAGTGAAAAAAAAAACTTTTAAATTTTCTTTATATGAATATAAATGAAAACTATTTGCTATTTTAATATTGTATACATGTCAAAGTAAATTTTAAAAAAAATTCAAAATCCTTCATCATTAAATTTTAATAAAATGTTTCTAATCAAATTTCTTATTGTTTGTTATGAATTTCTCTCCGGATTTTATCTCATTTATTATGAAAACAGTTATGTAAGAATACCATTACATTATTTTAATGCAGTTGAGTTAACATTGAGATTTATATTATACGATGTTTGCATCCCAACATAAATATAATAACATGCAAGTCCATTTTAATTTAAACTAGAACAGAATATCCTAAACGTTTTTTTTTATTGCCGAAATAAAACGATCAAGAAGAATGAAAGACGAAGTCCAAGAAGCTAAACCGTTAAGGACAATAAAAGCTGCATGAAAAGTGCCATACATGCGGCTTTTGTTGCTTAAAAAAATATTGTTAAGCCAGACAATTCAAAAAATAGAGACCAAAAAGTTTAATCTTTTAAAGTAGAGCGACATATGATTCACTTTTATTTTAGATCTACTTGTACAATTACAAATCAAACCAAACGGACTGCATTATCTTTTCCATTGCCCTCTTTTACATATATTTCCTCCTCCCTTGCTCAAAAAGAAATATATATTGTGACACTCTCCCCGGCTACGTGAAAGACAACCCTTATGTGCAAATCTTTTCCTCAGCCATGATCACAATCTCCTCACATGCCATGAGTCGCAAGAACAAATCTTCTCGTCACTCTCGTAAAAGTTCCAAAAATCTTCAACAAGCGCTTCAATCCGATGAATGCCCGCTGCCACCTAGAAAAACCAAGCCTTCTCCTCGACTGCTACCTCCAATGCTTGAAAAACAATGGATGGCGGAGGAGATTAGGGCTCTCATTACCCAGACAGAAAGGAGTCTTTTGATGGATAGATTCTCAGATACACCGGAATATTGGAACAATATTTCTCCATATTTTTCATGCTCAAGTGCTGAGAACTTGCGCAAATTACACTTGTCCATAATTGGTCTACAAAGAATCCTCGTTCCGTGGAAGAAAGACGACTTTCAACATTGATTGCATGTGTTTACAAATGTATTAAAAAAATGGAGGATATGCCCCAGTGGTTGTGGGGGGGGGGGGGGGGGGGTCACCTGAAATCTTCCTTTGAGAACCTCGCTGGATTGTCATGTAGCATACAATACAGATGGATTGCCCAAGTTGCTTTTAAAGTCAAAGCAACATGAGATGAGCCAGCCTTTCATCTCGAGTAATACAATTGATGCCATGATTACTTATTATGAATGAACTTCCATAGAACAACCAAAGTCTAAAGACAAGGAGAAGGAGCAATAGGAAGAGAAGCAGGAGCTTTCAGTCCATAACAATGCAATGGATGTCGGGGCTACTTTTACGCAAAGAACATCAGAAGATGCATGTATAATGAAGTTTAATGGGATGAAGAAGAAGAAGAAAAAGAAGAAGAAGAAACAAGATGAAATGATGGAACCCTCAATCCCAAGCGGTACAATTGATGTCGTGAGTCTAAATGCAAATAGAAGCAGAAAAAGGAAGAGACCTCAGACCAATCAGCCCCAAGCATCCGCCCCAAGCATTACAATGGATGCTGTGGGCACCTCTTCTGAATGAACGTCAGAGCAGCTTGTAAGACAACTTCTAAAGGCAAGGACAAGCACTGACATCAAGAAGAGACGAGGCAGCAAATGTTAGTGATCAAACTAGTTATTATTATATATTTCATTTCACGAATTAAGTAGCCAAATGTTCTCATTGTTAGATAATCTATTAAAAGCTTACAATGTGATATTAAATTCTTCATGTTCATTGATCATTTATTTCTATATCATTCTGTATGTCCATCCGCTCAATTTTTATAGACATATACATATCCAAGATGAGAGAGAATAAATTTAAGATTTTAAACTAAGAGTATAAAAGCTACTTGGAATAAAGTAAGAGCCTACTAAGTAATTGAAATATATGGAAGCAATAAAATATCACACCTTATTGAAACATATACAAGAATCTTGCACCTTTATGTCATCAAAATATACATGACTAGGTAAGATGCAAATGAGGGTAGAATGTGTATTATAACAACTTATGATCTACATGATAACATGATGATTGTATATTTATAAAGTGGAGATAAATTGGAGATGTGTGGTTAAATTTTGACAAATCTATCATTTAAATGTACAAATAAGAGATTGATTTTAATTTTTAGTGTACATAAAATAGGTATAAGGGATGCAATTAATTGAATAAAAATAAGGGATCATACTTTTTTGCTAAAAAAGAACCTTATGAGCATAGCCCATGCATGCCAAAAGAGGAGTAACACACACCTGTTGCAAACATGAATTCAAGGATTATAATTTTGATGATAACAAATATTTCTGACATTTCTGTTTCTCTACTATTGTCTTGCCTACTAATATTTCATGTCCACAAGATCAATTACAAATCAAGCCAACCATAGATTGGGTAGATTATGACTGAGTCGGTCAGTAAGTGTAGTTCAAGTGTTTTTACCTTTTCTTGAGTCAAATATAACAAAGTGGATCATGTGATAAGTAACCTTGCACACACACACTCAAGATAAATTCTTTATGTTTTAGAGTTTTTTATTTTTGATCATATCATCCAAGATATTCCAAAATCTTCCAAGATGACCAGTTAAAAATAGAAACCTTAATTAGGGCATCCTTATTAAGACAGCTGAATTAAGAAAATCATCTTGAATGATATTAACATCGTCCTAGATGATAGGCTCAAATTAAAAAGAATCAGCTGTCAACTCTTTTAGGTATAATTTTATTTTAAGAAATCATACAGGATGATCCCATATCATCTTGGATGACTTATTACAATCATGCCTAAATTAATCTGGTGATAAAAGAAAGCAATTAATGTTTGATTGATCGATCATATCATCCTGGATTATTCGATAAGTTTTACGTTGACTCTCAACTACCTAACGCAATTCTCCACTTTTCTCATGGCTTGGGACCTGACAACAATAGTGTTTTAGTCTGTATTGTTTGTATTTTTCTTTTCCTCTATATAGCCTTTCATGTAGCCCTCGAAACTCTATAAATAAAAAGTGATGAGGAACAATTTGAAACCTTTAAACCTTGGATCTTTTTATCTTTTTGGCCACTGTAGTACAATCTGGTGTCTGAATCCTCCTCAGGCACTTGCCATTAAGAAATCATTCCAAGGAGAGACCCTCAGTAGGAAAGAGGGCGAGAAATAATTTGGTTTTGGAATAAGAAAGACATGTGGTCAAACCTGTCACGTGATCACCAGCATTTTGAGTTGTAGAGCTCACCCATGCACCTGAGGATTTTAAGGATAATAGGGCCACCAACATCGATGATAAAGGAGCTTTTATGTGATACTCGCCCATTGACCTCAAACTTATCCCACCTATGCTCCTCTGAGGGTGTCCATGGCTGAGCTCATAGCGGCCATTTAGAATAAGGAGTTCTTTAGGTGCTTGACACTTATGAAAGCAATGGCCAACACCCACAATACCTCAAGGTATTGAAGTTTCTACATGGATCATGGTCATGACACTAAGGAGTGTTTTCATCTGTGAAGCTTATTAAAAGTTCTCATCAAAGCAGTGAAATTGAAGGAGTTCTCACTCACTAATTCGGGATGATAACAAGGGAAGGCCCTATAGAGGGCAACACAAATGAACTTGTGCCTGCTCGCTTAATGCACGTTAGAGTAGTGCCCGCATCATGAGTGGCGAATGAACAGACTTGCCAATGAGCGTGAAGAATATGCGGGACAAAAGATCAATTTGGTGTCCACCACATGAGCTCTTTCAGCGGACCCCCCCGTCATCCTCAACGAAGAAAATAGGCCACCTTGAGGAAACCCACACAATGATGTTTTTATCGTCTAGCCCTGGTTGCCAACTATCAGATTATCAGTATTCTGATATATATATATATATATATATATATAATATGAAGTTTTATAATCATTATTTTTAAATATATTTTTGATAAGATGAATTTGCTCGCTTCCCAATTTACCCCTATTACAAGAACTCCCTATGGTTTCTCGGGTGATCATTAAGATATTGAAGGAATACTCACTCTACCAGTTACTTGGGGCGATGGTGACCTTTAGTTCACGACAATGGTAAACTCATCATCGACCCCTCGACAACCTATAATGCTATATTATGTAAGCCCGTACTGAATACCATCAGGGTCATGGTTACCATATCACGTTACAATCAAATTCCTAGCAAAAAGAAGGGAGATCATGGTAAGAGGCGGCCTCATCCAGTTGCGCAATTGCTATTTACAAGCGGTATGCAAGGTGGTTACAACCCCAAATGAAGTCCTCTAATTAAATGTAGAGTGATGCCTAGGTTTGGTGATGATGGAAGTAGTTGAAGAAGTGCCCGTCATGGAAGGTGAGTAGGGAAGAACCCTTAGAATCATGGTTTTTTCGGTGAGAAATATATAGGAGCGAGCTCATCCATATCCACTGAAGCGATTTGGATGTCTTCACATTGACGCCCTTAGAAATGTCTGACACCAATAGAGTCTTCTATCATCGACTAAATATACGGAAGGATGCTTGTCATTATTCAAATAGATAATAAGAAATATAGCCGTCTTACTCGCTAAGCCCATCAGAGAAGAGGTAGAGAAGCTCTTGATTGTCGACTTCATCAGAGAGGTCTGGTACCCATATTGGATCTCTAATAGTGATGGTCTAATAAAAGGTGACAAACAAGTGAAGGATGTGTGTGGACTTCATAAACCTAAACTAAGCATGTCTAAAGGATAGCTACCTGCTACTAAGGATCGATGCTCTAGTCAACTCTATAGTTGGCCATCAGTGATAAGTTTCTTGGATGTTTTCTTAGGTACCGTCAAATCAAAATGCATCCAAACGACTATGAGAAGACATGCCCTTTGGGATGAAGAATATGAGGGTGAATTATCAGTGGATGATGGATAAGATTTTTAAGGACCAGAATAAGAGAAATATTGAGGTCTATGTTGATGATCTCCTATTAAAAAGCAAGTCACCCAAATATCACATTCATGATCTGATGAAAACATTTTCCACTCTAAAAAAATATAACATGAGGCTCAATTCTTTGAAGTGCACCTTTAGAGCGGCATCTGACAAATTCATGGAATTTCTTTTTACACCATAAGGCATCAAGGTCAACCTCGACAAGGTGAGATCTGTTGAGTCTAGTAATTAGGTTGTTAAGCCTAAGTGAATATCCCAAGGCTACCAAGAGGGGGGGTGAATTGGTAGTTTAAAAATTTAAGTCCTCTTTTAAAATTAAGTTGAACCGAAATAAAATTGTTTCTTTTAGATTTTTATAGAAAATATTTTTCAACCACAGAGTTTTTAAAACTAAAATTAAAATATGGAAATGTAAAAACAGTAAAGTAAATGACACCAGATTTATAGTGGTTCGGTCTAAAACCAGACCTACATCCACTCCCCAGAGGCACCCTCTGAGTATTGCACTAATACCAATAGTGACTCTCATTTTGCACCCACAGCAAGGCGGAGAAGCCTTTACAACACACTCTTTTCACCACTCCCAGGTGCGGAAGAGAACCATCGTCTTTTTACACTATCCCCAGTGTTGGCAGAGAACTGTCGTCCTTTCACACTCTCCTAGTGTGGGCAGAGAACCCTTCGGCTATTTACACTCTCCAAGTGTAGGCAGCGAACCCTTCGGCTATTTACACTCTCCAAGTGTAGGCAGCGAACCCTTCGGCTATTCACACTCTCCAAGTGTAGGCAGCGAACCCTTCAGCTATTCACACTCTCCAAGTGTAGGCAGCGAACCCTTCGTCTGTTCACACTCTCAAAGTGTCGGCAGAGAACCGGATCTCCTTGACAGATCTTCTCACAAGAATCTAGAAGGAAGAAGGAAAAGAGTGAAGTAATCCCAATTCACAAGTAGAGACTCTTACCTTTGAAATCCAAGTGAAGCCTTCTCGCTCCAATGGTAGGAATCCTCCTTTTAATGCTCTCTTCCACTCTCTCCTTGGCTATTCTCTCAAGAGGCACGAAGATCAAATGACAAAAAGATTGGGTGGCAGTGAAATTTGGACTATTTATACAAAAGACAAGAAAAACCGCCCAAATACTACAAGTATTCAATTCTGTACGCAGTGGATCGTCCCGTACGATCGTGGATCGTCCTGGACGATTTTACTTAAACAATTTGAAACGACCTTATTTGTATATGTGTACGAAAATGACTTCGTACAGCTGATCGTCCGGTACGAACTAGGTTCGTCCAGTACGAACGGTTAATACTAGGTCGGTTCTAGAAACTGTTGAAAATCGTTCTAAGTCGGTTAATTATTTGGACGAAAATATATTCGTCTAGACAAAAATTTTACAGAGGACCGATTGTCCTGGACAATTATTTATTTCGTCTGGACAAAAATTTTCCAGAGGACCAATCGCCATAGATGATAATTTAATTTCATCTGGACGAAAATTTTCTAGAGACTAGATTGTCCTAGACGATTATTAATTTCGTCTGGATGAAAATTTTCCAGAGGACCAATCGCCATTGACGATAATTTAATTTCGTCTGGACAAAATTTTTACAGAGAACCAATCGTCCTAGACGATTGTAAAGTCGTCCTGGACGAATGGACTTAGAAAAATTTTGAAGCAAGTTCCTATTCGTTCCATGTGCTCAATAGGAGATAACTATCTGATCGTCCTGTACGAATGGATATCGTCCAGTACGATCAGTATAAATTTTTTATGATCTCCTTATGTGTGTGTATGTTTTTATTCACTCAATTACAATCACTCCCTTTTTGTTGATGGCAAAACAATTATTGCTTATATAGTTTCAATTTAAATAAATCTCCTATCTCCTAAACTCCCCCTGAATTGATGAATTCATGAAAATAAGGAGGCATTTTGAAGCAAAGAACAATATTTTTATTTTTCAAAAATTTTTAACACAAACAATCACAAAGTCAAACACACAAAATCAAAATGCAAACAAAATAATCAAAACTAAACAAATCATACAAACACAATAATTTCTCCTCCTTTTTTACAACAATAAAAAGTGAAAAAGAAATAGACGAGAAATGTAAGTAATTATATGAAATTCATTTGAAAATTTAATCTAAATGGTGATTAGTATAAGGTATGCAATCTAAAACTAATGACATTAGGTAAATCATAAAAATTCATAGAATTTAAGAAGTGATATAACATTGTAAGTAAGAAGAATTTATCAAAAATATGATTCAATTTAGACATTTGAATATAGAAAATCATTACAAGAGAGATGTATAAAAATTCTATATTTCAAAGTTCAATAGAATATAAATGAACATAAGATCAATTTGAATTAAGAGATTGAAAGAATTTGGAAAGAAGAGAATTACCACAAGTGGCGCTTTGCGCATCTTTTTCAAAAAATTTTGGCATATTTTTGTGCATCTTTTGACATTGGGCTAATTTTGTGTCTCTTTTTCATATTTGCGAAGCGCATTTCTTTTGATTTTTTATACTTTTTGTACAATTTTCAAGAGTAATTGATACCAAATCTTTCCAAAATCAATAATCTAAAATTTCAAATATTTCTAAGTGCATAAATATCACTTGAGCAAAGAAATACAAAATAAAAAAACATCTAAATTGTAATAATAATATTAACTTTTATGTAGTCTAAATGAATAGACATGAATTTAAAAGTTCTAATTATAACAAGTTATAAACAACTTTTAAATTTAGAAAGACTAGATTTTCTAATGTAATTAATCTCAAATTACAATCTAATTTAAGCACAATTAAGATTAAATAAGACTAATGAAATTCATAAAAATTAACCACATTCCAAAACAAACTAATTTTGAATCAAGTACAACATGCATTAATATTAATGAAAAGGATTACATATTCATTTCATAATATTAAAACAACTAAGAAAATACACTGAACTTTTTAATAAAGATAAACTAAAAACAAACACTAAAAATAAAAAGCTAACACAACAAAACATTTAAAAAACAAAACATTTAAAACACAGAAAACAAAGACAAACCATAGACTCCAAAATAAACTCATTCAAAACACTCAAAAAATCACAAAAATCAAAACAAAAATCAAAGACAAATAACTAAGAAAACATAAATATCAATGTTGCAAAAACAGTTTTATTTAAACATTCAAATCAATAACACCAAGCCTTGTTCTTAATGTTCTGAAGGTATCAAAGGCTAAAGGTTTTGTAAAAATGTCTGCAAGTTGATTTTTAGTTGAAACATGTGTGAGTTCAATTTCTCCCTTGGATACATGATCCCTTATGAAATGATGCCTTATATCAATGTGTTTGGTTCTAGAATGTTGAATAGGATTTTTGAAAATGCAAATAGCACTAGTATTGTCACAATAAATTGGAATAGTGCCTATAGATAATCCTAAATCAATCAACTGTTGTTTTAACCAAAGTACTTGTGCCACACAACTTCCTAATGCAATGTATTCTGCTTCTGCAGTAGATAGGGCTACTGAATTTTGTTTTCTACTGGACCAAGAAACTAATGAATTTCCAATGAATTAACATGTTCCAGAAGTGCTTTTCCTATCCACTCTACAGCCTACAAAGTCAGAATCTGAATAACCAATAATTTCAAATGAAGAGCTAAACTTAGGATACCAAATTCCTAAGTTTTGAGTTCCTAGTAAGTATCTTAAAATCCTTTTCAACGCTGTCAAATGTGATTCTTTTGGATCTGATTGAAATTTAGCACATAAGCAAACACTGAACATTATATCTGGACGGCTAGCAGTCAAGTAAAGCAAAGATTCAATAATCCCTTTATATTTCTTTTGATCAACAGATTTTCCCTTAAGGTCCTTATCCAACTGAACTGAGGAACTCATTGGTGTACTAATAGGTTTAGCATTGTCCATTTCATATTTCTTGAGGATATCCTTAATATATTTAGTTTGACTAAGAAATGTCCCTTCCTTAAGTTGCTTGATGCTAAAACCTAGAAAGTAATTTAAATCTCCCATTAGACTCATTTCAAATTCACTACTCATTGCATTAGAAAAATCATCACAAAGATTTTTATTTGAAAATCCAAAGATGATATCATCCACATAAATTTGAACAATGAGTATTTCCTTTCCAAATTTCTTTAAGAAGAGAGTTGTATCCACACTTCCGTTTTCAAAAGATCTTTCAAGTAGGAAGGTGTTCAATCTCTCATACCAAGCCCTAGGTGCCTGTTTCAATCCATATAATGCCTTCTTTAATTTAAACACATGATTTGGGTATTTTGAATTTTCAAATCCTGGAGGTTGTTCTACAAAAACATCTTCTTCAATAAACTCATTCAAAAAGGCACTTTTGACATCCATTTGAAACAATTTAAAACCTTTAAAACAGGCAAAGGCAAGTAAAACCCTAATTGCTTCAAGTCTTGCTACAAGGGCAAAGGTCTCCTCAAAATCAATTCCTTCAATTTGATTATACCCCTTAGCAACTAATCTAGCCTTATTTCTAATGACTACTCTTGAGTCATTCATTTTATTTTTGAACATCCACTTGGTTCCAACAACACTTTGATCTTTTGGCCTTGTAGTTAATTCACAAACTTTATTTCTTACAAATTGATTTAACTCTTCTTGTATGGCCAATATCCAAAATTCATCAGAAAGTGCTTGATCAATATTAGTGGGTTCTATTATTGAAATAAAGTCTGAATGATTGACTTCCTTATTTAATCCACGCCTAGTTCCAACACCCTCACTAGGTTCTCCTATAATCAATTCTCTTGGGTGGTTTTTAGAAAATCTCAAATCTCTAGGCAAAGGATTTTCTCTTTCCAAATTTTCTTCCACATTTTATTCCAAATTTAATCTATCAATCTTTTGGGAGTTTTTCTAAATCTCTTCTTCAACAATATTTGGCTCTTCTAAATTTCCAGATTCATCAAATACAACATGTGTGGTTTCTTCAATGACTAAAGTTCTTTTATTGAATACCCTATAAGATTTTCCAACACTTGAATATCCAATAAAAATTCCTTCATCTGATTTTGGATCAAATTTTTCTAAGGCAGATTTTTCATTGTTATGTATGAACACCTTGCAACCAAAAACATGCAAATGTGACAAGTTAGGTGTTCTACCTTTTAACAACTCATAGGGTGTTTTATTTAAATTTGATCTCACATTCACCCTATTCAGAACATAACATGCAGTGCTAACCACCTCAGTCCAAAAATATCTAGAAAGTGAGTATTCTGCCAACATTGCTCGGGCGGCTTCTATTAATATTCTATTTTTCCTTTCAACTATCCCATTTTGTTGAGGGGTTCTAGGTGCAGAAAAATTGTGATCAATCCCTTTTTCCTTACAAAAATTTTCAAATTTTTAATTTTCAAATTCTCCTCCATGATCACTTTGAATAGAAATTATTTCGCAACCTAGTTTTCTTTGAATCAAGTTGAAAAATTTCTGAATTCCTCAAATGATTCACTCTTATGAAAAAGAAATCTAACCCAAGTGAATCTAGAGAAATCATCCACTATAACAAATCCGTATACCTTCCCTCCTAGACTTACAGTTCCTACTGGTCCAAAAAGATCCATGTGAATAATTTCTAAAGGTTTACTAGTTCTAAGATCTTTATTGGACTTAAAAGAGGACTTCACTTGTTTTCCTAATTGACATGCATCACAAAGGTGGTCCTTAGTAAAGTCTAGTTTTGGTATACCTCTCACTAAGTTCTTTTGGGTAATTCTCCTAAGGTTTTTCATACTAGAATGACAAAGTCTCCTATGCCAAAGCCAAGATTCATCAGAAATAGTTTTTAAACAAAAAGCAGTAGGAGATAGAATAGAATTCAAATCTAGCATGTAAACATTGTTAACCCTTTTTTCATTTAAGACTTCTTTTTCATTTAGGCTTAATATGCAGCTAGTAAGTAAAAAATTTACATTATAGCCCTTATCACATAGCTGACTTATACTTAATAGATTATATTTTAAGCCTTCAACCAATAACACATTATCTATGAAAAAGTTTTTTGAAATTTCCAATCATACCTGATCCAACCACTTTCTTTGTGGTATTATCTCCAAGTGTAACCTTGCCTCCACTCCTGGCTTCCAGCGTTATGAATTGAGCAGTATCTCCAGTCATATGCTTTGAACATCCACTGTCTAGGTACCATATGCTCCCACGAGGTCTTGTGTGAGAGCATTCCTACAAAACTCTCAAATGTTAGACCTGGGAACCCAAACAAGTTTGGGTTCACCTTTTAGCAATTTATAATCAGATGCATGTATGATATATCTAGGTTTATGCATCTTAGGTCTCCACACCAGATTAGATTTCATCTTCAAAGTACAGGTGTGAGCTATATGTCCCAAAAATTCATAATTATTACATTTAACATTAGGAAAAATATTATTAAGTTTTCTTTCATTTGATTGTCTTCTAAGGGATTTCATAAATTTAGGATAATACTTAGGATTTGTAAAATCTTCAAGTTTAGGGGGAATCCTATTATCCTTGAGAGCTCTTATTGTCAATTTATAAAATGAATTCATATCTTCTAAGATTCGATTTGTATAATTGATTCGATATGTTTTTCTCTCAGATTCATCCTTAAAATTTTTAAAACCTTTTTCAAGTTCAGCATAGGATGATTTTAAATTTTCAAAATTCTTATTCAAGTCATCATATTCATCAAGTAGTTTCATGTGGTTGTTATCTATTAATGCATGGTCTTTCCTAAGGATTTCATGTTCCTTCATCAAGCAAAGGTTGGTGACTTCTTCTTCTTTTTTAGTCTCAGATGAGTCTGAAGCTGAGTCCGCCCAGAAAGCTCTTTGAAACTTCTTCTTGCCCTTCTTTACCATTGGTTTCTCCTCTACCTTCTCCTTGCTAGAAGTGGCTTTGAGTTTTGGGCAATCAGTCTTGATATGACCTGGTTTCCTGCATTCATAGCAAATTACTTCATTAGAAACCTTGCCATTTCTGTTAAACTTACCTCGATTCCATTGCTGGCGTCTCTTCTGCTTCCTCTTTAAAAAGCTTCTGAATTGTCTAGTCATCAATGCAATATCATCTTCATCCTCAGGTTGTGAGTGTTCACTCTCTGACTCTTCTACCTTTAATGCAATATTTTTCTCCTTTCATGGTTCACCTGCATCAATCTTTTTTTGACTTACTCCTTGCTCATAAGCAATGAGTGAGCCAAGAAGATTGTCAATAGAGTAAATGTTAAGATCTTTAGACTCTGTAATTGCAGTAATTTTAGCATCATAAGCAGTAGGTAAATATCAAAGAATTTTATTAATTATTTCAGCATTAGTTAATTCCCTACCAAGTGCATGCAAAGAAGTGACAATTTGTGTGAATCTTGTGTATATGTCAGAGATAGATTCATTAGGTTTCATGCGAAATAATTCATAGTCATGTAACAAGATATTGAGTCTTGATTGCTTAACCTCATTGTCCCTTCATAAGTTATACAAAGTCTATCCCATATGTCCTTTCCACTTTTACAAGTAGAAACCCGCATGTAGTCTTCAGATTTTAAAGCACAAAAGAAACTATTTAAACATTTGGCATTTAATTGTGCTAAGTCACGTTCTTCTATAGTCCATTCTGCAAAAGGTGTTTCTACTCTAACTCCATCAACTAATCAAGTTGGTTTTGTGTAACCTTCCTGGACTAGCATCCACATGCGATAATCAAGTGACTGTAAAAAAGTTGACATGCGTGTTTTCCAAAAATCAAAATGAAAATTGTCAAACAGTGGAGGTCTAGTGATAGAGTAACCTTCAGGTGTATTTCGGTTTCCAAATGTAGCCATCTACATTAATCAAAAAGTTGTTCAAACTTATGATTTTGAAAGGAAGCTCTGATACCACTTGTTGAGTCTAGTAATTAGGTTGTTAAGCCTAAGTGAATGTCCCAAGGCTACTAAGAGGGGGGGTGAATTGGTAGTTTAAAAATTTAAGCCCTCTTTTAAAATTAAGTTGAACCTAAATAAAATTGTTTCTTTTAGATTTTTATAGAAAATATTTTTCAACCACAGAGTTTTTAAAACTAAAATTAAAATGCGGAAACGTAAAAATAGTAAAGTAAATGACACCAGATTTATAGTGGTTCGGTCTAAAACCAGACCTACATCCACTCCCCAGAGGCACCCTCTGAGTATTGCACTAATACCAATAGTGACTCTCCTTTTGCACCCACAGCAATGCGGAGAAGCCTTTACAACACACTCTTTTCACCACTCCCAGGTGCGGCAGAGAACCGTCGTCCTTTTACACTATCCCTAGTGTTGGCAGAGAACCGTCGTCCTTTCACACTCTCCTAGTGTGGGCAGAGAACCCTTCGGCTATTTACACTCTCCAAGTGTAGGCAGCGAACCCTTCGGCTATTCACACTCTCCAAGTGTAGGCAGCGAACCCTTCGGCTATTCATACTCTCCAAGTGTAGGCAGCGAACCCTTCGGCTATTCACACTCTCCAAGTGTAGGCAGCGAACCCTTCGTCTGTTCACACTCTCAAAGTGTCGGCAGAGAACCGGATCTCCTTGACAGATCTTCTCACAAGAATGTAGAAGGAAGAAGGAAAAGAGTGAAGTAATCCCAATTCACAAGTAGAGACTCTTACCTTTGAAATCCAAGTGAAGCCTTCTCGCTCCAATGGTAGGAATCCTACTTTTAATGCTCTCTTCCACTCTCTCATTGGCTATTCTCTCAAGAGGCACGAAGATCAAATGACAAAAAGATTGGGTGGCAGTCAAATTTGGACTATTTATATAAAAGACAAGAAAAACCGCCCAAATACTGCAAGTATTCAATTATGTATGCAGTGAATCATCCCGTACGATCGTGGATCGTTCTGGACGATTTTACTTAAACGATTTGAAACGACCTTATTTGTATATGTGTACGAAAATGACTTCATACAGCTAATCCACTGGTACGAACTAGGTTCGTCCAGTACAAACGGTTAATACTAGGTCGGTTCTAGAAACTGTTAAAAATCATTCTAAGTCGGTTAATCGTTTGGACGAAAATATATTCGTCTGGACGAAAATTTTACAGAGGACCGATCGTCCTGGACGATTATTTATTTCGTCTGGACGAAAATTTTCCAGAGGACCAATCGCCATGGACGATAATTTAATTTCGTCTGGACGAAAATTTTCCAGAGACCAGATCGTCCTGGACGATTATTAATTTCGTCTGGACGAAAATTTTTCAGAGGACCAATCGCCATTGACAATAATTTAATTTCGTCTGGACAAAAATTTTACGGAGAACCAATCGTCCTGGACGATTGTAAAGTCGTCCTGGACGAATAGGACTTAGAAAAATTTTGAAGCAAGTTCCTATTTGTTCCATGTGCTCAATAGGAGATAACTGTCTAATCGTCCCGTACGAACAGATATCGTCCAGTACGAACGGATATCGTCCAGTACGATCAGTATAAATTTTTTATGATCTCCTTATGTGTGTGTATATTTTTATTCACTCAATTACAATCACTCCCTTTTAATTTAATTTCAAAGAAATGCAAACTTCAAATTTTAAAAAGTATCTCATTCTGAATTTGATTTGAAGTCTTCGTAGTCTGGAGTTCGTTTTTCCTGAAATGTTAGTACACACAAGAGCAAATACAAATCTTCTAAAATTGTTAGGAGATAACTACACATTTGAACAATAATGTTTGGAATCATCAAAACTACATAAGTTGCAAAAATGTAAAGCATTCAAATAGCAACTATTCTAACAAGATCCATACTTGAAATAACTAAAAAGGTATAACAACTCACTTGGCGAGTCACCGTGCTCAACTGCTTCATCTCTAGGCTCAGCGAGAGGAGCTACCTTTCTTCAAAGTCCTCAGAAGCTTGAAGTTCTCTTGGGGAGAGGACTTTAAAGCTGCTTTCCAACAGTTGAAGCTCCTTTTGACCTCGTTTCCCCTTCTTCAAAGCTTGAAACGAGGCAAGAACTTACTATTGTCTTCCATGTAAGCCCCATGCTCGCCAAAGAAGAAGAGAGTAAACAATGGCTAGTCTGCCATACAAGAAAAATGCTCAGAAGTGTGGAACAATGGTACCCAATCATGAAAAAATTTGCATGGCACTAGTATGCTCGGCAAGAAAGTTGTGACCTTACTTTTAGGTCCATCCATTCAAGTGGTGGTCAATCACCCTCTCATAGTTGTACTAGTTAAGCCAGATCACTCTGGCAGGTTGCTCAAATGGTCGGTAGAACTCAACGAATTTCATATTTTCTATTCATGGAGAATGACCATTAAAGCCCATGCACTTGTTGATTTCCTTGCCAACTTCAATTATCTAGGCGCTAGTCGAAGGAGGCGATCTCACATTAGCATTGGACATTATACGTTGGTGGCACCTCATGCGAGTAGAGAGTTATTGCGAGCATGGTTCTAAGAAACCATGTAATTATCATCATTTATTGGGCTGCAAGCATAGAATCAATGCTATTAATAATGAAGCTGAATACGAGGCTTTACTTGCCTAACTATAACTTTCTTGTGGGTTAGGGGCAACCCAGTTGGAAGTATATTCTGACTCATAGCTAATGGTCAATCAAGTCAATGATGAGTATGAAGTGAGGGACAAGCTAATATTGAAGTATCTATTTAAAGTGAAGGTGGAGATCGATAAACTTGAATAATTCAAAATCTCCCAAATTCCTAGAGACCAAAACAAACTTGTCAACCTTCTCTCCAAGAACAAAAATTCAGATGGAAACCAGTATTCAAAATTATGAGGCTAAACATCAAAGAAAAAGTGATCATGTAGATCAGAGGAAGTCTACGATGAGTTGGGTCAACCACTACATTGAATATTTGAAGATCAGAGCAATCAACGCTAAATTTGATGAACCAAGGAGATTAAAAATAAAAGCGGGGAACTACTAAATTTGAGGTGCGTGCGAAGGGAATAGAAAGAGGTAGTACTGAAGGAGATTCACTTGAGTGAGTGCAGAAGCCTCTAGACAAAGGACACTGGCCTATCAAGTTCTCAAGAATTTTTTTTTTGGGTTGACTTTTTTGAAGAATGCAGAGGAGTTCTCGAAGAAATGCTTGAAATGTCAACTGTTAACCTCTATGCAATCCATCCCTCACACAAGCTGCAGTTCATCAACAGTTTATAGCCATACGTCATTTGGGGAATGGATATGCTAGGACCATTCCCTTCATCCACAGGATAAAAAAGATTCATCCAGGTTGATTACTTCATAAAGTGGATAGAGGCCAAAGCACTCTTGCTAACAATCTCAACTATTAAGAAGAACTTTATTTTGTTGGACATCATCCGTCGGCATGGTGTCTCCTTCACCATCATCACCAATTACGGGCCACAGTTCACTGACTAGAGTCTAAAGGAGTTCTGCAACTCGCAGGGGATCCATTTCAAGTTCACCTCATACTAATCGTCAAGAGGCTGCAACAAGCAAATTTTAAACTTTCTAAAAAGGTGGAAGGTGCCAAAGGCAAGTGGGTGGACATATCTCTCAGTACTTTGGCCATAAGGACAACTCCTTTTTCGACACCTAGGCATGTGTTTTTCTAACTCTCCCATGGCATCGAGTCACTGCTTCCTGTCAAGATTAACCTACAAAGCCAACATTTAGTCGCTGCTATCAATAAGGAAGGTGCTAAGTTCAATGAATAGGTGGCGACCAACCAAGAAGAAAGGCAGATGACGATTGACCATTTAAAGGAACTTAGAGTAGAGGGTGAACTTAGGCAGGAAGTAATGAAGAGAAGGATGGGGAAATACTATAACTCCCACATTAAAGTGAAAGATTTCTGACCCGTGGACCTTGTCATGAAGACGGCAGACATAGCCATTCATCACTCGGCACTCGATAAGCTAACAAGCACGTGGGAAGGCACCTATATCATTGTTGACCTCATTTTTGTATGAGGTCACTGAGACCCTCCCAGACTCCAGATTAATCTAGACCCTAGGATCTACTCTAGAGCTTAGGATTTATCCATACTCTAGATTCCAAATCCTAGAACCATTCTAGATTCCAAATCCTAGGATCCTCCTAGATTCTAGATCTTAGAGTCCCTCTAGATCCTAGGACCAACCCAGCCCTCTGATCAATTCAAGCCTTAAACCAATCCAAGCTTCAATCAATTCAAACATTAAAACAATCCTGATCTCAATCTATTCCTGATCTCAACTCAATTTGAGTCTCAATCAAAACCAGACTTCAGTCCAGTTCAAAACCCAAACTTTAGTTAAAACTCTAATCCTGCATCTGTCAAACTTTAGCCCTATCCTACCACTCATGATCATGCCAAATGATCATAATGATATGAGTAATTCAAATCCAGTCATTCAAACTCAGAATCCATTTCAAATCCAAAAATCCAGACTCAAATCCGAGGTTCAAAGGCTTGGTCCTCAAGGCCTTTTTCATTAATTTTTCAAATACTTTAAAACCCAGTCAAATGATCTCTGATTCAGGATCTGTCAATTGCATACTGATGGGACATGTCTCTAGAGGCTACCCTTTAGATTTGGGTCCATTCTGAGGACTCTAACCCCAGAATCTAAATCAAAATCAAAAGGCTGTAAAACCTTCAGATATTTACAACCTATGCCACTAGACCTGCCACCTTGAAGATTCTGACCCTAGAGCCTTCACCAAAGCCTCTAATCAATTCCAGACCATTAACCCTAATATGTTGATCAATAAACTGTATTTTTCTGGACTCATTTCAGCCCCTAGTAGCCATGAGCCCAAGAATGACCAGAATACCCCTATGAGGGGCTCAAAAAGGAATTTCTAACCAAACGACCTCCAAATTGAGTACAACCACTTCTAGCAATTCTCAAATTTTAAACCAAACCTGTTTGGCCCATTTCTGGGCTTTGGGTCAACCTGGTTGACCAAGTCAACACAATTGACCCAAATGGCCCTTTAAGGGTCTAAATAGGTGTTTTGACCCAAATGACCTCTTTAGGTCATGAAACCAGTTTCATTAGTCTTGAAATGTCATTTCAAATCTATTGAGCCTGAATTCAGACACTGGGTCAACCTGGTTGACCAAGTCAACCCAGGTTGACCAAACAGGCCCTTAAGGTTCAAATAGGGATTTTGATTGAATTGACCTTCGCAGACCTGGGGACCACCTCCAGTGGTCTCCAAATATTATTTCAAATTTGTCCAGCCCAGACTCACCCCTTGGGTCAACCTGGTTGACTCAGTCAACATGGTTTGACCCAATGAACCCTTAAGAGTTCAAATGAATCACTTCGACCCATTTAACTATACCAATATCTTCAAACCCTTGAAATCATTCCATTCAATGTCTTGAATATCTCTAAACATATCTAGAGTTCAACCCAACTTGAGTTGACCAAGTCAACCCTCAATCCTTGGTTAATCCTTGATGGCATTGGTTCATATTTTCCCTACCCTTGACTCTTGACTTTTGACCCTTGACCAAACTATTCCAAATGATCCCTTACTTCCACAAATGCCACATCATCAATTTTGACCTAGTTGACTGGTCAAACCAAGTCAACAGAGCCTTAAATCCCTCTTTGAAATGGTCAAACCCTCTCGTTTGATCTCAAACCCATCCCCTTTAGGCTAGGGAGCTCTCCCATTGACTGCTCCTATTCCCCCCTTGCCACCTCAGCCTCCCTTGACCTGTTGACTGGTCAACACAGTCAAACCAAGAGCTTAAACCTTTCCAAAATGTCTTATGAAAGTTCGTTCGGGATGTTAAACCCTATGAACTTAGTCCCAAGCTAACCAAGAGGGGGGGGGGGTGAATTGGTATTTAAAAAATTCTTAAGACAAAGAAAGAAAATCACAAACCAAATCACACCACAAGAAATTAATGCGGAATTAAAAAGTGCGGAAGCAAAAATAAGAACACAAGATTTATAGTGGTTCGGTTGACTCGACCTACGTCCACTCCTTGGAGGCACCCTCCAAGTATTGCACCACAAAACGTGACTCTCCTTTAGCCCCCACGGCTAGGCGGAGAAGCCCTTACAAGAACCTCCTTTTGCTTCCTCCTGAAGCTGGCAAAGAACCACAACCAAAAGCAAACTCCTTACCTCTACCGACCCTTCCACGGACGAGAAACTCCAGACGAAAGACAAGCAGAGCAATCCTTGAAGCAACCCTTGTGAATCCCCCTCACAAGCTCCCCCTCACAAGATCCTCTCTCTCTCCCTCTCTCTCTTTCTCTCCTCAAGGTCTTCTCAGGTCAAGGCAGCAGCCAAAGGTATTTAAAAACGTTTAAGAAGAGCTCTTTAAATAGAAGAGCTCAAGAGGAGCTCATTAATTGCAAGTAGCCGACTTTATCGTCCCGGCTGATATGGACATCGGCCTGGCCGATCAGTACAAATCAAAGAAGATCGGCCAGAGCATCGCCCTGGGAACAGTCCTGGACGATTGAAATTTGGCTTGATCGTCCAGGCCGATCATAATATCGTCCTGGCCGATTAGTTCAAATCAGAGGCAAATCGTCCTGAGCATCGCCCTGTTTATGTCCTGGCCGATATTTATCGTCCTGAAGTAATTCAAGGATTTTGAATGTATCGTCCTGGCCGATCCTGCGATCGTCCAGGACGATATGATCGTATCAATCACCCTTAATTACTCCCTTGATTTCCTGATCAATTAAGGCATAATTTGGTAATTTCATCCAGGCCGATATGGGGATCGGCCCGGCCGATAATTTAAAAATACAGTATACCTTAACTGTCTAAGGCGGCTACTTCTTTCTGTTTTGAGCGTATCATCCTGGCCGATACACGTATCGTCCAGGCCGATATGTTAATGTCGGCTGCCTTAATTAAGAATCCTTAATTAGACTTTCTATTTTAAGCTGATCGTCCCGGACGATATAAATATCGGCCAGGCCGATGTGGGCAAAAATAGAAATTTTAAGTCTCTCAAGTGTGTGTGTGAAGGGTTACTTAGCATTAGTCTTTTTGACCATTACAAGTAGACTCAAAAGGTGAAAAATAAAATTACAAACTGACTCAACCCTAAACCTATGCAATCTTGAACTTGGCTTCTTCATAATCGTCTGGTCTTCGATTCCTGAAAAGTTAGAAGCAACAAGTAGTCCAAGAGAAGTAGTGTTTGTCAATCATCAAAACATAAGCCATGAAAAAATAGATTTGGAACAATCTCCACCCCTTTTTGATGCTGGAAAAACACTATGAAAAAAATAGCAAAGAATTTCAGGATTGATGAAAAGAGGAATCTCATACACTTGGTATCATCTTCTCCCCCTTTTGACATATCAAAAAGATGGGTACAAGAAAGCAAAAAAAGAGGTCCCCCTTTTTTTTTTTTTAACCAAGGCATGAACATGACATAGTATTCCATGTGATTGATTCAAAAAATTTGTGAGTTAATATGTTCATAAGCTCATCAATCTATAGAATAATAGAATATCCGATCATGGCTACCCTTAGCTCAGACATTTTTTAGGGTAGAATCGTCTTTTGAAATCAATGACCTAACTCAAGGAATTAATTGGTTATGAGAAAAAGGAATCCACCTATCACTTGGCTTAAGAAAAAAACATCTTCATACAATAATGAGGTAAAGTAAATTTGTCACAATCGCAAGTTAATCGAAGTCAAGTCTTTGATAACCAACACTTCTAAGTTCTAAAAGATTTAAAAAGAGAGAGTAGCTTGTTTTGGAGTGGGCTCATTTTATGCCTCTTGTCAATATCGTGGCGCTTTGAGCTTTTTTTTTTTGTTCAATTTTTGGCGTCTTTGCGCATCTTTTGTTGGCATCATTGGCCAATTTTTTTTTTATTTTTGCAAGCTATAGTCTCTTTTATAATCTTTTAAAGACAAAGTTGTGAATATATCTTTTCATATATTAGAGAATAGGAGCACTCTCTCTAACAAAAGGAAGAGTTATCACAAGCAGAATTAATAATCAAGGACAAGAGTAAGGAGAAATTTTGATGTGAAAAAAAAACTTTAAATATTATAAGTATAAGATAGATTTGCTTAAGCAAGCTTAAGACAAGATTGCAATTCTATAATCAATCTTTAACTTGAGATAGATTTTTTATTAGAGAAGATAACTATGCCACTAAAAAAGTTAGAGAAAGAGACACAATCACAAAATATTCCTACCATTTAAGAGATTGAGTAGATAAAAACATATTGACTACAAATTTTCAACGGCAAGGACAAGGAATATAATACTATATTAGCAATGGTTATGAAAACTAAGTAAAGAGAAGGAAAAAGAAAAGTAAAACACAAAAAAAGCTAAAAAAGACATAAAGGAAATAAAAGTAAAAGAAAATAAAAACAAAAAAGAAAAAAGACAAAAGAAAATAAAAAGTTTTCATGCATTTATGTCAATCACACCCAACCTGGTCCTTAAAGAGCTGAAAGAATTGAAGGCCAGTGGTTTAGTGAAGATGTTTGCCAGTTGATTTTCAGTTGTCACATGGTGTAACTCAAAGTCTCCCTTAGTCACATGATCTCTAATGAAGTGATGCCTAATGTCAATGTGTTTAGTCCTTGAATGTTGGATAGGATTCTTAGATATGCATATGGCACTAGTATTGTCACAAAAGATTGAGATGATACTTACATGTAATCCTAAATCCAATACCTGTTGTTTTAACCAAAGAACTTGGGCCACACAACTTCCAAGAGCAATGTATTCAGCTTCAGTGGTGAAAAGAGCAACAGAGTTTTGCTTCCTACTAGACCAAGAGACCAAAGATTGTCCAATGAATTGACAAGTTCCAGAAGTGCTCTTTCTATGAATCTTGCATCCTGCAAAATTAGAGTCAGAAAAACCAATAATCTCAAAAGAAGTGCTATGTCTAGGGTACCAAATTCCTAATCCTTGTGTCCCCAAAAGATATCTACAAATCCTTTTAACAGCAGTCATGTGGGATTCCTTAGGGTCAGCCTGAAACCTAGCACAAAGGCAAACACTAAACATGATGTCAGGTCGGCTCGCAGTCAAGTAAAGTAAGGATCCAATCATGCCTCTATACTTCTTCTGATCAACAGACTTACCACTTGGGTCCTTGTCCAATGGAGCACTAGAAGTCATGGGAGTGTTAATTAGCTTGGCTTTGTCCATCTCGTATTTCTTCAGAATGTCCTTTATGTATTTTGTTTGATTTAGAAAAGTTCCATCCTCCAATTGTTTTATGTTAAACCCCAAAAAGTAGGATAATTCTCCCATCAAACTCATCTCAAACTCTCTACTCATTGTTTTAGAAAAATCATCACTCAAATTTTTATTAGAAGATCCAAAGAGTATGTCATCCACATAAATCTGAACAATGAGTAAATCATTTCCAACTCTCCTAAAAAAAATGGTGGTGTCTACACTTCCCTTGACAAACTCTCTTTCTAGTAAGAATGTGCTAAGCCTCTCATACCAAGCTCTTGGTGCCTGCTTTAAACCATACAATGCCTTTTTCAATTTAAACACATGATTTGGAAATTGGGAGCTCTCAAAACCTGGAGGTTGTTCTACAAACACATCTTCTTTTATCTCCCCATTTAAAAAGGCACTCTTGACATCCATTTGAAAAAGCTTAAATCCTTTATAACAGGCAAAGGCTAATAGCACCCTAATGGCTTCCAATCTAGCTACAGGGGCAAAAGTCTCCTCAAAGTCTATCCCTTCTATTTGATTGTACCCCTTAGCCACCAATCTTGCTTTATTCCTCACCACCACTCCTGAATCATTCACTTTGTTCTTAAAGACCCACTTTGTTCCAACTACACTTTGTCCTTTAGGTCTTTCCACAAGTTCCCAAACATCATTCCTAACAAATTGATTCAACTCTTCTTGCATTGCTAAAATCTAAAATTCATCAGAAAGGGCTTGGTTAATGGTGGTGGGTTCAGTCATAGAAATAAAGGCAGAGTGGTTAACCTCCTTCCTAAGTCCATGTCTAGTCTTAACTCCACTAGAAGGGTCTCCTAAGATCAAATCCTTGGGGTGACTTGTAGAGTATCTCCAATCTCTAGGCAAAGTGTGTGAAGTTTCTCCCCTTTCAACAAAGTTCTCTACTCCTTGGGTGACACCTTCTATTCCTTCATTACTTAGGTGCTCACACCCCTTCCCCAAATTCTCTACTCCACTAGTAATCTCTCCAATATCATCATCTTCTACTCCATGTTTCTTAGGCTCAGACTCATCAAAAACTACATGGGTTGTCTCTTCCACCATTAAAGTTCTCTTGTTAAACACCCAAAAAGACTTCCAACACTAGAATATCCCAAGAATACTCCCTCATCAGATTTAGGATCAAATTTTCCCAAGTGAGATTTCCCATTGTTGTGAATGAAAACCTTACAACCAAAGACATGAAGGTGGGAAAGATTGGGTGTTCTACCCATAAAGATCTCATAGGGTGTCTTCTCTAATTTGGCTCTAACATTCACCCTATTCAACACTTAACAAGCTGTGTTAACCGCTTCAGCCCAAAAGTATTTTGGAAGTGAATACTCAGCAAGCATGGCTCTAGCGGCTTCTACCAAGGTCTGGTTCTTCCTTTCAGCTACCCCATTCTGCTGAGGGGTCCTAGGGGCTGAAAAATTGTGACTAATCCCCTTGTCCTCACAAAAATCTCCAAATCTTTCATTTTTAAATTCTCCCCTATGATCACTATGGATGGTCAAAATTTCACAACCTAGCTTCTTCTAAATCCAAGTAGAAAATGTTTTAAACTCCTCAAAAGACTCATTTTTATGTGAAAGAAATCTAGTCCAAGTGAACCTCGAGTAGTCATCAACAATCACAAAACCATAGACTTTCCCTCCCAAACTAGCCGTGCTAATGGGTCCAAACAAATCCATGTGAAGGACTTCTAAAGGTCTAGAGGTGCTAATGTCCTTGATGGGGTGAAAAGTGGAGTGGACTTGCTTTCCTAGTTGACAGGCATCACAAAGGTGGTCTTTTGTAAACTTAAGTTTGGGGACACCTCTAACTAGATCTTTTTGGGTCACTTTCCTAAGGGTTTTCATACTTGCATGACAAATCCTCCTGTGCCACAACCAAGAATCATCAATCACAGTTTTTAAGCAAAAAGAAGCAGCACATTCAATGTTATTTAAATCAAGCATGTAGACGTTGTTAATCCTCTTTCCCTGCAAAATAGTGTTGTTACTTAAACTTACAATGCATGAATCCGTAAAGAACTGCACGATGAAGCCTTTGTAACAGAATTGACTGATGCTGAGCAAGTTGTGCTTCAATCCATCTACAAGCAAAACATTTTCAATCATAAGGTTCTTGGAATTTCCAATTATACCTGCTCCTACCACCTTCCTGGTGGTGTTGTCTCCAAGATTAACCTTGCCTCCAGTCCTGGACTCTAGTACAACAAACTGGCTAGCATCACCAGTCATATGTCGAGAGCATCCACTATCCAGGTACCACATACTCTCACCAGGTCTTTTGTGAGAGCCCTCCTGCAAAATTATCAAATGTTAGATTTAGGAACCCAAGCAGGTTTGGATTCCTTCTTATGAAGAAAAGAATGCAATGCATGTGTGGTATGATGTGGATCATGCACCTTAGGTCTCCACACCTAATGTGTACTATGGTGAATTGTGCAAGTGTGTGAGATGTGTCCTAGCATGCCACACGAAAAACATCTAACTCCAGGAAAGGGATTTCTTAAGTGATTTGAGTTATAATGTCTCTTCCTAGGTTTTGGCAATTGATCAAAAGTAGATGTCATCCTAGTTTTCTTACATGCTTCTAAATCATTATGAATCTTCAAATTTGTGCTTTTTAAAACTTCATTTTCAATCCTCAAATTTTTCTCTATCTCTTTAGACTTCTTAAAATCTGATTCAAGTGATGTGTGTGTTATTTTTAATGCATCAAGCTCTTCAACTAACTCACCATGATTTTTATTTAACTCATCAAATTCATCAAGTAAAGTCATGTGGTTTGAATCAATTGTTTGATGGTCTTTAATTAAAATTTCATGCTCTTTTTGTAGATTTAAAAATTCTAGTTTTAAGCTTGCATGAGTTTTCTTTAATTTCCTATATAATGCATGAATTTTCTTTGAAACTTCAAGAAGTTGATCATAGGAAAGTTCACATACCTCTTCCTGATCACTTTGATCTTTTCCCATGAAACACAAGTTTGTAGTTTCTTCCTCTGGTTCAGTTTCAGAGGAGTCAGTACCAGATTTTGCCCAAAAGCTCCTTTGGTTTTTCTTCTTGTCCTTCCTAGGCTTAGCTTTCTCCTCACTTTTCCTTTTGCTTGATTGGTCTCTAAGTGTAGGGCAGTCAGTTCTCACATGTCCAGGCTTTCTGCATTCAAAACAAACAACATCAGAAGATTCTTTAGTATATTTATGATCCTTACATTTCCTCCAACTTTGATGATGTTTTTGTTTTTTCCTTAGAAAGCTTTTGAATTGCCTTGTGATGAAGGCAATTTCATCGCTTTCAGACCCGGAAAATTCAGAATCCGATTTGTGCGCCTTCAGTGCGATTATTTTCTCCTTTTTCTTCTCACCTGTATCAAGATTTCTTTGATTCACCCCTTGCTCGTAAGCAATGAGTGAGCCAAGTAAGTTATCAATAGAATAGGTGTTCAAATCTTTGGATTCAGTAATGGCAGTAATTTTTGCATCATAAGACGAAGGCAAGCATCTCAAAATCTTATTAACTTTTTCATAATTTAAAAGCTCTTTTCTTAGTGCATGCAATGAAGTAACAATCTGAGTAAACCTAGTGTACATGTCAGAAATCGATTCATGAGGTTTCATACGAAAAAGTTCGTAGTCATGCAAGAGAAAGTTCAAACGGGATTGCTTAACTTCATTAGTACCTTCATAGGTGATGCATAATTTATCCCAAATCTCTTTACCAGTTTTGCAAGTTGAAACACGCTTGTAATCTTCAGATTTCAAAGCACAGAAAAAACAGTTCAAACATTTTGCATTTAATTGAGCCAAATCACGTTCATCGAAAGTCCATTCAGTAAAAGCAACTTCAGTTTTAATACCATTAATTTCACGAGAAGGTGGAGAATCCTTCTTGAATAAGCATCCACATGCGATAATCAGTAGATTGTAAAAACGTTGACATGCGAGTTTTCCAAAAATCAAAAGGTAAGTTGTCAAATAGAGGAGGTCGTGTAATCGAATAACCTTTAGTAGTGTTTCTATTTCCTAAGTTAGCCATGGATCAAATTCAAAAAGTTTTCAAACTTAAATTTTCGAATCCCGCTCTGATACCACTTGAAAGTTCGTTCGGGATGTTAACCCCTATGAACTTAGTCCCAAGCTAACCAAGAGGGGGGGTGAATTGGTATTTAAAAAATTCTTAAAACAAAGAAAGAAAATCACAAACCAAATCACACCACAAGAAATTAATGCGGAATTAAAAAGTACGGAAGCAAAAATAAGAACACAAGATTTATAGTGGTTCGGTCGACTCGACCTACGTCCACTCCTTGGAGGCACCCTCCAAGTATTGCACTACAAAACGTGACTCTCCTTTAGCCCCCACGGCTAGGCGGAGAAGCCCTTACAAGAACCTCCTTTTGCTTCCTCCTGAAGCTGGCAGAGAACCACAACCAAAAGCAAACTCCTTACCTCTACCGACCCTTCCACGGACGAGAAACTCCAGACGAAAGACAAGCAGAGCGATCCTTGAAGCAACCCTTGTGAATCCCCTTCACAAGCTCCCCCTCACAAGATCCTCTCTTTCTCCCTCTCTCTCTTTCTCTCCTCAAGGTCTTCTCAGGTCAAGGCAGCAGCCAAAGGTCTTTAAAAACGTTGAAGAAGAGCTCTTTAAATAGAAGAGCTCAAGAGGATCTCATTAATTGCAAGTAGCCGACTTTATCGTCCCGGCCAATATGGACATCGGCCTGGCCGATCAGTACAAATCAAAGAAGATCGGCCAGAGCATCACCCTGGGAACAGTCCTGGACGATTGAAATTTGGCTTGATCGTCCAGGCCGATCATAATATCGTCCTGGCCGATTAGTTCAAATCAGAGGCAAATCGTCCTGAGCATCGCCCTGTTTATGTCCTGGCCGATATTTATCGTCCTGAAGTAATTTAAGGATTTTAAATGTATCGTCCTGGCCGATCCTGCGATCGTCCAGGACGATATGATCGTATCAATCACCCTTAATTACTCCCTTGATTTCCTGATCAATTAAGGCATAATTTGGTAATTTCGTCCAGGCCGATATGGGGATCGGCCCGGCCGATAATTTAAAAATACAGTATACCTTAACTGTCTAAGGCGGCTACTTCTTTCTGTTTTGAGCGTATCGTCCTGGCCGATACACGTATCTTCCAGGCCAATATGTTAATGTCGGCTGCCTTAATTAAGAATCCTTAATTAGACTTTCTGTTTTAAGCTGATCGTCCCGGACGATATAAATATCGGCCAGGCCGATGTGGGCAAAAACAGAAATTCTAAGTCTCTCAAGTGTGTGTGTGAAGGGTTACTTAGCATCAGTCTTTTTGACCATTACAAGTAGACTCAAAAGGTGAAAAATAAAATTACAGACTGACTCAACCCTAAACCTACGCAATCTTGAACTTGGCTTCTTCATGATCATCCGGTCTTCGATTCCTGAAAAGTTAGAAGCAACAAGTAGTCCAAGAGAAGTAGTGTTTGTCAATCATCAAAACATAAGCCATGAAAAAATAGATTTGCAACATCTTAATCACCTTTTAGCCACTTTCCCTTGATTTAGGCTGCCTTAGGCCGACCTTTTAATGTCCTAAAGCTCCTAACAGGCTCCCTAACCAAGCCTAGCTCTTGGTTTAGCCTTAAGTGGTAGTGGTCCCCCCCCCATTTATCCCAAGTCCACCCAATGGAAGCAAGGCTTGTCCAGCCTTTGAAGAAGCCTTGTAGCTGTTCCAAGGACAGGTGGCATCATCTGAAAAGCTCATGAGTCGATCCCAGCCATCCAATCCAGCCCAGGCCATTTGAATAGGGGAAAATGTAACTTTTGAGGCCATTGGATCAAGGCAACTCCTCTCACTCATCCCAGCCTCCCAGAAAAAAACTCTTGGTTCATTTTAGATCCTTAGAGTCTCCTCTACCTTTCCACTACAAAATCCAAGTGGTTGCACGTCACCGGCGGCGAGTTCTCCGGCGAGTCCACCATCTAGTCCGTCCCAGGCTTGTACCAGTCGATCCAGGCGTGTTCGAGCTCTGTTTCGTGCTAGGGATCTTCACCTGGACAGTCTACAAACTCATCCATCCAGAGATTTTGAAGATCCAACGGTATAACCCCTCAAAACCCTTAGATCTAGCTCACTTTTGATCAATCCAATTAACTCTGTGTATAGGATGTTTTAGGACAAACAAACGATTCCCCATTATTTCTGTTCATGTACTATATTTAAGTTTAAAATTTCAAGTGTTTTGATCCATCCGATCGAGAGAACGAGCCCAAAAATGCTTCCTAGGGCGTTTTTTGTATTAAGATTCAGATGTACACTTTCTGGACCGTTGATCGCTCGATCAACGGTCCAGATCGAGCCATCCCGCAGTCTGATTCGCTCGCACTTCTGATCTCTCGTTCAATCGGCTGTCTAGTGATATCTGAGCCATTCATTCGGAAACGCGGGATCAAAGTTCCGCCGTCTGATCTCTTTTGATCGAGATCAAACGGCGGGGTTTAACTTTGATCGTCGGATCGGATCAAGTCAGATCAAACGGCCCCGCCTTGTTGCCGACGTTGTTAAGTGGCTAACCACGCTCCAGCACGTGGCTCGCCTAGACAGCGCCGCGCGTGAGACGTGGCGCACTGCCGTCGTTAACGCGTTTTGACCCCGCGAATTAGAACCCGCCACATAGCGCCCGCGCCGCCGTTTGGGTTAATAAATTTTAAAATTATTTTTAATTAATTTTAAAATCAGAAAATTTAATTAAATCATAATAATTTAATTAATAAGCCAAAAAATTTAATGTAATATATCAAAATTTTTAAAAAATTAAGATCTTTAATTTAAAATTAAATTTAATTTAAAATAATATATATTTTTTGACTATTAATTATTTCATATTTTAAATTAATAATTAATATATACATTTGGCTAAAATATTTTAAATAATTCAAAATTATGTTTTAAAATATATTTTCAAAAACTTCCGAAGCTATATTAAAGTATTATTTTTATTAAATTTATATAGATATTACTTTATACTTTAGTTTAAAATTAAATAAATTTAAGACATATATAATATATTTTTTTTATATAGTTTAATTGAAATTATAATCAAATACCCTTTTTTTTAAAAAAAACAATTTCTAACTCAAACTATTAATGATGGTTTAAAATTTCAGAAATATTTAAAATTTAATTTAAATTAATTTATTAATTATTTTCATCTTAATTCATTTTAAATCAATTTAAAATGTTTTAATGATCTTAAACATTATAAATTCAAAAGAAAAATTCATTTTAAATCAAAAATATATGTGTATGCATTAATTTTTTTTTAGAAAATTAATAATCTTAATTTGAAATTATTCCCTAGAATCTGAAACTTTATGTATTTTGATTAATTTACATTATTCGAATATCTTTAGTATTTAATTATTATTATTATTTAATTAAATATTAAGAATTTATTTTGAAATGATTTAGAAATCTCTCAAATCTCTAAAAAATTTTATTTCAACAATATTTTTAAATATTTACTTTAGGTTTATGTCATACATATAAGTAGGTTTATATATATATATATATATATATATATATATATATCTAATAAAAAAAAAAAAACTTGTGATATCCTCTTGGAATCTTGAGCATAAGTTGAATATGTGAATGGAACATATGGGGGAAGGTGATTAATGGATAATAACACTCTAATTATTCATTAATCACCAATTAGTTATATTAATTTAAAATTAACCTTTGCATGCTTAGGTTGTGCACACACCACCTAGCCTAGGCTCTACTAATTTTAAGGATTTGATTGTGCCATTGCATGTGCTTATTTATGCTTTGTTTAAGGGTTAGATAATACATTGATTTGAGCCCATTAAACCTAGTGTCATTAAGGACAATAATTAAGGGTTTGTATAGAGAACATAGAAAACTTCCAATATTTAGGATACACCTCCTTTTTATTTGAAACTTGAACCATTTGAACTTAGTGACACCCTCAGCCCTTAGAGAAATTTTCACTGATTTTTGAGGTCATTAGGTCCCCTAACTAATTTTCCTAAGATTCAATTCTAATTAGGCCTTAAAACCTTCAAAAAAATGTAATAAATCCATTTTAAATCCACAAAAAACATGTAACCCCTCTAACTGACTAGAATTAAGTCCTTAATTAAAGAAAATTAAAATCTCCTTGAATTGACAGCTAATTAAGCCTTAATTTATTTTTAAGTAAAAGTTAATATTTAATTGATTTAAATAATTATTAATAATTAAAAATTCCAAAAATTTCCCAAACACTTGGGAATCCCTCCTTGGGTCATTCCTGAGCCTTGGAGGTGTTTTCAAGATGTTGGGAATTTATTTGAAGCAAAACCATAAAAGGGCCATTAATTAAGCAATTTCCAAAATTCTTTAAAATGCTCAAAACTTCAATAATTCGTAACTAAATCAAGAGAAATCCAAATTGACCAAACTCACTTGCATTCAACTCATTATAATGCCTAATATTTATTAAAAATATTAAAGTACCAAAAAACTATCAAAATCAAAAGTCAACATTTTGGTCAACCATAGATCAAAATCGGGTCAAAACTTCTAAAAATCATAACCTTTCATAGAAAACTCCAAATTGTTAATACTACCTGTCTAACAACTCATAATAAGGTCTAGTATTTGTTAAAAATCTGAGACCCCTTAATTTCTCTCTAATTCTAAAAATCAAATTTTGACCCCTTAATCGACATATCTTGATAACCTCCAAAAATTATTAACTCTCCCAAATTTCAGAATTTTCTCAATAGGCTAATAAAATTCACAATGAACCCATTAAAATCAGTAACCAACTCCTTTTATATTAATCCATTCTTTTAATTTCAATCAATTTAAATCACCTTAATTAACCCCGATTACTACTAGGTAACCCAGGCCTACGAGGCTATTAGCTTAGCCCCAAGAAAGGTGAAATAAACTTCACGGCCTCGGTGTGAAAAGAAGGTAGTAATCAATTAACTCTTAAAATATACTTAATCAAAATTCTTAATATATTAATATTTAAATATTAACCTAAATCCCCCTTTTAAGCTTTAACAAACCCAGACTTTTAGACAACTTTAACTAATCACCCATTTTAGGACCTACCCCAGCCACACGACCTTTTACACACACTTTAGATGATGTGCTAGGACAACCAACTCTAGAACTAGGTTAGGCAGGTGTTTACTTTACCGCTGTGTGCCGGGTTTTTTATAGTTTTCACTTCATGTTGTGGATGAAATTGCTTTGCTGTGTCAGTTTACTTTTCTGCACTCTGTGGATGAATTGATGTGTTTGGCGACTAGATTACCCTTAGGTTAGATACAATCTGGATGTTCACATAGTTTTCTGCAGGTCGCCACGCTCATGTAGGGCAATAAAAGGGGACTAAATCAATAAAAAAATATCAATTGTTATAAATGCCCCTAAGGGGAGTAGACCTTTTCTATTTGGAGATCCAAATTTGGGCCACACTCCTTCCTACCCAAAGGGGAAAGAGTGGCCTTCCCCTTAAAGAAGTGCCCTCTTATCCATTTGGGTAGTCCAGTACGAAGAATCCAAGGAGCTTGAAGAAAAAGGAGCCCAAAGAAGAACAAGACTGAAGATTTGAAGATTGAGAATATCCCACTCAAAACTACTTGCGTCATTATTAGGTTTAGAATCCGGGTTGTTGTTAGTGATGCTCGGTCACTTTACTTTCTGTAGAATTCTGGTTTGTAATAAGCAAGGCAACTTTGCCTATGGATATTTATTAATTAATTCATTTATATTTGATGTGTTGAAATGATTGCCTCTAGGATTACCTGCTTTTCTTAGTTTTTTGGCAATTGTGTGTCGCTTTTATTTTTGCTTGGACTTGAGAGGCTCGTGAGGGTGTGAAAGTTTTATACTCATAATTTTAAATGTCTAAAATTTTAACGAGTCTAAATAACATAGAAAGATAACGAATTTAGAGAATTAGCCGGGGATCGACACCGGGGTCGCATGCATATTTGTGCATTATTCTTTCCTTGTTTTAGACCCTTCCCCGCCTGTGGGTAGAATCCGGATAGTCTAACCTATGAGGACAAGGTGCCGGACCTGGGGAAGTCCAGTCTTCTAAAAAAATTATTTTCTAAGCCTATTTTTCAAATTTCAAGCATATCTGATTTAGAGTTATTAACCAGCATGCATCACATTAGATACAAATTAAAAGGGTCAAGATTTTAATTGCATAGTCCTTAGCATTTTGCACCCAACATAAGTCAAAGGGGCCAACTAGGAAAACCTCTAAATGTCGGCCCCGACTCTCCAAAACTTTAATTACAACGTCCCTACCACTCTTTCATAAAAAAGACCGGATTCATGTATTTTAAATCGATTAGGAGGTTAGCTGGCTCCCCAATCCAGGCCGAGGTAAGTCCAGACCTTGCACTGCATTAGTTAGGATAGGACGACTGTGGTCCAGTGTCCAAATTAGATTTAGGATCCGGGGCAGATCCTTGATTATAAGACCCCAAACTTCTGGAATATAGTCCTAAATTTCTAATAAAATGCTCAACTTTAATTAATATTATTTCAACCCAAAACATAAAGCCCAACACTTAGATTAAGTTGGGACGCTTCCGGATGGTTCCGGAATCTCAAAGTGTCCCCTACTCTTCTCCATTTGATTTTGTTAATAACTGCTCAATTTTGATCCATTCCCTTCTGAGTTTCCAAAATTCACTTCTCTTTTTAATATCACTCCTAGAAAATCTAGCGAAATTCTGCCACCATTTTAATCAAGAGTTTTCGTAGGAGATTCTATCTACCTACGATATAATTAACTACGAGGGCTTGCGCTCGTAGGAGATTTGGAATCGCACACGCACCTGATTTTAAAATTGATTTTCCAAAACCCCATTAGATTTCTTTGGGAGAAAGATAAAAAGAATGATTGCCGCTATTACATTAGGAAGATTGTCATTGAATGGTGTTATCTCCCTTCGGGGAGATACATCCTTCTTTGATAAGACTATTGGATGTGAATTTGACAATCATATTTCTTAAATATCATAATCGGATGTTTAGTTAAATTTCATCATGTTCTCTCGGGGCCATATGGAATTTTTCTTTAGAATCCGATCATGACATTTAAGATGAGTCCCATAATTCTAAGCCTGAACACCGCTATGAAATTTTATTTTCATCTTCAGGGGTGATATAACTTTTCTAGTGGGTCGATTCGACTTTAGAATTAGAATTGAATCTTAATTTCAAAATCCCCAAAGAAAACTAATATTTTTCAAAACCCGTTTCCCAAAATACCACCAACAAAAAAAATGGTACGCCCGGTGGGACCAAATTTCTCTCCCCATCTTTAATAGTGGCAGAATTTCATTTCATCGGTAGTTTTAACTATCATTTCTTCCGTTGGTCCCTCTACCCATTTCTTCCTTGGGTGAGTGTGGCCAACATCTAAGATAAAATAAATATTAAAAGAGAGGTTTTACCTCCAAAATTAGTTGCATGTAAATTTTCTTTCTGATTTTGACCTTCTACCTCGGCCAAGCCTATGAGGCGACAGTGTCAAATCAGATCCTTGGATATCCTTCTCAATCTTATGGATTTATGGTCAATAAATTTCGCATTCAACATATAAATCCTTAAAATTGAAAAGAATTTGAAAACTTTTGATTTCGGACACCTCAAAGTACTTTAGTCTTAACCCCCTCACTTCCCCTTTGACCTCCAGGGGTGGGGAGGGTTAGACTATTCCTTTTACCTGGGTTCCCTCACAATTCCATAAGCCTTCGGGCAAGGGGAAACTCTGTCCGTTGTGTTCTGGAGTCTGTGAGAAAACCCACCTTAAACCCTTCAAGATTCATATTTTCTTCAAAAAAAAAATTTCTCCTTAAGCTCTAAGTTGTCATATGTTACCCCATACGATCTCCTTGTGGGCTAACATATATCAAATTTTTTTTAGAAAATCTTTTTGGCATGTAGTTAGTCTCTTTACCCCACTGACGTATGTTAAGTGATATCGTTCACTACTCGACATGTGTTGGAGGGTTGAGATTACCTTACAAGCCTTAATTTTCAAAAAAATCTTCCTTTCATCTCCTTTTTAAGAAAATCTAATTTCAATCCTCTCTTTAACTTTCAGAAAATCCCAAATGGCTGGCCAATTGATTTTCTCTTTCGACCGAGAGTTGTCCTCAACTATTAATGACCAAGGGAGCACTATCATTTTTGGAATGGGATTCAGTACTCTTGAGCTCTCCATGGATGGACACCAGATTGTCAGTTTGGATGCCAGTAAGGAAATTCCCCCAGTGGTTGAGTTGATTGTGGGATCTGCACCTACCTTACCAGTAGTTAGCGATGACCAGAAACAGTTTGAACTAGTTGTTGAGCCTCCCACTGAAGTCAAATCTATTTTTGAGGAAGGGTCTACTTCTGGACTTAGCTTCGCCACTAAGAATCAGAAGAAAAATTATTTGAGGAGACTTAGAAAGAAGATCTCTAAGGCCAAGAGAGTTGTACCCTTTAAGACCTTAGCTCAAGTAAAGCCTGAGGCTGCTGAGGAGCTACCTATTCCTGCCTCCTCTCCCCTCCTAAAGGGGAGTTGCTTCTACCCCCTTGCTTCTGCTCAAGGGGAGGAGAGGGAAGCTAGGATAGCCCATTCCCCACCATGCCCGGTCGACTACTCGACTAAGAAGACTCAGAAAGAAAAACATCTCCAGAGGACAAGGACTTTAAGAAACATAATTCATACCTGCGCTGCACAGTCGGGACAAACTAAGAAGGAGTATGTAAAACAATCGAAGGGAGTGATCTCACATCGCTTCCAAAAAGAAGTGTTGAAGGAAGAAGTGTCTGAGGCAAAGAATTTGACCCCACAATTCGTCAGGAAGAATAAGAAGTATGTTAGACAGCCTGCTACTTCAGTGCTGGTTGATGGATATCATTGGGTGCCACGCCCTCCGTCCTCTCAAACGGAGGGTATCGTGTTGACTGGGTCCAAGAGAGGCCGCCATTCTACTGGTAGACCCCCTGTACCCCCTTCTAAACCTTTGAAGTTGGCCTCAGTGATTGTTAAGCCAAAAGGGGTTGAGACTCAAAAATCTGTAGATGTTAAAGGGAAAAGACTCAAATCTCCTGAAAAGAAATATGTGCCAAAGAGAACTAAGTTGGAGAGTCTGTCACCACCTCCTAGAACTTCTAAGTTCATTTTGCAGCTCCAACGAGTTCCAGTCAACCCTACTCCAGTTTCAGTTGACTTAATGGATGTCCAGACTAGTACCCCGGTTGTTGCAGTTGACAGTCCTACCACAGCCAGTCTAGCTCAAGATCCAATAGTCACCACCCCTGTTGCCCCAGTTGATGATCCCCAAGGTCCGAGTGTCATTCCCAAGCTTCCTAATCAAGTGTCTGAGGACCTTACCTTGCCAGATGTAGGAGCTATCACTTTACAAGCTCCTGCTTCTCCCCACGAGGTATATGTCCCTCTCCCCGTAGAGGATGCCACTCTTCTGACAACCAGTTTTGGGATAGTCGAAGAGGAGAGAATTGACCAGGATCTAGAAATGGAAGATGAACCGGTTACAAAGTCTCAACCAGATCCTAACCCAAAACTTACAGAAATCATTGCCCTCCTGGATTCTGAAGAATTATTTGATATGGCTGAGTACAAAGGATAATTACCCCTCGATCCTAAGTCAATTGGGGATAGACCGGTCGAGGAGGTAGTTCAAGAGATAAGAAACATTTTGTTGAATAAAAAGGGAATGGCCTCTTTTAACCCTGATCTGGATGATCTCCTTGGAGATGAAGATGATTATGTTGGTAGCATCTGTATGGTTGAGACTAGGGGATCTAATAAAGAAGCTGAGCCCAGCAAATGTCGATCTGTTAGAGATGACGATTCACTTGCTGTTGAGTCAGATTCAGATGAGTCTGTAAAGGCCAAAGATGAAGAGCACATAAAAACTTGGAGACTCAGCTCGCAAGCATGATGTCAAAAGTCAGGGAAATGCAAGAGAAGTTTGATAAATCACAGCAAGAGTCCCTTAAAATCCAGCAGTCAGCTCGAAAAATCGCAGAAAAGGCTAAACGGGCAGAATTTAGTTCCAAACCTCTCGAGTCACCACCTGTGACCCTTCCTTGCCCGTTAGAAGCACCTCCAGCTCAGTCCACAATTTCCACCACTCTTCTAATTCCGCCTCAAAAGGACATTAAGCAACTGATTGAGGACCAGGTAAGGGAGGCCTTAGCCCTTTCGCAGGGAACCGCGTCTATTCCAAATGGTAGACCTTACCCCGAAGAATATGACTCAGTTCCTTACCCAAAGGGCTTTATGCCACCAACTTTTAAAATTTTCACTAGAATTGAAAATCTGAGACAGCATCTGGCCCACTTTCGAGCAAGCTGTTGTAACGTAGGAGGGTCAGATGCTCTACTATTTCGTCAATTTGTGAGTAGTCTATCCGGCATTGCTTTTGAATGGTACGCCGATCTGCCCAACGGTTCAGTAAGAACCTTTAGCGAGCTAGAAAACCTCTTTCTTAAGAGATTTTCTAGAGCGCAACAATGCACCACCGTGGGCGATCTTGTGGTTGAAAAGCAAAAGCCGGGAGAGTATCTGGTTGAGTACATCTTGAGGTGGCGAAACCTCTCGATGAAGTGTGAACCCTAGTTGCAAGAGCAACACGCGATGGAGATTCTTTTAAAGAATATCCACGGCCCTGTTGCTTTTCTCCTGAAGGGTTTCACTATTAAAACTTTTGAAAAACTTCTTAATAAGGCTAGCAATTTGTAGGAAGAGGCTCCTAGGATGCCATTCTTACGAGAGCAGTCTGAAGATAAGAAGGGTCCTAAGTTGGTAAAAACTTTTAAAAAGAAAGCTGTGGTCTTAGCAGTAGATAAAGGAAAGAGGCCAGTGGTTAGTCAGCCTAGCACTCCACCTCCACCACAGCCACCTTAGAAGCAGCCCTTTCAGATAGTTCCTCAGTATACTAGAGATTCCGCCTTCATCCCTTTTAAAGAGAGATTGGCAAAGCCTTATCCATTTAAAAGGGAATTAGTTAAAAAGATCTTCAAGAGCTTGTTAAAGAAACCTGATTTTCAGTTGCCAGAGGCTAGGAGACCCGAGGATGAGAGTAAGAAAGATGATCCCAAGTATTGCCCATACCATCGGATGCTTAGTCACCCACTTGAGGACTGTGTTGTGTTCAAAGATTGGCTTGAGAGGAACTACACCCAAGGTAACATTATAATTCCTAAAGAATACTTGGTCGATCCAGATAAGGCTTCAGTTAAATCTATCTCAGGTAATCTTCTTAATTCTTCTCTTCCTATTGAAGATGGTTGGGACATTGCTTTGTCCCGGGCATTTAAAAAGTCGATTAACAAGTCTTTTCATCTTTCTCAATAGCTGACTACGATAGCCCAGGCCCCGGTGTGGAAGGTTGACCTGGACGCTTCGCAGAAGGATGTTGAGCCACTTCCCTCTCTAGTAGTCGTAGGAACTACTGAGAAAAATGTAAAAGAAAAGAAAGATTATTTTGTAGAGAGGAAGTATGTGGATGAGAGATGTATTAAAATGACGGATGGTGGTGTTAAAACCCTTTCCCCTCTTTTGTTATCTGACTTTTACTTTGCCCCATCAAAGGCGAATGGTCAAAAGATGAATAAAAAACATCCTTCTACTTCTGTCTTGATGATTGGCCATGAATCTCAAATGCAAATTGATGACTCTCCTGTTTTAAATCAAATTCCTAGTGAAATAAATCTTGATATTAATCAAACCGACCTTCCCGAGTCGACTACTCAAGAAGATGTCGAATGTGAAGCCTTATCAGAAAGTGATTTCCCCAATTTAATTTTCAGGGAAGTCCTATCGAGATAGAGTTTTCAGATTATGACTCTCTTTCGAGAAACGATGATCCAATGCCTACAGTGAGTGTAGACACCGCTCTAGTTTGCCCGCCAGAGGATATCGAGCAGGTGCAACTCCGTGGCGGTAAAGTCTTACCTCCTAGGTTGCCTCCTCAGGACAAAGGCAAGCAATCCCCGTTCGAAGATCTAAATCCAGATTCCCCTCAACAACCAGAATTTCCTCTAATTCCACCGAATTTCGAGTCTGTCGTCCCTAGGGTTGAGTATAATGTTTTGGCCCATCTTAGGAAGTTGCCAGCCAAACTAAGCATTTACGACGCCCTCCTCCTTTCCAAGGAAATGAGGGAGTCTTTGGTCAAAGCACTTCTCGACCCTGAGATTTGTTTAGCCCAACTGGCTTCAACTTTGAAAGGTGAGGCCCTCTACTTCAAAGAGGTCCCCGGGGTTACCATCTCTGACGAAGATTTACTCTTGGGAACTGCTGAACACAACCGCCCCCTCTACATTACCATAGATGTGGGAAACTTCAAGTTATCAAGAGTCCTTGTTGATCCGGGTGCATCGGTCAACGTGATGAACATAAAGACCCTTGCTTATCTCAAAGTTGATACTAGCAAGCTTTCAACCTACAGGTTGGTGCTTCGTGGGTTCAATAAGAAGGGCGAGAGAGCTTTAGGTTCAATAAATTTACTCCTAGAAATAGGGGGGTTAAAAACTGAAGCTAAATTTTATATAATTAATTCGACTACGTCCTTTAACGTTCTTCTAGGTAGACCTTGGATTCACGAATATAGGATGGTTCCATCTATCCTGCACCAATGCGTTAAGTATCAACGAGACGGCATTGAACATGTGATTAAGGGTGATCTGCAACCATTTTCAATTCAAGAAATTGGGATCTACGAAGATGCTGCATATTTCATACCAAAAGGGTCCTCGTCCCGTTCTAAATTGGAGATCAAAATTGAGGAGAAACTGGTTGGACAGAAATTCAACCAAAAGAAAGAAAAAGATAAAAATATCAATCAAGAAATGACACGATAGAGTAGTGAAGATGACTCTGATATCGTTGTCCTTAGGCCTCCAAGAACATTACCTCAAAGAGGTGGGAGGATGGCTTTAAGGGCACGAGGTCGAGGCCGTGCTTCATTAGATAGGAGAGCAGCACCTATGTATATTGATTTGGAATCAGACACTGATGGTGAACTAGAAAATCAAGGTGCTGCCCTCTCTCTCGATTACCATAACATAAATACTCCTCCAAAATTTGATCTCACCTTAGACCATGACAGTGACCCTGAGGCAAATATCTCAAAAGTTAAAAGTGACGAGCCTGAATTAACAATGTATGAAAAGCTCTGTAGAAGGATTGAGGCCCTTTCTCTGACCCCACTGTCGGCAGGCAGGATTGAGGGTTAGAAGTTAAAGTGGCCCCCAACTTGAATGGTGAAGTTAAGAAAGTCCAGAAATTCTTTCCTGGCTCCTCCTCCGCAAGAGATGAAGGTGATGTAACCCTTGAGGAGGCAGATTTCAATGAATTAATGGAATTACCTTTCGGCTACTTCCCTGTTTGTGTGAAAAATACTTTTTCTAAGGGTTCTATACCATACCGAAAGACTAAGGGTTAAGCAAGATACCACGAGAATATTTGGCAAACGAAGATAAAGAAAAATCCAACAAGTGGTATTGGCTTTGGAATCGTTAGTTTATTTGATGATGATGAGTATTGCCTAATGATAACTTACCATCTTGATTCTCCAAATGTCCCTAAGGATCCCTTCTGTCCTCTGGATGGGCTCTGTTTGGAGACTTTAGATGATCTCGATGACCTTCAAGTTCGGGATGCACCACCTGAATTTGAAGAGGAAATTAAATCTACAATTGATGAGTTAAGAGAAATTAACCTGGGAAATGATGATGACCCCCGCCCGATTTTCTGAAGTACTCTGTTGAGCGAGGTTGAAACCCAAGATTTAATTCTATTGTTGTCCGAGTTCAGGGATTGCTTTGCCTGGACATACGACAAAATGCTAGGTTTGCCCGCTGAGGTAGCGGTCCACAAACTTGGGGTTCGGCATGATGCCATTCCTGTTAAACAAACTCCTCGATGCATGCGCTTAGAGATCGAGCAACAAGTCGTTTCTGAAGTTAAGAAATTGGCAGAAGCTGGATTCATTCGAGAGGAACAATATCCCTCTTGGGTGGCCAGCATCGTGCCAGTTCGAAAGAAAAACAGTCAAATTCGGATTTGTGTCGACTATAGGGATCTAAATAAGGCATGTCCTAAAGACAAGTTTCCCCTACCAATACCAGAACTTTTGGTGGACATTGCCTCTTCACACGCTATTTTCTCTTTTATGGATGGCTCATCAGGTTATAACCAAATCAGGATGGCTTCAGAAGATGAGAAAAATACTGTGTTCAGAACCCCTATAGGAATCTTCTGTTATAAGGTAATGCCATTTGGCTTAAAGAACGCTGGAGCAACTTACCAGTGGGCCATGACTCACATCTTTGACGACTTAATTCATAATCAAGTTGAATGTTATATTGATGATTTAGTTGTCAAGAGCAAGGTCAAAGAGGCTCACCTGTATGACTTAAGAGTTGTATTTGAGCGGTTGTGTCGCTACGATTTGAAAATGAACCCCTTGAAGTGTGCCTTTGGCGTCACTTCAGGGAAATTCTTAGGATTCGTAGTGAGGCATCGCAGAATTGAGATTGATCCTGCTAAAATTGAAGCCATCTTAGATATGCCATCTCCTAAGAGTCTTACTCAGTTAAGGTCTCTACAAGGTAGATTGTCATATATAAGAAGGTTTATTTCTAACCTTTTTGGGAGATGTCAACCCTTTTCTGTCATTGCGAAAAAGGATACTAAATTCATATGGGACGAGAAGTGCCAGAATTCCTTTAACGATATTAAACAATACCTTTCCAACCCGCCAGTTTTGGCAGCCCCAGTTCCGAGAAAACCCTTGATTCTCTATACCGCCGCCTTAGACGAGTCTTTAGGTGCCTTGCTAGCTCAAGTCAACAACGAAGGGAAAGAGAATGCTCTCTATTACCTCAGTCGAAGACTTCTTCCCACCAAAATTCGGTACCCATCAATTGAAAAGCACTGTCTTGCTTTGGTTTTCGCAGCCCAGAAGCTGAGGCATTACATGCTCTCCCACCCAATTAGTTTAATTTCGAGAGTTAATCCTTTACAATATCTTATGACCCGACCTACGTTATCGAGATGCTTGGCTCGTTGATCTATGATACTACTCCAATTTGAGATTACTTTCATTCCCCTCCGTGCTGTGAAAGGATAGGTCGTTGCTGATTTTCTAGCAGCACACCCGCTGCCGGCTGATTCTCCTTTGAATGATGATTTACCCGACTAACAAATCATGAGTTTGAGGAAATCTGGTGAAGCCATCTAGGAATTATATTTTGATGGTGTGGCATCCTCTCATAGGAATACCACCCAATAATCTATAGTTCCTGGGAAGGCCGGAGTCGGCTTAATTTTCATAACGCCAGAGAAAGGGATGATGCATTTTTCCTATCATTTGTCAGAGCCTTGCACAAATAACGAGGCTGAATATGAAGCTCTGATAATTGGTTTGGAACTTGCAATTTTAATGGAAATCAAAGTGATTAAGATCTTTGGCGATTCCCAATTGGTGATCAACCAAGTCATAGGAACCTATAAGGTCTTAAATCCTAATCTTTTGAAATACCACCAGTACACCCTTCACCTCCTTGAGAAAATTCCTACTGTCACTCTATATAGGGTTCCCCGTGGAAGCAATTCTGTGGCGGATGCCTTAGCAAAGCTTGCAAAGGAATTTGCATGTCATGAGGAAGATTCCATCCCTATAGAGATTCAGGGCCGCAAAACCCTTTCTCCTATAGATTTGGAACACATCAGTAAGAATCCCTTCCAAGTCCTTTCTGCCTCTTCAACGACTGATGAGGAAGGCGATTGGAGACAACCTTTAATTGACTACCTTCGAGAAGGGAAACTTCCCCAGGATAAATCTCTTTCCAATCAAATTAAGAAACGTGCCCTATCTTATACACTAGTTAATAATTTACTGTACCGTCGATCGTTCGATCAGATGTGGCTGCATTGTTTGGATAAACGAGAAGCCCTGAAGATTGTTAATGAAGTCCATTCAGGACTATGTGGTGCACATCAATCGGGTCCAAAAATGAAATTACAAATTAAAAGACTTGGATTCTACTGGCCTACAATGATTGACGATTGCTTGAATACTGCAAAGCACTGTCATCAATGTCAGGTCCATGGTGTGGTTTTACATCAGCCGCCTAATGTGTTACACCCTACGATAGCCTCGTGGCCCTTCGAGAGTTGGGGCACAGATATCATTTGGCCGATTGACCCTCCCTCTTCGAGAGGTCATCATTTCATATTAGCTGCGACTGATTACTTTTTAAAGTGGGTGGAGGAAATTCCCCTGCGTAATGTAACATCCCATCATGTGTTAAAATTCTTCCGTGACCATATCGTATATCGATTCGACGTACCCCGTAGAATTATATCCGATAATGGGTCCGCATTCAAGTCTACAAAAATCAATAATTTTGTAAGACGCCACAATATTGATTGGAGATACTCAACAATCTATTACCCCCAGGATTGGCAGAGGCCTTCAACAAAACCTTGGTGCAAATCATTAAAAAGACCCTTGATGATAATAAATGACAGTGGGATGAGCGGTTGGTGGAAGCTTTGTGGGCTTATCGTACCACTGATAGAACCCCGACCCAATCTACCCCGTTTGCTCTAGTGTATGATTCCGAGGCTGTTATACCCTTGGAAGTGCAAATCCCTTCACTCAGGATTGCAGTTCGGAATCAAATAACGAATGAACAAAATGCAAAACTGCGGTTGGAAAAACTCAAAAGCATTGAAGAGCGACGTCTCCAAGCTCAATAAATGCTAGAGTTATATAAATCCCGTATGGTTCAAGCCCATGATAAGCTAGTGCGACCTAGGACTTTCCAAGTGGGAGATTTGGTGCTGGTCCTTCGGAGGCCTATCTTAGCCCATCGAAAGTTGGGTGGTAAATTTGAACCAACTTGGGAGAGACTCTTCGTCATAGAGACTGTCTACGAAGGAGGCTCGTATCAGCTAGTAGATTGTAAGAGAAATCACCCAATGTTACCCGTCAACGGGCGTTTCCTCAGGAAATACTATGCTTGATGTAGCTCGTGTTATCAATAAATAAAATCCCCTCTTGATTTACAACTTTGTTCTGGTTCTTTTACGTCTTTCAACTTTTTTTTATGCATTTTTTATCTTCTCCTTAAGGATCGATTCTTCCTACCCTTAAGATTTGACCTACTAGTGGTGGAGTACGCCCTTTGTGGCACCACCCTGGCATTTGACTTCCGGATTAGTGGTGGAGTATGCCCTTCGTGGCACCATCCTAATTCTCACCAGCTAGTGATGGAGTATGCCCTTTGTGGCACCATCCTAGTTTCCCAGTTAATTTGCCTATTTGGAGTAAGTCTTCTATCAGCATCCTATAGGCCTAAGGTTGGGTGATGCCCTTCCTTAGACCTAAGGCTAGGTATTCCCTACCTTAGTTTTCCAGTTAATTTGTCTACTAGGAGTAAGTCTTCTATCAGCATCCTGTAGACCTAAGGTTGGGTGATGCCCTTCCTTAGACCCAAAGTTAGGTATTCCCTACTTTGGTTCCCAGTTAATTTGCCTATTTGGAGTAAGTCTTCTATCAGCATCCTATAGGCCTAAGGTTGGGTGATGCCCTTCCTTAGACCCAAGGCTAGGTATTCCCTACCTTGGTTTTCCAGTTAATCTGTCTACTAGGAGTAAGTCTTCTATCAGCATCCTGTAAACCTAAGGTTGGGTGATGCCCTTCCTTAGACCCAAGGCTAGGTATTCCCAACCTTGGTTTCCAGTTAATTTGCCTATTTGGAGTAAGTCTTCTATCAGCATCCTATAGGCCTAAGGTTGGGTGATGCCCTTTCTTAGACCCAAGGCTAGGTATTCCCTACCTTGGTTTTCCAGTTAATCTGTCTACTAGGAGTAAGTCTTCTATCAGCATCCTGTAGGCCTAAAGTTGGGTGATGCCCTCCCTTACATTCTTGAGATTCCTTTTAAATTTCCATTCGGTCAACGCCAATGTGTGCACCAGAAGTTCCTTCTAATATACACATTGGGGGTCCATTTGTTGACCTCATTCTTGTATGAGGTTACTAAGATCCTCCCAGACTCCAGATTAATCTAGACCCTAGGATCTACTCTAGAGCTTAGAATTTATCCATACTCTAGATTCCAAATCCTAGAACCATTCTAGATTCCAAATCCTAGGATCCTCCTAGATTCTAGATCTTAGAGTCCCTCTAGATCCTAGGACCAACCCAGCCCTCTGATCAATTCAAGTCTTAAACCAATCCAAGCTTCAATCAATTCAAACATTAAAACAATCCTGACCTCAATCTATTCCTGATCTCAACTCAATTTGAGTCTCAATCAAAACCAGACTTCAATCCAGTTCAAAACCCAAAATTCAGTTAAAACTCTAATCCTGCATCTGTCAAACTTCAACCCTGTCCTACCACTCATGATCATGCCAAATTATCATAATGATATGGGTAATTCAATTCCAGTCATTCAAACTCAGAATCCATTTCAAATCCAAAAATCCAGACTCAAATCCAAGGTTCAAAGGCTTAGTCCTCAAGGCCTTTTTCATTGATTTTTCAAATACTTTGAAACCCAGTCAAATGATCTCTAATTCAAAGTCTGTCAGTTGCATATTGATGGGACATGTCTCTAGAGGCCACCCTTCAGATTTGGGTCCATTCTGAGGTCTATAACCCCAGAATCTAAATCAAAATCCAAAGGCTGTAAAACCTTCAGATATTTACAGCCTATGCTACTAGACCTGCCACCTTGAAGATTCTGACCCTAGAGCCTTTACCAAAGCCTCTAATCAATTCCAGACCATTAACCCTGATATGTTGATCAATAAACTGCATTTTTTTGGACTCATTTCAGCCCCTAGTATCCATGAGCCCAAGAACGACCAGAATACCCCTATGAGGGGCTCAAATAAGGATTTCAAACCAAACGATCTCCAAATTGAGTACAACCACTTCTAGAAATTCTCAAATTTTAAACCAAACTTGTTGAGCCCATTTCTAGGCTTTGGGTCAACCTGGTTGACCAAGTCAACATAGTTGACCCAAATGGCCCTTTAAGGGTCTAAATAGGTGTTTTGACCCAAATGACCTCTCTAGGCCATGAAACCACTTTCATTAGTCTTGAAATATCATTTCAAATCTGTTGAGCCCGAATCCAGACACTGGGTCAACCTGGTTGACCAAGTTAACCCAGGTTGACCAAACAGACCCTTAAGGGTTCAAATAGGGATTTTGACTGAATTGATCTTCCCAGACCTGGAGACCACCTCCAGTGGTCTCCAAATATTATTTCAAATTTGTCCAGCCCAGACTCACCCCTTGGGTCAACCTGGTTGACTCAGTCAACATGGTTTGACCCAATGAACCCTTAAGAGTTGAAATGAATCACTTCGACCTATTTAACTATACCAATATCTTCAAACCCTTGAAATCATTCCATTCAATGTCTTGAATATCTCTAAACATATCTTGAGTTCAACCCAACTTGAGTTGACCAAGTCAACCCTCAATCCTTGGTTAATCCTTGATGGCATTGGTTCCTATTTTCCCTACCCTTGACTCTTGACTTTTGACCCTTGACCAAACTATTCCAAATGATCCCTTACTTCCACAAATGCCACATCATCAATTTGACCTGGTTGACTGGTCAAACCAAGTCAATAGAGCCTTAAATCCCTCTTTGAAATGGTCAAACCCTCCCTTTTGATCTCAAACTCATCCCCTTTAGGCTAGGGAGCTCTCCCATTGACTGCTCCTATTCCCCCCATGCCACCTCAGCCTCCCTTGACCTGTTGATTGGTCAACACAGTCAAACCAAGAGCTTAAACCTTTCCAAAATGTCTTAATTACCTTTTAGCCACTTTCCCTTGATTTAGGCTGCCTTAGGCCGACCTTTTAATGTTCTAAAGCTCCCTAACAGGCTCCCTAACCAAGCCTAGCTCTTGGTTTAGCCTTAAGTTGTAGTGGTCCCCCCCCCCCATTTATCCCAAGTACACCCAATGGAAGCAGGGCTTGTCCAGCCTTTGAGGCAGCCTTGTAGCTGTTCCAGGGACAGGTGGCATCATCTGGAAAGCTCATGAGTCGATCCCAGCCATCCAATCCAGCCCAGGCCATTTGAATAGGGGAAAATGTGACTTTTGAGGCCAATGGATCAAGGCAACTCCTCTCACTCATCCCAGCCTCCCAGAAAAAAACTCTTGGTTCGTTTTAGATCCTTAGAGTCTCCTCTACCTTTCCACTACAAAATCCAAGTGGTTGCACGTCACCGGCGGCGAGTTCTCCGGCGAGTCCACCATCTAGTCCGTCCCAGGCTTGTAGCGGTCGATCCAGGCGTGTTTGAGCTCGATTTCGTGCTAGGGATCTTCACTTGGACAGTCTACAAGCTCATCCATCTAGAGATTTTGAAAATCCAACGGTATAATCCCTCAAAACCCTTAGATCTAGCTCACTTAGATCAATCCAATTAACTCTGTGTATAGGATGTTTTAGGACAAACAAACGATTCCCCATTATTTCTGTTCATGTACTATATTTAAGTTTAAAATTTCAAGTGTTTTGATCCATCCGATCGAGAGACCGAGCCCAAAAATGCTTCCTAGGGCATTTTTCGTATTAGGGTTCAAATAGACACTTTTTTAACCGTTGATCGCTCGATCAACGGTCCAGATCGAGCCATTCCGCGGCCTGATTCGCTCGCACTTCTGATCTCTCGTTCAATCGGCTGTCTAGTGATATCTAAGCCATTCATTCAGAAACGCGGGATCAAAGTTCCGCCGTCTGATCTCTTTTGATCGAGATCAAACGGCGGGGTTCAACCTTGATCGTCGGATCGGATCAAGTCAGATCCAATGGCCCCGCCGTGTTGCCAACGTGGTTAAGTGGCTAACCACGCTCCAGCACGTGGCTCGCCTAGACAGCGCCGCGTGTGAGACGCGGCGCACCGCCGTCGTTCACGCGTTTTGACCCCGCGAATCAGAACCCGTCACGTAGCGCCCGCGCCGCCGTTTGGGTTAATGAATTTTAAAATTAGTTTTAATTAATTTTAAAATCAGAAAATTTAATTAAATCATAATAATTTAATTATTAAGCCAAACATTTAATGTAATATATCAAAATTTTTAGAAAATTAAGATCTTTAATTTAAAAATAAATTTAATTTAAAATAATATATATTTTTTGACTATTAATTATTTCATATTTTAAATTAATAATTAATATATACATTTGACTAAAATATTTTAAATAATTCAAAATTATGTTTTAAAATATATTTTCAAAAATTTCAGAAGCTATATTAAAGTATTATTTTTATTAAATTTATATAGATATTACTTTATACTTTAGTTTAAAATTAAATAAATTTAAGACATATAATTAATTATTCATTAATCATCAATTAGTTATATTAATTTAAAATTAACCTTTGCATGCTTAGGTTGTGCACACACCACCTAGCCTAGGCTCTCCTAGTTTTAAGGATTTGATTGTGCCATTGCATGTGCTTATTTATGCTTTGTTTAAGGGTTAGATAATACATTGATTTGAGCCCATTAAACCTAGTGTCATTAAGGACAATAATTAAGGGTTTGTGTAGAGAACTTAGAAAACTTCCAATATTTAGGATACACCTCCTTTTTATTTGAAACTTGAACCATTTGAACTTAGTGACTCCCTCAGCCCTTAGAGAAATTTTCACTAATTTTTGAGGTCATTAGGTCCCCTAACTAATTTTCCTAAGATTCAATTCTAATTAGGCCTTAACACCTTCAAAAAAATGTAATAAATCCATTTTAAATCGAAAAAATACATGTAACCCCTCTAACTGACCATAATTAAGTCCTTAATTAATGAACATTAAAATCCCCTTGATTTGACAGCTAATTAAGCCTTAATTTAATTTTAAGTAAAAGTTAATATTTAATTGATTTAAATAATTATTAATAATTAAAAATCCCAAAAATTTCCCAAACACTTGGGAATCCCTCCTTGGGTCATTCCTGAGCCTTGGAGGTGTTTTCAAGAAGTTGGGAATTTATTTGAAGCAAAACCATAAAAGGGCCATTAATTAAGCAAGTTCCAAAATTCATTAAAATGCTCAAAACTTCAATAATTCATAACTAAATCAAGAGAAATCCAAATTTATCAAACTCACTTGCATTCAAATCATTATAATGCCTAATATTTATTAAAAATATTAAAGTACCAAAAAACTATCAAAATCAAAAAGTCAACATTTTGGTCAACCATAGGTCAAAATCAGGTCAAAACTTCTAAAAATCATAACTTTTCATAGAAAACTCCAAATTGAGTATACTACATGTCTAACAACTCATAATAAGGTCTAGTATTTGTTAAAAATCTGAGACCCCTTAATTTCTCTCTAATTCTAAAAATCAAATTTTGACCCCTTAATCGACATATCCGGATAACCTCCAAAACTTATTAACTCCCCCAAATTCCAGAATTTTCTCAATAGACTAATAAAATTCTCAACCAACCAATTAAAATCAGTAACCAACTCCTTTTTATATTAATCCATTCTTTAATTTCTATCAATTTAAATCACCTTAATTAACCCCGATTACTATTGGGTAACCCAGACCTACGAGGCTATTAGCTTAGCCCCAAGGAAGGTGAAATAAATTTCACGACCTCGGTGTGAAACAAAGATAGTAATCAATTAACTCTTAAAATATACTTAATCAAAATTCTTAATATATTAATATTTAAACATTAACCTAAATCCCCATTTTAAGCCTTAACAAACCCAGACTTTTAGACAACTTTAACTAATCACCCATTTTAGGACCTACCCCAGCCACACGACCTTTTACACACACTTTAGATGATGTGCTAGGACAACCAACTCTATAACTAGGTTAGGCCGGTGTTTACTTTACGCTGTGTGCCGGGTTTTTCGTAGTTTTCACTGCATGTTGTGGATGAAATTGCTTTGCTGTGTTTGTTTACTTTTTTGCACTCTGTGGATGAATTGATGTATTTGGCGACTAGATTACCCTTAGGTTAGATACGATCTGGATGTTCACATAGTCTTCTGCAGGGCAATACAAAAATATCAATTGTTATAAATGCTTGCACAGGTGCTTCAGCTGCTAAAGCCCCCAAATAAAAAGAGCGTGGCCAGTGTGTTTACTTACTTTTCTGCATATATATAACTGCTTGGGAATAATTGCTTTTCATTTATTAACTTCTTAGGATAACCCTGCAGGTGAGTCTAGATTATATTTTCAAATAAATGTAATTTGTGTAATTATTAAGTGTTGTGAAAGTTAGTTTTGAGTTGGGATATATAGGTCCAAAGCTTGGACTTCGAAGAGAAAAGGATGCCCCTAAGGGGAGTAGTTTTCTATTTGGAGATCCAAATTTGGGCCACACTCCTTCCTACCCAAAGGGGACAGAGTGGCCTTCCCCTTAAAGGAAGTGCCCTCTTATCCATTTGGGTAGTCCAGTACGAAGAATCTAAGGAGCTTGAGAAAAAAGAGCCCAAAGAAGAACAAGACTGAAGATTTGAAGATTGAGAATATCCCACTCAAAACTACTTGCGTCATTATTAGGTTTAGAATCCGGGTTGTTGTCAGTGGTGCCCGGCCACTTTACTTTCTGTAGAATTCTGATTTGTAATAAGCAAGGCAACTTTGCCTATGGACATTTATTAATTAATTCATTTATATTTGATGTGTTGAAATGATTGCCTCTAGGATTGCCTACTTTTCTTAGTTTTTTTGCGATTGTGTGCCGCTTTTTTTTTTGCCTGGACTCGTGAGGCTTGTGAGGGTGTAAAAGTTTTATACTCATAACTTTAAATGTCTAAAATTTTAGCGGGTCTAAATATCATATAAAGATAACGAATTTAGAGAATTAGCCGGGGATCGACCCCGGGGTCGCATGCATATTTCTGCATTATTCTTTCCTTTTTTTAGACCCTTCCCCGCCTGCGGGTAGAGTCCGGATAGTCTGACCAATGAGGACGAGGTGCCGAACCTGGGGAAGTCCAGTCTTCTAAAAAAATTATTTTCTAATCCTGTTTTTAAAATTCCAAGCATATCTGATTTAGAGTTATTAACCAGCATGCATCGCATTAGATACAAATTAAAAGGGTCAAGATTTTAATTGCATAGTCCTTAGCATTTTGCACCCAATATAAGTCAAAGGGGCCAACTAGGAGAACCTCTATATGTCGGCCCCGACTCTCCAAAACTTTAATTACAACGTCCCTACCACTCTTTCATAAAAAAGACCGGATTCATATATTTTAAATCGATTAGGAGGTTAGCTGGCTCCCCAATCCAGGCTGGGGTAAATCCAGACCTTGCACTGCATTAGTTAGGATCGGACGACTGTGGTCCAGTGTCCAAATTAGATTTAGGATCCGGGGCAGATCCTTGATTATAAGACCCCAAACTTCGGGAATATAGTCCCAAATTTTTAATAAAATGCTCAACTTTAATTAATATCATTTCAACCCAAAACATAAAGCCCAACACTTAGATTAAGTTGGGACGCTTCCAGATGGTTCCGGAATCTCAAAGTGTCCCCCACTCTTATCCATTTGATTCTGTTAATAACTGCTCAATTTTGATCCATTCCCTTCTGAGTTTCCAAAATTCACTTCTCTTTTTGATATCACTCCTAGAAAATCTAGCGAAATTCTGCCACCATTTTAATCAAGAGTTTTCGTAGGAGATTCTATCTACCTACGATATAATTAACTACGAGGGCTTGCGCTCGTAAGAGATTTGGAACCACACACGCACCTGACTTTAAAATTGATTTTCCAAAACCCCATTAGATTTCTTTGGGAGAAAGATAAAAAGAATGATTGCCGCTATTACATTAGGAAGATTGTCATTGAATGGTGTTATCTCCCTTCGGGGAGATACATCCTTCTTTGATAAGACTATTGGATGTGAATTCGACAATCATATTCCTTAAATATCATAATCGGATGTTTAGTTAAATTTCATCATGTTCTCTCGGGGCCATATGGAATTTTTCTTTAGAATTCGATCATGACATTTAAGATGAGTCCCATAATTCTAAGCCTAAACACCGCTATGAAATTTTATTTTCATCCTCAGGGGTGATATAACTTTTCTAGTGGGTCAATTCGACTTTAGAATTAGAATTGAATCTTAATTTCAAAATCCCCAAAGAAAACTAATATTTTTCAAAACCCATTTTCCAAAATACCACCAACAATCATTAATATAGAACTCAACTCAGGCATGTATCAAGTGCAAATACACAATGGAAGAGAACTATCGTGAACATAGAGCACTGATGACCTCGAGATATTCTATCCATGAAAGGGAGACCGCCACACTTTTATTACTACTTATATTCTTTCAAGAAAATTAATATAATATTCTCCCTCTTTTCTTTCATTTTCTTAAGCATAAGCGAGTCCTTCGTGAATAAAATAAGTATATTTATAGAAAATCTTAAAAAAAACTCTTAGGGACTTTTGGTCTCTCAAGACATATATATAAGGACTTGGGTTGGACAGTTGTCCAATGCCTTGGAAACTCAAGATGCTCGGGTTGAGTGTGCGGGTGACTACCCACCTACTTTGGCTAGTTCCTAGTAAAATTCAATGAAAGAAATTTAATAAGTCTTAGATACGGCTGAAAAATGAACTAAGTTGAGCTGAGCTTCGACATGTTCGAGATCAAGCTCATTTGTCAAGATCGTGTTTAAGCTCAACTCAATAAGATTCAAGCTTCTTTGATACATGTTTAAGCTCGAACTCATTTAAAAATCCCCCTGTTCAAGCTTAGCTTGTTTTTAGGTTTGTGCTCGATTCATTTTAAAGCTTATCAAGCCTATTAACGAGCGGCTCATTAAACGAGTCGGGCTTATTAACAAGTTGCTTGTTTAACGATTTTTTTTTTTTTTGTGAATCGAGCAACTTGTGACCCGTCTGCTTGTATAAGCGTACCCAACTACTGACCCGACCCATCCCATCTCATTTGCCTTTTTTTAGACAAACTCCCATTATATTTCGTTATATAGTGCAATATCATATTGATTTTCATGGTGTGGAATTAGTTGACTAAACTAATTGTTTTTCTTTTCCTTGATGCATAAGCGGGAGAGGGAGTTGAGGCGGGAGCGGGAGCTGAGGTAGACGTGGATAGCGATAAAGAGTAGTAATTAAAATTAAATTATTAAATATTTAAATTAGTAAAATTAATTAAATAATCTTTAAAACTCTAATCGAGCTTTTTAACTAGCTTGTTCACAAGCTTTAAACGATACTGTTCGTGAACATAAACGATTCGAACACCAAGTTGTTCAAGCTTGTTTATTTGGCTATCGATATTTATCAAAAGTGTTCAAGTATGTTCATTTACTTTATCAAACGAACATGAACGAGCTCTTATCGAGCCAAGTCACGAGCAGCTCGTCGAATGCTCGGTTTATTTGCTGCCCTAGTCTTAGATATGTGACTTCACGATAATCAATGGTGACCGGATACGGTTGAAATTGGTTGAATTTCCACCCAGGCTTGTGCTAAAGAGCGAGTCAAGCTGCATCTTGTAGGAGAGTCAAGGTCCCAGGCACTCAAGACTTCCATGAGCCCTAAATCCCCAAGAGAAGGAAAGTTGTTATTCAATAAGCTTTGTTCCTTATTCCTTTCAAAGTAAAAAAGGCGAGTCACATTTCAATTTAAAAAGTTAATCTGGGAAGCTTGCCTATGTTAAGAAAGGAAAATGAAAAAGAAAATGTATGAAAATAGTAATAATAAAACAAAAATGTACATACAAACTCATTTGCCTCTTCATTGGTACCTTCACTAAGCAAACTCTCCATCGAACTTTTTTATCAAACTGCCTAACCATTATAGGCTGACTCCCTCCTTTGCAACAAGATCTGCAATAAGTAGCACGTGAGTCCCTTGTAGTTGACTATCTTAAGTGTTCCGACAGTCTAGGTGACGACGAGTATCCGAGCGATTAGGCCTATAGGACGACTCCCCTCTTTTGCTACAAGATCTGTGAATGAGCAGCTCACTAGTCTCCTACTGTCGGCGAGTATTGGTGATTACTCCTTCAAAGACCAAGAGTCTGGCTTAAGGTGAAGCCCACCAAAGGAGACTGTGCTTATAAGATACAACCTTAGCCTCTTTAGAGTCGCAACCAACTTGCACATTTTAGAAAAAGCTTCAACTAAATTTTGATGAGATGAAAATTTGGTTAAATCACAAAAGATGGTAAGCCTACTCACCAATTGTCAAGTGATCTTGATAAAAACCTCTGTCGTGCTTGAGCACACAACCTAGTTGGTTTAGATTCATTTGGTCTCTTACATATTAAACTATTTCTACCTGTTATCTCCAACGAATTAGGTACAAAACAAGACAAAAGACAACATATCCAACTATACTCAATCACGAGTTCGACAAGACATAGCTCAGGTTTGTCTAAACTTGCTCATGCTAAAAGCCCCTAACTAAGATACTTATTGAATGGTTTTATCCTATTTGCTTCATCGAGTAAAAAACATAGTGATTATTCTTAGTTGTCAAGTGACTTCTCTTTAGAGTTATATTTTAACTTCGGTCACTCACCATGAGCGAGTGCCCATATTATTTTTACTTTTAGTTCCCCTGCTTACTCTCAGTTCCCCTATAATACTAACTTGCCTTTTAATTCACAATGAAAGCTTCATTTAGGCAAGCACCTTCATTCTAACCTATTGAGGAGCAAGTGCTCATAATGTTAGGCAATTATACAAGAGAACGAGTCCAATACATAGAAAAAATAAAATAAAATAAACCAGCGAGTAAAAAGATTTTTATTTCATTCATGGTTACATTTACATTTACACTATGCCTCTCTGCCAAAAAATGATAAATAAAAATACAGAAAAAGTCTAAAATTTCATTCAATGGATGATTATGACTCACTTACAAGTTGCACTGACACCATCACTTTTCTCGCTGTCGCAAAGAATCGTTTATGATTTTTGAACTTTGGAGTTACCTCACTTATGGATGCAAGTTTCCTCAGACAAACTCGATCCCGGCGCGATGGAGCCCACCTAGGATCTCTTTATATTTCCCGCCAGTCATAAAATGCTTGACCTCTTTTACCTCGACAACTTGCTCGAAAACCTTCGCCTTTACCCATTTCTTTGCCCCATGGTTGAGAATGCCTGAGTATTCACTAATTCTAATTTGAATCTATGTTGATCCTTAGCCTTGGCGAGCTCATCCTCCAACTTGCTCATATTCTTCGCGACTTCTAGCTTCTCTGCTCACTCATCCTCTAAGTAGCACTTGCTTCCTTGTAAATCCAGTTCAAAGATTCAAACCTTTCTGCTTGCTGAATCTAGCAAAAAATAAGGAACAAAATTGTTAGCCTTGTTTGCCCTAGTGAGTACATCATGGAGAAACCGATCTCCTCTGGAGTGAGCTTCCTTAGGTGTGAGTCAAGGCCCTCATTAAATAAAAAAAAAAAACTTGTCCTTTATCGTAGCACATTGCAACTTTTTTCCCCTCATCTTCTCGTCCCTCCTTGTTGCCCTCCAATGAGCTCATCTCGTCCTTGTGCGACGAGTTAGTAGTTGATTCCTTAGAGGATTCGGAGCGGTTGGCAATCTTCTTGCCCTTGCCGACCACGGTGGTGGCACAACCCTACTTCACAGCTTCGTATGAGCCATAGCTTCATCAATTGTGACACCTTCGTGGGGGAGCTTGCTTCTCTTGGGGCACCTATGATCACTTGGTGGCCATCATCCTTAAGATAGCTCCTCTAGCATTTTTCTTCATCTTCTTGGGAGATTGCTCCTCCTTGCTGCAGCCTTGGCATGTCCTTAAATAGATGTTGCTTGCTTCTTCTTCACAGGTTTCACTGTGGATTCGACGATAGCCTTTAATGTCACAAAGTCATAGGGGAATTCACATTCGTCAACATTCTCTACACAAGGAGACAAACCATTAAGCCAAGGGGAGCAAAAAAATTAAATTTTTTTAAAAAAAGTTACAGTGACTTACCATAGAAATTCTTCAATATGTTTTGATATGCGTTGTGGTGGACGATAAGCAACTCACCCTTGATGGTCGTCAATATACTCTTCTCCTCCACGGTTAGGGTGGGGACTACCTTCTTTTTCTTCGTGAACACGGCTAGACGGGTTGGCACCATCCAAGTGACAATGCTCTAGATAACGAAGCGACTCACCCTTCAGCCGTCGTGAAGGCGACTACATCCCTCAGCTGACCCACCTCCTTCTTCATATTGGCAACATTCCCAAGGGTTGCCTCTTCCTATTGGGTGATGGGCTTGCCAACACCATGGAGATTCATCATTTTCTCCAGGGTTTTCATCCTTCCAGTGACTTCCTCCATTGAGACAGACTCGGGGGAGGAAAGAGGTTGACAAACTGAGCTAAGAAGAGCAATGTTGTGGGCACCTATGTGGCCTTAGAAGCTCATTTGAATCTCAAGACAATTTAGAATCTAGCTCCAAATTCTAATGATCCCCCCCCCCCCCCCCTTCTCTTGTAGAGAGTCGGGGCCTATTTATAATTTTTAAGACAATATAACCAAAATCCTTAACTCTACATCAGATCCCTCATATTGATTCATTTAATCATGTAGAATTTGTTTAGTATTTAAGTGTCTTAAAGATGCCATAATTAAGCAATCTTGGGCTTGTTGGATTCGACACACTTGAGTTGACTATAAGCATGCCAAAATTGAATACCATTTATTCATCCAAATAATGTTTTGAAGTTTTCAAACATTTTAGGCCCTTCATTTGGGCTTATTTAGACTTGAATTATATCACTTTTGGTGTCGTTGGGTTCGTCTTGTCGGGATGTTTAGTTTAGCTATAAGTTTTCTAAAATTGGAGTTCATATAATGCGGAAATTTAATTTTGGAAGTTTTCAATCCAAATATATATCAAGATTCGTGCCTAATCAAGGTGGTTTTTGATGACCCATCAATCCTATTTCTCTGGGTGGTTGGATTAGGAGGTTGTTGACCTGCAAGTTAAATCCAAAGGACAAAAAAAAGGAGAAAGCAGCTCACCTCATATCCTGCCGAATCCCACGAATCCGGCTGAAACGTCGCTTACCTCGGACTGTCGAATCCGCGAATCCTGCCTGAAATTCCGCCGAGGCACTGTACAGCAGCGCCGGGTCGCTTTTCCGCTATTCATGCGACCTCTCCTCGATCGAGAGTCCAAACTCTTCGTTAAATACCGACCCCAAGCTCACGATCTCGCATCTTCTGCTCCCGACCTCTCCCACTCTCACGAACTCCTCTCTTCCACACACGCGATCTCCTTCGACTCCCCACTGCTCTCCCACGCACACAGCAAGCTCCCGTCACTGCTTACCTCTCCGATCAGACTCCCGATCCCAGCCGAAGCTCCAACCCCAACCCGTCGCCTGCTCCTGTCGACCCCATCTCCACTGTCTCCCTCCATTCGCACGCCAACCTCACGACCTCTGATCCAAATCCCATCCGAGCACCTCCCGTAGCCTCTGCCCCTTTCTTCTTTAACCCGAGAGAGAGAGAGAGAGAGAGAGAGAGAGAGAGAGAGAGAGAGAGAGAGAGAGAGAGAGAGAGAGAGAGAGAGAGAGAGAGAGGAAGAAGAGAGCTCCACCTACCTTGCTTTCCAGCCGAACCCGCCTCCTCCTCCCGTGACTCCATCTCCCTGTACCGATCCATCCTTGCCGCATTTGCTTCATACCCGAGCACTCATAGAGCCTTAGGTATATTTTATTATTATTATTATTATTTACTAATATTATTAGTTAATAGTTATTAATTAGTATTATTATTGTATATAGTATATTTAGTATACTAATTATTTTTAGTAATTATTATTTTTATTTACTAATTAAAATTAATTTTGTGTTAATTATAGTTAATTAAATTTAATAATGGTTAATTATAATTAATTGAAATTAATTATAATTAAATAATTAATGATATTTAATTATTCTTAATGACAATCATTTAAAAATAAATTAAATTGATTTTAATTAATTATCCTAATTATAGTTAATTATTATGATTAATAATTAGCTATAATTAGTTAAGATTAATTAAAATTTATTATTTTTATTTTAATTGATTATTATTAATTAAAATTAAGTATAATTAATTATTGAAATTATAACTAATTATTATAATTATAATTAATTATTTTTAAAAGGTAATTAGTTATAATTAATTAAAATTAAATTTTTTTTTATATATAAAAAAAATGATCCTTTTCTCGATGTTTGCAACGAACCGGCAAACCCCCGAGGCGCTCACGTAGCGTTTAGGGTGGGAAACCGGTGCGATGCTTGCGACGATTTAAGGATCCCTTTTCAAAGCTTGCAACGAGCCGGCAAACCACCGAGGCGCTCAAGTAGCGTTTAGGGTGGGAAACCGGTGCGACGCTTGCGGCGAAGGGGATAAAAAATATGTCTTTATTTCTTTTTTATATAAGTACCCCCAAACGCCCACGTGGTGCAGAGGGGGGAAATCTGTGTTTTCTCTAACGCCTGTTTTCTTCTTATAATCAACAAACATAAAAACCCTTAAATGCTCACGTAGCAGGCGGGGATAAAAATTTTTATTCGCGACCGCGGTGTCATTTTTGACATCTACCTGAAGCGCTCACGTAGCGTCGAGGGGAAGGTTGCCTCTTGGTTTTTTCCCCTAAACGGGGGAGACGCCGGGAGGCTGCCGAATTTTGGATCGAATATCCAAGGACTTAGAACAAACAGTGGACTTGGTTTGGACATTGCAAATGAACTTGAACTTAAAATAGATGACTTATGAACTTATTTTGAACACCAATTTGAACATCAAAGGAGCAAGACTTGGACTCTCATTTGAACTCAACAAGGCTACAAGGACTTGGATCAATTTTTGGACCTCATGAAACATATTTTGAACTCAAGTCTAATAAAATATATGAGCTTGGATAATAAACTCAAAACAAACAAAAAAAGAGGTGAACTTGTATGTGGACTGGAGTCTATAAAGACTTGTTTTTTTTTTATTTCTTCAAAATGATTCATGAAATACTCTAACCTAATGAACTACAATGATTGGTGGAGAACAATGTTCCAAATCTCACACATGCAAACTCTTGGTGAGGTTGGGGAGAATCCTTGAGTTGAACTCAAGTTGAACTGAACTCATAATGACATGAAATTTGAAATGAACAAGGATCAAATAGTTGAGAAATTGACATTGGATAGATGAATGTCAAAGTGCAAGTAGATGTTTCTAAGTAACATCAATAAAATGCTGAATATCATTGGTGATGAGCAAAACTCCAAAATTGAACTTCATGCAAATAACATCTATATCAATCATGCAATCAAATCTGCAAGCAACGACAATCAACATGCATGAAGAAGTGAATGAATGCAACTAAGTTATCATACAAACATATATATCCCTTGCAAACAGTAGGTGATTGATTGGCACATCAAGTGTAAATTCCTACAAGCTACTACAAGGGGAATTCTTCGCTCTTATAATGATTTCTTATGAACAATGATAGTGAGTGCATCACTAGTGTGGTGTATCCTTTATAGGAAAAAGATAAAAGATCGTGGTGAATATAAAGATTTACTATTTGTGATGAAAAATGCGTCTCATGCACAATAATATAGGCGGGTGATTATCAATAGATACGGATGTTATAATACTCCTATAATCAATCACCATTCAACGTCCAATAAGTCTATCACCCTCCTTTGCATGTATAGCTACATATGCTATGTATCGATAGCATGGAAGATCTTCTACAAATAAGAGATAGAAGATGGTGACAAATACTAACGATCATTATTAATTATGAGGGAGTTACCACATACACAAGAATGCTCTTACGGGTGATGATCTATAACGAATAGTAAAAGGCTAAAGCTTCTTTGTAGCCGACAACCCTATAGTTGAGGTTAACACATTATCCTGCTCATAAGTGATGACAATGGCTAAGATGTGAAAGTAACAACTCCCTATAATTGACATTTGATATCTCATGGATACAAACAACGGTTGTCATAATTATTAAGAGATACACAAGCAAATACAAGTCATCAATCAACATACAGAGGGATACTATTGATGAATACAATTCATTCAGCAGTCTATGTTGATAAGCATATAAAAGGTGATGAATCCACCTCAAAACAACAGCAGTAGAAATATTGCATGGATGGTGGATCCCTTACGAGCAACCTAAAATTTGTAACTGATATAGTGATTGTGCTCACAAGTCGTGGCACTGATTATTTTATAAGTATGATGAACTCTCCTACAAATATGAATGAAGAATGAAATAAAAGGGAGATTCTATAATGTGCCGTTTACAAGAATGATGCAAGAAAATCGTAGACAGCGACATCTATTGGCAAAACAGGAGGCTCGTTAGTGCACTATGACCCGCCTACGAAAATCAACAAATAGTGCACGACAGTCTACCTGTACGAAGCAGCGAACCACTCTATTCAGAAGCTGCTACGCCACGCCACCGGATCTGCAGCATTCGTACAAGCAGACAGAAGGCGTCTACAATTATTTCAAAATACCCCCTGCACGTGCACTATAAATTGTATACACATAGGTACACTAAAGGGGGAAATATATTCTCAACCCGCATGTGCCCCGGCGAGCGTGTTATTGGTACACACGTGACGTCTAGGGATGCTGCGCAGGTTGACAAGTGAATTCAGGTTCGAACACGATCCTCCTATACGGATTAATAGGAGTCGACAAGGTTCGAATCAACAAATAAATATGTGGCCGTGGTAACCAGAATATTTATTTTAATACATTCATATTAGGCCTTCAATGCCTAAAATCAAAAGAATTCACTTTCAAAGGCTCAAAGCCTATAAGAAACCCGATCCTCTGTCGCCAGCCCGACAGAGTGACAAGGTTCAATCCATAAAGAGAAATGACCCCAAACACCCCGATGATGGCCGTGTTGAATGCAGATCTCAACCGGAGGGGTTCTCAAATATTTTCAAATATCTCCAAAATATCCAAAAGTCCATTCCAAACATTTTCAAATTCCACCCAAATACCCAAAACTCCAGAAAATCCAAAACCCAAAATCCCAAAAATATCCAAAATTTCATATATTTAAAATCTGAAATCTATCCATCAAAAACTTAAAGAAAAATCCATCCGCCCTCCGCAACAGTTTGTCGAGGTGGACAAATTAAAAAACACTTCAGCTCTCAAAGAGCTAATGCCTGGTCGAAAATATCACTATGATCCATTCTCAAACAATCTTTTGCCAGTAAGGACGTGGTACGTGTCCTCTAACCGGCAGTTTCGCCGCCAAATGGCACTGCAGGTAAACGGTTATGACCCGGGGCCCTCTGAACCGAGTGGTTTTGCCGCCAAATGGCACCACAGATAGCGGTTATGGCCAGAGCCAATACGCTCCTTAGTGGCGTTAAATCCTTGAGATATGAATCAATAGGATATGATCGATAGGGCACAAAGCCCTCTGTAAGCTAAGGTGGATTCAAATTTGTCCCCTTAGACAAACATTCACCCCAGGTCTACGAGGTCCCCTTGGACGAAGCAACCCATGGCTGCCGACAAGGATCCTTCTGTCAGGTTGGGTCGACTACCTCCTCTGACTAAGTAGACCAGGGACCACGATGGCCCGGGATGACGGAACCATGGGATCTTGATCGGGTCCATCATCCATTCCCCCACCATCCGCTTTAAGTGCTAGGTGGTGAAATTTCCTATTTTAAATATCAATTCCAAATCCTTCAATCCAAACCCAATTTTCAAATCCAAATCCTACCAATATCCAGTCTTTCCAATCCCAAACCATTGCTGCTACTATATGCCAGATAACACGTATTCTCTACGTATCTGATTGACGACTAGCCTTAATCGAAAGTTCTCTCTCGTGATCGGGAGGGGTAATTAACTATAGGGGCTTGCGCCTATAGGAAACCAGAACTCAGATCATAAAGTCCTCGCAAAATGAGGGCGAAATCTCTGGGTAGTGTCTTATCTACAAACCCATCTGCCTTCCAAAATTTACCTTGGAACTTAGTTCGTTAAAACTCCCTCGCCGAATAAGAAGAGCGAGCGGAGGCCGGGGCCGAATTTTCGGAGCCCACAGAGGTAAAAAGGTAGATTATTGAATTTAGTTTAGCTATCTAGACTAGTTTTATTGTTGGCCTTTTGATGACCTTATTAGTAGAGTAGAGGTATTGGATCTGACCTATATTAAGAAAGATAGAGCTATGTAGATCATGAATGACTTGGTTAGAAATTATTGAAAATCATATTTTTTAGTTGATTTAAATGAAAATTTTACTCCTAGTAGGACATAATGAAGAAAAAGAATTCATGTAGCTGACCCCACGTAATGGGATAAAAGCTTCTTGTTGTATTTGGACTAGTTTTATCCATGTGTTCAGAAAAGTAGATTGCCTGTTACGAGTACACTTAGGTGCTGTTTGGCATCAAGGTTTGTACATGCCTAATCCCAACTGAATCTTGAACCAAACATCCTAGGCCCCATAGTTATACTTCTGGTGAGTTATCACATTGAATTAGTGGCTCTTTTGGTGGTGTTTTGTCTGATCTCTTTGATTCACTGCAGGTGTTTAATATGAAAATCTGAATTTGCTTTCTTATGGACTTTTCATTGTAGTGCACCACTTGTGTTATGCTGGTTTTAGTAGATTATTGAATTAGTTGTTAGAAATTGGCTGTAGCAATGAAAGTTAATGGACAATTCCAATTCATTAACCTGCTATCTAGGCCTCCGTGAATTGGAGTGACGCTAACTGTTGCCGATGTATATAGGCTGGCTTTTGAATTATTTTCTTACGTTAAAACTGATAACATGGATTGTGGTTAAGTCCCTTATTTTTTCCTACTATTATTTAACATCCAAAGTTCTTATTCTGATTTTGACATTTGCAGAGAAACTTTAGGATTCAGGAAGATATTAGACATAGAGAAGTGTACCAATCTCTAACTGAATATAAAGAAAAGCTTCAATTTTTTGCTGCTAGACAAATAGCATGCAGATTGCTTGGAAGTAGGGGATATCTTTGCCAGAAGGTATAAATTATGTGAACATATTAGCCTACTTATTTTGCGCTGGTAAAACTTCCCCTGCACCCTCACTCTCCCTCCCGCACACACCTATCCTCACACAGACGTACGTACACACCATATCTTTTCTTACTTGGATACAACTTTCACACTGCAGTTCCCCTGAAAGATTTTCATGCATGATACTGAAATATTTTGTCGGTTGCACCCATTTTACCTACGTGCCATGAATTTATTCCTTAGATCTGCACTCTTTGAATTTTGTTGTAGTTTACTTCTGCTGGAATAACATTGTTCATTGGTGCTGTTTGTATATCCTATGCTATGGTTAATTTGCAGAATATCATTAGCTTTCAACTGTAACGGCTTACAAAATGGGATCAATGCAAACATTTAACGTCATTTCTATCTCCTACTCAATCTTCTTGTCACCAATATAGCTATTTTCTTTTGTGTGAAATACAGTGTTGTAGATCTTCCTAAGCAATCCATAAATCGCCTGATCAAATACATTGATAATCAATAAGGACTGATACAACTTCATAAGAAATTCACTAAAACAAATTGAATCCACCTCTTGTTTTGCTAGATTAATTGTCTCGATGCATTTGGAATGCTAAAAGAGTCTAAACAGGTTCGCTCATATTTATCAAGTTACGAATTAAAAAGAAAATAATTTTTACATGCAAGGCAGTGGTTTTGCGAGTAATGTGCACATGCACATATTTTCAAAATATAATTATTAAAAACTTCTTCGAATTCCTCCCAAGTATTGAGGTCCTCTGCTCTACCATTGAATTTTTTCAAATGTTGTCCCCTCCACCATCGTTTTGCCTCACCTTCCAAAATAAAAAATGCAAGGGATACACGTACATCTCATTCCATTAAATAATTTCTCAATCCTTATAATCCAATATTCAGTAGTTTTGGCATCTACTCCTTGAAATAAAGGTGGGTATAAACTCTAAAAGAGTTTTAAATGCTTATCCACTTCAACACTAACAAGAGCATATGTCTTTGCACTTGCATTACTACCAGAAGTTGTAGGAGTGATTGGTGTAGCTACAGATGGAACACTAGGTGTTGCAAATCCCACCAGAGACTGCATCCTTTCCATCATTTATATCATCATGCTCATCATCTGCATTTGTATTATATTCCCTGATATTACACTTGTAGGGTTAGGCACTGTTGGTATATTGTCAACTCTGGGTGTACTACCTTCTACTGGTGTAATATTTTCATAACTATCATGTATTCTATCCTGTTGAGATGACTAACCATTAGTCCCTTCTGGTACCGTTTTAGACATTATATTTGCAATACATTATTACATTATGAATTATGTATTTATATAGTCACACATATTATTATGTTACTTTTATATGCTTCTTGCAAGCAGTATTGAAAGTTAGACTTATTACTAATGTAGAAACATAACACTCTCCTAGGCTCTGTAATAATTCAGTCATATCCATTTCTCTTCTCTTAAACAACTAAATATGCTTAAGCTTCCATAATTAAATCATCAGAATCTTAATTTCTTTGCTCTAATACCACTTTTGTAATATTCCATGATACTCCTTACCAGTAACGTAAAGCGTCATTGAACTAAACATAACATTCATTCTCTGCATATAATATTTCTCATTATCTGCATACTTGTATAAAAACATCCACTGACCAATACATTTAATTAATAAATAGAAGCATCTAAATAGTCTCAATTCAATAACACAAATACTTACAGAGCCATTAAGAAAATTAGAATACAATACCACATTTAAATAGTTTACATATCTCACAAGAAGACATCACAAATATTGTTAAACATACAACCTAAATACTCCATATTTGCCTAAACTGTTTTAACTTTCTCCATGCCCTTCCCTATAAAAACAGCCACTATAAAACTGTTGAACTATGAGGCTCAATAAATTATGCAATTTAAATATAAACTTTAATGCACGATTATAGATAAATAACATAATTGAATCAACTCAAAAGCATTTGCAAAATAACATAAAAATTATATTTAAGATCATTCTTTAATTCATTTGAAGTATGTACAGAATATCATAATTAGTCTTCTACGGATTTAACTATCCTTTTCATATAATTAACTTTCATAATAATTTTCATTGGAGCTCAAGTAAATCTGATATTATCGACATTGAACTAGATAGAGGTCCCTTTTATCTCTTTAGGGGTCCTTTTTGCCCCACTTGCAATACATGTATCATATCATTTTATAGGTAATATTTTCTAATTTTGATATTCAATAGACTTCAAATATTTGTAATTCATACTTGTTTTATAATGTTGCATACTTTCATAACATTCTACCTATTATATTGTTTGCATAAAAAGAATTTGTATGCGGTGCGTAAAGAATTGAACTTTCCAAAATCTTACCAACAAAGAAATGTGTTAAACAATCATATTACAGCTTCTTTTAATATTGAATCATTCAAAATTGCATGTTATTGCTCGTACATAAATACTTGGCTATGAACATGCATTAATAAAATAATTCCATTTAATAACTATTTTCCTAAATTTCTATTAAATACTAGTGTATGTGTCTACAAAAATAACAACATATACATTTTAATTGAAACTTGCATTACTTACATCTTTGATGAGTTCTTTTTAAATCCTCCACCTCGTACTCTTCTTCATTTGTAAATTACCTATAAATCAGCTCTCCAATTCTATAATTTCCACAATTTATTATTCAAAAAAATTGAATAAAATCGCTTTATACTAATATAACCATTTACCTCGTAACCTTTCTTTTGCATATACTCGATGAATCCTAAAATACAGTTGGTGTATTTGCTTTAGAAACTTTTACAAACTCTTTTTTTTTTTAAATCTAGAAGACAACTATAAACATTATCATACAAACAAATTGCTTACCTCTTTCTTTTTCCTTCTTCCCTAAACTTTCCTTCTTATTCTTCCTTCACTGTTTCTTACTCCCACACAGTCACTGTTCTCTCAAAGCAATTGCTCACTCATAGCAATTATCTTCTCACAGCAATTGCTCTCTTACACAGTCACTCTAACTCCCTTCCCGAACTCCACTAACCGTTGCTAACTGCACTGTCGAGCACTTCCAGCACCATGCCGATCCTTCACCCTTCCAGCACTGCACTGTGCCGTGCTTTCCTTTCACTGTACCGTGAATTGCTACAGTCCCACACCCTCAATTCCTTCGGCTTATCACGTGCTTCCCAAGAACAATGCTTCCCGATTCTTCTATATATCTTCTTTTCTGAAAATAAACGGTCCACTCGCATAACTGCCACTTTATTCTTCACTGCCATAGCAGGCATCTCTTCAGAAATAAGAAAAATACTAAATTTACTTTCATATATTATCTACTGTTAAGTAAATTATTTACTTAAAGTAAATACTAATATTTACTTAATTCTTGTACTAATAGTAATTACTGTTAATGCTAACTTAATTGTAATTTTTATTAGGCTTTAGAATATATTTAGTTAATTTAAATTTTCACATACTTGAAAATTTTTCGGTCTTAAACTTAACATCCACTATGCCTTTAAAAGATCAACCTGAAATCACTTTAATTTATAAATAGCGTCGGTTCGGGATTTTCAACGCCCACAAATGTCTATGCTACATTCTTCTAGTTTCTCTTGTATTATCTAAACTTCATGCTAGACATCATCAAAGAGCAAAATGACCTCTGCATTATGTGAGATTATGCCGTATGCTTTTCTGTTATTTTATTTCTTTTTATCACAATTCAATGCCCCTTGGCCTACACATCTGAACTAGCAGCAAAGCAATCAACTTGTTTTTATACAGGGCATTGGTATTGTGTACAAACTTTGACATGTTTACCTCCTTTTGCATTTGCAATATTTTCTTTATGTGCATTTGCTAGATTCTCCTACCCAAAAAAAGAATGTGAAACTTGATATGGTTGTTTTCATTTAATTGCATAAATAGTAACCATTTTTTTTTTCATGGCCGAGTATTTTATGGTGTACATAAGGAACATTGTTATTTAATTTTGCAGTGTTTGATTGCTATGGAAGACTGCATGTGTTCAATGCAAGTGCCATGCACTCCTTGTATGAAAATAAGATTTTGGGTGTACATGCATCCGAAGGTTTGCTGCACTGAATTGCTTTTGCTCTACTATTTTGTGCTTTATTGTATGATTTTCCAAATATTTTTTAATACTTATTATCATACTTTCAAGATTTCTTGCGGCAAAATAACACTGAAAAGTTACTGTGGCAACTTTTCGGAGTTCAGGCTGAATCACTTTGTCTCTTTTGCATTCACGAACATGAAGAAATCATGTGGGATGCATTCAGAGCCGCAGGTTTTATCTATATGCGTTTCTTTTGATGAAATCCTACTAGTAGTTTCATTGGGATGTTGATAGAGTTTTTTCATTACATTTTAAATTCAGCATTGCATCATGGAAAAACAAGATCAATGTTAGAAGAGAAACTCACTTTGGATTAGGTTAATTCTAGCCCAAACCAAGGGCTTATCTGTCAGTAATGGTTGCTGAAGTCTGTTTATTCACTTATTCGTGGTTCCCAAATCAAGAATGTCCTTGCCATTGAGCCAAGCTCCACCTCCTCTGGTTGGGTGCTAATTATGGAAGGGTGAGATGAAAGAATAATTTAGCTAATTTTAGGGCATGAAGATGGGTGGCCGGAGGCTAGTGAAGATGTGGAGCTGAAGAAAAGGGAGTTTAACTAGGAAGAAGAGTAATGGCTGTCTCACACAACTCTCTGAAAATCTGAGGATGAAAGGTAGCATTACACAACCAATGAGATCAGTAGAGGGCTGGTCAAAACTGTGAAGGAGAAGAAAATTGCATATAGTCAATTCATTAAATCCAAAATTAGATATATGGGCTATTTATAAGAGTAACATGACCTAAATAATGTCAACCCTTAAGCTTCAAATAAATTCTATCTACTACTAAAGAAGTAAATATGCATAACTAAAATTGTGAACGTCCAATCTACCAAGACATCTAGTTGGACTTAGATGTTGACAATGAATTTCTGGATTGCCTTCTTCAGCTCTTTATTGTTGAGGTCTCATTTGGTGGTGTTTACTTCGTATTTTTCAGGAAGACTCGGGAAATGCAAAGGTCTTCATGTTTCATCTGATTACGGATGATCTCGTCAACGAATATTTAGCATTGAACACAAAAATGTCTATAATTTCTTCAGTCACAATCTGATTTATCTCTTATTAGCTGGGAACTGATGGATGGACTTCCATAAGAATAGTTGAATCAACTACTCTAAATAAGAATACACTTACGGGAAATACTCCATGCTTGAATATTCCATGATATGACAATAAATATTTCTACTTTGAAAGTAGGATTTTTTTTTTTGTTAAAACCCACAGAGAGGCCTACGTGTTAATATTAAAAAAAAGGTTACAAGGTGTGGGCTCCGATGTAGATCGTCCAAGACATCGTCCCGGCTGATCAGGCGATCGTCCCGGCCGATGTGATCGTATCAATCAACCATTAATGCTTTCCAAAGATACCAGATCAATTTAGGCATAATTGAGTTAGATCAGCCTGGACGATATAAATATCGTTCTGGACGATTTCCTAAAACAAAGAATTCCTAAACTGATTATGGCGGTTGATTCTTTCTGAATTAAGACTATCGTCCTGGCCGATACATGTATCGTCCAGGCCGATATCAATGACGGCTGCCTTAATGAGGATGCCCTAATTAGGGTTTCTGATTTTGGACATATCGTCCAGGACGATATAAATATCGTCCCGGCCGATATTACCAAAAATAGAAATCTTATAGGGAACAACAGGAAATCTTCCAAGTTACAAATCAACAGATCCCACACCAAATACAACAGACTCAAGAAAGGAAACAGATTATAAACTGACACAGACCTAGTCTACCCAATCTTGAGCTGGTTCCAAATTGCATTCTGATCGTGTGGACCTGAAACGTTAGCTCAAAAGACAATCGTAGAGAAATAAGGAATGTTTGCTATCATCAAAATCATAAACCATGATCCGCAACATCTCTCTCTCTCTCTCTCTCTCTCTCTCTCTCTCTCTTCTCTCTCTCTCACGGGGATCCGGCCGAAGGGGTGCGAGATGGGAGAAAGTTAACTTCACAGCGAGCTCCCGTCCCTGATCTGATCTAAATATCGTAACTTCCGAGTGACAGGAAGGGAAAGTCGTTCAAGGAGTAAAGTCGGACCATACATGAAGGAGCCGGAGAAGGAGTACGGGACAGAGGGAGTCGGAACTATGAGGGAGTTCGGTTATGGGAGGCGAGGAGAGCGGCGATGGGATTTGGCTGGAGATGCGTCGGATTGGAGAACTCTCATCGAGTGGGAAGAGAAGTATCGGGAGAGGCTTGCGATGCCTCAGCTCCGTTCACTAGGTATTTAAAGACCCGAATGGGAGTGGGATCGAGACCTGTGCACGATATCCGCGTATTCTGCTCTGAGATGGCGCCGCTTGCAGGAAATGGTGCTATAGCAGGAGGCGGTGTTACAAATCTATTTTCATGGCTTATGTTTTGATGATTGACAAACACAATTTTTCTTGGACTGCTTGTTACTTCTAACTTTTCAAGAATCGAAGATCGGACGAACAGATGAAGCCAGTTCAGAATTGCGTAGGTTTAGGGTTGAGTCAGTCTGTACTTTTGTTTTTCACTTCTTGAGTCTATTTGTAATGGTCAAAGAGACTGATACTAAGTAGCCCTACACACACTCACTTGAGAGACTTAGAATTTCTATTTTTACTCATATCGTCCTGGACGATATTTACATCGTCCTGAACGATCAGACTTAAAACAGAAAGTTTAAATAAGGATTCTTAATTAAGGCAGCCATCATTAACATATCGGCCTGGACGATACGTGTATCGGCCAGGATGATAAGCTCAAAATAGAAAGAAATTGCCGCCATAGACAATTAAGGTATACTGTATTTTTAAATTATCGGCCAGAATGATCATTGATCGGCCTGGACGAAATTCTCAAATTATGCCTTAATTGATCAGGAAATCAAGGGAGTAATTAAGGATGATTGATACGATCATATCGTCCTGGACGATCGTAAGATCGGCCAGAAAGATCCAGTCAAAAACCTTTAATTACTTCAGGACGATAAATATCGGCCAGCTCGTATCCAGGGCGATGCTCAGGACGATTTTTCCCTGATTTGAACTGATCAGCCAGGACGATATTAATATCGCCCTGGACGATCAAGCCATTTTTCAATCGTCCAGGAGTGCATCCAGGGCGATGCTCTGGCCGATCTTCTGAGATTTGTACTGATCGGCCAGACCGATGTCCATATCGGCCTGGACGATAAAGTCGGCAACTTGCAATTAATAAGCTCCTTTGAAAATCTTCTATTTAAGAGCTCTTGTTCAATGTTTTTGAAAACCTTTGGCTGCTGCCTTGATCTGAGAAGGCCTTGAGGAGAGAAAGAGAGAGTGGGACAGAGAGAGGATCTTGTGAGGGGAAGTTTGTGAGGGGATTCACAAGGGTTGCTTCAAGGATCGCTCTGCTTCTTCTTTGTCTAGAGTTTCTCATCCGTGGAAGGGTCGGTAGAGGTAAGGAGTTAGCTTTTGGTTGTGGTTCTCTGCCAGCTTCAGGAGGAAGCAAAAGGAGATAGGTTCTCTGCCTTGCCGGGGTGGCAAAAAGGAGGTTCTTGTAAAGGCTTCTCCGCATAGCTGTGGGGGCTAAAGGAGAGTCACGTTTGTAGTGCAATACTCGGATGGCGCCTCCGGAGAGTGGACGTAGGTCAAGTTGACCGAACCACTATAAATTTCTGTATTCTTGTTTCTTGCTTCCGCACTTTTTTCCGCATTTATTTTTGTGGTGTGATTTTGGTTTATGCGATTTTTATTCTTTGTGAATAGAAATTTTAAAATACCAATTCACCCCCTCTCTTGGTTAGCTTGGGCCAGTTCTATAGGGCTTAACATCCCTAACAAACTTTCAAGTGGTATCAGAGTGGGATTCATAAAAATTAGTTTGAAAACTTTTTGAATTAGATCCATGGCTAACCTTGGGAATCGTAACACTACGGAAGGGTATTCTATTACCGGAAATCCCTTGTTTGACAACTTGCCTTTTAATTTCTGGAAAACCCGCATGTCTACTTTTTTACAATCAACTGATTATCGCATGTGGATGCTTATTCAAGAAGGTTATTCTCCACCTTCTTGTGAAATTAATAGGGTTAAAACTGAAGTTGCTTTTACTGAATGGACTTTCGATGAACGAGATTTAGCTCAATTAAATGCAAAATGTTTGAACTGTTTTTTTTGTGCTTTAAAATCTGAGGATTATATGCGTGTCTCCACTTGCAAAACTAGTAAAGAGATTTGGGATAAATTGTGCATCACCTATGAAGGTACTAATGAAGTTAAACAATCCTGTTTGAACATTCTCTTGCATGACTACGAACTTTTTCATATGAAACCTCATGAATTGATTTCTGACATGTACACAAGGTTTACTCAGATAGTTACTTCACTGCATACACTAGGAAAAGAACTTTCAAACTATGAAAAAGTTAACAAGATTTTGAGATGCTTGCCTTCGTCGTATGATGCTAAAATCACTGCAATCACTGAATTTAAGGAACGCTTATTCTATTGATAACTTACTTGGCTCACTCATTGCTTACGAGCAAGGGGTGAATTAAAGAAATCTTGATGCAGGTGAGAAAAAGAAGGAGAAAACAATTGCATTAAAGGCACACAAATTGGATTCTGAATCTTCCAGGTCTGAAAGCGATGAAGTTGCCTTCATCACAAGGCAATTCAAAAGCTTTCTAAGGAAGAAACAAAAGTATCATCAAAGTTGGAGAAAAGGTAAGGATCATAAACATGTTAAAGGATCTTCTGATGTTGTTTGTTTTGAATGCAGGAAACCTAGACATGCGAGAGCCGATTGCCCGACACTTCAAGATAACACAAGCAAGGAAAAGATTGAGGAGAAACCTAAGTTTAAGAAGGACAAGAAGAGAATCCAAAAGGCGTTCTGGGCAGAATCTGGTACTGATTCCTCTGAGACTGAACCAGAGGAAGAGACTACAAACCTATGCTTAATAGGGGAAGATCATCTTGAGCAAAGTGATGAGGAAGAGGTATAAAAACCAACCTATGATGAATTATTTGAGATTTGTGAGAAAATACATACATCATACAAAAAACTCAAGAAAACTCATACAAGCCTAAAATTAGAATTTTTGAATTTACAAAAAGAGCATGAAGTGTTTCTCAAAGATTATGCGACGAATGATTCAAATCACATGGCTCTTCTTGATGAATTTGATGAATTAAACAAAAAGCATTTGGAAGTAATTGATGAACATAATGCATTAAAAGTTTCACACATCTCACTTAATTTTGATCTTAAGAAATCTAAAGAGATAGAGAAAAATTTGAGGATTGAGAATGATGCATTAAAAAGAACTAACTTGAGGATTCAAAATGATTTGGATACATGTAAGAAAAATTGGATGACATCTACTTTTGATCCTAAGCCAGAACCTAGGAAGAGGCATTTTAACTCAAATCATTTAAGGAACCCTTTTCCTGAAGTTAGATGTTTTTCATGTGGCCTCCTAGGACACATCTCACACACTTGCACCGTTCACCGTAGTACACATTGGGTGTGGAGACCTAAGATGCATGATTCACAGCATACCATACCTGCATTACATTCTACTTTTTTTAAGAAGGGGCCCAAACCAGTTTGGGTTCCTAAATCTGACTGTTGTTGAGCTTTACAGGTGTGCTCTCACCAAAGACCTTGTGGGAGCATAGGATAACTGGACATATGAAGGCTCACAGCTCATAAATTGCTTAAACCTACTGCTTCAATAAATTCTTGAAATATGTTTTATTTCAGTGTGTTTTATTTCTGCTTTGTTTGTGTTTTTATGTGTTTTGTTTTCACGTTGTTTTTAAAATTGGCCTTCCATATGTTGAATCTTTTCAAGATTTTAGATTTTGGAGTTTTGAATTTTAGCTTTTCTAATTTGGTTAAAGGGAGAAATACCATTGATGTTTTCCCTCCTTCTGACCCCTTTTAGTGGTATGATTTTCTTCTCTAAACAAAAGTCTAAACTCATTTTAACCAATGGTTTTTTAATTAAGATCCTTTTCTTATTTTGCTACATTAATTTATCTTATGCATAATAAGCCAAAGTTCTTATATATCTTTCAAGTTTCTTGAAATCTTGCCATTGCATTTATCACATGATTTTAATTTTGTGTTGTGGATTGCTCTTCCTTATGTTAGAGAGAGAGAGAGATCTTATTCTCTAATATTTGGAGGATATACTTACAACTAAGTTTTTTTTAAGGGTATATTAAAGAGTTTCTAGCTTGCAAGAGTTAAAAAGGAAAGAGGCCAATGAATAAAACTATTAAAACTTAAAGAATTAATTGATTATGTGATGCTTTCAAAGACTTGATTTCAATTTTCATGATTGAGATAAATTACTTTGTTTTATTAATTATGAGATATTTTCTTTGTAAACAAATCTTGAATGGATCTTCTTATCCTATTTAGTTATTCTGAGTTAGGCCTCTATTTTCCAAAAGAAATTTTGTACCCTGAAGGATGTCCGATCTAGGATTAACAGAATCAGATGTTCTACCTTCTTCTGATTGGGATTTGTTAAACTCCTTGATCTCTTGGAACTCTAAAGTTTAAAACTATTTGAGATTTTATAATATGAAATGCCTTGCTAAAACAAAAAAATTAGAAAAATTAAAATAAAAAAATATTCATTTTTTTAATTTTCCTTATATTTTCGCTTTCTATTACTGTGTTTTTTGTCTGTTTTTCTTTTGTTTTTTGTTTGAAGGCTTTAATCATCACCATCCTTCTTTATGTTTCAAATTCTAGTCATATCGTCCTGGCCGATACCTTTATCGTCCTGGACGATAGGGTAAATTCTCTTCAAAATCCATCTGCTGACCTTTTCTGTGCTTGCTATAACTCATCGTCCTGGACGATCATATATCGTCCTGGACGATTTGGTCGAACTCTGTTGCAATCATGATGATAGTCCTGGCCGATAGAATAATTCGTCTGGCCGATGCATTTTATGTGCATCATCCTGGCCGATACACTGGATCGTCCTGGACGATCCATGTGTCAGCACGTTTGAATCTTTAAAATCGGCCCCAGACGATCCATTATTGGACAATCGTCCTGGCCGATCCACTGTTTGTCCTGGACGATACACGTGGCAGTGATTTAAAAAGTTTTAACTTCGGCCGGTACGATCAATTATTGTACATCGTCCTAGACGATACACCTAATCGGCCCGGACGATCTGCTTTTTCAACAGTCATCCGGATTAACTCCTCGGGACGATCGCCTGTGTCTAATCGGCCTGGCCGATATCTGATCGGCCCGGGGACCGCCTTTTTGACCAATCGGCCTGTACGCAATTATTGAGCCATACCGGCCTAGACGATTCTGCGATCGGCCAGGACAATATGGCCGTTTCTTTAAATTCTGGCCGTTCCAGCCATGGTTTTTCACTTTCACCCTTTCTCCTCTTGTGTTTTCTTGCTAACTCCTCTCTATGGCTGGTGGGAAACGTGTTCGACAAACTTCTGGGAGTTCTTCGAGGGCTAGGATTGACCCTCGTTTTAGAGAAGCAGAAGATGAAGCCGCCTACCATCGTTACAAAGAGTGTGGGATAACCGTCTCCAGAATCATCAATCCTGCCCACATCTCATTCCCGGTAATGGATCTTTTCGCTCACACCTCCCTTTGTTTCATCCTCACTCTTGCTTTCCCCTTCAATACTAAGTTTCTTCGAGAATTTTTCGCAAACCTTCGCATTAACCCTACCTTCACAGCCCTGACCTCTTATGTGAATCGATGCCCTGTCAAAATCATATATCAGGATTGTGTTGATCTTTTACAGCTATCCACCACCGGGGATAAGCTGTACTTAATCGCTTCTGATCCTGACCTTGACTGGTCCACGGCGAATCACTTCCTTCGCCAGACCAATGCACCTTTCCATGTTGGAGAGACTAGCTCTTTAGTCAATGATGCTAGGACAATCCAACATGTCCTTCGCACCTCCATAATTTCAAAAGTCAGGGACCGAATCCACATCACCCCTCTACTTTCCCTCACTACTTTCTACATCATGGCTCATAGAGAATTTAATATTACGGACCTAATTTTTGATACATTGATCACTTAACCACAATCCGCGATCCAGGTCACAAGAAAAAATTCAATCTAGCCTTAGGACACATCATAGCATATGTCCTTGAAACCAAATACCAACTTCAGTATTCTATTCCACCAAATCTCCCAACTTCCTTCTACTCAAACAGTTCCTTCAGTACCCTTCACAGTACTTGTCTCCACCCTGAGGAACCTCGGGGGGGGCTGGAGAGGAGGAGGCTCCCGCTCCCGCTCCCTTTCCTGACCCTGTTCCTCTACACCAGCACTCACCGGTTGATCAGTTGATAGAAAGGTTTGATCGATGGGAGACCCACTTTGACGCTTACGTTGCTGCACAGGAGCAGCAACACTCTGAGGATATTGCCCGTTACAAGCAGCACCGCATTGAGGATTTAGCTCGATTTGACAGTTACCTTACTCACCAGCAGCAGCAGCATGACTAGGACATCGCCTGGTTTAATGCTCAGTTTACTATGCTTGCCAGCTACTTTCAGCAGCCACCTCCACCACCTCCATCTGATGATCAGGATCCTTCATTTTTCTAGTCTGTATTTTTCTGATGTTTGTTTCATGTTTTTTGTTGTTTGTCTTTTTAGTCTGTTTTAGTTTCTGTTTTATCTTTTTCTTTTTTGTGTCTAGACCCTCTTTTTGTGATGACAAAAGGGGGAGTAGGATGTGATAGGAAAAAGGAGATGTGTTTGTAGGATGTGGTAGGAAAAAAGGTATGTGTTTGTAACTTTGAAATTCTAATGAACTTTTTTTTGAATTTTTCATACTGTTGTTTGCCATCATCAAAAAGGGGGAGATTGTTACAAATCTATTTTCATGGCTTATGTTTTGATGATTGACAAACACTATTTTTCTTGGACTGCTTGTTGCTTCTAACTTTTCAGGAATCGAAGATCGGACAAACATATGAAGCCAGTTCAGGATTGCGTAGGTTTAGGGTTGAGTCAGTCTGTACTTTTGTTTTTCACTTCTTGAGTCTACTTGTAATGGTCAAAGAGACTGATGCTAAGTAGCCCTACACACACACTTGAGAGACTTAGAATTTCTGTTTTTACTCATATCGGTCAGGACGATATTTACATCGTCCTAGACGATCAGACTTAAAACAGAAAGTCTAAATAAGAATTCTTAATTAAGGCAGCCATCATTAACATATCAGCCTGGACGATACGTGTATCGGCCAGGACGAAAAGCTCAAAACAGAAAGAAATTGCCGCCATAGATAATTAAGGTATACTGTATTTTTAAATTATCGGTCAGGACGATCATTGATCGGCCTAGACGAAATTCTCAAATTATGCCTTAATTGATCAGGAAATCAAGGGAGTAATTAAGGATGATTGATACGATCATATCGTCCTAGACGATCGCAGGATCGGCCAGGATGATCCAGTCAAAAACCTGTAGTTACTTCAGGACGATAAATATCGGTCAGCTCGTATCTAGGGCGATGCTCAGGATGATTTTTCCCTGATTTGAACTGATCGGTCAGGATAATATTAATATCTCCCTGGACAATCAAGCCATTTTTCAATCGTCTAGGAGTGCATCCAGGGCGATGCTCTGGCCGATCTTCTGAGATTTGTGCTGATCGGCCAGGCCGATGTCCATATCGGCCTGGACGATAAAGTCAGCAACTTACAATTAATGAGCTCCTTTGAAGCTCTTCTATTTAAGAGCTCTTGTTCAACATTTTTGAAAACCTTTGGCTACTGCCTTGACCTAAGAAGGACTTAAGGAGAGAAAGAGAGAGTGGGAGAGAGAGAGGATCTTATGAGGGGGAGCTTGTGAGGGGATTCACAAGGGTTGCTTCAAGGATCGCTCTGCTTCTTCTTTATCTAGAGTTTCTCGTCCGTGGAAGGGTCGGTAGAGGTAAGGAGTTAGCTTTTGGTTGTGGTTCTCTGCCATTTTCAGGAGGAAGCAAAAGGAGATAGGTTCTCTGCCTTGCCGGGGTGGCAAAAAGGAGGTTCTTGTAAAGGCTTCTCCGCCTAGCTGTGGGGGCTAAAGGAGAGTCACGTTTGTACTGCAATACTCGGAGGGTGCCTCTGGGGAGTGGTCGTAGGTCGAGTTGACCGAACCACTATAAATTTCTGTGTTCTTGTTTCTTGCTTCCGCACTTTTTTCCGCATTTATTTTTGTGGTGTGATTTTGGTTTATGCAATTTTTATTCTTTGTGAAAAGAAACTTTAAAATACCAATTCACCCCCTCTCTTGGTTAGCTTTGGCCAGTTCTATAGGGCTTAATATCCCTAACGAACATTCAGGCGGGATTTGGCGCATGATATGGGGTATGGGCCGCCGATTTGAATAGAATTTATGTGTGATTTTAGCGATTATGGCATGTCAGGTATTTTTATTTCCACCCCCCCCCCCCTTTTTAATCTTTATCAGAGGTCAACAAATGCTCCTTAATAGATGTGGTTTGAGTCTAGAGCGAATCACGTTTATTGTAAGCTGTTTGATCCTGTGGATCTCTAGATATTTGTTCTAGATGTCACACTAGGGCTTCCATTTAGTGTATCTCTAAAATTTTGCTTGGATGTCACACTACGATTTTCATTTAGTGGATCTCCAAAATTTTGTGTGGATGTCACACTACAATTTTCTTTTAGTGGATCTCCAAAAATTTGTTTGGATGTCACACTAAGATTCATTTTATAGATCTCCCAGAGTCCATCTTTGTGTCTTTGTAGATCTTTTAGATGCACTTGCAATCTTTAGTATAGTTCATATATTTGCTCTTGGCCAAATAGAGATCCACGGGGTAGTGATAAAGTACTTTGTATTCAGATCCTTAGAGCTTCACTTTGTAGATTGATGCGGATAGTATTATCACATCTTGCTCTGCTTTTGCACCACTATCACCTTTGCTTCTAGTATTTTAGTATCATTTGAAATCTATCTAATCTTTGCAGATTCATTAGTCGGTGGAACTTTGTTGCCTTAGACTCTCCACAGTTGCTTTTGGGTTTAGGTACACTTTTTCCCATTTTCTTAGTTTTTATTTTGTACTTGTACTAATAATGCTTTGTATTTTGTGCAGGCTATTACAAGAAGAGGATCCAAGCTTCAGCCAGTTTACTACCTCAAGAGACTTCAGTTTTGGTATGTTTTGACTTTGATTGTACTGTTCTTTTATTTCTTTAGCTGCTTTCTGACACCCTTTTTTTTTTTTTGCTCTGCACAGGTTTCGAAAGGAGCGGGATACTTGTTCGTGAACCACTTTAGGAGACGCCCATTTCGGGTATGACTTTTCTTTCATAGCTTTACATATATTGTATGATATTTTCTTCTTTCCTACTGACACTTCTCTGTTACTTTGTGTAGGTCCCAGAAGTGCAGTATACCCGGTCTTTGGAATGAGCGGAATAAAGCTGTCAGCTTCCTCTTCAGACATAGTTTAGGGAATAAGTTGTAGTCCTCTGTGAAGGACATTGTACTTTTTCTTTTCTTTCAGCTGATATAACTTTGTAAAAAGATATAGTCCAAAAATTTGTATATGAATTCTGAACGTGATAAAATAAAGTGATTTTATAAACTCAGTTGTTGACGAGCTCTCTTTTTACTGTTCTTGAGATTTCTGTGGTTGTACCCTGACTTGTGCACATAATATTTTAAATATTTATTTAGGGATCTCGGCACGCGGCGTGATGTCGACCCAAATAAATATTTAAAATGCCCCCAGTCTTTAGGGACACTTATAGATATTATTCGGGATGCTTATTTTCGTAATTTTAGACTAAGTCATGAGATTTTGGTTCTTCTGTCCAGTGCTTTGTGCTGAGAACATTGATGGAGGATTACCTGATTTATCAATAATGATTTGTCAGGAGATTTGTGTTCTTTTGGCCCTATTCTTCTAGCTTTGGCGGGCTTGATGAAGGAGTAGATGTCGATGACCTAAACCCTTAGGTTTGTATTAAGTCGATGACAAAAAGTCATCAGTCCAGAGCTTTGTGCATAACTGACTTGTTGATGACAGAATCCTCTTAGTTCAGCCATAGACTCTTCATGAACTTTGGGATAGTTTTCTTATGTCCTTTGCTTTGTGCTTTGCCGAACTTGTTAAAGAAAAGTTCCTTCGATCTTCGCTTTGTGCTTTACGGATTTGTTGAAGGATTTGCAGGCTCTGGATTTAGTTGATAGTACTGAACGTAGGTAGTATCTTGATCCTTAACCACTTAGGAAGACTTTAATCTGAATCACTTGAGTTCATCAGATCAGGAGAGCTGAAATTTGATAACTCTTCGTCCTCTGGTTGCTGAGATGGGGGTTCCTCTACTACGGCCCTTGTTATGGCTTGTTGAGTAGAAGGACTTCCAGTGATCCTGCCATGTTTGGACTTGTTGGATCCGACCTCTTACACCCATTCAGACTTCAGACTTGAGCTATGGGAAATGCGCTTCCCAATGTTGATTTCACTGAAGTTGGTAGATACAGAGTCATCTTTTATGGTTGCAGATTTTGGAGCCTACGGACATTCAGCAGTTGTTCGAGACTCATCCTTCTACTGGAACTTTGATTCTCCAGTCTTTTGAGAGAATTCAGTGGACTATAATCACTTGAACTGGTCGAGTCAAATTAGCCTTCATTCTTCCTATAGCCCTACTAACGGGTTGATGAAGTGGGGGTTCCTCTACTACAGCCTTTCTTATGGTTTGTTGAGTAGACGGAGCTGCTAGCGATCCGACCATATTTGGACGTGTTGGACCCGACCTTTTACACCCATTCGAACCTTAAGCTTCAGGCTGTTGGAAGACTTCAAGCTTTTCCGGCTCAATTTGGTAAGAGTGTGTAGCCATAAAAGTCTTTTTTTTTACTTTTGAGTCTTGGTTTGTTGGAGAAGGTGATGTCTTGATCTTTTGAGATATTACCTTCATGTACTTTAGAAAACAAGTATTTTTTTATATTCTTTAGCATAAAAGAATATTTGGTTTGATAATTTTAAATCTTTATTCGGGGATCTCGGCATGCAGCGCGATGTCGATCCGAATAAATATTTGAAATGCCCCCTGTCTCGCAGGGACATTTTAGAACGGAATAAATTTGAGATCTTGAGATTTTAAATATTCATTTGGGGATCTCAGTGTTTTGCATGATGTCGACGTAAATAAATATTTAAAATGTCCCCTATCTCATAGGAACATTTTTGGATAGGCTTTGTATCTTTGAGATTTTAAATATTTATTCGGGGATCTCAGCACACAGCGCGATATCGACCTGAATAAATATTTAAAATGCCCCCAGTCTGATGGAAGATTTTGAAATGCATTCTTGCTACACAAGAGAATTTCAAAATATGAATGTGCATGCTCTGATAACTATGTACATAAAACTTTGATAATTGTAAAGTACATTAGTCATAAAATTCTCATGCAAGATACGTCTTTAAATATCGACCGTTGATAGGTGGCATAAGCCTCTGACCATTCAAATTGATCTACAAATATGCTCCTCCTTGGTACACTTTCTCGACGACAAAGGGGCCTTCCCAATTAGATATGAATTTGCCACCGATTTTTTGGTGTGGGATGATTGGTCTTCTCAGGACCATGACCAATTTCCCTTCTTGAAATGTTCGAGGGCGCACCATACGATCAAAGAATTTTTCCATCCTTCCTTGATAAATTTCTAGGTTTTGTTGAGCTTGTAACCTGAGTTCATCAAGTGCGTCGAGCTCTTCCGTTATGAGACGGGCATTTTGCTCTTGAGTGAGATCATTCTGGATTTCTACCCGAAGTGACGTTAGCTCAATCTCCAATGGTAATACGGCTTCAACACCGAACACTGGAGAGTAAGGAGTGGCTTTGGTTAGAATTTTGTATGTTGTACGATAAGTCCATAGCGCTTCTGCCATCTTTGCATTCCACTCTCTTTTATTCTTGGTAAGGATCTTTTTCAATAATTTCACCAGCGTCCTGTTGAAGGCTTCTGCCAATTCATTTGGCCTTGGATTATATATGGCCGAATATCGCCAATCAATTTTGTGTTGATCAACAAACTTATAAATTTTTGTACTTTTGAATGCAGTACCGTTATTTGAGATTATGGAGCGTGGCACGCCAAATCTATAAACAACGTTGTGGATGAAAAAGTTGATCACATGTTCTGATGTGACCTCTCTGAATGGAGCTGCTTCTGCCCACTTAAAAAAATAGTCCGTTGCTGCCAGAATGAAACGGTTCTCGCTGATGACGGCGGATCTATTGGCCCAATAATATCAGTACCCCAGCATTCAAATGGCGAGGATGCTATTGTTGGGTGTAGTGGATTTGGAGGCTGATGCTTAACATCACCTTGAATCTGACATTCGTGACACCTCTTTGCGTGGTCAATATAATCTCTGACCATAGTTGGCCAGTAATATTCCATCCTTTTGATTTTAGTAGCCATCTTAGAACCTGATTGATGTGCTCCACAAAGTCCTTCGTGGACTTCTGTCATCACTTTATCAGCTTCCTTGTTCCCTAAGCATCTTAGCCACATTTGATCAAAGGCTCGTATGTACAACATGTTATTGATAAATGCATATCGCAACACTCTTTTTCGAATTTGTGCGGTCATATACTTTTCTGTCGGGAGTTTGTTTTCCTTGAAGTAGTCAATGAATGGCTGCCTCCAATCATTTTTGACTTCAATATCTAAACAATGCCATCACAATTCTGAAGCTTGACTAGCTTTACGTCTCTCAGTTTTGTGATATCCTCTTGGATAATTTTCCATAATGATCTGATGGAGAGGTTGAGGGTCAGCTGGAGTTTCATCCTGCTGACTTGAATCTATAATTCCCTCCGCCTTCGGGAATTGTAACAGAGCAGGCTCTAAGATCTGACGGTTGTTAACTCCGATGAATATAGGTTTCTCCTCATTGGAATTTATCATTTCCATGGCTAATTTGGCCAAGCAATCTGCTTTGACGTTATGTCCTTGAGGGATTTGAACTATTTTAACATTTGGCACCTGTTTTAGGAGCTCAAGGGTCCGCCGGTGGTAGTGAGCCAATTCAACCTTAGAAATCTTATAGATGCCCAAGACTTGATTTATCACAAGTTGAGAGTCACCGAAGATTTGAAGATTTTGAATTTTGATGTCAATTGTAATCTCCAACCCTACTATTAGAGCTTCGTACTCAGCTTTATTGTTGGTTCAAGGTTCAGTCAAACTGAATGAAAATCTTTTTATGCCTCCTTCAGGTGGTATGAGAACAACACCGATACCGGCTTGGGCCTTTGCAATATTTGGAGGTCGGACAGGTTTAATAGATGATGCTCCATCAAAGTACATCTCCCAGAATGGTAGATTTTCATTCTCCTCGACCTGCATTATTTGCTCATCGGGCAAATCATCGTTTAGTGGAGAGTCTACCGGGATAGGATGTGCGACGAGAAAATCTGCCAAGGCTTGTCCCTTCACTGCCTTCTGTGGCATATATATGATATCAAACTGTAATAACAATACTGCCCACCTGGCCAAAGGACCTGTCATCGCTGGTCTTGTCATCAAGAACTTCAGCGGATCGATCTTTAATATTAGTGTGATTTTGTGGGATAATAAGTAGTGGCGGAGTTTCTGAACCGCAAAAATCAGTGCCAGACAATGCTTTTCAATAGGAGAATAATAGCTTTCTGCTTCAATCAACCTTCGACTGATGTAGTATAGTGCATTTTCCTTACCTTCTTCATTATGTTGGGCCAATAGTGGTCCGATGGACTCTTCTAATGCAGCCGTATACAATATAAGAGGCTTCCCCGAAATTGGCGCTGCGAGAATGGGCAGAATCAACATATATCTTTTGATGCTGTCAAATGCTTCATGGCATTCTCCACCACAATTGAAACAGACGTCTTTCTTCATTATCTTTGAAAATGGATGGCACCTACCCGATAGATTTGATATGAATCTTCGAATGAAAGCCAATTGTCCTTGCGGCGAGCAAAGCTGTCGAAGGTTCTTTGGAGGTGGCATCTCATGATTTCCTTGATTTTATTGGGATCGATCTCGATTCCTCGGTGGTGCACAACGTACCCTAAGAATTTCCTAGAAGAGACCCCAAAATCACTTTTAAGTGGATTCATCTTCAGGTCATACTTCCTGATTCTTTCAAATACAATCCTCAAGTCATCCAGGTGATTTCTTCGATCTATGCTTTTGACAACAATGTCATCCACATAGAACTCGTCCTTTTGGTGCATTAGTTCATCAAATATACACGTCATTGCCCGTTGATAGGTGGCACCAGTATTCTTCAGGCCAAACAGCATGACTGTATAGTAGAAGATGCCGATGGGTGTTCTGAATGATGTGTGCTTTTCATCCTCATGCGCCATCTTAATTTGATTGTATCCAAACGATCCATCCATGAAGAAGAACATGTCGTAGTTGGATGTATTGTCCACCAGGAGTTCGGATATAGGGAGTGAAAAATCATCTTTTGGGCACGCCTTATTAAGATCCCAGAAGTCAATTCAGATACGAATCTGCCCGTTCTTCTTCTTCATTGGGACGATATTGGCAATCCAATCGGCATACTTTTCTTCTCGGATGAAACCTGCCTCTATGAGTTTCTTTGTTTCTGCGATCACCTGTTCTTCATTCTCCAATCTCATTCTTTTTAGAGTTTATTTGATAGGTGCCGCATCTGATTTGATGGCCAATCTATGAACTGCCACATCAGGGGATAAGCCTAGCATCTCAGCATATGTCCAGGCAAAACAGTCACTGAATTCACAGAGTAGTTCTTTTATTTCTTCTATTTATTCTTCGGGTAGGAGAGAACTAATGAAGGTTGGGCGAGGGTCTTCCTCAGTTCCCAAGTTGACTTCTTTCAGCTCATTCATAGTGGCTGTCTGTCCACTATCTTCAACCTCTTCTGGCGCATGATCGACCCCAACTAGTTGATTATTGTAATCATCAGCTTCATAAATCTCTTCAGTGTCACCATCCTTGGATTCAATTTTCATGCATGTGATCGCCCGACAAGTCTCTTTCCAGAGAAATTTTTGTTTGATGAATCCAATATCTTTATATGCATCTATATCCTTCTACCATAACAGACGTGGATTTCTTTCATACCAGAGGCCCAGACTTGTACGAAGTTTTCGCTTGGTGGTAGGAACATTGACTTGCTTTCATAGCATTCTTTGAATATTTTTGGTATTAAACCAACATAGCCTCGTAGGAAATAATTTCTCGGAGTCGAGGAGCATACAATCCCAGTCATGATTCTCTTTTTCATGTATTCCTGTAGAATATTGTATAGTCCCTAGCACAGTCCCATTTTTAAAGGGAGGCAGATAGAGGGTGGCGGTTCTTCAACTTTATGCATCTCACACAAAATGATTTCTTTGAAATATCGTAAGGGGACATATGTGACTACGAGTATGCTATCTGAAATTTATAGACTGTCAATTCTTCTAGAGAACCCATTCTGCACGGTGTTCATGTAGATCGAGTCATAGTCATAATCTTCTTTTGAAAATTCAACCTGCCTACTCCATTCATCCGTGTCACTCCCAAGATGAGGTATATCTTTTTTTTCTTTGGGAATGGTCGGTGCCTTGGGAAGAGTTGGTATTGCCTTCTTTCTCCCCACCTTCTTCTTCTGACCTTCTCGTTCAGGTCGCTTTGTAGCCTTTGAGTTTGATACTCTAGCTTCATGAGAGCTCGAAGACTTTTACTTCTTTGGCATAAAATACCGTGCATCTTCATAAACTGTTGCTTCATGAACTGCAAAAGGCTGAATGTCACCAGAGATCCTAAACTCTTCTCCATCTCTGAGATATTTCATACACTAGTATAATGTTGACGGGACAATACCATATTCATGCAACCAGGGACGACCTAGTAGCGCCTTAAATGAAGTATCTGCATCAATCATATGGAATTTAGCTTTTGTGTAGAGTTCTTCAAATACAAGAGGCAGCATGAATGATCCGAGGGTTTTCTGCCCTTTTTTGTTGAAACCATGCACCATATACTTATCTGGTCCGAGGTGTTCCACATCAAGGCAGAGAGATCTTAGTGCTTTTAAGCTTATCAGATTTATGGAGGATCCGGGATCGATCAGAATTCTACTAATGATCAGCTTATCACTCTCTGCGGTCACATACAGAGGACGGTTGTGGTCTGCAGTCCCAAGCATCATGTCTTCTTTGAAGAAGGTAATGAACGGATCATTACGAGCTTGTAGAACTTCAGTCAAGTTACGTTCAGCAAAATACGCCTCGTATCTTTCAGAATCTTTGAGAGCCTGAATCAGAGTCTCCTGAAGGTTTTTAGACATTACCAAGGCATCATATATGCTGAGTTGTGATGGGATTTTTCTCAGATGGGATAAGATATTATAATCTATCCCATTGGCTGAAGTGTTCTTTTTCTTGTGATCTTTAGGGATAATATCATCATTGATGACTATTTCTTTCTCATTGTCTTTGTTGGAGACCCCTTTCTTTGGTGGAGGTGGTAGTATCTTCCCGCTTCTTAACTGTACTTAAGCAATCTCCTCTGGTTCAGAGTCATTTAACTGTACATTTTCTTCAAAGTCATCCATCGTTGCGTCTAGGGACTCATCTGTTGATTCAGAGTCACCACCCAGGTTTACATGTCCCATCCGAGATGTTATGCTAGGATCTGATTCATCTTCTTCTGGAAAATACAAGTCCTTTTCTGAGTTGTAATACATTGGCAAAACTATCATACAGGATTCAGAGGGTACTTCTTCCATGTATTCTTCTTTTATCGATGTACTCGGCGCCATCGAGATAACCCGACATACTTCTTTGGGAAGAGAATTCTCATCATCTTCTCCGGCTTCATCTATTTTAAGCTCTGCCATGAAATCAGTGAGCTTGATAGGTCGCCTCACCGTTTGATAATATTCATCCAAACTGTTGACAACTCTCTGAGTTACAGTCATTTTCTTCTTGGGCTTCTTCAGCTTAGTCTTCTTTTTGGAGGATTTCACCCTTCCATACTTCGAAATGCCAACTTGGTTGGAAAACTGTTTAGAAGTAGAAGCTTGTGCCATAGGCTGAGCTTTCAAATTTAATACTGGCTCTGTAGGAGATTTCCATTTTACACCTGAAACTCCTTCAAGTTGTTTTAGCATTTTTACAGTTTTCTTAGAAACCGCAGTCTCCCACTATTCTTCTTGAGCTATCTTCTTTTCATTTATTCTTTCTTCAGTCGGGGTACGAAAGAAGATGTGACCATCCGAGTTGATTCTTTTCTAAGATTGATCAACACATTATCTGATAATATAATATCTCCCTTCTCGTATTTTCTTACGAGCCAATCCTTAAAAATATAACAATCTTTAATTGGATGGCTGACTACCCGATGGTATGGGCAATAATTTGGTTCACCAGTGTGCTTTGACTCCTCGGGCCTCTTGCATTCAGGCAGTTCTAGACCTATTTTCAACACCTGTCGAAATAGTTTGGCGACACTCTCCCTCTTGAATGAATATTCTTTATTCATTTTATCTTTGAGGGATTGGAACGTTCTATCACCAGCTCCTATTGCCTGTCTCAGGCGTTTTCCACCACCTTAATAAGTTCGTGCCTTATCATTCCCCCTAATATCAACTCGATTGGGGACTAGGGTTATATAATTGCTTAGGCTTTTCTTGATATTGCATCGGCTGTTTGCCTTTATCTACATTATAAATCACATGCTTTTCTCTATCAGCTCTAGAGAAGAACGTAGAGTCGGCCTCACTCCTTCTAGTACCCGGGGCCTTAGCTTTTTTGGGCTTATCAGAGTGATTTTCTGATCTAGACAAATTCAATTTCTCAAACTTGGCCACTCTGTCAAGCAAGTCTTGAAATGTGTTGATTGTAGCCATGCACAGAAAGGGTTGCATCTTGTCATCAATGTTGCCCATTAACAACTGTACGGCATGCTCTTCTTCTAACTGTTGCTCACATTTCATGCTCAGATTTCGCCAGCGAGTGATGTATTTAGTCACTGATTCTTCTCTTTTTTTCTTATCCAGAGCGAGGTCAGTGATCGTGATTTTCTCAGTTGCACTAGCGAATCTCTTTACCAACATCATTTCCAATTCTGCGAAAGTCTTCACAAAGTCATTTGGCCGTTCAGCGTGTCATTCGAAAGCAGTTGCTGTTAAACTACTAACGAACAGTCGGAAGAGCAGGGTATCATTGCCTCCTGTGTTCTCCCAAGTAGCTTTATTTCTATCGGGGATTATTTGTACCGTTGAAAGTATTGAACTTTGGTACAGTATACCCTTTTGGGTACGGTACTTGGTCGTATTCAGTTGGATATGGACGACCCTTGCCCACAGTTTCTCTGCCTGATCGACGGCTATGATGGCCTTGATCTTCTCGGTAATAATTCCTTTCAACTGTGCAGCAGCCACAGGTTCAAAAGTACTTGCAACATTTTATGGGGTGGGCTAACGGATGACATTAAGAGCCTCATGACCATCTTCAGGAATACCTCGTACTCCCAAGACTTGAGGCATTTGGAAGTTTGGAGGATCGGCAAGAGGATTAGGAATAGCACCAATAGCAGCATTTCTTTGCATCATCGCCCCCATATGAGCCATCATCTCAGTCATCTTCTCATTCAACTGAGAGATTTTTCTATCTTTGGCTCTCATTTATCGCCTCATCTGCCTTCTCATGTTGGCGAGTGTGACATTCTCGTCTGTAAAGGGATTCTCCTCGGCTTCTTCTCTTTCTTCTTCTGCTTGGGAATGACTATCTCTGCTAGTGGTGGACCCAGCTTCACGACGACGTTGATAAACTCACCTAACTGGCAGTTATTGATCGTCATCATCTTCACTGTCATCATAGTAGGCTTCCTCATTAGCATTGGTGTGTCTCACAATATAAACCAACTCCATGTCCAATGTGTTATTTGTTTCTTATATTTCTTCTTTTATATTTTCCTCCAAAAATTCATCAATATTTTTTTTCTATATTTTCTTCTCCTTCAAGATATTCTTCTTCTTCAATATTGTCTCCCCTTCCATGTTTCCTTCTTCTTCTAGTACCCAGATCTCCGAGCTGCGACGCCATTGGATCTCCAGTTCTTGATTAGGCAATGGGTATTCTTCGATCAGTGGACTGCGGTCGAAGTTAGTCTCTTCTTTTGGAGGGAATGGAAGGCGACGGGATCCCCTAGAGGATTCTCCAAGGTGTCTACCATTTGGAGGAGTGTCATTATGGATCCTTTTTGGGGCCTACTTCTGACGTTGTATGTAAACTGGGGCGGATCTCCGGGAAGCCTCACCAGATGTCACGCCTATATCAGTTCTTCTTTCCTTTTCATTTCTCCGAAGCTTGGCCTCTACATTTGCTTTCCTTTCCACCGGGACCTTTCAGCGGCGAATCCTTAAATCTGTAATTCAGGTGTCACGCCCCGATGTTCACCATGTGAAATATATTGTCTTTCTCTTCTTTCTGCAGCAAAGGATAGACGCTCCCTTGGCAGGGTTCTCCTGGCCTCGATCACCAAGGTCGTTGGAACTTATTTTTCTTCAAACCCTTCTCCTTCACGGTCTTCAGGACTCGATAGACCCGGGCCGAGAGAGTTTCAGGTTCCTTTCTCTTTGGAGGGATTGTGGCTTCTGGTCGCTGCTCCTAAAAGGATTTCTTCGGCTCACCAGCGGAGCTATTCCTCTTTACCCATTTTAAATCTGCAAACTTGTTCCGGGTAGGAACATTGACTTCAGGATCTTGGGTCGATAAATTTGAAGGGTGAATAGGGAGTTGTTGATGCTGAGCTCGGAGTCCAGCATTCATCTTTCTTCTCTACCTCCTTGTAGGTCTTCCTCCAGACGAGAAGGCTTTAGCATCGTATTTCCTCGGTACGGATAACCTGATTGGCAGAGTTGTGGTGTTTGTAGCTACTAAAGAAACTCTTCCACCATTCACAATTCTTCTGGTGGTCATGGCATCAGGCTGTGACAGCCTCTCGAACATGAAAACTCTATCACGAGTATTTTCAGCAACAGGTCATCATGCTGGCAGATGCACACGACGGGTGACAGCTTCATTAGAATGGGGCCTCCTGGCAGAGTTCTCAACAATACTACCATTCCCAGGAATGGCGGCACGCCTTGCAGCAATCGCCAGGAAGTCAACGCTACCAAATTGGATGGTAACTCTAGAATTTCCGATTTCAATAACAGCATTTGCCAGCTGGATCCTGGCTCTGCATCCCAATTGGATGGTCATCGGGGTGTTCTGTAGATCCATCTACATAAATGAATGGAAAAGGTTAGAAATCAGAATCTGATAAATCACCCCGCACTTTGAAAATGCACAGACTTGCATAGAACACAAAAATAAGAGAAGATAATATTAGCGAGCAATTAAAATAATATAAATTTAAAAACCACTAAATGCATATGAATTTGTTGAATTATCATTTTTAGAAAATTCAAAGTTTTGAACTGTTAAAATATCATTTTAAAAGACTTAAAAATTTTGAGTACAGATTCAAATAACTGCTACTATAATACTTAGACGACTAGCCAAAGATGAAAAGAGAAACCAATCCCCAGTGGAGTCGTCAGAAATCTGTGGGCTCTGAAAATTCGGCCCCGGCCTCCCCGCCACACTTTTTCTTTTTATTTAGTGAGGGAGTTTTAACGGAATAAGTTCCGGGATAAATTTTGGAAGGCATCTGGGTTTGTAGATAAGACACTACATAGAGAGTTTGCCCTCATTTTGCGAGGACTTTATGATCTGATTTCTGGTTTCCTATAGGCGCAAGCCCCTATAGTTAATTACCCCTCCCGATCACGAGAGAGAACTTTCAATTAAGGCTAATCGTCAATCAGACATGTAGAGAATACATGTTATCTGACATATAGTAGCAGCAATGGTTTTGGATCGGAAAGATTGGATATTTGGGAATTTGGGTTTGAAATATTTAGGAAGTTTCAAAAATTTGATATTTAAAATAGAAACTTCACCATCTTGCACTTAAAGCGGGTGGTGGGGGAATGGATGATAGACCTGATCAAGATCACATGGTCCCATCGCCCCGGGCCATCGTGGTCCCTGGTCTACTTAGTCAGAGGAGGTAGTCGACCCAACTAACAGAAGGATCCTTGTCGGCAGCCATGGGTTGCTTCAACCAAGGGTACCTTGTAGACCTGGGATGGGTATTTGCCTAAGGGGACAAACTTAAATCCACCTTAGCTAACAGAGGGCTTTATGCCCTATCTATCATATCCTATTGATTCATATCTCAAGGATTTAACGCCATTAAGGAGCGTATTGGCTCTGGCCATAACCGTTATCTGTGGTGCCATTTGGCGGCAAACCCACTCGGTTCATAGGGCCCCGGGTCATAACTGTTTACCTGCAGTGCCATTTGGCGGCGAAACTGCTGGTTAGAGGACACGTACCACGTCCTTACTGGCAAGAGATTGTTTGAGAATGGATCCTAGTGATATTTTCGACTAGGCATTGACTCTTTGTGAGCAGAAGTAGATTTTGTTTTGTCCACCCCAGCAAACTGTTTCGGAGGGTGGATGGATTTCGCTTTGAGTGATGGATGGATTGACTTCAATTTTGAAATATCTAGAGTTTGGGATTAACTTTGGAAATTTTAGACTTTCGGGAGGTATTTGAAAAATGTTTGTGAACCCCTCCGGTTGAGATCAGCAATTAACACGGCCATCATCGAGGTGTTTGGGGTCATCTCCATTTGATTGAACCTTGTCGACCCTATCAACTTATCGATAGGGGATCAGGTCTCTCGTAGGCTTTATGCCTTTGTTCATGAACTTTCTTTTTTAAAGGCCTTGAAGGTCTAATATGAATGTATAAGATAAATATTCTGGTCGATTTTGTGACCGCATATTTTTCAGATTTTTTTGAACCCTATCTACTCCTATTTACTTGCACAGGAGGATCGGGTTTCGTAGGCTTCGTGCCTTTGATAGTGAATTCTCTTGATTATAGGCCTTGAAGGCCTAATATGAATGTATTGAAATAAATATTCTGGTCGCCACGGCCATATATTTGTTTGATGGTTCGAACTCTGTCGACTTCTATTGACCCGTATATAAGTATCAGGTTCGAACTTGAATTCACTTATTGACCCACACAACTTCCCTAGACGTATGTACCAATAACATGCTCGCCAGTGCCCATACGAGTTTGGGGGCATTTTATAATTGAACCCTGTCCACTCCTATCTACTTAGGAGGATCGGGTTCAAATTTAATAACCCGCGCAGCATCCCTAGACGTCACGTGTGTACCAATAAAACGCTCGTTGGGGCCCTTGCGGGTTTGGGGGCATTTTATAATTGAACTTTGTTTACTCCTTTTATCTTCTTAGGAGGATTTGGTTCAAATTCAATAACCCACGCAGCATCCCTAGAAGTCACGTGTGTACCAATAACACGCTCATTGGGGCCCATGCGAGTGTTTGATGATTGCTTTTACCCTTTTTAGTGTATCTATGTGTATACATATTACAGTGCACGTGCAGGGGATACTTTGAAATAATTATAGTTTGGCATATAACTATCATTTGGATGCACACAACTTTTCATTTAAGAGCTTATACATGCCTTCTGTCCGCTAGTACGAGTGTTGCGGATCCGGTGGCATAGAGTAACAGCTTCTGAATAGAATTATTCGCTGCTTCGTACAGGTAGACTATCGTACACCACTCATTGCTCTCTACAGGTGGATCGTAGTGTACCAACTAATCTCCTTCCTTTGTTCGTAGGAGAAGCACTTTTTTGAAGCTCCTTTGTATTTTTTCTTGTGGATAGCTTATTGTGTATGACGGGCCACCTATGAAGGCCCATAAGTATTTGCATTTTGCTATGTGTCATCTGTTTTTGTTTGTAGATAGCATCTGGTGCATATGATAGTTCTTTTACAAGGACCCGTAAGTATCTCCCTTTGCTATGATCTTCCACATTTTGCCTTTTAGCAGTTTATCTCCTAAGTATTTGTAGAATATTCATCATCGTTGCCCCATGTCTATTCCACATCACGTCAAATCTTTCTTGTTGTACTTACATGCTTATTGTGGTGTGGGTCTCTTATAACATATCTATCTTTCTTATTGAAAGTAGACCATTATGTGCTTGCTTACATACTAGTCCATATTGATAGCAAAGGATCCACTCCTCTCCCTTACTTTGTTTGTGGACATATCACTACAAGATCCTTGTTACTGTTCATGCATATTTCATTGAGTGTGTTATTATTGACATGCATGTTACTCTTGCATTTTATTGTTCATTGCATACAAGCCTTTTTATTTACTCATTAACATTTGATCTCATTTGTGATTGTATCTTCTTGGAATTGAATTATTGTTAATGAGAGATACGACATTGCATTCCTTGTAGCTCCTTCGATATTGCTTGTAGTATGTTATGTGCACTCCTATATTTGTAATGAACCATAATGACCCACCAAATATCTTTGTTTACAAGGGGAGTTGAATTTGCCTGAACGACGATGTGGATATCACTCGTTCTCATTTGTAAGTTGATTTTTCTTGAATATATCAAGTCATTCTATCATTCATCATTTGTATGTATGCATTGAAAATTCATTCAACTGTCTAGCTGCTAATGTCTTGTTGTTTGGAATCAAGCTTGGCTTATTGCATCTTGGTTTAACGTTGATTTTATATGATTTGTTAAAGTCCAAGTCCTTTGTTCAAGTTCAAATATCCACAAGTTTGAGTTCAATATCAAAGTTCTCATTTTGCTCGAGTCTAAATTAAGTCCACACGTCCGTTGTCAACTTGTTCAAGTCCTTGTTCAAATTGAAGTTCAAGTGCTACGTCCATGATTTTATAAAACCTTTGCAAGTTCAAATTCGCATCAAGTCCCAGTGTAGTTCTCATGTCCCCTGTGTTCAATTTGGTTCAAGCTCAAAGTACACGTCAAAATTCTTTATGTCCAAGTCACATTCATTTAAATTTTAGTTCATTGAAGATTTTCTTAGGCTTAATTTTATATTCATTTCATTGTCCAAAATTCTACGTTTCTTTGTTCTTTGAGTTCAATCAAGTCCACTTACGATTTCACCCGAAATTTCGGCAGCCTCCAGTTGTCTCCCCCGTTTAGGGGAAATTTACGAGAAACTTAGCCTTTCCCACCATGCGCAATAAAGGCATGTATGGTAAGTGTCCTCGAACGAGGACACCGCGGCCGTGTTTTTTTTTTTTGTTCCTCCCACCACGCGCAATAAAGGCGTGTATGGGTCTTTGACGGTACCTGTTTAAAAATGCATAGTTTGCTTTCCCCGCGCTCGGGCTACTTATAAGTGACCCCGCCTCGCCGTAGGTGCCGCACCGGGGTCCCATCCCTCCACAGCAATAAAGGCGTGTATAGGCAGTTTTTCGGTGCGCCACGAATGCCGAAGTAGAGTTTAGGTGATTGCCCGCCTTATCGTAGGCGTCAGACCGGGGTCCCATCCCACCACGCGCAATAAAGGCGTGTATAGGCGATTTTCTGGTCCGCCGCATACAACAAAATGACAATCTGAGTTTAAAAAATTCGTACATTCGCATGGTTGTAGAGGTTGTCACGTGGACCGAGGTAGGAGGAGAGCAAGCATTTATTATTATTATTATTTCTTATAATTTATATTAATTATGATAATAATTGAATAATTATTATTATTAATTAATCGATAATAATTAATTAATTATAATTAATAAGTTAATTATAATCATAAATAATTAATGATTAATTATAATTAATTAGAATTAATTATAATCAATTAAATAATTATAATTATAACTAATTATTGATTAATTTATAATTAGATAATTAATTATTATTATAATTAAAGAATTATCAAACATAATTAATAAATAATATAATAAATAACATAATAATATTATTATTATTATAAAATAATAAAAGAAAAGAATCCTCACCCTCTCTTCCTCTCGGGATCGGCCAGAGCCGGCCGAAGAAGCGCGTTCAAGGAGAAAGTTAACTTCATAGAGAGCGTCTTCTGTTGTTGCTTCCAGCCAAAAGATCCGACAGAAAGGGGACGTCGTCGAGGAGAGAAGAGGTAAGGTCTCTCTCTCTCTTTCTTCACGGGATCCGGCCGAAGGGGTGCGGGAAGGGAGAAGTTAACTTCACAGCGAGCTCCCGTCCCCGCTTCCGATCTAAATGTCCTACCTTTCGAGTGACAGGAAGGGAAAGTCGTTCAAGGAGCAAAGTCGGACCAGACACGAAGGAGCCAGAGAAGGAGTGCGGGACAGAGGGAGTCTGAACTATGAGGGAGTTCGGTTATGGGAGGCGAGGAGAGCAGCGATGGGATTTGGCTGGAGAAGCATCAGATTGGAGAACTCTCATAGAGTGGGAAGAGAAGTATCGGGAGAGGCTTACAATGCCTCAGCTCCGTTCGCTCGGTATTTAAAGACCTGAATGGGAGTGGGATCGAGACATGTGCACGATATCCGCGTATCCTGCTCTGAGATGGCACCATTTGCAGGAAATGGTGCTGTAGCAAGAGGCGGGTTTTGGCGCAGGATATGGGGTATGGGCCGCCGATTTGAACAGAATTTGTGTGGGATTTTAGCGATCGTGGCATGACAGGTATTTTTATATTCATTTCAATGTCCAAAAGTCTACGGTTCTTTGTTCTTTGAGTTCAATCAAGTCCACTTACGATTTCACCCGAAATTTCGGCAGCCTCCAGGCGTCTCCCCCGTTTAGGGGAAATTTACGAGAAACTTAGCCTTTCCCACCATGCGCAATAAAGGCATGTATGGTAAGTGTCCTCGAACGAGGACACCGCGGCCGTGTTTTTTTTTGTTCCTCCCACCACGCGCAATAAAGGCGTGTATGGGTCTTTGACGGTACCTGTTTAAAAATGCATAGTTTGCTTTCCCCGCGCTCGGGCTACTTATAAGTGACCCCGCCTCGCCGTAGGTGCCGCACCGGGGTCCCATCCCTCCACAAGCAATAAAGGCGTGTATAGGTAGTTTTTCGGTGCGCCACGAATGCCGAAGTAGAGTTTAGGTGATTGCCCGCTTATCGTAGGCGTCGGACCGGGGTCCCATCCCACCACGCGCAATAAAGGCGTGTATAGGCGATTTTCTGGTCCGCCGCATACAACAAAATGACAATCTGAGTTTAAAAAATTCGTACATTCGCATGGTTGTAGAGGTTGTCACGTGGACCGAGGTAGGAGGAGAGCAAGCATTTATTATTATTATTATTTCTTATAATTTATATTAATTATGATAATAATTGAATAATTATTATTAATAATTAATCGATAATAATTAATTAATTATAATTAATAAGTTAATTATAATCATAAATAATTAATGATTAATTATAATTAATTAGAATTAATTATAATCAATTAAATAATTATAATTATAACTAATTATTAATTATTGATTAATTTATAATTAGATAATTAATTATTATTATTATTAAAGAATTATCAAACATAATTAATAAATAATATAATAAATAACATAATAATATTATTATTATTATAAAATAATAAAAGAAAAGAATCCTCACCCTCTCTTCCTCTCGGGATCGGCCAGAGACCGGCCGAAGAAGCGCGTTCAAGGAGAAAGTTAACTTCATAGAGAGCGTCTTCTGTTGTTGCTTCCAGCCAAAAGATCCGACATAAAGGGGACGTCGTCGAGGAGAGAAGAGGTAAGGTCTCTCTCTCTCTCTCTTCACGGGATCCGGCCGAAGGGGTGCGGGAAGGGAGAAGTTAACTTCACAGCGAGCTCCCGTCCCCGCTTCCGATCTAAATGTCCTACCTTTCGAGTGACAGGAAGGGAAAGTCGTTCAAGGAGCAAAGTCGGACCAAACACGAAGGAGCCAGAGAAGGAGTGCGGGACAGAGGGAGTCTGAACTATGAGGGAGTTCGGTTGTGGGATGCGAGGAGAGCAGCGATGGGATTTGGCTGGAGAAGCATCAGATTGGAGAACTCTCATAGAGTGGGAAGAGAAGTATCGGGAGAGGCTTACGATGCCTCAGCTCCGTTCGCTCGGTATTTAAAGACCTGAATGGGAGTGGGATCGAGACATGTGCACGATATCCGCGTATCCTGCTCTGAGATGGCACCATTTGCAGGAAATGGTGCTGTAGCAAGAGGCGGGTTTTGGCGCAGGATATGGGGTATGGGCCGCCGATTTGAACAGAATTTGTGTGGGATTTTAGCGATCGTGGCATGACAAGTATTTTTATCCCCCCCCCCCCCCCCCCCCCCCCCTTTAATCTATATTAGAGGTCAACACAAGGTCCTTAATAGGAACCTCCAGTTTGCTCATGCTCATAAGAGCTACAAAAAAATAAGTAAAAAAATCTAAAATCCGGTGGTTCCTAATACTAACAATTACAAAATAACCTAATAACATGCTAGGGCTATAAGATGTCAGCACCTAAAAAAGTAGTTGAAAAATTAAAACAATAACCACACAACTCATGCAAAACTCAAAACCAAACCTCCAAAATCTTTGAGCTTTCAACCTCCACTGCTCTGTATCAGGTTGAAGAGATCTAAAAATCGGTCTCCACACCTGCAAAAAAGAAAACCTCCAAAACAACAAAGTAATACGAAGCCTCTCCTTCCAATGATAATTACGAGAATTACAGCACATTAAGAACCAGACGGAAATGACCATGCCTTTCTTACGAACCCCATTAATAAGACTGAAAAGTTGGGAGGCACAATACTCACGGTTCCATCTGAAAATAGACCTGATCATGAGATTGCAATTACAAATAAAACAGTGCATAAAAAATGACAAGCACCTAACCTAGGAATTCTCGTACTGATTTCCAGCAGCCCAAACAGAAGCAATAAAATGCTCCCATAAACTCCCATGGACAAACACAGCAACCGAAAACAGCTCTACCACAAGTTAAGGAAAAAAGAAAGGATAAGGACAATCCACCTTGCAGCCATAACAACCGCCCAGCAAACCCACATAATGATAACCGTGACAAGCATAGAAAGGAAAAAAAATCAGAAAAACACTACTTAATGGTGTCTAATATAGGGTAAACCACCACGGTCTAGATTAACCAAACCTTTAACAACAATAGGAATATCATTATCATTAAACTCACAGAAACCATGATTGGCCAACGCATCAGCGCATCCATTACCCTCGCTGAAAATGTGAGAGATCTTATAATTAATGCTGGAAAGGTCCTGCTTCAACTTCCTAATCAGATAAAAGTTCTCAGCATTAAACAAAATAGAACTGTTAAGATAGTGTAAAATGAGCATAGCATCAACCTCAATCCAAACCTTGTTAAAACTAAGCTTAAGACAGATATTGATGCCATAACTGAGACCATGTAACCCAGCAATAAAAGCAGAATTACTAGAAACAGGACCATCAATACACTTAATCACCTTGCCATAGTGATTCCTCAGAATACCACCACACCCAGCCACCTTCCCATTGTAAGAACCATCAGTGTTAAGCTTGATCCAATCAGGATCCGGTTTGAGCCGAGTAATAATCCTATCATTCCTATCTTTATAAGAAGGAATGCTATAAATGCCAAAGTGAGGAGCCACCTTGTAACAGCCTTTGAAATTCTCATGTTTAATGATATTAGTCACATAAAGCATTCTAATTTTATCACAAATAGAAAGGATGATATGAGTGGCATTCATATTGGTCCCATCATGCTTAGCTTCATTTCTACCCTTCCAAAGGTACAAAATAATGGTCGTGGTATGGCTATTCCTAATATGGCCTTTAGAATTAACAAGCCAACACTTAAAAATGTCAATAATGCTCTTGAAACCATAATTGAAGTTGAAATTAAAAAGATCTTCAAAATGAATCCAAACTCTAACCGCAATTGGCCCGTTGGATTAAAAATCAAGTACACTGTCATTAGGTTTTTTCTCTCCAATCATTTTATAAGGTCTAAAACCTCGGGCATGTAACTTCTTGTAGCTATTTCGCATGATGCGTGTGGGAAGAATACAACTTAAAACATAATCACCTTTAGTATACTACTGAAAGTGCGTATGAGCATCTGCTAAGGTCTTATGATCTTCAGAATGCTTCATTTTTTTTTTTATCTTCGCCTTGCCATTTATTTTAAGAAAATGCTCAACAAATGAAGCTACAAAATTTTCGTGTAGCATTCATGGATACACTAATGGATCTATTGGCCAATTGTGGTTAAATTCTTGCACAATTTCAGATTGAATTATGCTTGCAGTCTTATTAATAGAGCAATTAAAAGAAAATTCAACAATAAGAAGGATTTTATGAAAATGTTTAGCTATCATGATGCATTGGCCAGTTTTTGAAAAAATGAGTCAAGTTGAAACTAAAAAATGAGACATCTTAGGGAATTAGCAAATACCATAATAAATTCATGCCATCTAATAGTTCCTAGTAATTCTAAAGCAAAATCTATACTTATATTGCCAAAGAGCACATAAGCAAATAAGGTGTGTATAATATAATATATTTTTTTGATTGCTCTATAAAACTGCAAACTTGGCATCTTCTCGTTCCAATGCAAACTGGTAGAATATTTTTCAACAATAAATGGACAGTTTTGTAGCATCCTACACTATGATGCACCATCACTTCTCCTCAAAGAGGCGTGCAGTGTCCAACACTGTATCCGACACGACACTCGTCTGACACTCCTCCGACACGTGTCAGACACGCCGAAAACATGTCCGATTAAAAAATATTAAATACAAATTGGACACACATGTCCGACACGCGTATCTTAAATATTTTATGATTTTTTTTAAATAAAATTTCTAGTATTTGACGGGATTAAAACTAAATTTCTTATTTCCTATCCACAACACCAAATCAACATCCGCACTTAATACCTAATCATCGAATATTCTCATTTTCATTTCTTTTTGGCAGTGAAGGTATTTTCATCTCCTCTCTCGGTGACTGATAAATGACATCGAGGCGCTACTCTCGACATCCTAATACTAATCATTTTAAGCATAAATTCTAGTTAAATGACTTATTATTTTCAAATTATTTTTAAAATTATACTTATTTAATTTTTGTACACTATTTTTTAAATATAAAAACTATAATACTGTGTCCAACCCGTGTCCGTGTCCTATATTTTTAATAACTGACGTGTCCCGTGTCCCGTGTCCGTGTCGTGTTGTATCCATGTCGTCGTGTCCGTGTCTGTGCATCAAAGGTCCTACATGACTTACAACTCAACTATCTTTCAACTCTTAGATAAGAAAATCTTGTGAACAGGCACGAGAATATGCTTCCTACATCATCTAAAGAAGGATCTCTATTTAATGTGATTGTCATCATCATTTCCGTGGATTTTTTTTCGTGGATTTATTTTAAATGATATAAACTTATGCCCTGATAGGTTCTCCTCTATCTCACTCAAATCTAAGAATAATCACTCTCATAGAGTTCATTAAAATGTTTACCTTATTCAAATCATCTAAGCATTTTTTTAACTCTAGAACGATGTTGCAAAGAGTGTTCTCTTATATGTTAGCAATAACTTGCAATGCGTTGAATGAAGTTTCTTCTATGATTGCTCATACTTAAGTGGTTAAAGATCAAAATATAACACAACTTCTTGTTAGAGTCATTTAGAAATTAGATCTAATAAGTTATAAATAAAAATGCTTTTGATCCCCATTTGTGCACCAGATCATGGAAAGATTAAAGAGATTATACTTGTTGAAGTTTTAATAGTCTGATTTCTCAAATAAAATAGCCAACATTGGTCATTCTCAAACCACACTAATGTCATGGAAGAGGATATCTCTCTGAGGTCATAGAGCACGATCAAATTAATAATCAAACACCATGTGAAGGAGATGAAGGCCCCAAAACTCAGTCCATTTTATTAAAATTTTGATCATAGTTGATAAGGATGAGTTTGAATTTTTTAAATTGTTTGCATAAGCTTGCTTTTTAAATTTTTACTACAGGATTAAATTAATTCCTACTGGAATTATTGTTTGTTATTGTAAATAAGATTCTTTACTATATTGAGTTTGTTTAGGAAGTCTATTAGAGTAAACTTTACTGTAATTGCCAATTTAAAGGATTGAAAATTTTTTAAAAATCAATTTTAAATCAGATAACAATTTCTCTCATTTTTAATCTTCCTTTGTCTATAGTTTCAATATCCCACAAAGGCTTGGGCCCTTGGTTGTATGGAAAAATCGACGTAAAAAACTCCCATCTTGTTGTTTTCTATCAAGTTTGTATCTGAGCAACGAACCTAGGTACATGATACAAACAAAGATGATATATTAACACAAAGAAAAGTTGCTTCTTGTTTTGGATATGCACTGAAAGTCAAAAAACGAGAAGTGAACAAAGAGAAAGAGGAGAAAGCCAATTAATGGCTAACAATAATTCTACATTAAATCTAGTTGATTATGCGGCCAGATTAATGGAGTAGTTTACAACCATGATAGAGCAGATGAGGATGCAAACCACCACCACTGCAACTAGTGGGCTAAGTCATATTACTCATTCCATGCCTGATGCAAACATATATGGTGAGGTGAAGTTAAAGTTTTTATTACAATTCGTGAATGATGCCTCAATTCAAAGTAGAAACCAAAGTGGATATTCCTACTGATGATGAGGCAAGTGATGCTTAGAAGCGCCAAGTATTGATTATCTAGTTGGTGACTTTACCTTATATTATAACAACTGTGATAAATTGTCGTCACTCAATTGAAGTTAAACCAAAGTGTTAACATTGTGTGGACTGCCCCTCTAAAATGAATGTACATTAGGAGTTGATTTGAGAGATATTCAGGTAACTAATTGTGGGCTCCAAAAATTCGGCTCCAGCCTCCGCTCGCTTTTGCTTTTCTTAGGGGGCAATTTTAACGCATTAAGTTCTGGGGTAAATTTTGGGAAGGCAAATGGGTTTGTAGATAAGACACTACCCAGAGATTTCGCCCTCATTTTGCGAGGACTTTATGATTTGAGTTTTGGTTTCCTATAGGCGCAAGCCCCTATAGTTAATTAACCCTCCCAATAATGAGAGAGAACTTTTGATTAAGGCTAGTCGTCAATCAGATACATAGAGGTACATAGTATCTAGCATATAGTAGCAGCATGAGTTTGGGATGTTAGAAAATGGTTGAGGATTGAAGAGTTTGTAGGTTTGATATTTAAAATTTGAAATTTCACCGTCTTGCACTTAAAGTGGATGGTGGGGGAATAGATGATTGACCCGATCAAGATCCCATGGTTCCATCGTCCACGGGCCAGCATGGACCCTGGTCTACTTAGTTAGAGGAGGTAGTCGACCCAACCTGACAAAAGGATCCTTGTCGGCAGCTATGGGTTGCTTCGTCCAAGGGCACCTTGTAGACTTGGGGTGAATATTTATCTAAGTGGACAAATTTAAATCCACCTTAGCTAATAGAGGGCTTTGTGCCCTATCGATCATATCATATTGTTTCATATCTCAAGGATTTGATGCCACTAAAGAACGTATTGGCTTTGGCCATAATCAGTATTTTGTGATGCCATTTGGTGGCAAAATCACTCGGTTCAGAGGGCCCTAGGTCATAACCGTTTATCCTGTGGTGCCATTTGGCGGCAAAACTGCCGATCAGAGGACACGTACCACGTCCTTACTGATAGGAGATTGTTTGAGAATGGATCCTAGTGATATTTTTGACCAGGCATTTAGCTCTATATGAGCTGAAGTTATATTCAATTTTGTTCATCTCGATAAACTATTGCAGAGGGTGGATGACACTGCCTATGAAGATGTTATTGCATTCGTCATGCTTGTTTATTTCATGAGTCTTTCACTACTTTTAGAAGTAGCTTGTAGCTGGCATGGTAAATTTGCTCGCTATCATGTGCTCACAATTAAACTACATATGCTTTTCAATCATCATTATTTGCAAGATCCCATTTGCTTGTTTGTATATAAATATTGATTTGTTGTTACATTCATATCCTTGCAATCAAAATTCATGTTTGAAGACAAGTTCTTAGTAGCCTTTGAGAATGATCTGCAACACGCATAACAGACCTAGAAGTATTCATGTTGAAACTTGCTTGAAAGCCCACCATTATATGTATCAACTTCTTTCATTTGTAGGAGGGTAGTATATTTATCCCTATAAGTGGTATGTGTATTGATCATCACCGTCTTTATTTGACTTGCACAATATTCATTTGGAGGTATTTGAATGATCATGATTTTTGATAACTTGACTTTGATCTTGTCCTCATTGCTTCAAGGTTGAATTCAATTCCTTGTAGCACAAGTTTATTTACATGTTGAAATGATCAAATTCAGTTGTATTTAAGTTTGATCATTTAAATTTGCTTGCACTTTCTTCAAGATCAGGCTAGATTCATTGTAGTTTATCAAGTCCCCTGCCACCTTGTTTAGTTCAAGCTCTTGTGTCTAGTTCAAGTTCACCATGCTCATTTGAACTTGAGTTTTTTTTTTTTTTTTTTTTGAAGAAATGCAAATTGCATTAAAAAAGAAACAACTATTACAAACTAGAAAGCAAAGACAAGCCCCTTAAAATTATCATAATGGATATGCAATCTACTAAATTTCATTTTAAATCCATTGGGGTGATGGGGACACCAAATATTAAAACAACCTAAAAGGTTGGTTAGTATCCCAGAGTTCCCAATAGATGAAAAATGAAACCTATTAAAAATCGCACATTTCATTACAATAATTTCAAGGAGGACATAAAACCCTACAAGAAAACCATAAAAACAACAAACTACAAAAAGTAAATGAGAAACTAAAAAAGCTGTCAAAACACCAAAATGACCATCTTCAACATCCTTAGAGGCCAACGCGCTCCAATCAAGCGAGGAATCCGTTGAAACTTCAAAGCTTCCAATAACAATCACCATGGATGAACAAAGCAAAGTCGATGAAGCAATAACACCGACACCCAACTCAAGAGGCCAATAATCGGCCTCATCCTTTCCAAAGCCATATGAACTGATAATCATCACCTCGCTCATCACACTGACATGAGACAAATCAATAAACTTCAAATCCTTCAAGTCTTTAATCAATAAGACTTGAACTTCAAAGAACAGCTGAGAATCAAGAGACGAAACAAAAGTCTCCATTCCCTTCCAGCCTTCAGCAATCACACCAAGATCTTCAAAGATCAAATCAGTAGAATCCATTGACTTAGTTGGGATGAGATCCCACCTAAGTACATCACCTATGCGTCCAACCACAAACATCTTAGAAGAACCAAACAAAGTAGATAAATCCATAACAATAGCTCCAACCTCAAGAGGCCAAGAAATGACCTCAAACCCCATAACCTTCATTAATAAATCTTTAGAACAAAACATTCCACATCTCTGAGAACAAAATTCACACCAAAATTTCTTGAACAACCAATAATTCCACTTTAAGAATCTCTCATTTTCCAAAAGTAAATCATAAAATTTTTTTTTCTGCTCCAAGCACCACTTCCCGATATCCATGAAAACCAACCAAATTCAAATAGCAATCGCCACAGTTAAATTCAGGAATAATTCCAGTAGAACATCCCAACCACAAGCAAAATTTGGTAAAAAATTCTACCATCAGAAACAAAGGAAAAATCAGCCCCTGAGCGAAAGACTTATTCCAAGAAAACCAAAAGGCAATGTCGAGCAAACAACAAATCTCCTTTAAAATCACCACCAGACTTGAAATCATACCGAAATCAATCAATAATCTAACGACAAAAGAGTAAAAACCAAAAACACAAACAATGGCTAAATCAGTCTGACGAAGAAACAACATCTCCGCCCAAATCCACTTCAAATGGATAGCTTCTATACCAAAATATCACCAAGGACCTCCGTCGGCCATACCAGGCCGACGGAGAACTACCGAACGCCTACGTTCGGTCAAAATCGCCAAGAACGCCGATATTGCTCTTCGCTTTTCACCACTCCTCCTGTTCTTCATTTCGTTAACATCGACAGAGAAACACCACCAAGGATCTCTGTTGGCCATACCTGGCCGACGAAGAACCACCGATCGCCTTCGTTCCTTCAAAATCACCAAGAACGTTCGCTCTGCTCTTATTTCGCCTTCCTGAAATAGATCTATTTGTTCATATCAAGTTCTCTTGCATATGATTCTAGTTTGAGTTCTTTGTCAAGTTCAAACTCTAATCCAAGTTTGAATTCAAAGACATTGTAGCTCATATCACATCCAAGTTCAAGTTGAGTTTTGCTTGAGTCCAAATTAATCAAGTCCACGAGTCCACTGTCAACTAGTCCAAGTCCTTGTTTAAATTCAGTTGAAGTTCAAATTACGTTCACTTGATATTCAAATCTAGTTCAAGCTCGAACTTATTTTATTTAGGTTCAAGCCTTGCTTAATCATTTGATTTGTGTTCAAATACAAGTCCTTGAAGTTTATGCTCATTCAAGCTCAAAGATTCACAAGTTTGAGTTTGAGTCCTTTTATCCTTTGAGTTCAATGAAGTCCGAGTGCAGTCGTATGTTCACTCAAAATTTCGGCAGCCTCCCAGAGTCTCCCAATTTAGGGAAAAACTATGGAAACTGGACCTCCCGTCATGCTAGAGAAAATCGTGTATGGTAGATGCCCTCAAAGTTATCCCGGCCATGAAATCTTTAATCCCATCATGCCAGAGAAATGCGTGTATGGGTCTTCGATACCTGTTACTAGAAAAGTAGTTGTTTTGTCGCAGGTATAGAGCAGCGTACGGGTACATAAGAGTTGTCCCAACCACGCTAAGAAAAAGAGTGCACCAGGTCTACCTGCCTCGCCGTAGGTGTCGCACCGGGTTCTCTTTTCACCACGTTAGATAAAAGCATGTATGAGCGGTTTACCGGCTCGACACAGACGCCGAGGATAAGATTTTGAGTTCAGCGTCCACTCACCTATCTCGTCGTAGGTGTCACACAAGTTTTCCATCCCACCACACTAGAGAAAAGCATGTATGGGTGATTTGTCGGCTCAACACGCACACCGAGGTAAGAGAGGATTTTTCTTTCTTTTTTAAAAAAATTAGTTATAATTAATTGTTAATAATAATAAGTAATTAGAATTAATTATAATTAGATTTAATTAATTATAATTAAAACATAATTAATTATAATTTAAAATAACTAATCATAATTAAACTAAATTAATTATGATTAGATTATAGTTAATTATAATAAATTAAAATTAAAATATAATTAATTATAAATAAAGTTAGTTAATTCTAATTAATTTAAAATTAATTAATAATTAATCATATTAAAAATAATTAAACATAATTAAATTTAATTAATTATGTTTAATTAATGATTAATAACAATTAATTCTTATTAAAAAATAATTAATCATAATGATATTTAATTAATTAAAATTAATTTATAATTAATTAATTAGTAATTATAATTGAAATTAATTAAACATAATTAACATTAATTAATTATTTTTAATAAATATTAATTATAATTAACATAATTAATCAAAATTTAATTTAATTAACTATCACTAAATTATAATTAACAAATTAATTATAATTAAAAATAAATAATTATATTTAAATAAAAAAGACTCAATTTGGCAACAGGATTTGGGCAAAATTTGGTCTCCTGAACGGAGAAAGCTACCTTCACAATCGCAAGTTCCCATTTTTGTTCTGACTCGATAAGAAGGAATGTCGTCGAAGGAGCTAGGTCCACTAGCGACGAAGAAGCCAAAGAGGGGCTCAAAAGGGAGAAAGCTAACTTCAGAGCGATCGAGCACCTGTTGTTGCCTCCGATCAAAATTGTAACTTTCGATCCAAAGGAAGAGAACGTCGAAGGAGCATAGTCGAACGACCACGTAGGAGGCGGAGAAGTAACACGAAGGGGAGAAAGTCATCTTCACAGCCACGAACTCCCGTCCATGCATGCGATCAGACAGGAAGGGAACGTTGCCATAGGAGCAAAGTCGAACAGCACGAAGGAGAGTGCATGAGGCAAAGGGGATTTTGTTTGGAGCTCTCACGTGGGAAGCGAATGGGAGAGAGGGAGCAACCAAAGGCTTCCTTCGGTTGGGTATTTAACAACACAAATGAACCTCCTCTGTTAATCTAATCTTTGTCATTTGTGTTAATCTTATGTTTAAGTGTTTTAACAGAATAACAGTTATTATTTTAGTTTTGTTTTTTATTATAACTGTACAACAATTATAATTTCTTCTGTACCGCCATCTCCTCTTTCCCTTTCCTATTTAAAACTACATGTTTTCCTTTTGGCTTAACAATAGAAGAAGAAAACAGTTTTTTTTTGTGTGTGAAGAAAAGTCTGTCTCATTTTTTTTCTTTCTCTGTTTTTTGTTTGTTGTTCTTTGTTACAGGTAAAATTTGGGCTTTTGATCTTTCCAAACATTTGGTATCAGAGCTGAGAAGCCTTTATAGTTATTGCATGGAGACATATGTGACCCAATCACCCCTGCTACTCCTAGTGGTTTCAGGTACTTTTTATTGTTAGTAGATGATTTTAGTAGATACATGTGGGTGCATTTATTAAAATCAAAGAGTGAAGCACATTCTGTTTTTTTTTTTTTAAATTCAAAATCATGGTGGAGAATGAATCTGAGATGAAGATTAAAGCTTTGAGGACTGATAGAGGAGGAGAGTTTCAGTCTTTTGAATTTAAAAAGCTTTGTGATGAAAATGGCATAAAGAGGTTTCTTACTGCACCCTACACACCACAGCAAAATGGTGTCGTAGAGAGGAGAAACCAAACTGTTATGTCTATGGCTAGATGTTTACTCAAGAGTAAGAGTGTACCTTGCATATTTTGGGGTGAAGCTGTGAAGACCTTAGTCCATATCTTGAATAGAGCATCAACTCATAGTGTTCAAGGTATGACTCCCTATGAAGCATGGATGAAGTGCAAGCCAAATGTGCAGTATTTCAGGACTTTTGGTTGTATAGCTTATGTGAAAGCAGCAGGACAACACATGAAGAAGCTTGAAGATAGAAGTCATCCTATGGTGTTGTTTGGATATGAGCCTGGCACTAAGGCTTATAGAGTTTATGAACCAAATGAGAAGAAGATTCATATCAGCAGGGATATAATTTTTGATGAAGAAAAAGAGTGGAAATGGGATGAGAAAGACACTACAGCAGATGACAGAAAATAAGGCAATTATGTGACTTTCAGGCTAGAAGGAGAAGCACACTCATCTTTACCAATTGAAGAGCAAGAAGCAACAACTCCTTGTATATCTACTAGTAGTCCTTCAAGGTATGTGACCTCTGAACCTCCTGTTACTAGAGAAATATCACCAAATTTAGATAGTAGTTCATCAGAACCCCATAGATATAGATGGTTGCAAGATATCTATGATGAAACTACTGAGTTGGAAGAGGAGGTTGGTGTATGTTTGACAGCTGTAGAAGAACCAATGTGTTATTGTGATGCAATTAAAGAAGATGTGTGGAAGAAGGAAATGGATGAGGAAGTTGCTACTATTCAGAAGAATCAAACATGGGAATTGGCTGATCTACCTGCTGGATGTAAGGCAATATGGCTCAAATGGGTGTACAAAATTAAGAAGAACACACAAGGTGAGATTGTGAGGCATAAAGCTAGACTTGTTGCAAAGGGGTATGCTCAGAGGCATGGTGTGGATTTTGAAGAAGTTTTTGCTCCAGTTGTCAGAATGGAGACCATTAGAGTTTTGATTGCCTTAGCAGCTCGAGAGGATTGGAAGATACATCATTTGGATGTGAAATCAGCATTTTTAAATGGTGAATTAGAGAGGGAGGTGTATGTCAAACAACCTGAAGGTTTTGTGAAAGAGGGGCATGAAAGCAAAGTCTTGAGATTGAAAAAGGCTTTGTATGGTTTGAGACAGGCACCAAGGGCTTGGAACACAAAATTAGATGAGTGTTTAATATCCCTTGGTTTTAGAAGAAATTCTCAGGAGCATGCTGTTTACATGAAGCATACTGGAGAATCAAGTCTACTTGTGGGAGTCTATGTTGATGACTTGATTCTGACAGGTTCTGATGTACAGTGCATTGAAGAATTCAAGGCTCAAATGAAGGTAAAATTTGATTTGAGTGATCTTGGCTTGTTGAGTTTTTATTTGGGCATTGAAGTGATACAGACTGATGATGAGATAAGATTATGTCAGAAATCTTATGCATTAAAGATCCTTGAAGATATGGGGATGACAGATTGCAATCCAGTGCAAACTCCTATGGAAGCCAGAATCAAGCTTACCAAATCAGGTACACATTCTTTGGTAGACTCAACTCAATATAGGAGTATTGTTGGTAGCTTGAGATACTTGACTCATACATGGCCAGATATTATGTATTCTGTTGGAATTGTGAGTAGATTCATGGAGACTCCTAATTCTGAGCACCTTGCTGCTGTGAAGAGAATTTTGAGGTATGTGAAAGGGACAATAGAATATGATTTGGTATATCCAAAGAGGCAAGCATATGGAAGACTAATTGGGTTTAGTGATAGTGATCACGCAGGAGATATAGATGACAGGAAGAGCACTACTGGGATGGTCTACTTTTGGGGTCCACATGTGATTTGTTGGGCTTCATAGAAACAAAAGATAGTGGCTTTATCATCATGTGAAGCAGAATATGTAGCTATCACTTCTGCTGCTTGCCAAGGAATATGGCTTAGTCGCTTAGTAAGTGAATTGAAAGGGGAAGCAGAGAATACGGTGAAGTTGTTGGTTGATAACAAATTTGCGATTGCTATGAGCAAGAATCTGGTGTACCATGGAAGGTCTAAGCATAGTTTTGTTTTTGTATTATAATTGTACAACAGTTATAATTTGTTCTGTACCGCCATCTCCTCTTTCCCTTTCCTATTTAAAACTACATGTTTTCCTTTTGGCTTAACAATAGAAGAAGAAAACAGTTTTTTTGTGTGTGTGAAGAAAAGCCTGTCTCTTTTTTTTTTCTTTCTCTGTTTTTTGTTTGTTGTTCTTTGTTACAGGTAAAATTTGGGCTTTTGATCTTTCCAAACATCCTCAAGTGGGGATTGAGCAGGAATCGCGGGATACAACTCAAACGGCGCCGAATCAGCTCGATTTCGGCTAGATTCGCGTATCCGATGGGTTTGAGGTATGAATGTTGGATTTCCTTTTTTTTTTCTCTTTCTTCAGAGGTTAACTCTAATATGACAAGAATTCTATCTGATGAGATATGTAGATATGATAAGTGAATGCGATATTATGATACACTGCCAAAAGCAATATGTATAAGATTACACCATAGAGTTTTGACATTAGACGATCACTTTGGGAGTAAATTTGTGGCTTTAGAAACTTTGATGAAGTGTATCTTAGGGTTTTATTCACAAATTGCAAACTTTGATTTTCAATCACCGATCTCAGAGATGACAATATTTGGTGTTGGTCAGAGAGTTTAAGAATCAAGGAAGGAAAGAGTATGCACTAGAACCATATAAGAAATGGTTCAACATCCCAAAGTGAAAAAAAGGATAAAAAGACGAATAATGCCTCAAAAGTTGCTTCCACCTTTAACAAAATGTTGCAGGGAAATTCTTGGGTCATTGCCAACCATTTGGGCATACCAAAAGTACATGCTAAAAGGTGCACCATAAACTCTTTGCCCAGAAGTGGCATAGAAGGATACAACAACAAACAATAACAACATCAAGGTTTTTTCCCACTATGTGGAGTCGGCTATATGAATCCTTTTGCGCCATTATGTCCGGTTAAAAGTCAAAGTCTCATTTAAATCTAATAAAGAAAGATCATGTAGATTCATCGCCATCTCTGATAGTTATACTGAAGGGGATGGGGGCTGAATTTCCCTCAAGTTGTACAGGGGGAAAATTGTTTACTTGGAGGATCTTGATAATTCAAGAAGTGATCAACACCTTTATTGCTTCCATTAACCAAATGAATCTTATTTTTTGCTTATACAACAACAACATCAAGCCTTTGCTCTAGTACGTGGGATCGGCTACATGAATCTTTTTTCTACATGAATTCTTTTTCTCCATTAATTTTTGCTTATATGATGCAAAATTCAGGTTTAGACATGATATTTCATCCAAGCCCATATTAGTTGGGCTAGATTTAGATGATGTTTGAGATGAGAATTGGTTTCCAATGCTAGTTGAAATTCTCAATCACCATGGACTACATCGATGAGATGCTGTGCGAGATGGTTCTACTTGACATTTGTCAAGTTATCTTTGGTATTTTGTATTTGCATGACAAATATGCTGTGGTATTTCCATCTCTATTAATATCTGAAAAATAAGGATGAGAAGTACTGGTGAAATGACTATGGTGTATAGCATAAACTTATGAATGCCAAACAATTTTTTTTTTTACTTGTGCTAATTAGGCCTGTCATGAAGAAAGAAAAAATTTTTATTTTACTTTCTTTTAGCTGGACTAGAGATGTACAATTCCAATAAGTATTGAAGAAGTATGAACTACTTTTTTAGGAGGTATATAGGTTGCCACCAAAACAACCTACAAAACATGGCATTTAGTTGCTCTCAAACAAACTGCCACCAAACCTTTTGATGTTCGAGAAGACAATCATTGAGAATAAAGAGAGAGAAAATGAAGTTGCTGATTATTAGAGGATTGAGTTATTCAGCCTAACATTATGCCTTGCAAATCAACCATTGTGATGGTCCTAAAGAAGGTTAGCCCTTGGAGATTATATGGTTACTATCAATCTCTAAATAAAGTAACAATAAAGAACGATTTTCTGTTATCTTGTACTGATGACCTATGGGATCAATTGAAACTTACAGCCGTGTTCACAAAGCTGGATCTCAAATTTGACTATTATCAAGTGGGCATCAATGACATGATGGTCAAAAACTTCTGTCAAACCAATAATGGGTAATATGAGTGATTGGTTATGCGATTCAAAATTTTAAACTCCTTGAGTATATATATTACTATTTTGTTATTGTCTATCTTTATGATATCTTGATCTTATTTTAATCTTCTGCATAATATAGGAGGAACACCGGGAGCATTTGACTAGGATATTCCATCTATTATAATAACACTAGCTCCATCTCAACTAAAATAGTTTTGAATTTGCTAAAAAATCTTATTTGGAATTTGAGATGAGCAATCGATTAAGTTTTATCCTGAAAAGGTATAAGCGATCAAGAAGTAGCCTAAACTATGTATAGTGAATGATGCAAGGAATTTCATGGGAATTATCCATTTGTCCATAAGTTCATCCACCATTTTTTTTTTACATTTCTTCAAGGCTAATTCAAAATTTGAATGGAGTCAAAAGCAAGAGAATATATTCACCTACTAATGAAGAAGATAAGCAAGGTTCTTATACTATGCTTCCAAAATTTACAACAATCATTCAGATTGGAGGAAAGTGTTAGTGATGAGAGACATTGCTTATACTCTGTGATGTTTCAATTGGCTTAGAAGTCAAAACTATCCCACTAATGAGAAAGAATTATTGGCATTACTTCTAGCGATGAAAAATTGGCATGCCACTAATGAGAAAGAATTATGATAAGTTTTTGTGGGGAAGACGATTGTGGTAAATATTAACGGGAGATCATTTTAGTATTTCTAAATTTAGACAAAGTTATAGCAAGCATGGCATATGATGTAGATGCCTTATACCAAGGTTTAAAATTGCGTATTTGGGTATTGAGGCGTTTTTCGTTCGTGAGGCGAGGCGTAAGCCTCAAGGCGATTTGAGGCGTAAGCCTCAAAATCGCAAAATTGCGTAAACATAAAATAATAAATTTTGTATATACTAATGAGTAAATAATATATAAAACATAAAAATGCACAAGAAAAATAGCAATGACATTAACATATCACATAAGAAGTTAGGAACTCACTAGTCATTAGCATTATCATCACTCATCAGTCATCACTAAGGGGGTCTTCATTTGAATCATCATTATGATGAGCTGCTCTCTCCTCTTCCCCCTCTCCTATAGAGTCCAAAATCTCCCAATCAGCTTCTTCTTCCTCATTATTAGTTATCTTCCTCTTCCCTAAATAGTAAATATTTTTGAACAATATCATAATGAATAATAGTGTAATACATTAATAAAAGTTTAAGAAAAGAAAACTATATTATTTATATACCTTTTTTGATTTGTTCTTGAGTTGTGGTGGATGTGGATGCTTTAAGACCATCAAAGAAATCAACATTTAAATCTTCATCTAGTAATTCAGACGGCATCACTTCAACTTCATCATCTACAAACCACTCATCATCAGATGCCACATCATCGCAAAGCAAAGGATCTTCATCATCCATTAATCCTTTTTTCTTCAAATTTCTATCTCTGAGTCTCCTATTATACATAATGTACACCAGTGAGTTCATCCTCAATGTCGACAAGCGATTTCTCCTCTTTGTATGCACTTGGTTGTAGGTACTCCAATTCCTTTCACAGCCAGATGAAGAGCATGTCAAGCCCAAAACTTTCACAGCAAAACGTTGTAACTCTGGAGTCCCATCACCAAATTGAATCCACCACTCAACTGGAGATCGTTTGGCAATTGTATCTTTTGCTTGTTGTAATCCAAAAAAACCTTCTTTGTTCCTAAAAGGTACCAATTGCAAGTCAGCATTTGATCTTTCAGTTGCATCACTTATTAGACGATCCATGCAATGATATAATCCCAACTTTATTTCAGGGTTTGTAGACTTGTTCTCTGCATATTGATACTGAGGGTTTAGGTAATAGCCAGCGGCATGCAAGTGTCGGTGAAGCTGTAGTTCCCACCTATCATCAATAATATTCCAAATTTCCCTAAAGCTTCCCTCACTGCCTCCTAAGTTGGAGGCAATCATCTCTTTGGCTTCATCCATAGCATTGTAGATGAAACCCATTGCAGGCTTCTTCTCAGCATCCACCATCCTTAAAACATGAACCAAAGGTCTAGTGGTTGTAATGGCATATAAGACACTTTGCCAAAATCTGTCATTTAAAACAATCTTTCTAATCTCTTTTCCCTCAGCCTTCTTCGCCCAAGCACAACTCAACCACTGTGTAGATGTGAACATAGCCTCTAAAGGTTGTCTGGCATCCAGCATGCTCTCTAAGGTCAAGTATGCGGTGGCAAATCTTGTTGCGGCTGGCCTTAGAATTTCTTTCTTCGAAAACTTTCTCATAAGAGCTAGAATCCAAGAGTGGTTGTAAATAAACTTGGTTATTTTTTTGGCTTTAGTGAGTGCTTTTTTATGTTGAGGTAGATCCCCAAGCTTCTCAAGAATCAGATCTATGCAATGTGCAGCACATGGAGTCCAATACAAATGTTTCCTCTTCTCCATAAGTTTATTACATGCAGCCTTATAAGAACTTGCATTATCTGTCACAATTTGTACAACCAAATGTTCTCCAACCTCATCAACAATGCTATCTAATAATCTAAATATGAACTCAGCATCTTTGACCTGGTCAGATGCTTCAATTGACCTTAAAAACACAGTACCATAAGGATTATTAATGAGGATGTTGATCAGACTTCTATGTTTGATATCAGACCACCCATCTGACATAATTGTTACTCCTGTTTGGGCCCAAGTCTTCTTAATTTCTTCAATGCTTTTATCAGTGCTTTCCAACTCCTCCTTCAAAATCCATGTTCTTAAATCATACATAGTTGGAGGTTTAAACCCTCTCCCAAATGCTCCAACTGAACGAATCATGTTGTAATAAGCAGGTGATGTTGCAACATTAAATGGAATTGCATTTTCGTAGAAGAATCTGCCTATATCCTTACACACTCTTCTCCGCGCCTCTCTTGCATTTTCTGGGGCCATCTTCTATGTAGTAGAAGGCCTATCCTCTGATGTGTCAACCATATAATGATCCATAGGCCCTCTAGCACCCCTAGATGAAATGGGCTTCATAGAAGAAGATGAATCTCTGACGCTGCGCTCACTCCCGTAGTAAGATCCAGCATCAACTCTATCCTCAAATTGCTTCTGTGCAAGATGTTTTGATGTGGTAGACTTATTCATGTATGACTTTATCTCTTCCCTTACAGCATCAGGAACTTTGGAGCATGGAGCAACATTCTTGTGAGAGCCTGAAAGGTGTTCCTTCATCCTAGTCACACCACCTTTCACAACTTTATCACAGTAATTGCATTTCAGATAGACATATGTTTTATCACCTCCTACATCTACCTGAGTGCTATATTTCCATGCTGGATCTTTTCTATGACCTGATGCAACCTTATCCTTATTTTTGACCATCCTGAATGAGAGAAATTTTAGGAAGCAAACGAGTTCTTACTAATCTTTTATATGACCTGATGCAGGTCGGAGGAGACAGCAGCCTCGGAGGCTCGGACAGAAGCGTACGCTGGTCAGACGGAGAAGACAGCAACCCAACTCGCAGTCTCGCAGTAGAAGAAACCTCCAAGCCAAATAAGTTTAGGGTTTAATATGCGTGCTGGATGTGTTCAGTATTATATAATGTCGAGCCGTCGATAAAGCAGAACACTGCGTACTCTATGCATTTTTATTCGTATTTTGTGCGTACACTCTACGTGCACATTGCGTGTTTTGGAGCAGATGTAATTTAATGTATAATTTTGTATTAATAGTTAATAAAACATGATTTTCTAGGTATTGTTTGAGTACTGGGAGTGTTAATTATTTTATTGTGCGTACATTATGCGTATCTTATGCGTTATATATTGGTAAACTATGCGTTCACCATACGTTTTTTGTGCGTGGTCTCTGCGTCAACATTGCGTATTTTTAATGAAAGATAAAGTCAAAGAGAAAAAAAAACATTTAATGTACATCTTTAAATAAAAAAAAAAGAACATTTAATGACTATGTACAATATAAAAAATATCAGAACAAATTAAAAAAACATTTATAACAAATACAATTTTACAAGAGACCCTAATGTACATCTTCAACAAGACAACAACATCAACTTTCCTACAGGAATTATGATTGATGTCTTGTCCAATATAAATCACCTTGACAACCAAGCCCTCCATCACTGCGATACTTATCCTCCTCCCATGTTCCTGATGCCAATAACTTGTTAACAGAAACCTGGTCAGGTTAGAGAGGTTTAAGTTTACAAGTTATTGGTATCAATTTCATGGGAGGAAGATAAGTATCGCAGTAATGAATGGAAGGCTTGGTTGTCAAAGATTATTTATATTGGACAACAGAAGGTAAGATTTTTTACAAGAGAAGCTTGCTTTGACACTTTGCCATAAGGCAAACGTTCCCGCATTATATAGTGAAAAATTTAATGTTGAGCAATAGTAAGTAATAAATTGTAAATAAAGGCTCAACCTACCCTATTATCCTCCCAACCATATCTGCCACCCGTCAGTCCACAGCTAACGAAAATTATTATTCATGTCACGGCCCCTCAGTCCATACTCCATACTAAATGTAAGTAATCAAAAATATTTAATAGAATGTGTGCGTGTTTTATGCGTGCTAAATGCGTAATTTATGCGTTTGTTGTGCGTGTTTTAAGCGTATGTTATGCGTAGTGTATGCGTTCGTTGTGCGTACTATGTAAAAACATTTCAAAATCATTTATAAAATTATTTTTTTTTTTGCTTTAAAACAAATAAGAAATTCAAACACTAATCTTTGAACGAAATTGCCAAACACAAACTTCCATTCCAAACATAATATTCCTTATTCCTCTTCCCTAAATACAATCCAACAAGAGCCATAAACCATTTGTACTTGTTCAAGTATCATGTTCAAGATTAGAAAATGAAATCATACAAATCTAACAAGAGCCATAAACATCATATATTCCTTATTTCTTCATCATTTTAATGTAAGTAATTTACAAACAAAGATATATATTAATTAAAATATTTAATAGAATTTTATAAATAAAATTTACTGCTTATGTGTGCGTGTATCATGCGTGCGTTATGCGTACTATATGCGTTCGTAATGCGTATTTTGCGAGTTCATTATGCGTATGTTATGCGTTCGTTGTGCGTTCTATGTTTAATATGTAATTTTTTACTCAAACCAATGTAAATAACATTTATACACAGAATTGAAAGATATATTCAAGTGGTCCCGCATTATATAGAAGAACTATGAATGTTGAGCAATAGTAAGTAATAAAAGCTCATAAAAAATCAACCTACCCTATTATCCTCCCAACCATACCTGTCTAAAGGCTCATAAAATATATAATAGAATTTTGAAAATAAAATTTACTGTTTATCTCTGCGTGTATCATGCGTGCGTTATGCGTACTCTAATGCGTTCGTAATGCGTATGTTGCGAGTTCATTATGCTTATTATATGCGTTCGTTGTGCGTATTATGTTTAAATAAGCATTTATACACAGAATCAGAATGAAAATATTTATACACAGAATCAGAATGAAAAACATTTATACACACAAGCATTTATACACAGAATCAGAATGAAAAACATTTATACACAAGCATTTATACACAGAATCAAAATGAAAAACATTTATACACAGAAGCATTTATACACAGAATGAAAAACTGTTATTTTGACAACGTTTTACAAAATACTTCATATGCAAACTCTGCCCTATACTTTGGCATGTCTTGTTGCCAATTTGTACTATCAGTCCAATCAGTGTTGCCTTCAAGAATTATTCTTTCCATATATTTACAGACATACATTCCACAATCAAAAGAGTTCTGCTGTTTTGGTATTCCTTTAATGGTAGAAAGCTTCCATTTTCTGATATCACTATCAAAAGCTCCTTTCGTGTCAGAATATAGGCCTTTAACCTGAAATATACGTAGAGCAAGGATTAGTTCTATAAATTTTTTAAAAATTGAAGAGTTTATGTTCATCTAATGACCTAAGTATCTGACAGACTAACACTTACGATTTTTGGAACAACAAGCCTATGCTCTTTGACGCGGTGGACCAATGAGTCATAAAATTTTCACTTATGTTCTTTCAACAAACCAACCAGAAGGGTAATGTGATTAGAATCAATGATTGGTTGTAATAAAATGTTGTTTGAAGAAACAGAAAGCTCGGTTATATGGTCGATCTGCAATTTGGACAATTTCTCCCTTCCTTTGTTATCCTGCAAGTGCAAGTGAGTAAATGTAAGAACTAAGAATGGATACAAAGTTACTAATCCAATAGTTAAACTGATAAATTGAATACTAAGTTACTAACCCAATAGATTGGAGAGATGTATAGAAATTTATGGTACTTGTCTGGCATAAGGTTACACTTCTCATCTAAGAGATAGGCAAAAATATCTACATGTTCATTGCCTAAACAACTGTCGCTTAATAAGTCATCAATATCAGATCTGGAAATAAGATTGTTAATAACAAACAAGATACTATCGTCCCTGCAAAAAAAAAAAAAATTAAATACGCATTTCATATGCATAACCCACGCATATCATACTCATAACACACGCATATCATACACATACCACACGCATATAATAAGCACAACCCACGCATATCATACGCATACAACACGCATATCATACGCATATAGATCTTCAAACAAAAATAAATTTTGCAATTTTTTACCTTTTAGAGTACTTTTTCAAACATTCTAACACAAAATTTCTCTTCTCAGAAGTCAAACACATAAGTCCTCTGTAATTTTCTATTTCAGTTGCATGAACATAAGTTACAGTTTTTATTTGAATGTTATCTACTGGTATTGGTTCATTTGGTTTTGTATATGGAACAAGTTGCATTTCTGCTGGGACTGGCTCATTTGTTGGGATTGAATCTTTTGGTGGGATTGGATCTTTTGCTGGGATTGGCTCATTTGGTTCATTGGGGCTGTGGGGTTGGATATCTGATCTCTGTCTCTTATTGGAAGATGAAGAGTAGCTAATAGATCTTTTCTGAGGAACTACTTTGCTCTGATCAATGTAATTATTGAGCTTGACCTCAATAACTCCAACTCTCTCAGTAAGATCTTCAAACTTTGTGCTCAGCCTGTCTTCAAATTCTCGAAAAAGTTTTGTGTATGTTTCTTGGCAGGATTTCATGATTGTTTCTTGTATAGACTGAAGTGCTTCAGCAGAAAAACTTAAATGTGGTTGCTGAGGAGATTGGTGGGGGTCTTGCTGAGGAGGTGGGGTATGATGGGGAGATTGAGGGGTATGATGGGGAGATTGGGGAGATTGGTGGGGGTCTTGCTGAGGAGGTGGGGTATGATGGGGAGATTGGGGGGTATGATGGGGAGATTGGGGGGGATTGTTTTGATGGGTGGATATGTTATGAGGGGAATCAGGGGATGTAGGGCAGTCTGGTGGATATTTATCGACATTAACCATATCCATTTCTTCCTGGTTGACTGCCTGTAGGACATTACAAATCTGACTTTTTCTTATATTAGCAAATAAATTAGTGATCACCTCTGTAGTATATACAATATCATCAGCCCATCGAAGAAAACGGGGCCTTCTGTCAGAATGCATAGAAGCATGAATAGTAGTATGCTCCAGGAACCAAATCTGCATAAGATGAAAGAAAATTTTAGCGCTCACATTGAGCCATTAAAATTTTGAATGAATTTAGCAGTTAGCACTTAGCACTCACAATTAGCAGAGGTACAAAACCGTTGATGTAACCTGCTGGCTTCTTATTTGAAATCTTGGAGGCTGCCTTATTAAACTCTCCAACTAAAAACTCCCTAATTGAACTAGCCCAGTTTATTGACAAAAAAACATCTGGACTATTTGCTATTCTTTGGATCAACCGAGGGGTTTTGAAGTTGTTAAGTTGAAAAAGTAAATTTGAAAATAAATATATGATAAACGTTCTTAACATAGTCTCCGGGGGGGTTTGCTTGTTCAACTCCATCATGTCATTCCTTATTTCCGTTGATGTAACTGAAGTATGTGCTAAGGAATGCCAGGATATTTCTTCTCCTTTATTTGGCAGACCAGTGAGAAGGGCCACTTCATCAGCAGTGAAAGGAATGGGTTGACCTTTTATAACAAAGCATTGTTTTGAAATGTCCCACCTTGAGATCAGCTCATAAATAAGAGGGACATTTTGCTCAAACCCAGGAAATTCCAAAAACTGTATCATCTTTAAATGTTTCAATCTGTCCTTGACTTCAGGAGTAATTTACCGAGCAAAGTTATCACAGACTGTTCGAAACGAAGAAACATAGCATCTATAGGTAATTGGACGAACATATGTCTGAAAATTGTAAAAAATGATAGATTAAAAATAAGTAAATTAGATACGCACAAAACAAGCACAACATACGCATAATATAAGCAACGGTCACGCACAGTGTACGCATATCATACGCATATATTACGCACATCACACGCACATTGCACGAAACATACAGCAAATTATACGCACGCATAAAGTACGCATAGTGTAAGCACTAAGTAAGCAACGTGTACGCATTGTGTATGCACAACAGACGCATTGAGTACGCACAGCCTACGCATATTTACTCGATGGTTAAAATTTGGTTAGGTTTTATGTTTCAAATCTCAACATAAATTTATCATATAAACCTGAATACAGAGAAAACACGATGGCATCACAGTATCAAACATTTAAAAAGTTTCGAGAAGCCATGCATACGCATAGAATAAGCATAAAATCGAAAGATCTTCAGACCCTTCAACGCGAACGCATAGCATAACCACAAAATACGCAATACGAAACAGAAAACATAGCATTAAGTTACCTTTTTCTTTGGGGGTGACGCCATCTTAGAAGAAACTGAGTGAAGAATGCTTGAAATTCCTCCGGGTGAATGCTTGAAAGTTCGAAAGTTTACTGTAACTTGAAAATCGAAACGTCGACTCCGCCATTCGACCTTTACAAGGGTTTAAATGTTGATGCCACGTCGACATTTCACTAGGCGCGCCACGTCGGCAACTGGGGGTCCGAACTGAAAAAAAATAAATTAGGTTAAATTTTAAAAAGGCGACGCCTTAAATATATGAGGCGAGGCGCGCCTTATGGCGCGCCTCAGTAAACTTGAGGCGTAAGCCTCATAAACTAAACTTATTGCGTAGGCTTTGAGGCTTAATTGGTCGAAAATGCGCTGAGGCGCGCCTCAAGGCGCGCCTTTTATTGCGCAATTTTAAACGTTGCCTTATACAAGAAAATGTTCAAGGTTATTGAAAGACCATGTCGATTAAGTTGTAGCTAGCATGGCATGCCAAGTAGATGCCTTACCCCCAATGATTTAACCTTGTGATCAAATACATAAAGTGAACTATTAATGAAGTAGTCGACATGGTCTTTCGATCACCTTCATCATTTTCTTTAATAAGTATTATATTTTAAGTTAACCTTTCTATGCATAAAGATTACTAGAAGCATTATCAAAATAATCTTTTTTTTTAAGGATATTTGAGGCTTTGAAATGTAAGACTTTAATAATTTTCTCTTAATGCCATCCTTTTCTACAAAGGAGATAAATAGCGTGTACCGGATTCTAAAAGCAACATTAAGTGCATTTTCTTGTAAGTATCGATGATTTCTTTAGAGGCGTGAGTTGGCTACGACTCCAAAGAGCGAGCTTGCTGCTTGTATGCATAGTCCCCTTTGATAGGCTTGTGCCTTGTGCTAAATGTTTGGTCTTTATGGGGGTAACCACTAAGAGTCACCGGCTATAAGGGATTTGCACGCTACTCAATTGTGGATCTTGTCATAAAAGGGGGTAATGTTAGAGAATTTTGTCATCTTCAAAAGATTTTATATTTTATGATCGAGTATAGCATAAGAAAGATAATATATTATGAAGGATAAAAATATTATTTTCGTATGGATTCGATAATAAAATTTACAATTTCAACAGCGATTCTTCCATTTAATGTTTGGTTAAATGGGATTTATTTATTTTGGGGTACAGATGTTACATAGGGGCAAGCCCCTATGGTTAATTACGTCCCAAGCTTTTAACACTTGAGAACACTTTTGATTAAACTAGTAGTTTTCTTTTCTTTTGAAAGTTATACAAATATTGTCTAAGATTTGATTTTTGAAATCCATGAAAATCTTGTTTAAAGGGTTTTGGCATTTAAAAATTTTAAGGAAGAAGGGATCAACTTGAAATCAAATTTTTAGAATGAGAGCCAAAGGAAAGAAGTATAGGAGTACTTGATTCTGAGAAAAACTCAGAGGTACTCAAATTATCCTAAGTTGGGCTTTACATTTTAGAAATCTAACTTTTGTTCAAGTTGATATTTTCATTAGAAGATTGGGGCTTACATTCCAATTACATATATTGGAGAAATTGCCCAGAAGTGAGGATTTGTATGATGATTGGAATTAACCGTTGCTTCGGATCATAAAATTAAGGTGAGAACTATCGAGAGGTAGTATCTTAATCCTAAGTTTAACAGAGGGCAAAAGGACTTACAAACTACATCTCATTTGAGGCATAGCCAGTCCGATCTCTAGATTTATTGTCCTGCCTGGAAAAGGCTACTAGCTAAACCGACCTAATCGCTTTTTAAACCATGATTTCGAACTTAATGTATATGAAGAGTAAGGAGGTTGTTTTCATTTAATAAGTAGGGAGTATAACTTGGCTTTGAGGCCAAGATGCCTAATTATGATGGGCATGTTGCTGACTCACAAAGAAAGTAGATCTTATTATTTTGTCATTAAGTGAGTGATTTTTATATGTGACACATTTGAGCTATGCATGATTATTTTAAGTTTTGGAAAACTTGACTCCTTGAAAGGAAACCATGCAATTTTTCTTTTGTTAGAAAATCATAGAGCCTAATTTTATTTTTTTAGATTATTTATATTTTAATGGGTAGAAAACTTATTTTTGTCTTAAGACCCTACCACATCAAAAGTCCAAGCCACCGCTAAGCAAAATCAAGAAAAGAAACTTAAGAAAAACATGTATTTCTATTATGCAATTAGGTAAACAATCAAAACTTGCTTGCCTTCAATCCTTTAACTTCTGAATGGACATCGGGCTTCACCTTCAGCAAGTACATGCTTCTAGTCCACTTCCTTCTTTTATTCCAAACTCAAGTTTGATTACAAACTAATTCTATCAAATACATATTTGAAAAGAAAAAAGACTCAAGCTTGCAAGACAATGGATTATAAGTAGTTTATATAATAAGATATCAAATCCAAAATTTTGTTTAGCACTTAGAAGCGAAACACCTGCCTCTACCCTATTGGCCACATTTTTTGGGGGGTTTTAAGCAGCACCTGTCATTCAAGCAATTTATTATTTATGATTTATAGTGCCCCCTTTTAGATATAGCCACCTGCAAGAAGAACATATATATTTCTACACTATACACTTAAGGGAAGATGCCCACAACACAGACAATTCAAGGACGAACACATCAAATCATCAACCACATGCACAAAAAAAAAATTCTAGTCCTAGCATGCCTAGGGGCTGTGCAACTAAGTGTGTGAGACTTGTGTTGTATGTCACACTAAGGGTGTTTCACTTAGAGTTTGGGTCTAATGGAATAGGATAGGTGCCCAACATGTAGCTTTGGGCTAAATGTTGGAGAACTCTCCTTAGCTTTTGGATGTAGGGAGAGGAGATTGATGCTTCTTTTAGCTTTGAGGCTAAAGAAGGAGAAGGGAATGTGTCCAATATATAACTTTTGGGCTATGTGTTGGAGAATTCTCCTTAGCTTTTAGAGCTAGGGACAAGGAATATAAGAATCCAACATTTGGCTTTTGAGCTGAATGTTGAAGAACTCCCTTTAGCTTTCGGAGCCAAATAGAGGGGAAATCTCCTACAACTTTGGGGTTAGGATATCTTCTAAGGCTTTTGGAACCTATAGAAGTGAGGGAAGATTAGTAGCTTTGAGGCTAAAAATCAAAATGTCTCGAATTTTTGTATTCAAGGAGTTATGTTTCATTTGCTCAATTTGGATTAGACAAACAAGAAAAATGAAAGAATATAGAATTGGGTTCTAAGTTCAGGAGTCTTATGCAATGATGTTGTTGAAGTGTTGGGAAACTTCAAATTATCATGCAAAGGAAAAGAGTGGTCATTTGTTGAATTTTACATCACTAAGCAAGAGATGGAGAGCATAAAATTTGTTCTAAGATCTAACAATCATGTACTGATGTTTGTCTGGAGCCTTTGGATGGTCCAAATTATCATACATGAGAAGGACTTACATTTTAAAAGAGAGCCTCCTAGATTGATTTGAGTGTTTTAGACTCATAATAGGGAAAAAAGTTCATCCACTAACTTTGTGTTATTAGCAAATGAAAGAGATACTTTGGATTTGTTTCTAAAGTCTCGATGATTCATGTGATTGAATATTTGAAGCTTCGAGGAGGCTCCAAAATGCCACGCATGAGGAGATGCGCACTTGGAAGGAATTTTCCTATGTCTTTTAGAGTGTTTTGGACTCAATTTGGAGAGGAAAAAATGATTTCCTAAGGCTTTGGAGAGGTTTCATTTTGGCATGATTTATAAAATTTGGGTAGGAGAGATCTATCCCTATGACTTCTAGGAGATTTAAGCTCAAATTTGATATTATCTAATAAGAACCTAGGAGTGCATGCATGTGATGGCTTTCCAAATTCATGAATTTTGGCAATCTCACCTCAAACATTCTATTTGGAAGTTACAAAATAGGGTTAGATAATTCTAAAATGTGAGGGCTCATGAGTGTGAGGAAGCGAACTTCCTACTCTTCTACGAATGCTTAGGACTCATTTGGAGAATGGAAGGATTGATCTCCTAGAGCTTTAGAAGGTTTCCTAAATTAATTTTGTCATGATTATAGGATTTGTGTAGGAAGGATCTATCCCTACAAATTCTAGGACGTTCTGAATATGACTCTTGGCATTATCTAAAGAACCTAAGGCATAAGATAGAATCATCTTTTGAATGCCCATAGGTATGCCCTAAAGATGAGTACACGAAAGAGGGTTTTTCTATTGTTTGTATGAATGTTTAGGATTTGTTTTGACAGGAAAATTCACTCCTACAATTTCTAGAATGTTTGGAAGACAACTTTGGTGCTATCTAAAGAAACTTAGAAGCATGCAAGTAAATCACCACTTGAATGCTCATGGATAGGTCCAGAAGATCAATTTGCTATAATCTAAGGAAAACCTAAGGATGAGTGCATATGATTTGTCATTTGGTCGATTCAGAATTGTTACTCCACATTCCAAGTTTTGGATGATACAAGATATAAACTTAATTGATTCTTCATGTTGTGAGATTTGTTACGTAGACCCTTAAAAATCTATGTCTCACAACAACTAGAAAGCCCAATAATTAAATTCAATACATGCATTAAACAAAATTCTAGAGATTATCAATTTCAATGCATGCAAACTCTCTTAAATTTGGGTGTCAATTTTGTCATGATAATGAATTTGAATGAGAAGTGCATGCAGCTAATGACAATTCAAAACCTATGCATCATCATTGACTTTAAAATCAAATTATAGCATTTATCCTAGGGCATGATTATAGGTGATGGATTGGACACAACATGAGTGCATGAACATGCATTGGGAGGTTGTTGAACACCTACGTGTATTACTTCCCCTACGTGCTCTCACATTTGAGGAATCCATGAAAAATCATGAGATTGTCACATATTTATGGAGTGGACAACAAACATGGGTTTTGGGGAGCATAAATTAAGCTACTACAAGGTTCTAAGGTTTTGAAAGCGTCAACCACACATCAATTGGGAAGGGGGCCTTAGGGCTTTTCCTATGTTTTTAAGATTTTACGTCACCTGGGCAGGCACTCCAAATTGTTGTCCAAGTTTTTTTCCAAGCTCCAATCCAAGCTCGAAGTGTTGTCCAAGCTGCAATCCAAGCTCCAAACTATTGTTTGGAAGCTTCCAAAAGCCTACAAAGTCTTCAAACTACTATTTGGAAGCTTCCAAAAGCCTCCAAACTATTGTCCTCACTTTTTGAGTGCTTCCGAAAGTGGATTTTGCTTTCCAAGAATGCTCCAAGCTGCTGGTTCTACTGTTTGAAAGCCTCGGGATGTTGATTTCGTCGTCAAGAGGTCGTCATAGATGAAGGAAAGGGTAGAAGGAGTTTCTTGCAGCAGATAGTTGGCCTCCGGATATTTTCACAACCGCTTTGCTCCTCCTCTTAATTGAAGAGAGAATAAAGAGACTCTTTCGATCCTTGGATAAGCCGAAGCAAGCAAGAGAGGTCAGAAATATTCTCTCCCTGTTCGGCCGGCTCAGGTAAGTGTAGAAAACCCAGTTGCTTGGCTGGTCAAGCTCGGTTGCACGCAAGAAAGCGACTGCAAGCTGTCGGTCGTGTGGGTTCCTCCTCCGCCTCCTTGAAGAGCCACAGAAATGACTCTTGGTCCGCCTGGAGAAGCCGCGTGAGCGGTGCTCGGCCCGCGTAGAAGAGCTTCCCTCTGATTCTCCCTCCCTCTCGACCCGGGACACACACGAGCAGAGAGACGAATAGCTCTTTCCCTCTTTTACTTTCGCTCTATTTGGGACGGGCATAAGACGAGGAGAAATTATTGTGTACGCAATCCAAACATAGAATAAGGTTCGGATGCTGCATATTTACTGCTTATTTTTTTATATATAATTTTTTCATGACAAAGAAGTAGCAAATAATTAATACTCATTAAATACTCATTAAATACACAATAAATACGCAAAAAATACATTAAAAAATTATTTATAAAAACATAGCAGTAAAATAAGTAGTAAATACGCAGCATCCGAATCTTATTCTGCGTTCGGATTGCGTACACAATAATTTCTCAAAGAAATTATTGTGTACGCGAGAAATTATTGTGTATGCAATCTGAACGCAGAATAAGGTTCGGATGCTGCGTATTTACTGCTTATTTTACTACTTATTTTTTTATACATAATTTTTTCATGATAAATAAGCAGAAAATAAATAATACTCACTAAATACTCATTAAAAAATGTTGACAAATATTTTCGCATCGACTCGACCCCGATCGAGCCCAAATAGGCTTGATCACGCTCGATCGACCCAATCGATCATCGTCGAGGCGAAATTGACTCAAATTGAGCTTCAATTTAATTAAATTAAAATCAAATCAAATTTAATCGAACCCCATCAAGCATCGTCGAGCCTAATTCGACGCAATTCGACGCCGATTCGAGTTTAATTTCATAAAATTAAACTGATTGGGCACGCTCGAACCCAAATCGAGCCAAATCGATTTGAGTTGAGTCCAACTTTAGCTCAATTTCATCCCTAACTAATGAGATCATAGCTGATTTGATTTTCCTAATCAGATTTCTTGATCTAGGGTTGAGATTGGATCACAAATCCCACCCAATTTCAAATCAATTGAGCAGCAAATCTACTCAAGTGGATTTGCTCTCATTTCTCGCAACAAGGCGAACAGATGGGACGGAACGGGAGCCTCGTTCAACTCTATGCTGGCGTCCCTAAGTGAACGAAAAGAGTGGGGAGCCTCATTCAGCTCCCGATTTTGTTTTTATGCCCGAATCTAGAGAACGAGCGAGAGAGAAAGCGGAAGCCAGAGGCGGAAACTCCTCTTTGCGCGTGCGGAACTCCTCTGTTCGAGCCCCCTTTCATGCGGATCTGCCGGCCGACCCCGTCTAGAGCTTCGGCAAAGCCTTCTGGGGTTCGGTCTCCTCCCGTTTGCCACATCTCTCGGAGCCGCCGGCCTCCATGTTTGCTCCAAAGCCTCCCACTTCCTCCAGATTTGGGTTTGGTGTGGCATTCTTGCTGTAGAACACTTCTACTCCCTTCCTTTTTTGACTCTGGTGATCTCAAGGCGAGTTGGAAGCTATTTGGAGTTTCAAACAGCAAGGGAAGGGTTCAAAACTCTCCAAACAGCAATTTGGAGCCTTCAAATCAGTTTGGACAGCAAACAACAACTTTTGGGAGCCTTCAAACAGTGAAAACTGCTGTCCGGAGTGCTTTGGACAGCAAATCCACCTCTCGGAGCGACTTGAATAGCGACTTTGGAGCTTGGACAGCGACTTTGAAGCTTGGACAGCGTGCTTGGAGCTTGGATAGGAGCGCTAGGACTATCCGGGAGAGGTATAACACTAAAACTTAGTAAAACGTAGGGTCCCCCAAGGCCAATTGTTGTGTGATTGACGCCCCCAAGCCTTTGGTCTTTAGAAACTTCAATTTTCGCTCTCCTAAAACCCTATCCCCACTGTCCACTTGTTTAAATCATGGAAATCAAGTGATTTTCCATGATTTTCCCTCATATGAGAGCTAAAAGGATGGCGGCAAGGCGATGGGGCATCGAATTGGTGTTCAATGTCCCCATTTTTGCATGTTATATCATTCATGTCATAGTTAATGCCCTTACCTACGACCAAACCCTAGGTTTAATGGCTCATTCGATGTCGAATGAAATGTAGGAGCGTGGAGTCTCTTATCTAAGTGTGGCATATGTTACTAATCCCTAAAACTTGCATGTTATGACAAAACTAGCATATATATGTGATAGGGTTGCACCGCCATGACATACACAATTCCCTCTAGATTTATTAGATGTTCAAGCATGTATTTCAATTATTTTTTTTTTCTAAAGTTGTGGGATCATCCATGAGCATTTTTGAATAATGTTACAAATCCTACAACTAAAAGGTTGATTGGAAGACATCCTTGAACTTTTCTAAATTTAGGGAGACGAAGCGAAATTTCTCTTTTTTTTATGCACTTTCATTTCCTAAATGCTAAATTGAGCTTATGTGAGTTATTTCCTTTTGAATGTTCGCTCTATGTCAATGGTTATAGTCCTTGTATATCTACAATTTGCAAAACCATAAATGTGCCCACCAAACTCATGGATGCTTGCAAAGCAAAGATAGAGTGGTCTATGGCTTCAAGAGGCTTATAGATTGCACCCCATCATATATTGGAATTTGTTGGATATGTTTAGTGTAGTTTGAAAGTTGACAGGTCAAGGATTTTAACACATAACTTAGGAACTTGGTGAAGCTTTCGAAAAGATAATCGAAAGCCTTCACCCCTAGGCTTCCTTTAGACTCTAGAAAACTAATTCTTAGAGCCTATCCATAGGGTTTCCAATGACATTCCATCCTATGTCTTTAGGTTCCTTAGATGATACCATATGTTATCTTTCTAGAAAGGTAGAATGAGCAAGTCCACCCTATCCAGCCTCTCAAATCATGCCAAATTTGATTTTGAGATTGTTTCAATGAGTTGGGAGTTTTCTAACAAAATCTTCCCTTCTCCATGCATAGTGGTTTGGAGCACCTCAAGGCTCCAAACACTTCATTGCATGAATGTTTTTTACTTAGGACCAAATCCTAGTTTTGTGACATTTTATTTATTGATATAAGATCAACAAGCATTTGTCCATCACCCTTCATTTTGGATATTTTAGAGCTTCCTCAAGGCCCCATAATATCCCATTGACTTCAACCATCAAGACTTTAGGAACAAATCCTAAGTCATCTCCTTTTGTTGAGACAAAATCAACAAGTACATGCACTTCCATATGTGATATTTTGGAGCCTCTCTAAGCTCTAAATGTCCATCATGTGGATCACTTGAACTTGAGACCAAACTCTCAAGCTCTCTCACTTAGATTGTTGGAGCATCTGATCAACAAACACTTCACTCATGTGTTGTATTTGGAGACTATCCAAGGCTTTAAATGCTCCTCCTACACATGAATCTTTGTAGTTTGGAACCAAACTCTAAGCTATCAACCCTTTTGTTGGAACACAAGAAACCAATAAATCTTTCATCATGCAAGATATTTTAAGGCTCCTCAAGCCTTTAAACATATCATTGCATGAGTCCTTTAACCTTAGGACCAAATCCTAGGTTCTTTCCCCCTCTTGCTTGTTGGTACAAAATTAACAAGTTAAGGTCATCCTTCTTTCAACCCCTAAGTTGTGGGAAATCTATCAAACCATTTTATTCATTGGAACACAAAACCAATGAATGATCTCTCGATCTTAGAATTCAAATCCTAATTCCCCTTCTCCTATGACTTAAAATTGTAGGAGAACATCTAATCCCCCTCATTCTCCTAACCCATGTTAGGTGAGTGAACCCTTTTCTTTAGGCACCTAAAAGCCTAATAAACTTTCATGAATGTGTAACCTCTAAGTTGCACATCATTTCCTTCTTCTACCAAACGAAAAGTGTAGAACACCTCCCCATTTCACTTGGCCTAAATTAAGTGAATGTGTGTCGTTCTCTTTTGAACACCAAATGTTCAAAGGGATTCTTCTAACTTGCAACTTACAAGTTGCACTTCACTTTTCCTTTCCTATAACTCTAAAGTTGTAAGAAATCATTTCATCCTTCCTTTCCTACAATCTGAAAATTGTAGGAAGCTATCCCATTCTCTTAAGGTCCCAAATTAAGAGAATGTACACCTTTCTTTGAACACCAAATGTTCAAGGAATGATCATGAGCTTGTAACCCTCAAGTTGCACGCCTCTTCTTTCATTTGCTCTACACACATTTGGTAAATGATGGTACATCATTGAACACATAGTTCAATGATTTACCTTTTAATGTACAACCTATAGGTTGTATATTCCTTCACATCTTTCCACAACTCAAAAGTTGTAGGAAGATTTTTTCATTCTCTCAATCCAAATTTTGAGAATGTGCACTTCCCTTTGAACACCAAAATGTTCAAAGAATCCTCATGGGGTTATGACTTCCAAGTCACATCCCCTCTCCTTTTCTCCTCCAAGCAAAAATTGGAGGAATGAACATTTTCTTTGGATACCAAATGTTCAAAGGAACTCCTCCAATTTGTAATCCCTAGATTGCACATTGGACTACTTTCCCTCCTACAAATCTATTGTAGGCAACCACCAAAATTATCTTCATTTATCTTAACCCAAAGTAAGAAAATGAAACTCCACCTCCTTGAATACAAAAATTCAAGGAGGCACCTTCTTGATTTGTAACAAAAAATTACAAATCCTCTTTCATTTCTATAGGCTCCAAAAGTCTTAAGGAATTTCTTACCTTAGCTCGAAGCCATAGGTTCCTTCACTTTCTCTTTCCTTCTACTCTCCTAAACCCAAGTTAGGAGAGTATACCCCTCTCTTTGAACACCAAATTTTCAAAGGGATGTTTGGAAGGTTGCAACCCCTAAGTTGCATCTTCCTCTCTTCTCTACAAACCCAAAATCGTAGAGAAATTCAACCTTCCTACAACTCAAAAGTTGTATGGAACTCCCTTGTACTCAACCCATGTTGAGTTATTCAATCTTATTCCAAATTATCTTACTTGTTGAACCAAAAGCAACAAGTAATCTCATCCCTTCATCCTTCCAACTCAAGTTGGAAGGGTGCAACTCTCTTGTTGGACATTAAAGTGTCCAAAGATCTTCATGAATGTGCAACCAATAAGTTTCATATTCCCTCAATCCTCCTCTAACTCCAAAGTTGTAAGAGATTTCACTTCTCTTTAGCTCCAAAAGCTAGAGAGAGTTCTCCAAAATTTAGGTCAAAAGTTAAATGTTAGATTCCTCCTTTCTTTTCTTAGCCCCAAAAACTAAGGAGAATTCTTCCAACATTTGACCCAAAAGCTATGTGTTGGACTCTCTTTCTTGAGGTTCTCTAGCCTCAAAGCTAAAAGAATTCACTCTTCTCCTAGCTCCAAAAGTTAGGAAGAGAATTCCTCCAACATTGAGCTCAAAAGCCACATATTTGACATTTCTTCCTTAGACCCAAACTCTAGGACCCTTAGTGTGACATACTACACAAGCCTCACACACTTAGGTGCACAACTCCTTAGGCATGCTAGGATTATATTTTTTCTTTTTGTGCGCATGTGATTGATGTTATGGGGTGATTGCCTTTTGGATTGTCTGTGTTGTGGGCACTTTCCCTTAAGTGGTTAGTATAGAAAAATATAAATGATTTTCTATGCATGTGGCCATGTCCAAGAAGGGGATAAATGTCATAATTATGCTAATGTATTTTGCTTGCAGGCGCTGCTTAAAACCCCCCCAAGAGGCCTAGCCAATAGGGTAGAAGCAGGTGCCTAGCACTTAGCACTCTAAGTGCTAGGCCAATTTTGGAAATATAATGTGATGATTATATAAACTGCTGTCTAATTCTATTTTGCAGGTTTAAGTCTTTTATATTTTCAAATGTATTTGATAGAAGTAGGATGTAAAACTTATGGGGGTTTGGAGCAAAAGAAAGGAGAGAAATGGGAAAGATGTACTTTTTTTTTTAGATGAAGCCCAAAGACCTTTTGTAAAGCTTGAAGACCCCACAAGTATAGTCTGTAATAAATTTAACTAGGTTGTATAATGGTAGGCAACTCAGCTGCTAAACATATCTGTAATAACTTGGACTCTATGTACATTTATTGCACTTTATTTATATACAAAAGCATGTGTTGTTTGTTTACTGTATATGCAATAGAACAACATGTCTTTCCTAGGTTTCTTCTATTTGCTTCATTTGGGTGTGGCTTAGACTTTGTTGTGTTAGGCTCTTAGGATAAAATAAATCTTCTACCGCTTATAATGTAAGCAATCTAAAAAATTGATTTAGGCTCCATGATTTTCTAATAAAAGAAAAGTGCATGGTTCTCTTCAAGGAGCCAAATTTTCAAAAATTAAAACAATCATGCATAGCCCAAGTGTGTTGCATATAGTAAACCTCCACATAAGGATAAGATAATAAAAGTATTTCTTGTTTGTGAGAGCATCTGCATACCAATCATAATTAAGCATATTGGCCTCAAAAGCCAAGCTATATGTCCTACATTCTAAATAAAAACAACCATCCACTCTATAATTGCATTGAGACCAAGAAACGTGGTTTTAAAAGCGACTAGGTGGGTCTAGCTGATAGTCTCTTTTAGGCGGAACAGTAAATTCAGAGGTCAGTCAAATTATGCCTCATGTGAGGTGTAATTTGTAAGTCCTTTTTGTACTCATTAGATTTAGGTTTGATGCACTACCTTTCGGTAGTCCTCACCTTAGTTTTAGGGTCTGAGGCATGAGTTGATTCTAAATCACCCTCTAAGCCCTCACCTTTTGAGCAATTCCTCCATCATGTGTTGTTAGAATGTAAGCCCCAACTTTCTAATTAAAATATCAACTTAAACCAAAATTAGATCTTTAAAAAGTAAAGCCCAACAAAGAATAGTTTGAGCACCTCTGAGTTTCTCTCAGAATAAAGTGGTCCTACTTCACCTCCCTTGGCATTCATTCCAAAATCTAATTTCTAAGTTGATCAACTCCTCTCTGAAATTCTTAATGGACCAAATCCTTTAACTAAGACTTTTATGGATTTCAAAAATCAAATCTTAGCCAATGTTTAAATGACTTCAAAAAGAAAGCAAAACCACTAATTTAATCAAAAGTTTTCCCAAGCCAAAACTTGGGATGTAATTAACCATAGGGGCTTGTCCCTATGGGATGTTTGTACCCCAAAAATAAAATAAACCCCATTCGACCAAACATCGAATGGGGGAATCTCTGTTTCAAATTGTAAATTTTATCATTGAGTCCATAAAAAAATGATATTTTTACCCTTTGAGGTAACATATCATGTTCTTATGCCGTACTTGATTATAAAATATGCAATCCATTTGAGAATACAAAAATTCTCCAACAAATACACAATAAATATGCAAAATATATGTAGAAAAAATTATGTATAAAAAATACACAGTAAAATAAGCAGTAAATATGCAGCATCCGAACCTTATTCTGTGTTCGGATTGCGTACACAATAATTGCAGGCACAAGACACACGGGAGAGCCGAATTCTCTTTTCGTTCTTATTGGAAATGCATGCGAGCTGGCCCCGCCGCCCACAATGCCCAATCCAACTCCTTTGATGCACGAAACAAAGGATTAGGCTGGATTTCACTTGAAATTTGACCCATTGGTTGTGAAATATGATTTGGGAAGTCAAATCAACCCAAATTGACCAATTAGGGCAGAGACTGAGACTGAATCGGACTCGACTTTAACTGATTTGTGTTTATTTGGTATGATTGGATTCAATCTAGCCAATTTTGTGAAATTGGACTCGAATCGACGCCGAATTGCACCAAATTTGGTTCGACTAGGCTCAACGAGTTTTGATTGGGTTCAATTTGAATTGATTTGAGTTGATCTTGATCAAATTGATTTTAATTTAATCGAATTGAATTTAATTTGATTAAATTGGGGTCCAATTTGAGTTAATTGACGCTCGACGATGATCAATTAAGTTGATCGAGTGCCACCAAACCCAGTCGGGCTCGAATCGACTTGATTCAAGTTGGATCGGCATGAAAATATAGTCAACAGGTTATCATCATGTGGGTTTGTTCGCTATGACTTCTATTGTCGCCTATAGTGACGTAGCACTTAAGTCTTGTCATTCATGGGAGAGTCACGAGCTACTTAATTGTAAATCTTGTTGCAAAAGAGGGGAGTCGACCCACAATGGCTAGGCATGCTTTGGGATTTTCTTATTATTTAGCTATCATTCTTGGATGGGCTAGTGAACAAGTGATTTCTTATTAGTTGGATCAATGATTTGCTTCTGCAATTATTGTGTGATGCGAACAAATGCGTATCGGTCAGTCAATTATTGAGGCTTATTGTGGCCTCGATGGCTATGGCTAGATAGGGGTCGGTCATTATGGTGCGGCATGCTCGGATTTGTTGTCCGTCAGTATTTATTGACATCCCTTTCTTCTTATGTTTTTCAAGGTTGGTGAGTTTTCTTAGTATAAGTTTTTTGGATTGAAATATGCCTCGTCATATATATTTGGTAGGGAATAAGAAATGGCGACTTTCCTTCGCATGGGTGCTTTAGCTTGCCTACAGGTTTTAGTGTCTAGGGACAACGAGTCTCTTATAGGGAGTAGTTCAGCTCGCTTTTCAACCTAGGTTGCGTGTGGTTTGTCCTTATATAATTGGTTTTATCTCCTTTTTACAGAGTCGTACATTTAGGGTTCAATGTGTTCCAATCTTAAAGCCTTATTGAAATTGCTCTATTAATCATGAGCTTCCTGCGCACTTGTTTTTAGTATCCTGAGTTCCCAAAGTATTGTGGACGACTGAGCTTACATGGACGAGTTCTTCTCATACCACGTATTAATGGGGATGCAACTTCCTCGAGTGTATTTTTGAGAATGTCTCTGATGAACTACTCGCACATGTAGAAGATAAGATAGAAAGGGAACAAACTTATATTACTTTTTTAGAATAGTACATGATACAAGAAAGGAAGTTTCCCCTTCTATGGATAAAAGATTTTGAGATCGTCAGTGCTTCATGTCATAGGCAGTTCCTTTCCATTGTGGGTCGGTAGTGGGTATGCACCTGGGTCGGCTTATGCCTTCATGATGTATGGAACCTCTTAGGTGCTTGCTAGTTTGTCGAGCACATAGTGTCGAGCAACTGCATCTGCCTTCTTTAGGATAAGATTGCCAAATTTGAAGGTCTTTCTCTCACATTCGAGTTATAATACTTGGACATTCTTATCTTCACTCTTGTTTTAGTGTTGTCTCTACTCTAAGTTCTTCTCGTAAATCAATTGTCATTTGTAATCCTTCCTGATTGATCACTTCCCATTCAGTAGCATTTGAATCCTTATAGCTAATGGCAGTGGTCACTCACTGGCTCGATATGTTTAGTTCAAAATTGGTAGAATGACCTCGACACCATGGAGAATGAGTAGCGTGTCTTCCTGGTTCCTAAAGAAGGGTTCATTTTCAGGCCCTAGAGCACGAAGGGGAGCTCATCGACCCTTTTGCCTTTTTGTGCCTTCTACTTTCTTCCTGAGGAGATTGAGGATTGGAAGCTTCTACTTGACTTTTTGTCTGAGGATGGTGGACCGAGGTGACTTTGATGTGGGTCCCCTACAAGCCAAAAATTCTTTCAAGCTCTAGTCAACGAACTGGGGATTGTTGTTGTTGACCTAAACAACAAATCAAAAAAAAAAATCCAGCATAAATCATGCCAGAAAACTCATAAAAATCCTACAAAATACCTGTAGCTCGGCGCCGCTCACGTCTCGTCCTGGAATCCTTGTATAAATGCCGCGACGACAACCTTGATTCTACCTCTGCTCCTGCTAATAAAATGAGAACAAAGAGTTCTTTGTTTGCACTCGCTCTCTCCACTTCCTCACGCAAAACCCACAAGCCTCGTCGAATTCCCTCAGCTGACCTCTGCTAACTCTTAAACCTCTCACAGAACCACAACTCCTCTGCCTTGCCCTTCTTCGCTTGACCTTCACCTTTCCACACACACACGGCCAAGCCGAAATCCAGGAAGCTCCCATCGTTGCTTCCAATTTATTCCCTAGCCTTAGCCAAACGCTCAAATGACCTCTGTAATGCTACTACGTACACACTGACTTCAACTCTGACTCTTCGGTCCCTTTTCGATCTCCCCTATCCTAGCCTCACCAAATCCACACAAACGGTGCCCCCTCCGACCTCCTATTAGAACCGTGCCCGCCTCTACCCATCGAATCCTGCCGCTAACCCCTATAGAAGATCGACCCTAGAAGATCGACCCCAGAAGATCGACCCTAGCAAATAGCAAGGGAACTAGGGGAATAGGTAAAGATATCTTCTAAGTAATTATTGTTATAATTACTAGTTAATTATAATGATAATTATTTCTACCATTATTATTGTAAGTATTGTTAATGCTAGGGCGTCCCCTGGAAGCGACGCGCTGTATGGCCTGAATACAGTGACAAGTGTGCAAGGGGCGCTGTACCGGCGCTCGGGTGCCGTGATAAATAGGCAAGGGTTCCCACATCAAGGACGGATGTGGGCAAAGAAGCTAGTCCATGAAACTAAAATTAGGATAGGAACTTGGAATATAGGTTCCCTTACAGGAAAATTAATGGAATTAATAGATATTATGATTCATAGGAAGTTAAATATTTTGTGCATTCAGGAAACTAAATGGGTTGGAGATAAGGCTAAGGAAATTGATAGTTTAGGATTTAAACTTTGGTATTCGGGTATGAGTCGTACTAGAAATGGTGTAGGTGTTATTATAGATAAGAGTTTAAAGGATAATGTTATAAAAATTAATATGATTGGAGATAGAATTATAGCTTTAAAGATTGTTGTTGATGATAAGATTGTTAATATTATAAGTGCTTATGCTCCTCAAGTAGGTTTGGATATGAGTTCTAAATTAAATTTTTGGAATGACTTAGAAGAATTAATACAAAATATACCTCTTGAAGAAAGAGTTTTTATTGGAGGAGATTTAAATGGACATGTTGGTAGAGAGGTAGCTTCTCATCACTTATAAAAATGGATATAATACAACCCAGATTGACTATTTTCTTATTAGAAAATTAAATCGTTTAGATTGCAAAGATTGTAAAGTTATTCCGAGTGAAAATTTATGTACCTAACATCGATTATTAGTTTTGGACTTTAAGATAAAGGGGCATAAAATAAAAAATAAAGTAAAATAATTTTCTAGGTTTAAATGGGGGCATTTAAAGAATATTAATAAAAATATTTTTGGAAATAAGATTTTAGATCTTAAGATTTTGTCTGTGCATGAGGATGCTAATATTATGTGGGAAAAAGTGGCTAGTGATATTAAGAATATTGCAAAAGATGTCCTTGGAGTATCAAAGGGAAAAGCTCCCAATAGTAAAAATAGTTGGTGGTGGAATCCTAATGTGCAAGAAAAAATTAAAAATAAGAAGCTTTGTTATAAAAATTGGTTTAATTTTAAAAATTCTGATAATTGGGAAATATATAAAGTGGCTCGTAAGGATGCTAAGAAAGCAATATACGATGCAAAGGCATTAGCTTTTAGTGATTTATATAATAGATTAGATACTAAAGAGGGAGAAAGATATATGTATAAGTTAGCCAAACAAAGAGATAGGAGTAGTAAGGATTTAGTTCAAGTGAAGTGTATTAAAGATGAAAATCAAAAAATACTTTTCTTAGAAGATGATATTCAACAAAGATGGATGAGATATTTTGCTAAACTTTTTAATGAAGATTGTGAAAATAAGATTGACTATAGTGACCTTAGCACCTTAGATGAAAATAAAGATTTATGTTTTTATCGGCGTATTTGTAAAACTGAAGTTAGAGAGGCTTTAAAGAAAATGAAGGGTGGAAAAGCTATTGGACTTGATGATATTCTAATAGAGGTGTGGAAATGCTTAGGAGATGAAGGAATTTCATGGCTTACTAAACTTTTTAATACTATTTTGAAGACTAAGAAGATGCTAGATGAGTGGAGAATGAGTGTGTTAATTCCTATTTTTAAGAATAAAGGTGATGTACAAGATTGTGCGAATTATAGAGGTATTAAGTTAATGTGTCATACTTTAAAACTATGGGAGCGAGTTTTGGAGCATAGGTTGCGGCGTGATACTAATGTTTCTCAAAATCAATTTGGATTCATGTCGGGTAGGTCGACTATGGAAGCCATACATTTATTAAGAGGTTTGATGGAGAAATATAGAGAAAATAAGGAGGATCTACATATGATATTTATTGATTTAGAAAAAGCATATGATAAAGTTCCAAGAGAAGTGCTATGGAGAGTTCTTGAAAGGAAAGGAGTCAATAATGCTTATATTCAAATCATTAAAGATATGTATGCAGGAGCTATTACTTGTGTTCAAACACAAGGTGGATTGACCAAGTATTTTCCTATTTCGGTTGGGTTACATCAAGGATCAGCCTTAAGCCCATATCTTTTTGCTTTAGTCATGGATGTTCTCACTAGACATTTGCAAGAGGATGTACCTTGGTGTATGCTTTTTGCTGATGATATTCTTCTTGTTGATAAGACTAGAGAGGGAGTTGAAGGTAAACTTGAATTATGGAGGTCAACCTTAGAGTCTAAAGGTTTTCGCTTGAGTTGATCTAAAACGGAATATATGGAGTGTAATTTTAGTAGTAATAGACCTAGTGAGGGGATTGTGACTTTGGGCGATCAAGTCATTAATAAGAGTCACGTTTTAGATATCTTGGATCTATTGTTCAGAGTGATGGTGAAATAGATGGGGATATTATCAGCAGAATTCAAGTTGGATGGTTTAAGTGGAGGAATGCATCGGGCTTGTTATGTGATAGAAATGTACCCCTCAAACTTAAGGGAAAATTCTATAAGATTGTAGTGAGGCCTGCAATGTTTTATGGTGCCGAATGTTGGCCTTTAAAAGAGAAGCATAATACTAAGTTAAGTGTGGCAGAGATGAGGATGCTCAGGTGGATGAGTGGCTTTACCCTTAGAGATAGGATAAGAAATGAGCATATACGTGAAAAGGTTGGAGTAGCTTCAGTAGAAGATAAGATTAGAGAAAGTCGCCTTAGATGGTTTGGTCACATAAAACGGCGGCCTTGCGATGACCCGGTTAGGAGAGTAGAGGTATTAGATTTGACTTATGTTAAGAAAGGTAGGGGTAGACCTAAAAAGACTTGGTTAGAAAATATTAGGAATGACCTTTCTTTATTAGATTTAAACGAGAATTTGACTTTTAATAGGACACAATGGAGAAAAAGGATTCATGTAGCCGACCCCACGTAGTGGGAAAAAGGCTTAATATTGTTGTTGTTGTTGTTGTATTATTGTAAGTATTATTGTTAATTATTGTGATTACTTTTAGATATAACAGTAGTGATACTAATAATAATAATGATGGTTTTTTTATTATCATTATTATTATTATTAAAAAAAGGGAGAGAAATAGTTTAAAAAAATAGGAAGACTTCCCCAAAAAAAATGATGAGAAAGAGTTTCATAAAAAAAATATAAATGAAAATTTTGTGCATTTAATCGTCATCGACCCCGCCACGCTCACAAAGGTATAATTTATAACTCAAAACCCCACTCTCGGAGCTTGCGGCAAACCGACAAACCTTGCTACGTGCTCACGTAGCATAGGGGGAGGGAAACTGATGTGACGCTTGTGACAAGGTGGATAACCCCGAAGTGCTCATATAGCATGAGGGGGACAAAAATAAGCATCCATGCATGGGGAAACAACTGTGCTTTTTTAAACAGTTGCTAGAGACCCTTAAGCGCTCATGTAGCATAGAGATGATCGAATAAAATATAACCGCGGTGTCACCTGACATCTACCTGAAGCGCTCATGTAGCATAGAGGGGAATGCCATATCTTCATTTTTCCCCTAAACGGGGGAGATTCCGGGAGGCTGAGAAATTCAAAGCAAATGCAGGGGACTTGTGAACTTGAGCTTGAATTGCATAAAAGAACTTAATTTAACGAACAAGGGACCAATTTGAACAACTACAAAGGACTCAATTTGAACTATACTTGTTAATGATGAATGACGCACCATGGCGCAAAGGTCCCATTGGAGCCATGGCACATAGCGCATGGCGCGGCGTGCGCCATTTAAAAAAGGCGCAAATTATACAATAATTATAAAATAATAAACATGAATATGAAATATCATTAAACTGAAAGACAAACTATCATAATAACAATCAAACAATGATAATACAAATAAATAACAATCCAAGCAATTTACTCAAGCAATCGCCCAAGCAATTTATTTAAACAGATAACCCAGTTATATTTTGTGGAATATTTATCTATCCTAACATATCCTTCTACATTTTAAAAACTATCTACTAGTTAACTAACATGCTAAGAAAATTATCACATCCAATCAAGATATCACTTTAGTCACAATAATATCAAGTCCACTACTAAGAAAAATCACTTCAACTTTCATGCTCCATCAAATATATATGCCTTTATACAATAAATTCCAATGAGATTATCCTTCAACCTATCTCTAACAATTTCAAGTCCAATAAATAGTCAATCTTCATACAACTCAAATATATTTAAATGAAAGCAAATAGCATTAAAAATATAAAAATATGCAATCTAACATTTATCTTAATACTTTTAATATATTTAAAAATTAGAAAATATATTATCTTAAAAATAAAAAATATTTATAATTACATTAAAAAAAATTTTAAAATAATGGAGTGGGCTATTTTTCGCCGTGCGCCATGTGCCATGGCGTGCATGCGGCGCAAATAACGCGTGCCGTTTTAAACGTCTGCGCCGTGCCATACGCATGGCGTTGTAGGTGCGCTGCGCCACGCCATGCGCCATGGTGCACGCTGTTTTGCTCCATTGACATCTAGGATTTGAACTAAGATGAATGGATACTAAGGACTTCAATGAACCATATGGAACTAAAGTTGCACTGTGGACTTGAATTGAATATAAATCTAACTCACAGGTGGATGAGTGGCTTTACCCTTAGAGATAGGATACGAAATGAGCATATACGTGAAAAGGTTGGAGTAGCTTCAGTAGAAGATAAGATTAGAGAAAGTCGCCTTAGATGGTTTGGTCACATAAAACGGCGGCCTTGCGATGACCCGGTTAGGAGAGTAGAGGTATTAGATTTGACTTATGTTAAGAAAGGTAGGGGTAGACCTAAAAAGACTTGGTTAGAAAATATTAGGAATGACCTTTCTTTATTAGATTTAAACGAGAATTTGACTTTTAATAGGACACAATGGAGAAAAAGGATTCATGTAGCCGACCCCACGTAGTGGGAAAAAGGCTTAATATTGTTGTTGTTGTTGTTGTATTATTGTAAGTATTATTGTTAATTATTGTGATTACTTTTAGATATAACAGTAGTGATACTAATAATAATAATGATGGTTTTTTTATTATCATTATTATTATTATTAAAAAAAGGGAGAGAAATAGTTTAAAAAAATAGGAAGACTTCCCCAAAAAAAATGATGAGAAAGAGTTTCATAAAAAAAATATAAATGAAAATTTTGTGCATTTAATCGTCATCGACCCCGCCACGCTCACAAAGGTATAATTTATAACTCAAAACCCCACTCTCGGAGCTTGCGGCAAACCGACAAACCTTGCTACGTGCTCACGTAGCATAGGGGGAGGGAAACTGATGTGACGCTTGTGACAAGGTGGATAACCCCGAAGTGCTCATATAGCATGAGGGGGACAAAAATAAGCATCCATGCATGGGGAAACAACTGTGCTTTTTTAAACAGTTGCTAGAGACCCTTAAGCGCTCATGTAGCATAGAGATGATCGAATAAAATATAACCGCGGTGTCACCTGACATCTACCTGAAGCGCTCATGTAGCATAGAGGGGAATGCCATATCTTCATTTTTCCCCTAAACGGGGGAGATTCCGGGAGGCTGAGAAATTCAAAGCAAATGCAGGGGACTTGTGAACTTGAGCTTGAATTGCATAAAAGAACTTAATTTAACGAACAAGGGACCAATTTGAACAACTACAAAGGACTCAATTTGAACTATACTTGTTAATGATGAATGACGCACCATGGCGCAAAGGTCCCATTGGAGCCATGGCACATAGCGCATGGCGCGGCGTGCGCCATTTAAAAAAGGCGCAAATTATACAATAATTATAAAATAATAAACATGAATATGAAATATCATTAAACTGAAAGACAAACTATCATAATAACAATCAAACAATGATAATACAAATAAATAACAATCCAAGCAATTTACTCAAGCAATCGCCCAAGCAATTTATTTAAACAGATAACCCAGTTATACTTTGTGGAATATTTATCTATCCTAACATATCCTTCTACATTTTAAAAACTATCTACTAGTTAACTAACATGCTAAGAAAATTATCACATCCAATCAAGATATCACTTTAGTCACAATAATATCAAGTCCACTACTAAGAAAAATCACTTCAACTTTCATGCTCCATCAAATATATATGCCTTTATACAATAAATTCCAATGAGATTATCCTTCAACCTATCTCTAACAATTTCAAGTCCAATAAATAGTCAATCTTCATACAACTCAAATATATTTAAATGAAAGCAAATAGCATTAAAAATATAAAAATATGCAATCTAACATTTATCTTAATACTTTTAATATATTTAAAAATTAGAAAATATATTATCTTAAAAATAAAAAATATTTATAATTACATTAAAAAAAATTTTAAAATAATGGAGTGGGCTATTTTTCGCCGTGCGCCATGTGCCATGGCGTGCATGCGGCGCAAATAACGCGTGCCGTTTTAAACGTCTGCGCCGTGCCATACGCATGGCGTTGTAGGTGCGCTGCGCCACGCCATGCGCCATGGTGCACGCTGTTTTGCTCCATTGACATCTAGGATTTGAACTAAGATGAATGGATACTAAGGACTTCAATGAACCATATGGAACTAAAGTTGCACTGTGGACTTGAATTGAATATAAATCTAACTCACAGGTGGATGAGTGGCTTTACCCTTAGAGATAGGATACGAAATGAGCATATACGTGAAAAGGTTGGAGTAGCTTCAGTAGAAGATAAGATTAGAGAAAGTCGCCTTAGATGGTTTGGTCACATAAAACGGCGGCCTTGCGATGACCCGGTTAGGAGAGTAGAGGTATTAGATTTGACTTATGTTAAGAAAGGTAGGGGTAGACCTAAAAAGACTTGGTTAGAAAATATTAGGAATGACCTTTCTTTATTAGATTTAAACGAGAATTTGACTTTTAATAGGACACAATGGAGAAAAAGGATTCATGTAGCCGACCCCACGTAGTGGGATAAAGGCTTGATGTTGTTGTTGTTGTTGTTGTATTTGAACAAAGCAATAAGACTTAAGCCATGTGCATAATAATTTCAACCTTAATTTGATGAATGCATGATCGTAATAAAAAATATATAAATATGAGATGGTAATTTTGATTATGCAAATGAACATCAATAAATAAATAAGGGTCTCGTGTATTCCAACTTGGCATGTTTATAATTGATTCATATATTGATCCCAATCATGTATATGGGTGATTTAAAGGAATGGCAATGATTGCAGTTGTCTACTTCTGAACAAAGGTAAGATAAATGCAATGTACATCATGATACGTTCAAGATCATGATATGGATGAGGAACAACAAATATAGCACATGTATTCAATCCAATATAGCTTGCTCCACAAGCATTGAAGGACAATATACAAGTGAATACATTGGTCTTCTATGACATAGGGATGATGTACAGTGAATGTGAGAAGACCCTACAATTCATATGCAAGTAAGAATCATGAATTTACTATAGATATGAGAACCAACGAACAATTGTAGGAGTATCCATAAGCATTTATAAAGGTTTGCCACATATGTAGTAGTTTACCTAGGGGTGTCAAAAGTTGATCCGACCCGAAAAAAATTCGGGTTCGGGTTAACCCATTTGTTAAATGGGATAGGTCCGGGTTCGGATTTCTAACCCGTTTGAAAAACGGGTCGGGTACGAGTTGACCCGACAACCCTAACTCAACCCGGATTGACCCGTTTGGTCATCCCTTGCATGAGGATGGGTGTCGCGTTAGAGCCTTAGCTGTAGTGTGCCAGCTTCAGATCACGTCCGCGTCAGGGGTCGCGTCCGCCGTTCATGCCGGGTCACGTCCGCTGGCCCGTGTCAGGCCTTCGGCGTGTCACCGCCCACCGCTGTCGGTCCAGCCCGCAAAGTCTCACTCGAGTCCGGCCCGCATCTTGCTTGAGTGGTTGAGCTATCGTTGCTGTCGTCCGCATCTTGCTCGAGCGGCTAAGCTACCGCTGGCCGTTGTCGCTCTGCTCCGCCAGACTCGGGCTTTGCTCCGCCAGACTCGGTAGACCCGCTCCGCTCGGACTGCTCCGCAGCTATTCACGAGTCGGGTCGGGTCAACTTGGTAACCCGCACGGGTCGGGTCTGGGTTGACAAACCTGACCCATTTGCAAAGTCGGGTCGGGTTAGGGTCAACCCGTTTATGGCTGGGTCAAGTCGGGTTCGACCTGAACCCGATCCGTTGACCCGAATTGACACCCCTAAGTTTACCTACATCATGCGAAGGGTGCGACATGTCCACAAGTGAAGCAAAAGAGTTATAAAGAAGATAGTTTCTTTGCCACCAATGCATGTTGACTCATAAATCAACACAGTAACTTGCAAGAAATATTGAATAGCGTAGTAGATAAGCTATGAATATGACTGATATTAAGTTAGCTGTAGATATATACTATGAGTCTTATAAATTTTAAAGGTTAATACAAAGTGAAAATGGCAACTTGTTGGTCGACATGTGTTGGGAAATCAGCAATATAATGGCATTCTTATAGTCAATATCGATCAACCTGAAAGCAGATATGACCATTTTTTATGAATAATTGAAAGTCAGCCGACAAGCAAGTGCACTAGCTCTCTTTAGAACAACAACAGCGGACATGTTATAAATCGAGAATCTCCCTATGACCAACGTCAATTGTCTCACAAATATATGCAATAGTTCCTATGAACACTGAAAGATATGCAAGTAAATGTGGCAGCCCACAAATCAGCATACACAGGGACATTAAGAACAAATACAAACACCTACAAGTTGTGTAGTAGAAGGCAATGAATGGGCATAACACCTTTGCGATCAACCACTGTTCAATGGTCAACATATACACTGATCTTCTGTAAGCTAAGGACGGATGATATATAACAAATGCAAATGTCCATGGGATCTTGTAGGAAACCCATTGTATGCTTAAACTAACATCTACAAATAAAAGGCCAACTGATTATAACAAATGTAAGAGCCTACGGGATGCTGTAGGAGATCCGTCGTGCAGTAAATATGTTATCTGCTGGCAAATACAGACGAACTACGATAAACACAGGCTCCTACAAGCTGATGAAGAAGACTCGTAGTACGACACCACCGAATCCACAATATCCATGCAAACGAAAAGAAGGCATTTACAAATTTTCCAATGTATCCCCACACATGCACTATAATATGTAGGCATATAAATATATAGAAGGGGATGTATAATACACCAGCGAGCGTGTTAAGGGTACATACGTGGATGTTACGCAGGTCAATAAATGAACCCAAATTCGAGCCCGATCCTTTTACGTGAATAGATAGGAGTTGACACGGCTCAAAATATCAAATAGATATATGGAAAGGGTGTCGATTGGAATATCTGTTTTATATGTTCATATAAGTCCTTCAAGGTATATAACAAGAGAAATTCATTAATAAAACATAAAGCCTATGGACCCAATCCTTTGTAGACCAGTAGTAGAGTTGACAAGGTTCAATCAAGTATTTTCAAATGATCTCAAACACCCTGATGATGGTCATATTGAATGTAGATCTCATCCAGATAGGTTAATTCTAAATATCCAAAGTTCCACCCAAACACCCATAAAATCCAAAAATCCAAAAAAAAATTCAAAATTCCAAGATATTTAAAATCAAAATTCAATCATCAATAACTTAAAGCAAACATCTATATACATCCTTCACAACAGTTTGCTGAGTGGATAAATTGAAATTTACTTTAGCTCACATAAAACTAATGCTTAATTGAAAATATCACAAGGATTCATTCTCAAATAATCACCTGCCAATAACGACGTGGTACATGTTCTCTAACTAGCATTTTTGTAGCAAAATGGCACCGCAAGATAAACGGTTATGACCTGGGGCCCTCTGAACTGAGTGGTTTTGTCGTCAAATGACACCACTAAATTACGGTTATGGCTGGAGCCAATATATTTCTTAGTGGCATCAAATACTTGAGATATGAATAAATAGGATATAATCAGTAGGGCATGAAGCCTTTTGTTAGCTAAAGTGAATTCAAATTTGTCCCTTTAGACAAATATTCACCCCAAGTTTACAAGGTCCTCTTGGATGAAGCAACCCATGGCTGCTGACAAGGATCCTTCTATCAGGTTGGGTCGACTACCTCTTATGACTATGTAGATTAGAGACCACGATGGTCCGGGATGATGAAACCATGGGATCTTGATCGGGTCCATCATCCATTCCCCCACCATCCTCTTTAAGTATAAGATGATGAAATTTTTATTTTAAATATTAAATCTCCAAGTCCCAAGCCCATGCTGCTACTATATGCTAGAAAACATGTATTTTTATGTATCTGATTGACGATTAGCCTTAATCAAAAGTTCTCTCTCATGACCGGGAGGGGTAATTAACTCTAGTGGCTTGCGTTTATAGGAAACCAGAACTCATATCATAAAGTCCTCACAATATGAGGGCAAAATCTTTGGGTGTGTCTTGTCTACAAACCCATCTGCCTTCAAAAATTTATCCTGAAACTTAGTCTGTTAAAATTCCCCCAAAAAAGCAACGTGGGGGAGGCTGGGGTCAAATTTTTGGAGCCCACAGTTGTCCATGATGATAGTGAAGGGGACACCATACCAAAATATAATGTCTGTCCAAATAAAATTTCCTACAATGGTTGTGGTTCTTCGGGCGAGTGCTTTGGCTTTTATATCTTTGGTGAAATAGTTGACCATAACTAGGATGAATCTTCTTTGCCCTGTGGATGGGAGAAAAGGTCCCAAAAAGTACATTCCCCAAACGACGAATGGCCAGGGGTTGATGATACTTTTGAGTTTTTGCGAAGGTTGTAGTTACATGGGGGCAAAGTTTTGGCATCACGGGCTTTTCTTAGAGAATTCCTTAGCATCCTTCTTTGGAGTTGGCCAAAAATATTCTTGCCTAAGGACCCTATGAGCTAGTGTCCTTTCTCTCCAAAGTGACTTCCACACTTGTACGAATGAATTTCTTTTAGCACTTCCTCCATTTTCTGCTCTTGTATACATCTTAGGTGGAGTGAGGTGGTTGACCTTTTGGATGATTTGCCTCTCGAGAGTAAATAGTTTGTTGCCTTGATTTTTAACCACTTGGATTCATTATTTTCAACATTGATTGTTCTAGCCTTCAAATATTCTATATAATGATTGACCCAACTCGTTGGGTGACTCCCTGCAATTTGCATGATTTGCTCTTCTTCTATGGTTGGTCTTATGATTCGAAGTGTTGGTTTCCTATGAGGATTCTCTTAAGAGTTCAGAAAATTTAGAAATATTCATGTTTGCTGACTTCCATTTTCACTTTGATCAAATATTTTGATAGTAACTAACCCCTTACTTCATACTCGTTATTGTTCTGGCTAACCATTAGCTGTGAGATAGAGTATATTCCAATTGGGCTACTCCTAACCCAAATGCAAGGCATAGGCTAGCAAGCAAGGCCTCATACTCGGCTTGATGATTATTGGCTTTTAACTCTATGGTGGTGGCCAGAGAAATGATGATCTCGATCAAACTTTTTAGCACCATGCCTATTGCAACTCCTGTATTTATCAAAAGATTGCTAATCTAATAGTTGCCTAACAATTATTGTGTCATGATGAGGATTTCCTCCAACCTATCTATCTTCTTTATAGAAGGTGATGGGCACGATGCAGCCACAGCAGATCGATAGACGAACATTAAGTTGACCTCTCCCGTTTATGGTCTCTTGGGATTTGTAGGCAAGTCCATATGCTTTTTGCACATGATGGTGGGTACCACACTAGCTATATTCACTAAATGGGCTAGTACTAGCTCATTAGTGTTTCCTTCGATAGGGTCTTTCCCTATTCGCCAATCTGAGTTAGCGAGCATGAACTATTTTAACTTCCTAGTTTTAATTAATTCCTCCACGAGGAGACAAAGGTGACGGCATTATTCATGTCGTGACCATGGTACCTATGGAAGGTGCAGTATTTGAAGGTGTCGTGAGGGTTGCCAATAGCTTTCATCTAAGGTGGGCACCTAAAAACTCATTCTTCTAAATAGCCTCCATGAGTTTGACCATTGATACCCTTAGTAGAGTGTAAGTGGGGTAAGCCTAAGTAGGGGTGTCAATATTTCACACGACCCAAAAATCCGACTTAAACTCAACCTGAAAATTTCTTGTTAGGGTCAACCCGTTTGGCAAACGGGTCGGGTTCGAGTTCTTAATTCGACCTGTTTGAAAATTTGGGTTGAGTCTGGGTCAACTCGCTAACCCGAAGTTGATCCGAATATGACCCGATTCCGGGTCAATCCATTTCGTGCAAGCATAGTCCGCCTGCTTTGTGGCTTTTCATTATGTTAGGTTGGAAGTCATGAGTCTAAAGCTCAGGGCTTGCCTTTTGCAGTCAGATTGGAGTAATGTAGACGATGGGAGGGAGCTCACCATTTTGCAAGTGGATCGAAAGTAACGCCAATGACGATGACTAGATGGATGTGAGCTCGTCGTTCTACAGTTAGATCAGAAGTAATGACGACGATGACGGGAGGGAGCTCGTCGTTTTATAGTTATATCGGAAGTAATGCCACCGACGATGATGAGAGGGAGCTCACCATTTTGCAGTTGGATCGGAAGTAACCCTGACAACGACGGGAGGGACTCACTATTCTGTAGTTGGATCAGAAGTAACGATGACGACGGGAGGAACTTGCACCGTGGTTTCATGTCGGGTCGGGTCAACCCGGAAACCCTATGAGTCGAGTCTGGTTGAAATTTCTGACCCATCTATAAAAACTGGTCGGGTTTGGTTCAGGTCAAACAGGAGCGGGTCAATATCGGATTCGACATGAACTCGACCCATAACCCAATTTTGACACTCTTAAGTGGGAGGTTGATGAGCTATCTTCTCATGATAAGGATGGAGGTTCGAGGTTCCTCAATTCTAGGTGCTGGCGATCTCTAGAGAGGGCGAGTAGGTGTAGGGCTATTCCTGAAAGAGGGCAAATACATACCCGGAGGGTTATCTTGTGATGTCGGCAAATGATATAAGTGGCTCGGCATTACCCTGCTGATGAAGGCAAGTTGAAAATTGAGTAGGTATGGCGAGTTCTCAAGCTTGGGATGAGTTGTAGCCGAATGAGTGTGGGATTGTTGAGGTTGGCACTTTCCTGTTGATGCATTAGGTGAGCTTGAAGGGCTTCATAGGTAAGAGCTTGACTAAGATGAGTGATGATCTACTTCTCTGGTTGAAGGACCTTCTAGTCGCCCAATATGGGGCGAGTTCTTGGAGTGGATCTGGGTGAGATGTGACTTCTCCTTGGACGGATCCTTCTAGCAGCTATTGGTGAGTTTGCTATGGCATCTACTCCTTGGAAAGAAATATCCTTTCTATGATTCAATCGCTATTTGTGAGGATGCTTGTGAAGGCAGCTAAGGGTATATAATGCTAAGCACCGGTAATTGAAGCATCATAATTCACTAGTGATATTGTGCTTTTACTATTGATGGTCTAGATCAACTCAACATTATTTAGTTATACCAATTTATATTTTTATTCCTTCTTTAACTAATTGTCATTAATGTTGTATGCCAGCCTTGTTTGGTCTTTTTCATAGCATAATAATCACCATTTGATAATTTTGAATGCAATATTAAACAACAAGACTGACTTTTCTGCTTATAACATATAGAGTATGCCAAGCAAAGCATATATTAAGAATATAAAGACTTCTGTAAATTAATTTAATACCCATAAACAAATCCTTTTGACGACAATTTTCCTTGAATTTAAGGATATTGCTTAGCCCAAATTAATTATTCTTGATTCTTCGTGAATTCTAAGCAAAATCTTGTTTTGCCAGGAAGAAGATTGGTATGGTTTCTTTATCCTAATCAAAACATCTCTCCCAAATCAGTCAAAGATATCTTCTTTAACAGTTCACTTACTGATCGTGAAGGTGAAAAGATGGTACTTTCTTTTTAGTTTGTCCTTATTCTCCTTTTTATCATCAATATCATCAGCTTTAGCGACATATTATTGGTCAGCTTTTTGCATTCTCATTTTACATTCTTTATGTTGAGTGATGTATTAAGCATTAAACTTATTTTGCTTAAAATTTTTTTAAAAGGTTAATCCTTCTTACCTTAGGTTTACGATATTTCATAGCTAATATTTCAATATTAATTTATTCTACTCGTTTAATAATGTATTTTCTGCATTCATTGTACATCTAAGCCATCCAATCTTGCTTTTAACTCTCATATTTTCAACAAATGACACTCCATGTGTTCTTAGTATATTTGCTCCTCGTTATATTCTTTTAAATTTTATCATGCATTCATATTAAGATTCTAATTTCCACCATATTCAGCGTAGCTATCAATAGCTTTTTTTATTGCTAACACTTGGATAAATACAACATAATCGACCTAATTATAGTTTTATAAAATTATCTTTTAATTCTATATAATGCTCTCTTATCACATAATACTCTTGAGAAACTTTACATTAATTGAAAGATAAATCAACTAAAGCCAAAAATTTAAATGCTAGGCGACTATTTTTTAGGAGAAAATCATCTTTAAGTTGAAGACTATTGTTTGTCTTTTAATTGATTATGAATCTTCCATTATTCCTATTTTTGATCGAGTGCTAAATGAGGTTTTAACTTTATTTTTTTCAAGCATGACCTCTTTTTTGATTGCCTTTGGCCATGCCTCACTTTTCTTTCTATTCCTTCAACTTTAATTTTGTAATCACTTATTGGTGAATCTTCTCTTTATGGTTGTAGACATCCAAAATCATTTGATCTATTTTCTAACATCTTATCTTCATAATGTTCTACTAACTCTACTTGTCATTCTTTGTTGCCAAAACTCAGGTCTATATAATACTCGATCTAATTATTATTTTATGAGATTTTTACTCTAGTTGATATTTTCTTATTGCATAAAATTTTTAATTCACTTATTTATTTTAGCTACCGCACTCTATATCTATTCTTTTATGTAATCTACAGTGCTTTATTACTTCAACTTCCAATAGTATCCACTAAATAATTAACTTCGTGCCTAATAAAAATTCATTTATGGCTTGTTTTATTAATGTTTACACCCTTTTGAGAATTTTTCTCTATTTTTCAAATGTTTTGCTTCAAAAGGGGTATCACCAGTAGTAGAGTGATATCATGCACATAGAATCTTTATAAAGTTGTCTCATTTTTGATTTTTTTAAAGTATCTTCATAATCAATATAGGCATATACATGCATAGTCCCATGCTTGACTTTAGCATGTGTGGGCTCCGAAAATTCGGCCCCGGCCTCCGCTCGCTTTTCTTATTCGGCGAGGGAGTTTTAACTAAATAAGTTCCGAGGTAAATTTTGGAAGGCATATGGGTTTGTAGATAAGACACTACCCAGAGATTTCGCCCTCATTTTTGCGAGGACTTTATGATCTGAGTTCTGGTTTCCTATAGGCGCAAGCCCCTATAGTTAATTACCCCTCCCGATCACGAGAGAGAACTTTCGATTAAGGCTAGTCGTCAATCAGATACGTAGAGATACGTGTTATCTGGCATATAGTAGCAGCAATGGATTTGGGATTTGGAAGTTGGGTTTGAAAATTTTGATATTTAAAATAGAAACTTCACCATCTTGTACTTAAAGCGGATGGTGGGGGAATGGATGATAGACCCGATCAAGATCCCATGGTTCCGTCGTCCCGGGCCATCATGGTCCCTGGTCTACTTAGTCAGAGGAGGTAGTCGACCCAACCTGACAGAAGGATCCTTGTCGGCAGCCATGGGTTGCTTCGTCCAAGGGTACCTTGTAGACCTGGGATGAATGTTTGTCTAAGGGGACAAATTTGAATCCACCTTAGCTTACAGAGGGCTTTGTGCCCTATCGATCATATCCTATTGATTCATATCTCAAGGATTTAACGCCATTAAGGAGCGTATTGGCTCTGGCCATAACTGCTATCTGTGGTGCCATTTGGCGGCAAAACCACTCGGTTCAGAGGGCCCCGGGTCATAACCGTTTACCTGCAGTGCCATTTGGCGGCGAAACTGCCGGTTAGAGGACACGTACCACGTCCTTACTGGCAAAAGATTGTTTGAGAATGGATCCTAGTGATATTTTCGACTAGGCATTTGGCTCTTTGTGAGCTAGAGTAAATTTCAATTTGTCCGCCTCGGCAAACTGTTGCGGAGGGCGGATGGATTTTGCTTTAAGTATGGATGGATGATTTCAAATTTAAATATTTTTGAGTTTTTGGTTTTTTTTTTTTGAGATTTTTGTGAAGTTTTCTGGAATTTGGGATTTTTGAGAATTTTCTGGGATTTTTGGATATTTGGAATGGCATTGGAGATTATTTGGCGAACCCCTCCGGTTGAGATAACCAATCAATACGGCCATCATCGGGGTGTTCGGGGTCACTTCTCTTTTATTGATTGAACCCTGTCAACTCTATCGGGCTGTCGACAGAGGATCGGGTTTCGTAGGCTTTGTACCCTTGAAAGTGAATTCTTTTGATTTTAGGCATTGAAGGCCTAATATGAATGTATTAAGACAAATATATCGGTCGTAGCAACCGTATATTTGTTTGAGAGTTCGAACCTTGTCGACTCCTATTGACCCGTATAGGAGGATCGGGTTCGAACTAGAATTCACTTGTCAACCCGCGCAGCATCCCTAGACGTCACGTGTGTACCAATAACACGCTCGCCGGGGCCCATGCGGGTGGAGAATATATTTCCCCCTTTAGTGTACCTATGTGTATACAATTTATAGTGCATGTGCAGGGGGTATTTTGAAATAATTGTAGACGCCTTCTGTCTGCTTGTACGAATGCTGCAGATCCGGTGGCGCGGCGTAGCAGCTTCTGAATAGAGTGGTTCGCTGCTTCGTACAGGTAGACTGTCGTGCACTATTTGTTGATTTTTGTAGGCGGGTCATAGTGCACTAACTAATCTCCTGCCTTGGTTGTAGATGTCTGCATTTCTTGAATCCCTTTTAGCATTTTTGCTTGCGAATATTGCAATGGGTACACGATGGGTCTTCTACGGTAGCTCGTAGAAGCTTGCATTTGTTGTAGTCTTTGCTCTTGTTGGTAGAGGATCGATGTATTTATTGTTGCCTTATTACAGGCTCGTATAAACATCTAAGTGTTTGTCGTAGGCTCCTTGTACCCTTCTCGTATGATAGAACTTCTTTCGCTGCTCGAAGACACTTGTATTCATTTTGTATCATTCGCCTTTGCTTACAGAAGACTACTGTATTCAGTTGTATGTATGCATATAATTGGTCGTAGGGAGGATCCGACATTCACTGCATACTGCTCGTTGTATGTTGACTTTCAACATACATAAGTAACTGCATCATTTATTTGTGACCTCCCTACTATCATTGCTTGAATATTGACATTGCTTGTAAGGAAGATGTATCAGTTATTGCCTCCTACTACATGGTTTGTAGTGCTTGTATTTGTCGCATGTCTTTTGATATTCGCAAGAGATTGTCACTTGTGTCTATCAATTAATGATTGCTTGGTGCAGAGGAGATTATTTCCTTCACAACTCTCTTGTTTCATTTGTGAGCATATATGATGGCTAGCATGTCATCATATCCATCACAAGCTTCTAATTACATGCATCCTCTTGTATGACTGTTGTATTGATTGTATCAATTTTATCTTTATTATTCGCAAAGCAATGGTTCACATTCATGATTACCCTTGTCTATTTCATTGCTTGCAAGCTTGGATACATTTGACTGCTAGATTTGGAGGAGCCATGTTGAATTCTACAAGTCTTCAAGTGTTATATGAGGATGACTTAAATCTTGTAATGAGTTTGCTTGACAACTCGTATATTCCGATTGGAGTGACAATTCCTTGATATTCAGAAAATTTTGAATTTGTTAACAATGAAGATGCCACTGTATTCTTCATTCGCTTCTCGTCTGCATGCTACCACTTTTGTCTTCGAATTACATTAGGTCCAAGTTCAACTTAGGTTTCATGCCTTTTGTATTCCATTCGAATTTGAGTCTGCAAGTCTTCTATTTATCTCAATTGTGAGTTCATATTCAAGCTCATTCAGTCTTCCATAGTTTGATTTGAGTTCAAGTTCTAGTCCACTCAAGTCTTTACTTGAGTTTAAATGTCCAAGTCAAGTTCTTGTAGTCATATTGTGCCACTTGCAAGTTCAAGTCTCAAATGTTTGCAAAATCAAGTTCACTTGAATGTTCAAATTGTATGAGTCATGCTCAAGCTTAGTGTCCACAAGTTTGAGTTCAATGTCCAAAATTCACCTTGTTCATTTCAATTTCATTTATTCAAGTTTATTTTGTTCAAATAAGTCCATGTCCAAGCTCATTCATTTTTTTTGTTCAAGTCCTTGGATTTTCAATCCAAATTTCGGCAGCCTCCCGGCGTCTCCCCCGTTTAGGGGAAAAACCAAGAGGCAACCTTCCCCTCGACGCTACTTGAGCGCTTCAGGTAGATGTCAAAAATGACACCGCGGTCGCATATGAAATTTTTTTTTATCCCCGCCTGCTACGTGAGCATTTAAGGGTGTTTTGTTTGTTGATTATAAGAAGAAAACAGGTGTTAGAAAAAAAAACATAGATTTCCCCCCTCTGCACCACGTGGGCGTTCGGGGGTACTTATATGAAAATAAAGAACACATTTTTTTATCCCCTTCGCCGCAAGCGTCGCACCGGTTTCCCACCCTAAACGCTACTTGAGCGCCTCGGGGGTTTGCCGGCTCGTTGCAAGCTTTGAAGAGGGATCCTTAAATCGTCGCGAGCCTCGCACCGGTTTCCCACCCTAAACGCTACGTGAGCGCCTCGGGGGTTTGCCGGTTCGTTGCAAGCGTCGAGAAAAGAATCATTTTTTTTTTATAATTAATTATTATCAATCATAATAACTATTATTAATTATAGTTAATTATAATTAATAACGATTAGTTATAATTAAGAATAATTAATCATAGATAATTAATTAACTAATCATAATTAATTAATTATAATTAATTATCATTGAAAATAATTAACTATAAATAATTACTTATTATTAATTAACTAATTATAATTAATAATTAATTAAGACTAATTAGTAAATTATGACTAATTGATTATAATTATAATGAATTAGTAATTAATTATAACTAATTAATAATTAATTATAATTAATAATGAATTAATAATAATTAATTAGATTAACATTAATTATAAAAAAAGATATTAATTATAATTAATTAATTATAATTAGTAATACCTAATTATAATTAATAATTATAAATAATAATAATAATAAAAAAAAATCCATTCTTCTCCCCCTTGGCTCGGCTTGCTCACGGGATGAGGCCGAACAAGCGCGCGAAAGGGAGAACTCTACCTTCACAGCCAGCGACTTCCTGTTCTTGTTTCCGATCCAAACAAGAAGGGAAGATCGGGTAAGGGGCGACGGGAAGGAGGAAGTGGAGCTAGCGTCGGCACAGGGAGGAATCGGGTAAGTCTCTCTCTCTCTCTCTCTCTCTCTCTCTCTCTCTCTCTCGGCCAAAGGAGGTCGAAACTTGACGGGATCCAGGCGCCGGCTTGAGATCGATAGTGGGAGAAGAAGAAGGTCGCGGGATGAGAGGCGTCGACGGGATCTGGCTGAGGTGAGGTCGGCGGCTTGGAGTCGGACAGAGGAACAGAGAGGCGTCGGAGGTTTAGGATTTCTGTGGCGTTGGAGGAGAGCGGGGGAGTTACGGGAGAAAAGCAGTTCGAACGGGAGAAGAGCAATCCCGAAGGCTTCCACGGGCTTGGTATTTAACGACGCGCGTGAGGTCCGATCGAGGCGACGTCGCAGGATTCCTGGGAATTGATGTGAGCGGCGCCGAAGGAGCAGTGCCTCGGCGGGATTTCGGGCAGAATATCGGGCAGATTTCGTGGATCCCATGGACAACGAAAGATTTTGAGTCTCTTCTTTTTACTTGGTATGACATGGAGGTCAACAGCATGCTACGGTTGGAAAACCTTTTGATCAATTCAGAACTAATTCTAATGTTAGTCACTGCGGCATCATTCATATTATTATTAATTTTAACATAGTTTATACACACCTCTTTGCCTTGATGCCCATCAAATTATTTTGTAGATTTACTTAATAATATATTTTGAAAGATCAATACACTGCATTGAAGATCCTTTTATTCTTTCCGTATGTTTCCATTATTTACCCTAACTTTCTTCTCCTTAGGAGGGTCTCCTGGCATATAACCTAAATAGATTTTTTGGTATTGGTTTGACGTTTTTTCTAACCATATGTTCTATTACTTCCCCATAATTTTATCATATATCACTACTAAATTCAATATTTTTCTGAAGTATTAATATTTCATAATAGATCTAATCACATAACAACTTATTGACTAATTATAGTTTTATAATTTAGTAGTTTAAAAAATGGAAGCAAAATGCATGTAGTTCAACATACGAAATCTCTAACATATCATTTTAAAAGAAATTTGTCCCATGCATATTTGTCATTTTCTAAGGAAAATAAAGAGCACGTCATTTTATAGCGAGAAATTTAGTCAGTAATTTAGCATATTATAACATTTTAATAAAATACTCATTTTAGGAACACCATTTAAATTTTAACATTTAAGTTACTTCCATGTTTAATTTTTTTTTTCCCCAAAATTTTTTCATTTTAGGCTCACATTGCTTCCACAGCTAGTATCAAATAGGTGAACTACTTCATTTTGGCACATGCATACATGACATTTGTTTTCATTCATCTTCGCTTATATTTATATTTAATTTGTGCATACATGAGTTTCAATAAGATGCTTTACATTTAACATTTATCACAATATGAGCGTAAATATGCAAGTAAAAAAAAATAATCAGTTAATCGTTTGAATGGAATTTTTAGAAATATTAATATTATCAATGCACATATAAAAGGTGATATTAGTAAATGACTTAAATCATAGAAAAAGTAGAAAAACCTCAAAATAGTCCCCGGTCTATTTGCATATGGCCAATTTTGTCCGAAAGTACCACACTATCCTAATTTAGTCTCTTAACTATATAAAGTTAATTTTAAATAGTCCTTCATATTGTAATTGTGATATAAAATTTATCCCAATTTAGTCCATTTTTACAAAGTTGATTCCAATTTAGTCCCAAAAGGATCATTTTGGATCGATTTTATATAGTTAAGGGACAAAATTGGGGCAATGTGATATTATGAGACTAAAATGACCATATTCGAATTGTCGGGGACTATTATTGAACAACTACTATAATATAGGAATATAATTACCCACATTAACTTTTAGTTGATATTTAAACTCACTTTTCTTAGCTTTCACCTATACATGTATATAATCACCCATAAATACTTATTTTCCATTATCTTTTGTAATTTTTTTTTTCAAATTATACTTTATTTTTTTCAATTGTCTATATTATTATTATCTTTCTTTTTCCTTTTGCAAAACATGCCTTCTCCTGGAACTTTTATTAGGTCAGGTCACCGGACGTAGAGCTACGTTCGGCAGCCACTGTTATAGCACCACGTAGCAGCCCAGAAACCAGACCCAAACCCGTAGTGATTTGTTGATTGGTCACGTGTTTTACACCATTTCGGGTCGCCCCGACATACTTTATCTTAAACGGGCGGGAAAAGTTAAAAACTCGCGCCTTCTTTAAATGTTAAGCCGATTATGGTCTGAAGACATTATATAGTATTTAGGGTTTACATCATGAAGAGAAAGTTTTCACGTAGGGTTCAAGGAGATGGAAGTGAAGACAATGGTTGTTTCTTTGGAAGACTCGGACGATTTCGATGAAACCTTTGGCACTTATAATGTCGATGAAGATTTTTCTGATTTTATACAAATAATTTCTTATATATGTAAAGGTTTTACAATATAAATTTTAAAAATCTAGCTACGTATGATCATTTCTTTTTGTTTATCCATGAGTACAATATTCGTACTGAGAGAGAAGGTTGGAGTATTGATTGGTACACATATGGTAGTGTTCGGTACTTATAGGTATTGCTCGGTATGCTCTTTTTTTTTTGTTTACGTCGATAATGTCTACCATGTACCGAGCTTATTGATAAGTATCATATGTGTACCGAGATAAAAAAAGTTTCTATATAAGTCGATATAAATCGGTACTGCTCGGTTTTTATATGTTCCTTGTACCGAGCTTATTGATAAGTACCATATGTGTACCGAGATAAAAAAAGTTTCTATATAAGCCGGTATAAATCGGTTCTGCTCGGTATTTATAAGTTCCTTGTACTGAGCTTATTGATAAGTACCATATGTGTACCGAGATAAAAAAGTTTTTATATAAGTCGATATAAATCGGTACTGCTCGGTATTTATAGGTTCCTTGTACCGAGCCTACATAACTTGGTATAAATAGGTACTGATCGATATTTATAGGTTCCTTGTACCGAGCTTATAGATAAGTACCATATGTGTACCGATATAAAAAAGTTTCTATATAAGTCGGTATAAATCGGTACGGCTCGGTATTTATAGGTTCATTGTACCGAGCCTACAGAACTCGGTATAAATTGGTACTTATCGGTATTTATAGGTTCATTGTACCGAGCCTACAGAACTCGATATAAATAGGTACTGATCGGTATTTATAGGTTCCTTGTACTGAGCTTATAGATAAGTACCATATGTATTTATAGGTTCACTGCACCGAGCCTACATAATTATATAAATAGGTACTTATAGGTATTTATAGGTTTCTTGTACCGAGCTTATAGATAAGTACCATATGTATTTATAGGTTCATTGTACCGAGCCTACATAACTTGATATAAATCGGTATTGCTCGGTATTTATAGGTATTGCTCGGTATGCCCTTTTTTATGTTTGTTTACATCGATTATGTCTATCTTGTACCGAGCTTATAGATAAGTACCATAGGTGTACCGAGAAATATGTTTTGACAAAACTCGATAGTGCTCGGTATGCAGTCATTGGGTATTGCTCGGAATTAATAGCTTGGTCCAATAATATATAAAACTTTGAATTATTTTTTCATAGGGGGTGTACAACTCTGAAAAGGAAGTATATGATAAATATTGCCAATATGTGCATTCTCATGGTTTTAGTGTTCGGAAAGAACATCATTCATTCTGGCCAAATTCAAGAAAAATAAAATCAATGGATTTTGTCTGTTCCAAAGACGAATTCAAGGAGACAAAAAAAAATAAGAAAGTCAAAACTTCAAAAATTGATTACAAGAACTGGATGTCCAGCTATGGTTAGATTAGCAGTTAGTTAAGATGAAATATGGATAGTGAAAAGATTGGTAAAGAGTCGCAATCATGAATTGGCTAAACCAGATGATCAACATTTGCTGAGATCATCTAGGCACATCAGTGATGAAAATGCCTCCGTTCTGAAATCAATGTATGAAGTTGGCATAAGAATAATTAATGCATTTTTCTATCTATCCGATGAGGTTGGAGGTGTAAGAAATATGGGATTCACAAAGAGGGATGCATACAACTACATTTAGAAGGAAAAAAGAGCCAAAATTGAGAATGGGAACACCAATTCGCTAATCGAATTGTTTAAAAATTGGACAGTTGCAGACAACATGTTTGCATGGGATGTACAAACTTATGAAGAAGACAAGTTAGTAATTTTTTTTTGGGTTAATGGGTTGGGGAAAATTGATTATGACTGCTTTGGGGATGTCATAATTTTTGATATAAGCTACCGTCTTAATAAATATAATTTAGCCTGTGCCCCTATTATTAGAGTTAATAATCATTAGCAAAATATTATATTCAGGATGACATTTCTATTTGAGGAAACAATTGATTCTTTTTTCAAGCTATTTTGAACATTTTTAAGAATTATGGATAGCAAACATCTAGTTACTATATTTACTGATCAGGGTCAAGCAATGGCTCGGGTGATAGAGATTGTATTACCTAATACAGAGCATAGGTTGTGCCAATGACATATATGCAAGAAGGCTCCTTCCAAAGTATGGTGTTTTAATAGTAACAATAAATAAAAGGCCTGTTTTATAGTTGCTTCAGCAAGTGTGATTCTAAGAAGGAGTTTGATAGTTTGTGGAATGAAATGTTCATAGAAGGGAACCTCCAGAGTTATCAGTGGTTAAAAGATCTGTACAAAATAAGGGAGAAGTGGTCAACAGCATTCAACAAAAATTGTTTTAACCTTGGTATTTTATCTATGCAATGTAGTGAGTCCACCAATTATGTTTTCCATTGCATTTCAAAGGCTACAAGTTCTATCATCGAATATTTCCTGGGGTTGGAGAAAGTTATAAACACTTGGCATCGAAATGAACGAGATGAAAATTTTAGATGTAGTCAAACAAAAATACAATCTTACATGAAAAGTAATCCAATATTAAAGCAAGCTGCCAACTTTTATTCCATAAAGTTATATTCATTTTTTGAAGAGTTCTTATATGGTCTAGGTGGACTATGCATTGATCATTCTTCACCGGACTCATCAATATTTTTCGTCAAGAACATAGACCACTCTTTTGATTCACACAAGTGGACTATTATGTTTAATTCTTCTGCAAGAACCATACAATGTAGCTGTGCAAAGTTTGAGATGATAGGTTTATTATGTTCTCATTGTATGAGAGTTATGAGATAATTGGATATTGTCAATATTTCTCAAAAATATTTTATTCCAAGATCATCTAGAGCTCAGAAAGATTTATATACTGGACGGAAGATCCTACTATGGGAAACAATACGTGCACATCGATTCAGGGTTCCCGTGACATGATTTTTATAAATTATGTTTACCGATTTGCATATCAAATTAGCACAGAAGCACAGGGTAATGAGGATGCAGAATAATGTATGATCGATGCTATGAGTGCAATGGATTTAAATGTTCAAAACATTATGGAAGGGAAAAAAATGCATACCTAAGGGGAGCCACAAAATAATTAAAGATGCTGCGAAGTACCGGCCAAAGGGAATCTCTAATGCTATGTTAAAGGATCATTGAGAGAAGAAGAAGAGCAAAAAAGTGAAACCCACAAAGAGAAATCCTCATACAAGCATACATTTTACGCCATGAGATACAGGAAGTCAATCATCCTTTATAAAACTGCTTAGTAAAACTCGGTATAACTCGGTATTATTAGGTATTACTCGGTATTAACCATTTTTTTTGTTTAATTGAGAAATTTTTTGCACTATGATTCAATTGTAAGTTGCACTTCATCTGACGTAAGCTTCTTTTGCATTTTTCTAAAACAAATCTGGAATTTTTAAATTACTCGGTATAACTCGATATAAGCAGGTATTACTTTATATTAGATGATTTTTTGCTTCTTTGAGAAATATTTTGCTATAAGGTTCAATTGTAAGTTGCACTTCGTCTGACGTATGCATCTTTTTGCGATTTTCAAAAACAAATTTAAAAATTTTAAATTACTCGATATAACTCGGTATTAGTAGGTAATACTCGGTATTAGACTATTTATTGCTTCATTGAAAAATATTTTGCTATAAGCTTCAATTGTAAGTTGCACTCCATCTGGCGTATGCATCTTTTTGCGATTTTCAAAAAAAAAAATCTAGATATTTTAAATAACTCGGTATTAGCATGTAATACTCGGTATTAGACAATTTGTTGCTTCGTTGAGAAATATTTTGCTATAAGGTTCAATTCTAAGTTGCACTCCGTCTGACGTATTCATCTTTTTGCGATTTTCAAAAATAAATCCAAATATTTTAAAGAACTCGGTATGACTCAGTATTAGCAAGTATTACTCGGTATTAGACCGTTTTTTACTTTATTAAGAAATATTTTACTATAAGGTACAATTTTCAAAAATCATTATAAATCGAAGCATTATAATTTTTGTAAACTCACAACAAAAGAAACACAGAAATGGCCTATGCAAATTCATATTTTTATTTCATATTGGTACATAAAAGGGCATATGCAAAATCAGCCCTGAATATAGGCATATTATTTTGCCAGTTCTTATGGATATCTCAATGAATAATATCATATTGGATCACTATTTCCATATATTTACAAATAAACATTCCACAATCAACGCTGTTGTCTTGTATTAGCAAGTTTGGAATCGTTAGGATTGGCCAGGTTCGTATATCATCCTCAAAAGCATTTTGTATATCAGCGTATAAATGAGATATCTGAAAAGAGAATAAAATTAAAATTTTAATATTCAATACCATGACTCAAATCAAATACAAATTTTATGAACACTTACAACTTCAGGAGCCACTGCCTTGTGAGTGGGTTTGGGTAATGAATCCAAAAATTCTCAAGTTTTTTTCCTTAGATTGCAGACCAGGAGTGTCCAATGCTTTTGGTTTATGATGGGAACAAGGATTAGGTTAACTTTCATAACAGAAGTTCTGGTGATATTAGCAACGAATCCCGTTGTGTCCGTCGGATTACATTGACAGTAATAACCCTGGAATAAATAGAATTTAAATTAAGAATTGGAAATGCACAGAAGTTCTAAATTACAAATGATAACTCACCCAATGGAAACTAGAAATAAAAATAAAAGGTTGGTTGAGTCCTGGGAACAGTTCATTCTTTTCGTATAATAAGATTTCAAAAGCATCAATATGATTGTTATCAAGCTCTTATGATATCAACAGCTCGTCCAATTGGCTTCTATATATAATGCATTTCCACTGGAGAAAATAGTATCACCTCTACATAATTCAGTTGATCTTCATTAGAAAATAACAATATGCATATAAATACCAAGCAATACCAAGTATTTATGTACTCGGTAAATATAGGTGTTGAAAATATCTACTCGGTACGTGGTGTTCCTGCTATGTAACTAAAAACTGGTAATAATCAGTACAGCTTATAAATACCGATAAATACTGAGTATTTGGTGTTCGTACTTATTAATACCGAGCAATACCGAGTATATCTTTTACTCGGTATTGCTCGGTATATGGTATTCCTACTAGCTACTTAACAATAAAAACTGGTAAGACTCAAACCATTATAAAGTACCGTAAAATATTTATTTAAAAATTATCAATACCGAGCAATACCGGGTTAATTTTTTATTCGGTACAGCTCAGTATTTATATTAACAACTCGGTACAATAAGTTTATGATCCTTGTACTTATCGATAATGTTCAATATAATAACTACATAAATGAATTACATTGCTCGGTACTAATCAATACTCACTTCTACTGTTTTGAATTTCTGAACTATGTTATCACATTGCGATCTTAACTCATGCATTCTGGCAGTTCCTTTTTAGATATGATTCTCGCAGCTACTTGCTAGACTATTATGAGAACATATGACGAGGAACTATTGAATGGACTAGTAGATAAGAAGCTTGTGTCAAGGACCCTACCTGTTGTAGAAGCACTCGGTTGTTGAAGAGAAGCTATGTATTTAGATGAAATTTTTAGTAGAACTTTCTACTTGAAGAACTTGATGTCAATAAATATAGGGGCGCCAGGGTCAATTTGTGTATTTCGTTAGAAGCAATGAATTTGATATATCAAATGACGTGGAATTTTGGATATTCGGCTAGTACAGCTGAACCTAGTCCCTTTCTTTTGATTGGCTTCTTTCCAGCTCATCTGTTCTGATACCAACCCATTACAATTGATGGTTCACCTCAGCCAACTAACTCTGCATGCCCCTTTCCTTCTCTCCCAAACCACATGGAAAGTTTATTAAATTGATTGTTTAATTACATTTTTCTGAAGCTAATTTTCTAAAGAATGTCATCAATGTGACATTATCACATAGCTGCCTAAATCTTCTCACCTACGATAGCTACACTTGGAAACGCTTTGCACCTTCCAAGAATGCCGAGTATAGGTTGCCAATTGGACCCCACCACTCCATAATGTTCCATCCTAACCTCTCCTCTCCCTCTCCTTTGGTTAAACACCCGTATCTACCCTCCTCAAATCCTCTTTTTAGTTGCCCCTTCAATTGCCTCTCTTAAATTAACTTCTCAGTTCACCATCACCATCACTCCAACCATGGCCAAAGCTTCAAGGGCCTGCGCTCTCTTGCTCAGGTTCCTGGCTATGGCAGCAACCATCTCCGCTGCCGCCATCATGGCCACTAGCCATGAGACTACCAACATCTTCAGCATCACCATCAAGGCTGAGTTTTATCAAATCCCTTCTTTCACGTAATTAACTCAATTTTTTTTTTCTAATACCAAACATGTATATACTGCAAGTTAAACCTTGATTACAGGTTTTTCGTTATAGCCAACTCCATCTCCGCTGCCTACAGCCTTATTGCTCTCTTTTTACCGCCGGCAGGTCTAATCTCAAGATGGTTTGCTGTGTTTGATGTGGTAAGACTAACTTGCTTGGCTTCTATTGCATTTTATGAGAAAGACGTGTATCATGTGTTGTTGAGTTTGTTGTGTGATTGCATTTAGATTATTGCAATGCTGCTGACTGGTGCAATGGCGTCGGCTGGATCGATATCACAGGTGGGGAAGAAGGGAAACGTGCATGCAGGATGGCTTCCCATCTGCGATGAGGTCTCCAAGTATTGCAATCAGATCATGGCAGCCCTCATAAGTGGCTTCATTGGACTTTTTCTCTACACCATAATTGTTCTGCATACCATAACCACTGAGCTCAATCCACTGCTTCCCTAAACAAATGGTGGTCAAGTGGACTTTACTATTGTATGCATGTTTCTTTCTTTAAACATTACTGTATTATTATCAAAAGACAGTATTCTAATTGCTTAATTAGTTATGGATGCAACTTAATATTCAATGATGCTGACGCTTGCATGTTTGGCAATTTGGCATGCTGTACTCCCGAGGTTTTTTTTCTTCTGAGGATGTTATCTTATTGCAATGTAAAGTTATACTGTTATTTATTATTATTATTTTTTTATGGGAATGAAGGATAAATCAGTATGAATTCATTATTTTGAGGAAACAAACTTATCGGTATACATTCATGGTTGTAACGCTATTTATTTTGAAATATGATTCTGACAAAATCTAAATAAGTTTGTGTGTCAGAATGTTGGCTAGAGATCAACTTTTTTAAATTTCAACCAGATCGATCAACATTTTTAAAATTGAATCAGATTGGTCGATTCAACTATGAATTATTCAGAAACAGGTCCGGTATAAGAGCAAATTGCTTTATCTTGGAATTGGGAAAAAATTAGAATAAATGCAAGTTCAATTATATAATCGTTGAACAGGACGGATTTAAATGAACCATCCAGTTTTGAACAACTAGCTCATTTGCACTATCAATCACTAATTCATGGGCCAAAAACACGAAATTAAGTTGTGGTTAGTCAAACAAACGTTAAAACCGTGAAATCCTAAGGCTTAACTTCCTCCCATGCATGACCTCTCTCTCATTCTCGCATATTCAGGTAGCTTTCGTCGCAGGCACGAACCAAGATTGTCTCTCTTGTTATCATAGCAGGTGTACTTCTCAGGTCGCATAAACTTAATAAACTTCATAGTTGGGCCTAGGCACTCAAAATGGTAGAAATTGCACCTTCCATCGCTAATCAACAAATGTATTGCCATTATATTTGAGTTTTGCATTTGAACATTTGTCAAAACTGAAGTCAAATTTGGATTTGGGTTTAAATTATCTTTATTTATCCAAATTTTCCTTTATAATTTTTTAAAGAAGTTGCATCATCTTCACCCTTGCTAAGAATTATTTTTGTTTCCAATTAAGTAAAGATATTTAGGCATTCACAACCTTCAATTATCAAATATCTCAAACAAATCTGTTGACCCCTACGCATCAAATCACGTGGAAGGAAAAAAAGGAGAATCAAGCGACGCTTGCATCGACGCGATGTGCTACTTGAAGGCTCAAATGACTTTCGATTGCCAAACGGTCTACACCGTTGCAATTGGGATGTCAACTTCACCTAAGTGGGAACCCCTCCCACTCAAATCAGATGAGATCGATACAAAAGGATGACTGACATCATAAATTGACATGCGACATCACCCAAAATACGTTCGATCTAGAATGAATTTCACCGTTGTGTCAGGAACATTGTTGACACTCAAAAACTAATATTAATTTGTTTAAATGGAATTGAACCTGGCGAGATGGCATGAATCCCAAGGCGATAATGTGCAAATCGAGGAAATTGAAACACAATGCCACCCGAATGACATCCGAACGCAAAATATACTTCTTCATTGCATTTGAAACATTCTCAATACCTAAAAATGATAGCCAATTAGAACAATTAAACACATATGGGGATCGACATGCATCTCCAGGAAACAAGCACAAATCGATGAAAATGGCACGTGATGTTGCCCAAACAACGTCCAATTGCAAAATGAACTTTGTCGTCAGGGGCGGAGCCAAAAATTTTTTTCAATGGGGGCACAAATTAGTACTGGTCATTAAATTACTCTCAAAATATCAATTTTCTTTTATTTAATCACAAATCGTGAGATATATTTAAAAAAAATTATATAAAATACAACCATAATTTTATTTGATTTCTTTAAAAGAATAGATATATCACCTTTTATCATATTATTCATCAAGAAATTAATATTTTTTCCATAACAATGTTAATGAATTAAGTTCAAATAAATTTATTTTATACTTAGGATTATTTTATTTGAATTAATTGAAACAAGTCTTAATTTTAGATTATATTTAGATTAATTATATTTAAATTATAAGTAATATTCTACATAATTCTAAATTAATTGTTTATTAAATTAATTTTACATAATGATTCACATTTTGTTAAAGAAAATAATAAATAATAAAAAATTATAAAGTTAACCTTATAAAATTAATTAATTCACTCACTAAGATTTATTAAAAAAATTTATCAGTTAATTAATTTACTGCAAAATAATTCAAAAAAAAAAAAGAATGAAGAAAAGATAGCAGCTGGTACGCCTAATTCCAAGAAAAAAAAACTGTAATGAGGCGTTAATCTTGGGCTGATAGAATGTAAGAGCGAGAGAGAGAAAGTAAGAGAGAGAGAGAGAGCAAGAGTGGGGGAAATAAATAAGAGAGAGAGTGACAACACATAAATTTCAATCAATACCCTAATACAGGTGAGAAAAAATTTGAAACAACTGCGGAGGCGGACAGATTAGTCTTAGAAATTAAATTTAATCTTTATATATTAACTATTATATTAATATAAATTAAAATGAGCTGATTATAATTGTTTGGCTAGTGGGGGCCGGTGCCCCCAGGGCCCCCACTGTAGATCTGCCCCTGTTTGTAAATATGCAAAAGGCACTGTTAATTTGACCAAAGAAAATTGTGTGACGAGATCGACATGTATCTGAAGGCAATGCGCACAAAATGAGAAAACTGGCATGTAGAACGGCCCAAATTTTGTTGTTCAATACTCAAAATTTGTGCAACATGATCAACGCCGGTCACGAGGAACAACACAAATCGAGAAAATTGGCATGTGATATTGTGCAAACGACTTATGATCGCAAAACGGACTTCGTTGTTGCATTCAGAATGTCTTCAATACCCAATACACACTATCAATTTACCCAACAAAAATTATGCGATGAAATCAACATGCAAAACGAGACAATGCACGTAAATCTTAAATCACGCGAATCAAGTCTTTTTTTTTAAACCATCATGCGATTGTCGTTTTTAATTAGTAATAATATGATATTTTTTAATATTAATATTAATTTTAAAAAATCATCAAATCAAACGGTCAAACAAATTTTGTTTTCAAAACAGCATTAATTACATGTATCCTAGTTCTATCGAAAGCTTAGACGTAGATCCCTAAAAATCCGCTGAGATAATCTTCACCTCAGACACTACTCTAAACCTCGATTGAATGTGTGGCCCCGTTGTTAAAAAGTGAGATGAAGTGACGACCTCGTTTCTTCTTGGCGCGTAAGACTTTCTTCTGCTTTAATTCCTTCCCAACTCTCCTCCTCTCCTCTACCCAACGGAAGTTCATAAAACTCAAAACCTCGCACGTTCTCCGATCTTCAACACCCTTCACAAGCCACAACCCAGTTTCCCTGTCCGTCTCAAGCTACCCACCCATTATGTCGTCCGTCCCTCACCTCCTCTTCAAACGGTCAAGCTTTGTTTCTTAATCTCTCACGCCTCTAACAGGTCACTCAAAGCCATCGTCTTGTACCAAACTCTCCACCTCAGACTTCTTCACCCAAACGGGAGCTTTGACCTTCCCCTTCTGTTCACGACTCCAACAGCAACCCACACAACCTAAGCCAAATCCGCTTACGCCTTCATGTACGACTTCCACCTCCTGGTCCAAAACTTGAACCCTGTCGCTACGCCGCCCTCCACTCGTTTCCAAAACCTGTAGCTGACCAAGATTCTCCACATTACAGACTTTGCTTGATTTCCCTCTACTATTATAAAGTTCATGAAGTGGCTGTAGAGAAATTATTGTGTACGCAATCCGAACGAAGATTAAGGTTCGGATGCTGCGTATTTACTGTTTATTTTACTGCATATTTTTTTATACATAATTTTTTCTATGTATTTTTTGCGTATTTATTATGTATTTAGTGTGTATTTAGTGAGTATTATTTATTTGTTGCTTATATATATATATATATATATATATATATATATATATATATATATATAGAAATGAATGGAGTGTTTTGTGTATTTCGTTTCCAACGTCGCCTCTCGTCATCGCGAAGGTTTAAATTTCTAACTTAAAACATCGCAGTTGACACTTGAGATAAGCTAGTGGACCACCCTACGTGCTCATGTAACACGGTGGGAGGGAACCCAGTGTTACACTTGCGACGAGGTGGGTAAGCCTAGAAGCGCTCATGTAGTGTAACAAGGAAGAAATCAAGTACCCTTAAGTGCTCACATAGCGTAGCGGGGGAAAGCAATTGTGTCGTGTTTTAAATAGGTACTCGAAGACCCTTAAGCACTCACATAGTGTGCCGGGGATTGAAGAAATATGGTTGTGGTGTCATTCGACATCTATCTGAAACACTCGTGTAGCATTGAGGGGAGAACTGTGTCTCCTGAAATTTTCGATAAACAGGGCAAACATCGGGAGGCTGCCGAATTTTTAAATGAAACAGGGAACTTGGCATTGAACGAACTTGGACTTAATTTGAACCTAATTGAACACAAATAACACATAACTTAAGTTATTAACAAGAACTTGAACTTAAATCAATTGACAATGAACATGACTTGAACAAAGTGTATAAGACCTGAACTCAATATGATCACAAAGGAGCTTAAACTTGACTTGAATAATTTGAATGAGCAATCGAACTTAAATTTGAGATAGCGAGAAACTCGAAAGCTTAAATTGAACATATGAGAGATGACATGGTGCTAAAAATGAAGCTATGATTTACTATATAACATATTCTAACTTAAATACGAATGAACATGTATAAGGCCGGTAATGAAAAAGAAATTTGTAAACACATCTTATTTACAAATGGTAGTAAAGTTGTATGTGACATAATCAGATTTCATGTCGTGTTTTGACACTCTCAATGGATAACATAATCTGCTTGCAACGATCAATAATAATTAAAGGTAGGATGTGAATTAATGACAGATAAGAAGGGTTGATGTGCAGTGAACTTGTGAATCTACATGTTGATAATGACACTTCCTACAAGCATATGTGAGAAGAATGTGATAAATGTGATACATGCTTAATGCATCCAATGAAGCATGTGATTACGAGCGGATGCATCGATTTCTCAAGAGAATTGAAAAATTAAAGTATAATATATGTTGCAAATCATCTTGAAATTAACAAAGAGTCTGTGGAATACACAACAATCCATACACAATCATCTTCAAAATACTTGTGGATCTTTTGTGAGCAACATCGAGATGTATACAAACGGATACAATATGCATGTCAACCTATAAATGAACTTAAGAGCCTTCTATGAGCATGAAGCCAATATGCAAGTAAATACATGTGAACTTGCAAGCGAACGAATTTCAAAGGAATGTGTAATAAATGTGACAATATATTGGCCAATATACGAGGAGATAAACAACGAATACCACAACACCTTGTAGTCCATATTGACATACGGAACATGTTCAAGAGAACTACAATGACTACAAATCACCCATATCTCATGTCAACATATTGCAAATGAAGCCATTGAACTATTTGCAAGCAACAACAGCATAAAAGCTGTGAATGTGATGATTTTCCTCCAATCAATGTCAACTTGCAAGTAAATTCATCGAACATCGGCAAGTAAAGAAAGACAATACATGAGGAATGTGATGGGCTCCTACCATAACTTCTATGCAGTCAAACGCACCAGCTCATCAATGAGCAAAACACTACCCACAAACATACGCAAGCATTTATACAACAAACAATGAATATGACTATCTTTTGATGACCCATCTTTAGTTAAAATTCATAAACTCATCCCAAAAGGCCTCAATTATGCACTACAATATGTATACACCAAACACAAAAGTGCACCTGCGCACATATTAGCATGTAAACATATAAAATCAAAAACTTGAGATATGAATCAATAGGATTTGATCGATATGACATAAAGCCCTCTGTTAACTAAGATGGATTCAAATTTATCATCTTAAAAAAATATTCACCCCAGGTCTACAAGGTTCCCTTGGACGAAACAACCTATGGCTGTCGACAAGGATTCTTCTGTCAGGTTGGGTCAACTGCCTCCTTTGACTAAGTAGATCAATGACCATGATGACTCGGGACAACATAACCATAGGATCTTGATCGGGTCTATCATACATTCCACCACCATCCACTTTAAATGCAACATGGCGAAATTTCTAATTTTAAATATCAAATCTTCAAACACAAAAACTAATGTTGCTACTATACACCAGATATTATGTATATGATCGATGACTAGCCTTAATCGAAAGTTCTCTCTCATTAATCTGAGGGGTAATTAACTATAGGGGCTTGCGCTTGTAGGAAACCAGAACTCAAATCATAAAGTCTTGGCAAAATCAGGGCGAAATCTTTGGGTAGTGACTTCTCTACAAACCCAATCTGCCTTCTAAAAATTCACCCCGGAACATATTTCATCAAAACTCCACCGAAAGCAAGGAGAGGCTGGGGAGCAAATTTTTGGAACACACATTATCACACAATCAATATTCACATGATAAATTAAAAGGGCTGGTTTGGTACAAACATTTATTTCTTGACAGCTTTTAAATACATAAGTTATACAAAAACAAAAACTATAGCATATTACAAACATAGATCTCTGCTAACATATAAATGTAGAAGTGAAATCATGATTCATATATTTGTTTGTGTTGACTTTTAATTAGTCGGAAATACAACAAATTCGTATCATGCACAACCAAGTCATAATAAACTAATTTGAAAAAAAAAAAGGAAAAGACTTCAAAGTGTTAACAAGATAATTCAAATTGATTCCTGTCATTATGAAAAAAAATAAGTTTTTGTAGTCTGGATCCTAGAAATTTCTCCTGAGCTGTAATTTGGTGCATTATATTATAGACTTGATAGGAGAATTGATATCCATCACAAAGCCGCCATGTTACAATTGATTGGAACTAATTAGTGAGTGCAATCGACATTTCAGCAAAGGTATATATACTATAATTTGGCTATGTTTTTTTTTAATAAAGCAATGATCAATGTCCGACATTGTCAGATAATTGAGAAAAAATCGATGGGCTTTGCAAGGCTAGAAATGCCAATGATGTTTGAGACTTTCAAACTGATTCATTCAACCTAACATTATTGCGTATAATATTTTAATTGAAAGTCTTTGCAAGGTTCGGCCAATAAAGGAGGTAGCGATTCTTCTCAACTGTTTATAAGAAGCACTACATTGATAGGAAGTAAAACTCGGGCTGAATAAATAAAACATGCTAGAGTTTTTCTTTCTTCAGAATGAACCCCGCAAGAAAAAAAATTGCTCATCGTGGCCACATTTGCATGTCCACAACATCTGGCAGTTTGTATCTAATTCAATTCAATTCATATAAAAAAGAAAACGAAGGATGCAACTTTTCACGCTTATTTTGCAAAAAGAAATTGAGTTTTCCCTGGCTTTGACTCTCTAGTTTCTGCTCAGCAATTCTCCGCCCATCCCGCTTAGGTCCGGTGAGCTCCATGTTTGGCTTAGGTCCGGTGAGCTCCCTGTTCCACATGTGAGCACCGTCTCCGTCAACTAGGCCTCCACCTCTGCACGTGAAGCAACCCGATTGGATAAGTCTCGTTCCCCTCCTCTGCGTCGGCTCCTCACGTAAAATACAATTGGCGTCTAGCCCATTCTATTCACAAATCCAAGCCGATCGTTTGCCCCCTTGTACAAATGACCCAAATTGTTCTTATCTTGCCTCATGTCCGATTAGCCTCACACAAAACAGCCTGTTGAAAAATCTACTCCCTTGCGAACGAAGTAGCCGAACACCTTGTTGTTCATTTCGTCATCTTTTGAAGCGTGAGCGAGCAAATCAGAAGAAATATTCATTATATCTTATTATTATTATTTATAAGATTATTAGTAATATTACTGTAAAAAATAAGAAGACAGAGAGAAGATCTTGAATGTAAAAGAAGAATCTAAGCTTTTAGTATATCAGCCTTGCCCTTTACAGAATACCGCCTGCTCTTATATAGAGCCAGGAAGGTATAACTCATTCTAATATTTACAAAGAAACCAGAGAACCTTCTGGAGTTTAAGCGTAACTAATAAAGAGAACTAAATATAGAATATTTGTGTGTTCTAATATGCCCCATTAAATTGATGATTCTTGAATTACTGTCAATTTGAGATGAAGGTGATGAAACCTAGGTGTGGAGAGAGACTTTGTAAATATATCGGCGACTTGATCCGTTGTACTTATAGGATGCAGACGAATGTGGTTTTGTTGAATGTGATCTCGTAAAAATTTCTGGTCAATTTCAATATGCTTTGTCCTAGAGTGAAATACCGGATTATTGGCCAGGGCAATTGCGGACATGTTGTCGCAGTAGAGATTTATAGAATAGTTCTATGGAATGCCAAAATCTGTTAGTAAACGACGTAACCAGATGATGTCCGAGGTAAGTGCGGCGAGCGCCCTATACTCCGATTATGTTGAGGATCTGGAGACCGTTCTTTGTTTCTTTACCGTCCACGATATAAATGTACCTCCCAAGAATGAGCAGAATCCTGTTGTTGATTTCCGTGTAACTGGGTCTCCAAGAATGCCAAAATCCTTTGTTTATTTTTAATTATTTTAAATAATTTGATCAATTGACCAATCAATTTTTAAAAAAATTACATAACCAAATTAAATGGTATAACGATTAAATCAATTAATAATTCCTTCTAATTAATTGATAACTTAGCTAATATCAAAACCTTAATTAATTTTATGACTTTAACCCAACCAATTAACTGAAATAAGAACTAAATGAAAATCAGATATCCAAAATGAGCTTTTCAATTTAGTCAATTAATCATTTGGAAATCAAGTTTAATTAACTCACTAAAAGTATAGTAAATTAAATCCGTGTTAGTTGATTCAAAAATCTAATTAAGCAATTGATTTAAAACCTAAATTAAAACCAAAGCATGACTTTAAAATTAAAATATGATAATTAAATAAATCAATTGAAACATAATTAATCAAATTGATTAACCACTTTAAAATTAAAATTCACTAATTTTAAAAATAACTTTCACTTAAATTAATTAAGAAACTAACTTAATTTAAATACTTAAGTAATTTTAAAATATACAATCAATTTTAAAATACAATTAATGAGTCGAGAGATTGGTTTGAAATCAAAACTTAATTTCAATTAAAAAATCATTTAATTAATTCATATAATTAATTAATGCAATTAAAATTAAATAAAATAAAATCCAGAACAATGTCCATACTAAATAGACACTATATAACTCACACTAAAACATACACTCCTAAAAAAATAACAAAAACATAAAACAAAAAGAAAACTCTAAAATCTTAATCTGAACCCAGCTCTTGGCAAAGCCCCAAGTCTGTGGTGAGCTCCAATTCCTAGCAAAAGCTGTAACTGCAAACTCCAACTCCTGCATTTGTATCCCTACAGGTACAAGCTCCAGCTACTATAACTGTTGGCTACAAACACATGTAAATAAGCAGACAAAAGTTAGCACATCATAATTAAAGTTAATACTGAAAAAGAGTAAAACTAGCTACTGTATGTAAAATGAAGTGCTAGAAAGTGGGTAAAGAACAAACAACAGTGCTAAAGTAGAGCAACAAACTACTAAAGTGAAAAATATTACGAGCATAAAACAACAAACACACTACTGATAGTTAGAGTAGAAAATAAATATTGGCTAGTGAGTGTCAAACTAGTAAACAAATGGATAGTAAATAGGTTAAACCCACAGTCTATTGTCAAACTAGAAAATAATTTCAAACCATTGGGCTACTTTTAAGCAAAGCTGTAAGACCCTCATACTAAGGAACTTCTAAATGAATGACCCTAGATCTAAAACTTAAACCCTAACTAATAGTCTTATTTATAAGAATTAGGTTGTAAGACTAACCTAACGTTATTGAATGGGTTGCTCCCACATCCGAAGCTAGGGTTTTTTTTCAGAGCTTGGACCTCCTACCCCGCTTTTCCTAGGCTTCTCCCGACAGTTTCTTTCCGGCAACGCTCCACTATTGTCGCTTCTCTAGCTTCATGGAAGTCCTTCATTTCTTTTATTTTTCTTTTCGTTCCTTTTTTTTGTTCTCTGCTTCGTCCCCATTGGCCCTTATGGCTGGCAAGGTGATAAAGCGGTTCTTGGATCCTGGTTTTTTGGATGGAAATAAGAAGTCACGTTTTTTCTTGGATGCTTTATATAGTACTACTTCGGATGTTTATTTTTCGTCTATCAAAACGACTATATATCATGATTTACTTGTTGTGTGGATCATTAAGGAGGAAATTTTTTCATTGGCGGCACCCTTCTAGTATGTTTTAGTTGATTTTTTCCTTCCTGTCGTCCTAGCTTGGATACTATCCATAAGTTTTTTTTTCGACCTTAAGCTATTCGCTAATTTTTTTTGTAACATTGCTTGATTCTTCTCACGTGTTGATTAAATTGATGAATGACCTAGATTATATCAGGGTTTTCTGCCATCGTTCTTACCTTTATAATTGCTACATGAAAGTTACCAAATGGTTTACTTCTCTTGATATTGGTCTTGAATCCCTTATTATCCACATTTAAGTTTTCTTCCCCAATTTGTGGCCCCATCTATTCGCTCCCTGAATCCTTCATGCATTGGATTCTTTATTTGGCTGCTCATTAAAAGTTAATAATGCCACCTCTGTTAGCTCTCGGCCCTCTTTGGCACGTGTCTTGGTTGAACTGGACATCACTAAAAACTATCCAGATAAAGTGTGTCTCAGCCCTGATAAGTTGGGTTACATCCAAAAACTGCAAATGGAAGCTTTCCCTCAATTTTATGATCTCTTTAAAGCTATTTGGCAATTGAGGGGGGAGTGTTGATCTTTGTCCTCTGTCCCTTTTCTAGCTACTTTTGCAAATCATATTAACTTTGTTAGGAATGAAATTGATGCTGTGGAAAATGATGTTAGTGAGGGAAATGTTGTTGTTTTTTCTTTTAATCCGTTGGGTCCTTTTAAAACTTTGGCTGGTAATGGGGTCAAGGTAGCTGGGGTTGTTGTTCCTCCCTCGCGTACTTCTGATGGTGGGTCTCCTGTTACTCCAGTGATTCCAAATGTTGCTGATGGTAGGTCTACCATTGCTTTAGTTGCACTGATTGTTGTGTTGGTTCCTCTTAACCAAGTTGCTAAGGACATTAAGGTGCCATTGTCTATTGCTAGGTCGGTTGTTCCTTCCTCTGCTAATTTTGTGGAAGGGGGTGTTGTTTCTGATGTACCTCACAATGGTGAGTTTCTTGAGGCTGGTGGATCGATTCCTTGTTTACTTAATCTAGTTACTAGTCCTATCATTTCCCCTGACTCTAATATTGTTGTTAGTGATGGTGAAGCTGAATTTTTTGATGAGGATGTTTATTTTGATCCTGGGAACTATGAATGTATTCCATCTAAAGGTGGGTTTTCTACTCTTAATTTTTGTGAGGGTGCTAATGATTCTGTTCTTAAGGGTGATAATCATATAGTGGGAAATGAGGGAATGGTTGATGTCCCCATTTCAATTATTTCTAATGTTGCCTTGCTCCCTCACCTATCTTACAGTGTTAAGGATTATGAGATCATGCATGGAGATTGGTTGAATGTTGAATTATTCTCAACTGCTGGAGAGGAATTTAATGAGAATTCTTTAGATTCTAGGGACAATATTGATCTGAGTATTATGCAAATCGTTAACATTGATCTTCCTCTTAAAAATACTATGAAGAAAAAATGTAAATCAAAGAAGAAATGAATTTCCATCTAGTTTTGGAATAGTTATTGCTTTTTCTTCTATGTTATTGGTGTTTTCCTCTAATGCTTGTGATGTGCTTTGTTGATGGTTTTCTCTTTTGGATGGTGGTTTCTTTGTTGGATGGTGGTTTGTTCTAGGCTATGATGATGAGGTTTCGGTGTGCTGCCTCTTGGGCCTAGCTTATTGGCAACCTTGGTGGCCTTTTATAGGTTGGATTGTGGTATGTTGCTCTTCGTTTGCTGCTTCCAATCGAGGGCCCTTGCTTGTCTTGAGGGTGGGTGTGCGCTGCCTCCTGAGTCCGGTTATTCACATTTTTTTCTCTTATAATCTTACTTTCACCTTGTTTTGTGTTTGGCTTTCTGGCTTATTAGGTTTCACTTTCCTCTTGTATTGCTGCTCTTGGAAGCTTTAGCTAGCCCTTTTTATGTTCTGTCTTTGTATCCTTTTACTATTTAACATGGAGGCCTTTTAGTTAAAAAAAAACTAAGTTGTAAAACCAACCAACTGATAACTTTCATGAAGGTTGTAAGTCTGACTTTAGGGGAAATATTTAGATAAAAATGATCTAACCCGTAATCCCTGATTAACACATCAACAACTTCTAATAGAAGCCATAAGTCCAATCACAGAGAAAAATATTTAGATAATAACATAACTCTAGACTCCTCACTCGGACATCCTGGTCTATAGGGCTAAATTGTAAGACCCTAACATATAAGCCACTTAGCTTACAAGGCTCGATCATAAGACCCATCATCAGACTACTTCTAATGGAAGCCATATGACCCACTCACACTCAAAATCTTTGGGCCTCCTCTAATAGAGGCCCTATGACCCACTGTTAGGGTTACTTTCAAATGAAAGTTATAAGTCTCTACCTAAATCCAATCACACAAGCAATTCTTAAGCATAGCCATAAGCCCCAACCCAAGCCAAACTAAACTAAAATTCACATTTCTCTACTTTAGTTTACTCACGATCCCTAAGAGGAGGTAACCCATGGTTGATAATTAGATTTCTTGGACACAATAATTAATAGTTTTTAGTGTTGGTAGACTAAAACCCACGGTATACCCAGAATGATAGAATTATGGGATCTTGATTAGGTGTACCTTCAATTCCTCTCATAACTAAGATTAAAACACTAAAACATTATTGAACATTTACATGCTTCTTACACATTTTCATTATTAATCGAGAGTGCTCTTTTAATGCATTAGGAGGGGTAATTAACTATGAGGGCTTGCGCTTATAGGAAATAGGACCCAGATCTAAATAACCCCTTACACTACTCTTAGAGGAAATTTGGTTAAATGTAAATTTAATTTACCTCCGAGAAAATAAGGGGACCTTCAGCTTAAGAGAGCGAGGTTCGTGCCAATTCAATTATTTTTCCATAGCAAAATAGATTTTTGGTGACTCCATTAGGGATTACTTCTCTCCCCATTTCTGAATGAAATACATCTAAAATATATAAAGAGTGACGTTCATGCAAATTAAATTATTTTTCCAGAGCAAATAGATTTTTGGTGACTCAGCTGGGGATTACTTCTCTCTCTATCTCTAAATGAAATAAATCTAATATATATATATATATATATATATATATATATATATATATATATATATATATATATATATATATATATATATTCACTATTAAAATAGATCTTTTTATGCAATAGAAGTCAGGTTGACACTAATCTCTGCAAGTTCTATTGCATGTTGTTGAAAACATGTCACCTATCAAGGGTATAATGACCATTAAACTTGGGGAAGTATCACATGTTTAATTTCCCCATATTATGAATGACATTGATCGTACTGGCGTAATGTTATAATTCAAAACTATTTTTGAAGTATTTAACATCCTTCTTAATAAGGCTGTATAAACTAGGAAGGTGCAATTGGGAACACCACTATAATGAGGCCTTATGTGTTCTCTAGACTGTCGATCATGCCTACCATAATTCTTTTAGCCAAGAAGAAGGCTTATAAGCCTAAACTGAAGCAAATTACTACTGACCTGGCTGGCCATAACTTGAACAAATCTATTGTTCACTATGAGAAGCGTAATATTAGGGCTTCAAATGTTAACGCCAATATGTTCCTGTTGGCTAAATGAAAGGCTCTCGAGCCTAAGTTGAAATCAATTATTATTTATTGTTGGTGGAATTTTGAAAACATATTTTAAAAAAATATTAGTTTTCTTTGGGGATTTTAAAATTAAGGTTGAGTCCTAATTCTAAGGTCGAATCAACTCGTTAGAAAGAGTATATCATCTCGGGGGACAAAGATAAACTTTCATAACGGTGTTCAGACTTAGAATTATGTAAACTCATCTTGAATATTATGATCGGGTCTAAAGAGAACTTCATATGGCCCCGAAGGGACAAAGCAGGGTTCAGCTAAATACCCAATTATAATATTCAAGAAGTGTGATCGTCGCATTCACATCTAAAGCCTTATCGAAGAAGGATGTATCTCCCCAAAAAGAAATGACACCATTCTACGATAATTCTTCTAATGCAATGACGACGATCATTCTTTAAGTTTTCCCAAAGAAATCTAATGGAGTTTTGAAAAATCAATTTTTAAAATCAGGTGCGTGTGTGGTTCTAAATCTCCTACGAGCGCAAGCCCTCGTAGTTAATTACATCATAGGGAGACAAAGTTCCCTACAAAAACTCTCGATTAGAATAAGAATGAAATTTTGTTAAATTTTCTAGGAGTGATATCAAAGCATGAATAGAATTATTGGAAAATCAAAAGGGAATGGAGCAAGATTGAGCAGTTATTAACAGATTCAAAGGGAGAGTGGTAGGGGACACTTTGAGATTCCGGAACCATCCGGAAATGTCCCAACTTAATCTAAGTGTTGGGCTTTAGATTTTGGATTAAAATGATATTTAATTAGAGTTGAGCATTTTATTAGAAATTTGGGACTATATTTCCGAAATTTGGGGTCTTATAATCAAAGATCTGCCCCGGATCCTAAATCTATTTTGGACACTGGACCACAGTCATCCGATCCTAACTAATGTAGTGCAATGTCTAGACTTACCCCGGCCTGAATTGGGGAGCCAGCTAACCACCTAATCGAATTAAAAGGGATGAGTCCGGTCTTTTATGAAAGAGTGGTAGGGACGTTGTATTTAAGGTTTTGGAGAGTTGGGGCCAACATCTAGAGATTCTCCTAATTGGCCCCTTTAACTTATGTTGGGTGCTAAAATGCTAAACTGATGTAATTAAAATTTTTGACACTCTTAATTTGTATCTAATGCAATGCATGCTGATTGACAACTTTCAAATCAAATATGCTTGAAATTTTAAAAACAGGCTTAGAAAATAATTTTTTAGAAGACTGGACTTCCCCAGGTCCGGCACATCGTCCTCATAGGTCAGACTATCCGGACTCTACCCGCAGGCGGGGAAGGGTCTAAAGCAAGGAAAGAGTAATGCATAAATATGCATGCGACCCCGGGGTCGATCCCCAGCTAATTCCTTAGATTCGTTATCTTTCTATGTTGTTTAGACTCACTAAAATTTTAGACTTTTAAAATTATGAGTATAAAACTTTCACACCCTTACGAGACTCACGTATCCAGGCGAAAACAAAAGCGGCACACAATCTCCAAAAAATTAAGAAAAGCAGGTAGTCCTAAAGGCAATCAATTCATCACATCAAATATAAATTAATTAATCAATAAATGTCCATAGGCAAAGTTGCCCTGCTTATTACAAACCAGAATTTTGCAGAAAGTAAAGTGGCCAGGCACCACTGACAACAACCCGGATTCTAAACCTAGTAATGACGCAAGTAGTTTTGAGTGGGATATTCTCAATCTTTAAATCTTCAGTCTTGTTCTTCTTTGGGCTCCTTTTCTTCAAGCTCCTTGGATTCTTCGTACTGGACTACCCAAATGGATAAGAGGGCACTTCCTTCTAAGGGGAAAGGCCACTCTTTCCTCTTTGGGTGAGGAGGAGGTATGATCCAAATTTGGATTTCCAAATGGAAAAGGAGTGTTCCCTAAAGGGGTATCCTTTCCTCTTTGGAATCCAAGCTTTGGATCTATGTATCCCAACTCAAAATCAACTTTCACAACACTTGACACTTACACAAATTACATTGATATCAAAATAAAAATCTAGACTCACCTGCAGGGTTATCCTAAGCAATTAATATATAAAAAGCAGTTATTCCCAAGCAGTTGTATATGAGCAGAAAAGAAAGTAAACACACTGGCCACGCTCTTTTTATGATTTGGGGGCTTTAGCAGCTGAAGCACCTGTGCAAAGAGTTTATAATATTTATGCATTTTTTTTGATTTGCCCCCTTTTTATATTGCCCTGCATGAGCGTGGCCACCTGCAGAAAACTGTGTCAACATCCAGATCGTACCTAACCTAAGGGTATTCTAATCGCCAAATACATCAATCCATCCACAGAGTACAAAAAAGTAAGTAGACACAGCAAAGCAATTTCATCCATAACAAGCAGTAAAAACTATGAAAAATCCGGCACACAGCAGTAAAGTAAACACCGGCCTAACCTAGATCTAGAGTTGGTTGTCCTAGCACATCATCTAAAGTGTGTGTAGAAGGTCGTGTGGCTGGGGTAGATCCTAAGGTGGGTGATTAGTTGAAGTTGTCTAAAAGTCGAGGTTTGTTAAGGTTTAAAAGGGGATTTAGGTTAAAATTTAAGTATTAATATATTAAGAATTTTAATTAAACATATTTTAAAAGTTAATTTATTACCACCTTTATTTCACACTGAGGCCGTGAAGTTTATTTCACCTTCCTTGGGGCTAAGCTAATAGCCTCGTAGGCCTGAGTTACCCAGTAGTAGTCGGGGTTGATTAAGTTATTTTAGATTTATTGGAACTAAGAGGCATAAATTAATCTTAAAAAGATTTGTTTACTGATTTTAATGGGTTGGTTAAGAATTTCATTAACCTATTAAGGAAATTCTGGAATTTGGGAGAGTTAATGGATTATGGAAGTTATCCGGATATGCTAACTAAGGGGTCAAAAATTGACTTTCAAAATTAGAGTTAATCTTAAGGGTTTCAGATTTTTAATAAATAATAGATCTAATTATGAGTCGTTAGACAGTTGGCACACTCAATTTGGAGTTTTCTATTAAAAGTTATGATTTTTAGAAGTTTTGACCCGATTTTGACCTAGCGTTGACCAAAATGTTGACTTTTTGACTTTGACCAGATTTTGGGGGTTTGACATTTTTAGAAAATACTAGATTTTAATTAGAGTCATTAGCCACTGAGTTTGATTGATTTGAAATTTTCTATAATTAGTTATGAATTTTGGAAGTTTGGGTATTTATTGGAATTGTTAAATTATTTCAATTAAGGGCCCTTTTAATGATTTGAACCCAAATGAGTCCCAAACTTCTTGAAATCAACTCCAAAGATCAGAAATGATCTAAGGAGAGATCAGCAAGTGTTTAAAGATTTTTTTGGGGATTTTTAATAATTTTTAATTAATTAAAATTGATTAAACATTGATTTTGATTAAAATTAAATTAAAATGGATTTTAATGTCAAATTAACGTAATTTCAATTTTTAATGATCAAGAGTTGAAATATGGTTTATTAGAGGTATTATAGGTATTTTTTGGAATTAATATAAATTTATGATGATTTATTGAATTTTCTAAGTCCTTAAAAGGGCTGAAATTTGACATGCTTAATTTTCTAACATAATGACCTCCAAATTGACTCAAATTTAAACCTAAGGTATATGATGTCACTATGTTTACTATGTTCAAGTTTCACCCCTATTGGGTGTGTGTACAATCCTCTATGAATTTTCTAAGTTTTCTAGACATTTTCTTAATTATTTTTCCTAGGTGTCTCTACTATTCAAATAGGCATGAAACTTGGTGTGTCTAACCCTAACATACATGCAATCATACCACAGAAATATCACAGCAAAATATAAAAACCCTAAGGAGTTATGAATTTTCAAACTTTAGGGTCCAAAATAGACCCTTTACCTTAAAAATTCATATCACAGAAATCTATTGAGCATCTGAACCTAGAAAAATTATTAAACATGTCTAAGATACTCAATAATCACCCACCAAAATTTGGGCTTCATTTGATCACTGGATTGTGAGAAAATTACAATAAATGAAATTAAAATAATCTCACATATCTCACAATAAAGAAATCAAATTGATATAATTTTAATTTTAATAAATACTACATTAGAGTATCTTTCCAACGAGCCCAAGAACGTCCACTTTGGTGAACAACTCAATTTTCTGTGAATTTTGGAAGATTTGAAGCATTTAAAGCATTTTTTATTCAAATTTGAGTCAAATCAGCTGACGGTGACGTGGCGGCGTGACGTGACGCCACGTCACCCTCCCAAACCGTGGGATGACCCACGTTCAAACCTGGAGGAAGCCGCACGGTATACCCAGATCTGAGCCGTCTGATCTTCGATCGGACGGTCCAGATATTCTCTAGTACATTTTGAATAGAAATCTTTAAACGCTCATATCTTTCAAAATACTCGATGAAATTGCACAAAATTTGAACTGTAGCTAGAGGACAATATGATCTTACAATGCCTGGAGTTAGGTGGCTCCATTCATTGTAAAATAGCTACAGTTTCAAATTGAAATATAAACTTAAAATGAGTATAACTTACAATCCGACCGTTGGATTTTTTTGATCTTGGGCTTGTTGGAAAGCTGCAGTGATCCGCTACAACTTTGATGAAGACATCAAGAGCTGGATCTCGTCAGAGCAAAAGTTATATGTGAAAGTCCTCTTTCTCTCTCTAGAATGCTCTCTCCTCACTAAAATAGTGATTTGAGGCTTGGAAATGGTTGGGAAAAGCTTGGGAAGGACTTGAAATGTACTGGAGTGTATAGGAGGAGCTCTTAGAAGGTTGGGGGCTGCTGGAGTTTGGAGCTTTTTGATCATATCAAAGGGAATGATGAAGAAGCCCCCTTTAGGTCAAGTTTTCTCCCACTTTAACTTTGGCTTTTGGATTAGATGGTTGAGATTTGATTTGGAGTAGTTTTGGATGAGTGCCAAGTGTCCCCTATGCTGCCCAAAGCTATGGAATAGGGTTGGTGGTTGAGAGTGACTTCTCTTGGTCCATGTGAAGAGGGACCACACCTTTTTCCCCATTTAGATGAACCAATGCCAAGCCTTGTTTAAAGGGCTGATTTGAGCTCTATTAGGGGAAGAAATGGGTCACATCACATCATGTTTGAGCAGGTTCTAGACTAAGCCATGGATTGCCAAGGTGGCTTGATGATGTGGCCAAGAGTTTGAGGTCAAGGATTTGATGTTTTGAGCAAATACATGTAATTGGAGAGGATTTTGACCTCTCCAAATGAGTTGACCAAGTCAATCCAAGATGAGGATTGACTTGAAAATCTTTGTACATGTGAAGGGTGTCCAATTAAATGATTTTGAAGGATTGATTTGATTCAAATGGGTTGAATGATTGAATTTGACAAGTTTATAGGTTAAGGGTTGATTTGGTCAACCCTAGTTGACTTGGTCAACTTGGTCAAACCAAAGAGTAAGTTTGGGTTCAATGTCTTCCTAAAGTCATTTAGGATCCATTGAAATGACATTTGAAGATGATTTCAAAGGTTGATAAGTCAAATCAACTTGAGTTTAGGCCAAAAGTCCAAAAATCCCCATTTAAGGGTATTTTGGTCATTTTGGACTCAAGTCAATTTTGGGTTAAATTGAATCTAAAAAGATGTAGATCATTGCTTAACAAGTCAATATCAAGGTATTAGGAGGGATCAAAAGATTTGGAGGGGGATTCAAAGTCAAATTCCACTAGGTGAAAGGCCTTGTGGCATGGATTGTAAATATTCAAAGGTTTTGCAACATTTGGAGTTAGGTTAAGTTTAAAAGGTTAGAGTCATCCAAATGAGCTCAAATTTAGAGGGTTGATACTAGAGACATGTCACATCAATATGAGATTGATAGACACTGAATCAGATGTCAATTGACTGGGTTTCAAGGTGATGGAAAAATCACCTAGAAAGGGCTTTAGGACTTAAGTCTTTAGCCTAAGAGTTCTGGGTTTGGATTGAGTTAAGATTTGGATTGGGCCTAAGGGCTAAGAACTAGGAAGATCCTAGGATCTAGAGGAGTTCTAGGATTTGGATATGGAAGAATCCTAAGCTCTAGAGTAGGCCTAAAGGTGTTGGATCTAGAAAAGGATCCTAAGGTCTAGAATAGACCCTAAGGTCGGGCTCTAGGAAAGGATCTCAAAATCTAGAATAGATCCTAGGGTCTAGGTCTACGAAGGGGTCTTAAGGTCTAGAGTGGATCCTAGGATCTAGGATTAGATCTGGATTCTGGAAGGGTCTTAGTGACCTCATACAAAAATGAGGTCAACAAATGGACCCCCAATGTGTGTGGTAGAAGGGACTTCTGCTGCACACATTGGCGTTGACCAAATAGAAGTAGAATCTTAAAGAGTTGAAGGAAGGGCATCCCCCAACCTTAAGTCCATTGGAAACTAGTGAAAGGCTCACACCTATTTTGAAGAGAGGACTGGAGAAACCAAGGTAGGGAATACCTATCCTTGGGTCTAAGGAAGGGCATCACCCAACCTTAGGCCTATAGGATGCTGATAGAAGACTTACTCCAAATAGGCAAATCAACTGGCAAACTAGGGTGGTGCCACGAAGGGCGTACTCCACCATTAGCGAATGGTCATGTGGGGAGGAAACTTGCTCCACACAGAGGACCTCAACTGGCAAACTAGGATAGTGCCACGAAGGGCGTACCCCACCACTAGCGAATAGTCATGTGGGGAGGAAACTTGCTCCACACAGAGGACCTCAACTGGCAAACTAGGATGGTGCCACGAAGGGCGTACTCCACCACTAGCGAATGGTCATGTGGGGAGGAAACTTGCTCCACACAGAGGACCTCAACTGGCAAACTAGGATGGTGCCACGAAGGGCGTACTCCACCACTAGCGAATGGTCATGTGGGGAGGAAACTTGCTCCACACAGAGGACCGAAACTGAAAAACTAGGATGGTGCCACGAAGGGTGTACTCCACCACTAGCGAATGGTCATGTGGGGAGGAAACTTGCTCCACACAGAGGACCGAAACTGGCAAACTAGGATGGTGCCACGAAGGGCGTACTCCACCACTAGCGAATGGTCATGTGGGGAGGAAACTTGCTCCACACAGAGGACCGAAACTGGCAAACTAGGATGGTACCACGAAGGGCGTACTCCACCACTAGCGAATGGTCATGTGGGGAGGAAACTTGCTCCACACAGAGGACCGAAACTGGCAAACTAGGATGGTGCTACGAAGGGCGTACTCCACCACTAGCGAATGTGATCCTAAGGGAGGGAACGATTCGACCCTAAGGAGAAGGCGAAGAGCGTTAAAAAGAAAGACCTTAAAAAAGAAGAATCAAGTTGCAAATCAAGAAAGAGAAATTTTATTAATTGATAAAATGAGCTACATCAAGCATAGTATTTCTTAAGGAAACGCCCATTGACAGGTAGCATTGGGTGGTTTCCTTTACAATCTACTAACTGATATGAGCCTCCTTCGTAGACAGTCTCTATAACGAAGGGTCCTTCCCACGTAGGTTCAAATTTGCCTCCCAACTTTCGATGGGCTAAGATAGGCCTCCGAAGGACCAATACCAAGTCTCCTGCTTGGAAGGTCCTGGGTCGCACTAACTTATCATGGGCTTGAACCATACGGGACTTATACAACTCTAAAGTTTGTTGAGCTTGGAGACGTCGCTCTTCAAGGCCTTCGAGTTCTTCCAACCGCAATTTTGCATTTTGTTCTTTTGTGATTTGATTCTGAACTGCAATCCTGAGCGAAGGGATTTGTATTTCCAAGGGTAAAACGGCCTCAGATCCATACACTAGTGCAAACGGGGTGGATTGGGTCGGGGTTCTATAAGTGGTACGGCAAGCCCACAAAGCTTCCACCAACCGCTCATCCCACTGTCGTTTGTTATCATCAAGGGTCTTTTTAACAATTTGCACCAAGGTTTTGTTGAAGGCCTCGACCAATCTATTTGCCCGAGGATAATAGATCATCGAATATCTCCAATCAATATTATGGCGCCTTACGAAATTGTTGATTTTTGTAGACTTGAATGTGGACCCCTTATCGGATATGATTCTGCGGGGTACGCCGAATCGATATACGATATGGTCACGAAAGAATTTTAAGACATGGTGTGATGTTACATTGCGTAGGGGGATTGCTTCCGCCCACTTTGAGAAGTAATCAGTCGCTGCTAATATGAAACGATGTCCCCTCGCAGAGGGAGGGTCAATCGGCCCAATGATATCTGTGCCCCAACTCTCGAAGGGCCACGAGGCTATCGTAGGGTGCAACACATTAGGCGGCTGATGTAAAATCACACCATGGACCTGACATTGATGACAGTGCTTTGCAGTATTCATACAATCGTCAATCATTGTAGGCCAGTAGTATCCAAGTCTTTTAATCTTCAATTTCATTTTTGGACCCGATTGATGTGCACCGCATAGTCCTGAATGAACTTCATTAACAATCTTCAGGGCTTCTTGCTGATCCAAACAGCGCAGCCACATGTGTTCGAAGGACCGACGGTACAACAAATTGTTGACTAGTGCATAAGACAGGGCACGTTACTTAATCTGGTTGGAGAGTGATTTATCCTGGGGAAGCTTCCCTTCTTTAAGGTAGTCGATTAAGGGTCGTCTCCAATCGCCTTCTTCGTCGGTCGTCGAAGAGGCAGAAAGGATCTGAAGGGGAGTCTCACTAATGTGTTCCAAATCTATAAGGGAGAGGATTTTACGACCCTGAATCTCTATAGGGATGGAATCCTCCTCAGGACATGCAAATTCCTTCGCAAGTTTTGCTAAGGCATCCGCCGCGGAATTGCTTCCACGGGGAACCCTATACAAAGTAGCAATAGGGATTTGTCCCAACAAGTGAAGTGTATACTGGTGATATCTCAGAAGATTAGGATTCAAGACTTTATAAGTTCCGGCGACTTGGTTAATAACCAGTTGGGAATCTCCAAAGATCTTAATCTCTTTAATTTCCATTAGAATTGCAAGTTCCAAACCGGTTATCAGAGCTTCGTATTCAGCTTCGTTGTTTGTACACGGCTCTGATAAATGATAGGAAAAATGCATCATCCCTTTTTCTGGTGTTATAAAAATTAAACCGACTCCAGCCTTTCCGGGAATTGCAGATTGTTGGGTTGCATTCCTGCGAGAGGATGCTGCTCCATCAAAATATAATTCCCAGACGACCTCATCAGATTCTCTCAAACTCATGACTTGTTCATCGGGTAGGTCATCGTTCAGAGGAGAATCTGCCGGCAGTGGGTGTGCTGCCAGAAAATCGGCGACAGCCTGTCCTTTCACAGCACGAAGAGGAGTGAAAGTAATCTCAAATTGGAGCAATATCATAGACCAACGAGCTAAACGTCCTGACAACGTAGGTCGGGTCATAAGATATTGCAAAGGATTAACTCTCGAAATCAAACTGATTGAGTGGGAGAGCATGTAATGCCTCAGTTTCTGAGCTGTAAAAACCAAAGCAAGACAATGCTTCTCAATTGACGGGTATCGAATTTCAGTAGGGAAAAGTCTCCGACTAAGGTAATAGAGAGCATTCTCTTTCCCTTCGTCGTTGACTTGAGCCAACAGGGCACCTAAAGACTCATCTAAGGCTGCAGTGTATAGAATTAACGGCTTTCCCGGAATTGGAGCTGCCAAGACTGGTGGATTGGAAAGGTATTGCTTAATATCATCGAAAGCATTTTGGCACTTCTCGTCCCATACGAACTTAGCATCTTTCTTCGCAAGGATAGAAAAGGGTTGACATCTCCCGGAAAGATTAGAAATAAACCTCCTTATATACGCCAATCTACCTTGTAGAGACCTTAACTGGGTAAGGCCCTTAGGAGATGGCATATCTAAGATGGCTTCAATTTTAGCAGGATCGATCTCGATTCCGCGGTGCCTCACCACGAATCCTAAGAATTTTCCTGAGGCGACGCCGAAGGCACACTTCAAGGGATTCATTTTCAAATCGTAGTGGCGCAACAGCTCAAATACAACTCTTAAGTCATACAGGTGAGCCTCTTTGACCTTGCTTTTGACAACTAAATCATCAATATAGCACTCAACTTGATTGTGGATTAAGTCGTCGAAGATACGGGTCATGGCCTGTTGGTAGGTTGCTCCGGCATTCTTTAAGCCAAATGGCATCACCTTATAACAGAAGATTCCGATAGGGGTTATGAACGCTGTATTTCTCTCATCTTCCGGGGCCATCTTGATTTGGTTATAACCTGATGAGCCATCCATGAATGAGAAAATAGCATGTGAGGAGGCAATGTCCACCATGAGTTCTGGTATTGGTAGAGGGAACTCATCTTTAGGACATGCCTTATTCAGATCCCTATAGTCGACACAAATCCGAATTTGACCATTTTTCTTTCGAACTGGCACGACACTGGCCACCCAAGAGGGATATTGTTCCTCTCGAATGAATCCGGCTTCTGCCAATTTCTTAACTTCAGAAACGACTTGTTGCTCGATTTCTAAGCGCATGCGTCGAGGAGCTTGTTTAACAGGAATGGCATCATGTCGAACTCCAAGTTTGTGGACTGCTACTTCAGCAGGCAAACCTGGCATTTCGTCGTATGTCCAGGCAAAGCAATCCCTGAACTCGGACAATAACTGAATTAAGTCTTGGGTTTCACCCTCGCTCAACAAAGTACTTATAAAAATCTGGCGGGGGTCATCATCGTTTCCCAGGTTAATTTCTCTCAACTCATCGACTGTAGATTTAATTTCCTCTTCGAATTCAGGGGGTGCATCCCGAACTTGAAGATCATCGGGATCGTCTAAAGTCTCCAAACAGAGTCCATCTAGAGGACAAGGAGGATCTGTAGGGACATTTGGAGAATTGAGGTGATAAGTTATCATTAGGCAATACTCATCATCATCGAATGAACTAACTGTTCCAAAGCCAATAGCACTTGTTGGATTTTTATTTATCTTTGTTCGCCAAATATTTTCGTGGTATCTAGCTTGACCCTTAGTCCATCGGTATGGTATAGAACCTTTAGAAAAAGTGTTTTTTACACAAACAGGGAAGTAGCCGAAAGGTAATTCCATTAATTCATTAAAATCTGCCTCCTCAAGGGTTACATCACCTTTGTCCCTTACGGAGGAGCCAGGAAAGAATTTCTGGGCTTTCTTAACTTCACCATCCAAGTTGGGGGCCACTTTGACTTCCAACCCTACAACCCTGCCTGCCGACAGTGGGGTCAGAGAAAGGGCCTCAATCCTTCTAGTGAGCTTTTCATACATTTAATTCAGGCTCGTCACTTTTGACTTTTGAGATATCTTCCTCAGGGTCACTGTCCTGGTCTAAGGTGAGATCAAATTTTGGAGGAGTATTTATGTTTTGGTAGTCGAGAGAGGAGGCAGCACCTTGATTTTCTAGTTCACCATCAGAGTCCGATTCCAAATCAATATACACAGGTGCCGCTCTTCTATCTAATGAAGCACGACCTCGACCTCGTGCCCTTAAAGCCATCCTCCCACCTCTTTTAGGTAATGTGCTTGGAGGCCTAAGGACAACGATATCAGAGTCGTCTTCACTACTCGATTGAGTCATTTCTTGATTGATACTTTTGTCTTTTTCTTTCTTTTGGTTGAATTTTTGTCCAACCATTTTCTCCTCAATTTTGATCTCCAATTTAGAACGGGACGAGGACCCTTTTGGTATGAAATACGCAGCATCTTCGTAGATCCCAATTTCTTGAATTGAAAATGGTTGTAGATCACCCTTAATCACATGTTCAATGCCGTCTCGTTGATACTTAACGCATTGGTGCAGGGTAGAAGGAACCATTCTATATTCATGAATCCAAGGTCTACCTAGAAGTGCGTTAAAGGACGTAGTCGAATCAATTATGTGGAATTTAGCTTTAGTTTTTAATCCTCTTATTTCTAGGAGTAAAGTGATTGAACCTAAAGCTGTCTCGCCCTTCTCGTTGAACCCACGAAGCACCAACCTATCGGTTGAAAGCTTGCTAGTATCAACTCTGAGATAAGCAAGGGTCTTTATGTTCATCACGTTGACCGATGCACCCGGATCAACAAGGACTCTTGATAACTTGAAGTTTCCCACATCCACGGTAATGTAGAGGGGGCGGTTGTGGTCGGCAGTTCCCAAGAGTAAATCTTCGTCTGAAAAGGTAACCCCGGGGACCTCTTTGAAGTAGAGAGCCTCACCTTTTGAAGTTGCAGCCAACTGTGTTAAACAAATCTCGGGGTCGAGAAGTGCTTTAATTAAAGACTCCCTCATTTCTTTGGAGAGAAGGAGGGTGTCGTAAATACTTAATTTCGCTGGCAACTTCCTAAGGTGTGCTAGAACATTATAATCAACCTTAGGAACGACAGACTCGAAACCCGGAGGAATTAAAGGAAATTCTGGTTGCTGAGGGGAATCTGGATTTAGATCTTCGAACGGGGATGACTTGCCTTTGTCCTGAGGGGGTAACCTAGGAGGTAAGCCTTTACCACCACGGAGTTGCACCTGCTCGATATCCTCGGGCGGGCAAATTAAAGCGGTGTCTACACTCACTGTAGGCATTGGATCGTCGTTTCCCGAAAGAGAGTCAGAATCTGAAAACTCTATCTCGATAGGACTTCCCTGAAAATCAAATTGGGGGAAATCACTTTCTGATAAGGCTTCACATTCGACATCTTCTTGAGCAGTCGATTCGGGAAGGTCGGTTTGATTGACATCAAGATTTATTTCACTAGGAGTTTGATTTAAAACAGGAGAGTCATCAATTTGCATTTGAGATTCATGGCCAATCATCAAGACAGAAGTAGAAGGATGTTTTTTATTCATCTTTTGACCCTTCTCCTTTGATGGGGCAAAGTAAAAGTCAGATAACAAAAGAGGGGAAAGGGTTTTAACACCACCATCCGCCATTTCAATACATCTCTCATCCACACACTTCCTCTCTACAAAATCAACATTCTTTTCTTTTACATTTTTCTCAGTAGCTCCTACGACTACTGGAGAGGGAAGTGGCTCAACATCCTTCTGCGAAGCATCCAGGTCAACCTTCCACACCGGGGCCTGGGCTATCGTAGTCAGCTGTTGAGAAAGATGAAAAGACTTGTTAATCGACTTTTTAAATGCCCGGGACAAAGCAATGTCCCAACCATCTTCAATAGGAAGAGAAGAATTAAGGAGATTACCTGAGATAGATTTAACTGAAGCCTCTTCTGGATCGACCAAGTACTCTTTAGGAATTATAATGTTACCTTGAGTGTAGTTCCTCTGGAGCCAGTCTTTGAACACAACACAGTCCTCAAGTGGGTGACTAAGCATCCGATGATATGGACAATACTTAGGATCGTCTTTCTTAGCCTCATCCTCGGGTCTCCTAGCCTTTGGCAACTGAAAATCAGGTTTCTTTAACAAGTTCTTGAAGATCTTCTTAACTGACTCCCTTTTAAATGGATAAGGCTTTGCCAATCTCTCTCTAAAAGGGATGGAGGCAGGATCTCTAGTATACTGAGGAACTATCTGAAAGGGCTGCTTCTGAGGTGGCTGTGGTGGAGGTGGAGTGCTAGGCTGACTAACCACTGGCCTCTTTCCTTTATCTACTGCTGAGACCATAGCTTTCTTTTCAAAAGTTTTCACCAATTTAGGACCCTTCTTATCTTCAGACTGCTCTCGTAAGAATGGCATCCTAGGAGCCTCTTCCTGCAAATTGCTAGCCTTATTAAGAAGTTTTTCGAAAGTTTTAATAGTGAAACCCTTCAGGAGAAAAGTAATAGGGCCGTGGATATTCTTTAAGAGAATCTCCACAGCATGTTGCTCTTGCAACTGGGGTTCACACTTCATCGAGAGGTTTCGCCACCTCAAGATGTACTCAACTAGAGACTCTCCCGGCTTTTGCTTTTCAACCACGAGATCGCCCACGGTAGTACGCTATTGCGCCCCAAAAAATCTCTTAAGAAAGAGGTTTTCTAGTTCGGTAAAAGTTTTAACTGAACCGTTGGGCAGATCGGCGTACCATTCAAAAGCAATGCCGGATAGACTACTCACAAATTGGCGAAATAGTAGAGCATCTGACCCCCCTGCATTGCAACAGCTTGCTCCGAAGTGGGCCAGATGCTGTCTCGGGTTTTCAATTCCAGTGAAAATTTTAAAAGTTGGTGGCACAAAGCCCTTTGGGTAAGGAACTAAGTCATATTCTTCGGGGTAAGGTCTACCCTTTGGAATAGACGCGGTCCCCTGCGAAAGAGCTAAGGCCTCCCTTACCTGGTCCTCAATTAGTTGCTTAATGTCTTTCTGAGGCGGAATTGGAAGAGCGGTGGAAACTGTGGGGTAAACTGGAGGTGCTTCTACTGGACAAGGAAGGGTCACGGGTGGTGACTCGAGAGGTTTGGAACTAAATTCTGCCCTTTTAGCCTTTTCTGTGAGCTCTCGAGCTGACTGCTGAATTTTAAGAGACTCTTGCTGTGACTTATCCAACTTTTCTTGCATCTCCCTAACTTGTGACATCATGCTTGCAAGCTGAGTCTCCAAGTTTTTTATGTGCTCTTCATCTCTGGCCTTTACGGACTCATCCGAATCTGACTCAATAGCATGTGCATCATCATCTTTGACAGATCGGCGTTTACTGGGCTCAGCTTCCTTATTAGATCCTCTAGTCTCAACCATATGAATGGTGCCAACACAATCATCCTCATCCCCAAGGAGATCATCCATCTCAGGGTCAAAGGAGGCCATTCCCTCTTTATTCAACAAAATATTTCTTATCTCTTGAACTATCTCCTCAACCGGTCTATCCCCAATTGACTTAGGATCAAGGGGTAGGTATCCTTTGTATTCAGCCATATCGAATAATTCTTCAGAATCCAGGCGGGCAATAATTTCTGTAAGTTTTGGATTAGGATCTGGTTGAGACTTTGTATCCGGTTCATCTTCCATTTCTAGATCCTGGTCAATTCTCTCCTCTTCGACTATCCCAGAACTGGTAGTCAAAAGAGTGGCATCCTCTATGGGGAGAGGGACATATACCTCGGGGGGAGAAGCAGGAGCTTGTAAAGTGATAGCTCCCACATCTGGCAAGGTAAGGTCCCCAGACACCTGACTAGGGAGCCTAGGAATGACACTCGGACCTTGGGGATCATCAACTGGGACAACAGGGGTGGTGATTATTAGATCTTGAACTAAACTGGCTATGAGAGAACTGTCAACCGTAACAACTGGGGTACTAGTCTGGACATCCATCAAGTCAACTGAAATCGGAGTAGGGCTAGCTGGAACTCGTTGGAGCTGCAAAATGAACTTAGAAGTTCTAGGAGGTGGTGGCAGACTCTCCAACTTAGTCCTCTTTGGCACATATTTTCTTTCAGGAGATTTGGGTCTTTTCCCTTTAACATCTACAGATCTTTGGATCTCAACCCCCTTTTGCTTAACAACCACTGAGGCCAATCTCACAGGTTTATGTGGGGGCACCGGGGGTCTACCAGTAGGACGGTGGCCTCTCTCGGACCCAGTCAACACAATACCCTCCGTTTGAGATGACGGAGGGCGTGGCACCCAGTGATATCCATCAACTAGTACCGAAGTAGCGGGCTGTCTAACATACTTCTTATTCTTCCTAACGAATTGTGGGGTCAAATTCTTTGGCTCAGACACTTCTTCCTTCAACACTTCTTTTTGGAAGCGATGTGAGATCACTCCCTTCAACTGTTTTACATACTCCTCCTTAGTTTGTCCCGTCTGTGCAGCACAGGTATGAATTATGTTTCTTAAAGTCCTTGTCCTCTGGAGGTATTTTTCTTTCTGAGTCTTCTTAGTCGAGTAGTCAACCGGGCATGGTGGGGAACAGGCTATCCTAGCTGCCCTCTCCTCCCCTTGAGCTGAAGCTAAGGGGTAAAAGCGACTCCCCTTTAGGAGGGGAGAGGAAGCAGGAATAGGTAGCTCCTCATCAGCCTCAGGTTCTACTTGAGCTAAGGTCTTAAAAGGTACGACTCTCTTAGCCTTAGAGATCTTCTTTCTAAGTCTCCTCAAATAGTTTTTCTTCTGATTCTTAGTGGCAAAGCTAAGTCCAGAACTAGACCCTTCCTCAAAAATAGATTTGACTTCAGTGGGAGGCTCAGTAACTGGTTCAGACTGTTTTGGTACATCACCTTCTACTGGTGCAGCTGGTGCAGATCCAACAATCAGCTCAATCTCAGGGGTAGGACCTTTGCTGGCATCCAGATTGACTATCTCATGTCCATCCATATAGAGTTCCAAGGTATTAAATCCCATCCCAAAAATTACCGTACTTCCTTGATCATTAACTGTTGAGGACAACTCTCGGTCAAAGGAGAAGATCAATTTACCGGCCATTTGAATTTTCTGAAAGTTAAAGAGATGATTGGAATTAGATTTCTTGAAGAAGAAGTGTTTATTATTTTAAAACTTAAAGCTTGTAGGATAATCCCAATCTCCCAACACATATTGAATAGTAGAAACTTTCAACACATGTTAGGGGGATAAAGAGACTAAGTACATGCCAAAAGGAAGTTTCCCTTTTTTATTATTATTTTTTTTTATTTTTGTTTTGAAAAGAATTTTGAAGTTTGAATGATTTGAGATGGATTCTTCTCATAAGATCCAAATCACGACGGACGGAGTTTCCTCTTGCCCGAAGGCTTATGGAACTATAAGAAAATCCCAAGTAAAGTCAATGGTCTACCCTCTTTATTCTTGAAAGTTAAAAGGGTAAAGGGGTTAAGACTAGTGTATCTCAAATCTTGTTAATAATCAAAGGTTTTGTTTTCAATTTCAAAAGAGGTATTATTAACAATTTTTCAAAATGAACGTTTGGAGGTCCGATTTGACGCTGTCGCCTCATAGGAAATCCTAGGGCAGAAGGTCAAAATTGGAACGATTAAATTAACAAATAAAAAATTTTTGGGAGGTAGAACCTCTCTTTTGATGTTTTAAGTTATTTTAGATGTTGGCCACACTCACCCAAGAAGGAAATGGATTGAGAGACCAACGGAAGAAAGGTAGTTAAGACTACCGATGAAACAAAATTTCATTCTTATTAAAGATGGAGGGAGAGATTTAGTCCCACCGGGCGTGCCATTTTTTGTTGGTGGAATTTTGAAAACATATTTTAAAAAAATATTAGTTTTCTTTGGGGATTTTAAAATTAAGGTTGAGTCCTAATTCTAAGGTTGAATCAACTCGTTAGAAAGAGTATATCATCCCGGGGGACAAAGATAAACTTTCATAACGGTGTTCAGACGTAGAATTATGTAAACTCATCTTGAATATTATGATCGGGTCTAAAGAGAACTTCATATGGCCCCGAAGGGACAAAGCAGGGTTTAGCTAAATACCCAATTACAATATTCAAGAAGTGTGATCGTCGCATTCACATCCAAAGCCTTATCGAAGAAGGATGTATCTCCCCAAAGAGAAATGACACCATTCTACGATAATTCTTCTAATGCAACGACGACGATCATTCTTTAAGTTTTCCCAAAGAAATCTAATGGAGTTTTGAAAAATCAATTTTTAAAATCAGGTGCGTGTGTGGTTCTAAATCTTCTACGAGCGCAAGCCCTCGTAGTTAATTACATCATAGGGAGATAAAGTTCCCTACAAAAACTCTCGATTAGAATAAGAATGAAATTTTGTTAGATTTTCTAGGAGTGATATCAAAGCATGAATAGAATTATTGGAAAATTAAAAGGGAATGGAGCAAGATTGAGCAGTTATTAACAGATTCAAAGGGAGAGTGGTAGGGGACACTTTGAGATTCCGGAACCATCCGGAAATGTCCCAACTTAATCTAAGTGTTGGGCTTTATGTTTTGGATTGAAATGATATTTAATTAGAGTTGAGCATTTTATTAGAAATTTGGGACTATATTCCCGAAATTTGGGGTCTTATAATCAAAGATCTGCCCCGGATCCTAAATCTATTTTAGACACTGGACCACAGTCGTCCGATCCTAACTAATGTAGTGCAATGTCTGGACTTACCCTGGCCTGGATTGGGGAGCCAGCTAACCACCTAATCGAATTAAAAGGGATGAGTCCGATCTTTTATGAAAGAGTGGTAGGGACGTTGTATTTAAGGTTTTGGAGAGTTGGGGCCAACATCTAGAGATTCTCCTAATTGGCCTCTTTAACTTATGTTGGGTGCTAAAATGCTAAACTGATGTAATTAAAATTTTTGACACTCTTAATTTGTATCTAATGCAATGCTTGCTGATTGACAACTTTCAAATCAAATATGCTTGAAATTTTAAAAACAGGCTTAGAAAATAATTTTTTAGAAGACTAGACTTCCCCAGGTCCGGCACATCATCCTCATAGGTCAGACTATCCGGACTCTACCCGCAGGCGGGGAAGGGTCTAAAGCAAGGAAAGAGTAATGCAGAAATATGCATGCGACCCCGGGGTCGATCCCCGGCTAATTCCTTAGATTCGTTATCTTTCTATGTTGTTTAGACTCACTAAAATTTTAGACTTTTAAAATTATGAGTATAAAACTTTCACACCCTTATGAGCCTCACGTATCCAGGCGAAAATAAAAGCGGCACACAATCGCCAAAAAACTAAGAAAAGAAGGTAGTCCTAAAGGCAATCAATTCATCACATCAAATATAAATTAATTAATCAATAAATGTCCATAGGCAAAGTTGCCCTGCTTATTACAAACCAGAATTTTGCAGAAAGTAAAGTGGCCGGGCACCACTGACAACAACCCGGATTCTAAACCTAGTAATGACGCAAGTAGTTTTGAGTGGGATATTCTCAATCTTTAAATCTTCAGTCTTGTTCTTCTTTGGGCTCCTTTTTCTTCAAGCTCCTTGGATTCTTCGTACTGGACTACCCAAATGGATAAGAGCGCACTTCCTTTTAAGGGGAAAGGCCACTCTTTCCTCTTTGGGTGAGGAGGAGGTATGATCCAAATTTGGATTTCCAAATGGAAAAGGAGTGTTCCCTAAAGGGGTATCCTTTCCTCTTTGGAATCCAAGCTTTGGATCTATGTATCCCAACTCAAAATCAACTTTCACAACACTTAACACTTACACAAATTACATTGATATCAAAATAAAAATCTAGACTCACCTGCAGGGTTATCCTAAGCAATTAATATATAAAAAGCAGTTTTTCCCAAGCAGTTGTATATGAGCAGAAAAGAAAGTAAACACACTGGCCACGCTCTTTTTATGATTTAGGGGCTTTAGCAGCTGAAGCACCTGTGCAAAGAGTTTATAATATTTATGCATTTTTTTTGATTTGCCCCCTTTTTATATTGCCCTGCATGAGCGTGGCCACCTGAGAAAACTGTGTCAACATCCAGATCGTACCTAACCTAAGGGTATTCTAATCGCCAAACACATCAATCCATCCACAGAGTACAAAAAAGTAAGCAGACACAGCAAAGCAATTTCATCCACAACATGCAGTAAAAACTACGAAAAATCTAGCATACAGCAGTAAAGTAAACACCGGCCTAACCTAGATCTAGAGTTGGTTGTCCTAGCACATCATCTAAAGTGTGTGTAGAAGATCGTGTGGCTGGGGTAGATCCTAAGGTGGGTGATTAGTTGAAGTTGTCTAAAAGTCTGGGTTTGTTAAGGTTTAAAAGGGGATTTAGGTTAAAATTTAAGTATTAATATATTAAGAATTTTAATTAAACATATTTAAAAGTTAATTTATTACCACCTTTGTTTCACACTGAGGCCGTGAAGTTTATTTCACCTTCCTTGGGGCTAAGCTAATAGCCTCGTAGGCCTGAGTTACCTAGTAGTAGTCGGGGTTGATTAAGTTATTTTAGATTTGTTGGAATTAAGAGGCATAAATTAATCTTAAAAAGATTTGTTTACTGATTTTAATGAGTTGGTTAAGAATTTCATTAACCTATTAAGGAAATTCTGGAATTTGGGAGAGTTAATGGATTATGGAAGTTATCCGGATATGCTAACTAAGGGGTCAAAAATTGACTTTCAAAATTAGAGTTAATCTTAAGGGTTTCAGATTTTTAATAAATACTAGATCTAATTATGAGTCGTTAGACAGTTGGCACACTCAATTTGGAGTTTTCTATTAAAAGTTATGATTTTTAGAAGTTTTGACCCGATTTTGACTTAGAGTTGACCAAAATGTTGACTTTTTGACTTTGACCAGATTTTGGGGGTTTGACATTTTTAGAAAATACTAGATTTTAATTAGAGTCATTAGCCACTGAGTTTGATTGATTTGAAATTTTCTATAATTAGTTATGAATTTTGGAAGTTTGGGTATTTATTGGAATTATTAAATTATTTCAATTAAGGGCCCTTTTAATGATTTGAACCCAAATGAGTCCCAAACTTCTTGAAATCATCTCCAAAGATCAGAAATGATCTAAGGAGAGATCAGCAAGTATTTAAAGATTTTTTTGGGGATTTTTAATAATTTTTAATTAATTAAAATTGATTAAACATTGATTTTGATTAAAATTAAATTAAAATGGATTTTAATGTCAAATTAAAGTAATTTCAATTTTTAATGATCAAGAGTTGAAATATGGTTTATTAGAGGTATTATAGGTATTTTTTGGAATTAATATAAATTTATGATGATTTATTGAATTTTCTAAGTCCTTAAAGGGGCTGAAATTTGACATGCTTAATTTTCTAACATAATGACCTCCAAATTGACTCAAATTTAAACCTAAGGTATATGATGTCACTAAGTTTACTATGTTCAAGTTTCACCTCTATTGGGTGTGCGTACAATCCCCTATGAATTTTCTAAGTTTTCTAGACATTTTCTTAATTATTTTTCCTAGGTGTCTCTACTATTTAAATAGGCATGAAACTTGGTGTGTCTAACCCTGACATACATACAATCATACCACAGAAATATCACAACAAAATATTAAAACCCTAAGGAGTTATGAATTTTCAAAGTTTAGGGTCCAAAATAGACCCTTTACCTTAAAAATTCATATCACAGAAATCTATTGAGCATCTGAACCTAGAAAAATTATGAAACATGTCTAAGATACTCAATAATCACCCACCAGAATTTGGGCTTCATTTGATCACTGGATTGTGAGAAAATTACAATAAATGAAATTCAAATAATCTCACATATCTCACAATACAGAAATCAAATTGATATAATTTTAATAAATACTACATTAGATTATCTTTACAACGAGCCCAAAAACGTCCAATTTGGTGAACAACTCGATTTTCTGTTGAATTTTGGAAGATTTGAAGCATTTAAAGCATTTTTTATTCAAATTTGAGTCAAATCAGCTGACGGTGACGTGGCGGCGTGACGCCACGTCACCCTCCCAAACCGTGGGATGACCCACGTACAAACCTGGAGGAAGCTGCACGGTATACCCAGATCTGAGCCGTCAGATCTTCGATCGGACGGTCCAGATATTCTCTAGTACATTTTGAATAGAAATCTTTAAACGCTCATATCTTTCAAAATACTTGATGAAATTGCACGAAATTTGAACTGTAGCTAGAGGGCAATATGATCTTACAATGCCTGGAGTTTGGAGGCTCCATTCATTGTAAAATAGCTACAGTTTCAAATTGAAATATAAACTTAAAATGAGTATAACTTACAATTCGACCGTTGGATTTTTTCGATCTTGGGCTTGTTGGAAAGCTGCAGTGATCCGCTACAACTTTTATGAAGACACCAAGAGCTGGATCCCATCGGATCGAAAGTTATATGTGAAAGTCCTCTTTCTCTCTCTAGAATGCTCTCTCCTCACTAAAATAGTGACTTGAGGCTTGGAAATGGTTGGGAAAAGCTTGGGAAGGACTTGAAATGTGCTGGAGTGTGTAGGAGGAGCTCTTAGAAGGTTGGGGGCTGCTGGAGTTTGGAGATTTTTGATCATATCAAAGGGAATGATGAAGAAGCCCCCTTTAGGTCAAGTTTTCCCCCACTTTAACTTTGGCTTTTGGATTGGATGGTTGAGATTTGATTTGGAGTAGTTTTGGATGAGTGCCAAGTGTCCCCTATGCTGCCCAAAGCTATGGAATAGGGTTGGTGGTTGAGAGTGACTTCTCTTGGTCCATGTGAAGAGGGACCACACCTTTTTCCCCATTTAGATGAACCAATGCCAAGCCTTGTTTAAGGGGCTGATTTGAGCTCTATTAGGGGAAGAAATGGGTCACATCACATCATGTTTGAGCAGGTTCTAGACTAAGCCATGGATTGCCATGGTGGCTTGATGATGTGGCCAAGAGTTTGAGGTCAAGGATTTGATGTTTTGAGCAAATACATGTAATTGGAGAGGATTTTGACCTCTCCAAATGAGTTGACCAAGTCAATACAAGATGAGGATTGACTTGAAAATCTTTGGACATGTGAAGGGTGTCAAATTAAATGATTTTGAAGGATTGATTTGATTCAAATGGGTTGAATGATTGAATTTGACAAGTTTATAGGTTAAGGGTTGATTTGGTCAACCCTAGTTGACTTGGTCAACTTGGTCAAACCAAAGAGTAAGTTTGGGTTCAATGTCTTCCTAAAGTCATTTAGGATCCATTGAAATGACATTTGAAGATGATTTCAAAGGTTGATAAGTCAAATCAACTTGAGTTTAGGCTAAAAGTCCAAAAATCCCCATTTAAGGGTATTTTGGTCATTTTGGACTCAAGTCAATTTTGGGTCAAATTGAATCTAAAAAGATGTAGATCATTGCTTAACAAGTCAATATCAAGGTATTAGGAGGGATCAAAAGATTTGGAGGGGGATTCAAAGTCAAATTCCACTAGGTGAAAGGCCTTGTGGCATGGATTGTAAATATTCAAAGGTTTTGCAACATTTGGAGTTAGGTTAAGTTTAAAGGGTTAGAGTCATCCAAATGAGCTCAAATTTAGAGGGTTGATACTAGAGACTTGTCACATCAATATGAGATTGATAGACACTGAATCAGATGTCAATTGACTGGGTTTCAAGGTGATGGAAAAATCACCTAGAAAGGGCTTTAGGACTCAAGTCTTTAGCCTAAGAGTTCTGGGTTTGGATTGAGTTAAGATTTGGATTGGGCCTAAGGGCTAAGAACTAGGAAGATCCTAGGATCTAGAGGAGTTCTAGGATTTGGATATGGAAGAATCCTAAGCTCTAGAGTAGGCCTAAAGGTCTTGGATCTAGAAAAGGATCCTAAGGTCTAGAATAGACCCTAAGGTCGGGCTCTAGGAAAGGATCTCAAAATCTAGAATAGATCCTAGGGTCTAGGTCTAGGAAGGGGTCTTAAGGTCTAGAGTGGATCCTAGGATCTAGGATTAGATCTGGATTCTGGAAGGGTCTTAGTGACCTCATACAAAAATGAGGTCAACATTTATATGGCCAGTCAGAAGAGGAACGAAACTGAGGTTCCTAAGAAGACTATTTTTGTTCCTTGGAGAAATGATTCTGAAGCTTCCACTTATAGTGTTAAACTTTCAAGGAAGGTCAAGAGGAAAGGTCACGCTTGACTTAGAGTAAGTGGGTGGATGAAAATATCCAATGCAAGATAAGAGCCATGGCCTCAACCAGAGGCCAATATACCCATTAATAATGGTTTTGAACACTTAAGATGGGTAAAGTGTAACAATGTTGAAGGTGGCCTAAAAAAGTCTTTTTGTGAGACTTCTAAGCAGCCATTACTATTAGAGAAGAAAGAGTCGGCCTCCTCCCGTCTTCATAAGCTACTGAAGGTTGTGAAGAACTAGAAGCTGATAAGGAGCTTGATGAAGTCATTGAATGAAGATGTCATTCCAATTTCAAGAAATTCTTGTAAGAAGGAAGTTTCAAGGAAACCTTATTGGAAGTGACAGATGCCTTTCTCATTACTTTAATCTAAGAAGAATGGAGTATGGACAACATCTAGGATTTGAAAGGAAGAAAGTTGAAAAATCCAATGGAATTCTTCATTAGGAAGGATACAAGCAAAGAATGCTTCGGCCATACCATAGGTCCATGCTTTCAAAGGAACTTGTCAATCAGAGTAACTATATTGCTTTGAGTCTAGGGCAAATTATTCTAAGATTGCTATAAGAAGCCAGCAAATTTGGGTTTCAATGGAGCCCAAACAAATGAAAGTTTTGAAGGGTGGTTATGATAGCAAAGCTTGTAACATACCACGCAAGACTAGTGACTAAGGGACACATTCTAGCGATAAGTCCCCTGCCAAGCCTACCCTACCAACTATGATAAAGTCAAGTCCTAACTCTCCAAAAAATTTATTGGAGGCATCGAAGCCAGACAAAATAAAAATATGAAGCTGAAAAGGACTACAATGAGGATCACTGGGATGAAAAGGCTTCTCTCGATGATAACTATTATAATGGGAAAATGAAAGAAGTTGATCCCATGAATGTTGAAACTGCCTAAATGATTGATTATACTTCTGAAAAGCCCAGCCAAAGATTATATATTCGCTGGAACACAATTGTAAATTTGTAGAATGAAGAATAGTAGGCAGGGCTTGTATATAGAACTCCTTAATAAAAACAAGTTGAGGAGGAAAAACTGTTGCAAAAAAATTGCAACAAGAAATGCAAGCTCTCCAACAAAAGAAGGATCATGAGATTACCCAGTTGAATGCTCATCTTGATGAGATGAGTAATATGTTGAAATAATTATTTGGATAGATTGGTTTTCTAGTTGTAACTGGTCGGCTAACAATAGCAAATTTTTGAGAGAATGTTGGAATTCTAACATTGAATTGGAAGCACTTAAGCTACTCATCCTGATTAAAATGTTCTTAACCAAGGGACAGAGGTAAAAGAGCCTATGTTGATAATGCTAAAAGAAAATGAAATAGTTAATAAGACCCAGATTGAAGACCTTATCAATCAAATGGTGAAAACATTTATGACTGTCAAAACTGCTGGAGCTTTAATGGGTATAAGCCGCCTGTATCCTATTGAATACAACCAGGTGAAATATCCTACAAGATATGTGGTACATTAATTCAAGTCATTTTTTGGTATGAAAAATCTTATGTAACATTTGGCCAGTTTAAGGCTTCCTACTGTAACATTGGAGGAAATAAAGTCTTATTACTTAGCCAATTTATCAGCAACCATACTAGCATAATTTTTGAATGGTATGTTGAGTTAAAAAATAAATCAATTAAAACATTTATCGAGCTTGAAATAATGTTCGTAAAATAGTTCACTGGCGTGACAAAGAAGGTGAATATTATACATCTCACCCTTGAGAGAAGAAAGAAGGATGAGTCTCTCACCAAATGCATCACGATATAGAGGAACCTCAGAATATGGTGTAAGTGACAACTAATCACAAAACTTGTTGTGGAACTCCTACTAGGGAATATTAACAACTAGATGGCATCCTACTTGGAAATAGCTACAATCAATACCTTCTAAGAACAATTAGATTATGTAGCCAAAATTGAAAGGTTCCCCAAGCTTAAGGGTATTGGCTTCAACTATAATAACAACCTTGTTGGTAAAGGTAAATAGCCTAGAGTCAACGACTCAAGGAGGGATGAAGTAAATACTACATTTACTTCCCCTCTAAATAAAAAGGAGAAATGAAAAATGTATGCACCTAAAATGATAAAATAGGCAAAGAAGCCAACGGTCCCTACCTTATAGGAGAAAATTAATAAGCCGTACTCTTTTAAGAGATTATGTATGGGAAAATTTATTTTATCTGCACTCAAGATAAGCCTATAGCTACTAGAGTCTCGCTGACTAGAATAGGTTGGTATAATTAATGATCTGAATTACTATTCATATCATCAGCTTATTAGTCACCCTATTAAAGATTGTTTTATCTTCAAAGATTGAGAGGAAAGGAGCTACAGGAGTGGCAAATTGACACTATCGAATAGTGTATTAATTGACCCCAAGAGAGAAATGGCCAATACCATTTCTTCCAGCTCATGCCTAAGGGAGCAACTGAGTCAAGCCGACTCGCGAGTCGACTCGAGCTTGACTTATTAATGAGCTTGCGAGTCGAGCTTATCGAGTATCGAGCTCAAGCAAAATTTCGAGCTCGATGTATTATCGAGCTCGAGTTCGATACAAGTTTTGTTCGGCTCAAATGCTCGTCGAGCCGGCTAGATTAAAAGTCAGAGTGGTGGAATTGCGGAATCAGGAATGCGGTTTAATTTTAGATTTCCAAATTTTAAATTTTGGTGCATTTGTGCCCTGCGGACCAGGCAAAAATTTAACCTAGCTCATCACGAGACGAGAGTAAATAAATCCTATTGAAAGTTTCGGAGTGTAGAGCCGGTCTAATTCATTTCACGTGGAGTGCAGCGTCTGTTGGAAGAGCTATGGCTTGCCTTCTTCTTCATCTTCCATTCTACTGATGCTCAACGGCTCAAGCAAGAGGCTTCAAACCATTCATCGAGAGAGAGTTGTAAGTTTTGTTTAGGAGTTCAATTCTTTCTTTCTTTTTTCTTTCTCTGCATTTTTTTTTGTGCTGAAGTTCTTTTTTTTTGTATGATTTGTTTATGTTGGGTGATGTGAGTTTTTATTTAGTTTTTTTTTCTTCAAATCCATAATATCTATTTAGCAGAACTGCTGTTAAAAGTTAAGATCCAAGTTCAAAGGGAGAGGTAGCGGATGATCTGTTACCGAAAATAGATTTTATTCAATTTATTTATATTTTTGTCTTAAATTCTTTTAATCAATGGTTAGATGAATCTTTATTTAGGCTTTTTTATTTTTCTTCAGATCTGTTAACGAGAAGTAATTTTGTAATTCTTCAAATCTGTAAATAACGCTATTAACCCAAGCTAAATATTTTAACCAATTGAGTATTTATCTTTTAAAGCATTGATAGTGTAGAGAAGTAATTTTGTTGAAACAAGAAGTAATCTATTCGCATATATTAGCAGCAGATAAATTATTCATAGATTGTTTATCTGTTAACGGGAAGTAATTTTGTAATTCTTCATATCTGTAAACAATGTCGTTAACCATTTTAGTTTTCAACATATAAATTACTTATAGATTATTTAATGGAGCTGCTATTTCTTATTCATTGAACTTGTTTCATATTTTGTAATTTTGTAGTTTTAGTTTGTTTTAATCTTGGGGCATGTTGACTGCATGTAATGGTTTATGCCTTTCCATTTCAGTGGTTGCATGCTTGCAGCCTTGTATAAGAAAATGTTTGTACATCTTTAATGTTAGTTTATTTTAAGCATAGTAAAATTATCCTAACAGTAGTTTTGTAATGAAGTTTTGAATATGAATTTTGTTTGAATTAACTTATATATGTTATTCATTATCTTTATAATTTTAGAATTATTTTTAAGTCAATGTTCGAGTTAACTTATATGTGTTTTCATTACCTATTCTAGAATGTCACCCGAACCAATTATCAAAGATAATATTAGTGTGGAAATAATATTGGAGATAGTTGATGATGTACCATCTGATAGTGTAGAGGCAAATGTTGGGTTGACTGAAAATAATGCTGTGGTGGAGGAAAATAAAGGTGTAAAAGGGGATATTGTAGGCACATGTAATCAGAATGAAGATGCAAATCCAATTGCAACAAAAAAAAAAGATAGAATAGAACATCTATTGGGGATGAATTTAAGGAAGTAATACTTCCTAATGGGTAGAAGAAAGGGGAATGCATTCATTGTTGAGTGTTTAATGCTTTAGTAATTTGTTGAGTGTTTATTTTATGACTAACATACTTTGTAGGAAGAAGAAGATGATGAAGAAATTGAGATACCAATTCCATGTGCTTAATATGATTTTCACGGTAAAGTGTTTTTTATTTGAAATATTTTTATAACCAAAGATAAAGACAATTGATACAATAATTAACCAATTTTCTTTTAAATTTTGTAGATTGGCCTTTGGCACAAAAATTTACCTTAACATGTTAAATGCTTGGAGAAGTTAAAATTGATAATGGCTTATTGATTATTTGTTTTATATATTTTTCATTATCTTTAAATTTTGGCAACTTTCTTAAAACTCTTGTCATTGATTACAGGTTGTCAAAGATGAAGAGATCATGGAGAAATTATTATTCCTTTTTTTGTTAATTTTGTGATGTTCTAGTTTGTTACTTTATTATATGTAATTTGACCTTTGTATGGACATTTGTAGTTGTATTTCCCTTTCATTTTAAAGCTTTGTATGGACATTTATTTTAGAATAGGTTCTGCTTTAGTTGTATTTCTGCTTGAGTTCTTTTCTCAAACATTTTTTGGTTGTTTTAGATGACTTGCATGAAGCTAGGCACATATTTTGGAAGGAAATTGCTGCAGAAATTGTTTGGTGGTGAAAATTTTATCAACTGTAATATTTAAATATTGTTTTTGATGAAGGACTTTTGTTATATGATATATGGTTGTTTGATGAAATTGCTTGTTTGCATTATAGTTAAATAGTAAATAAGATATACAGATGTAATAGATTTACAGAAAAAAATGTGTTTGAAACCAATAAAAAAGTGTCTCGAACTATATCAAATGAAAACTGCAAGGAATATCAGGAGAATGGTCCTGAGCTTCTGCCTGGGCTTTGGGAGGACATAAAAGAGGGATTGGAATTTGTTGAGAAGCAGATTGGATATTGTTTATAATTTAGGAGAACAATATGAAAGTGTTTTGCTAAGAAATATTATACAAAGAATTTAATTAAAAAATAATCAATAATATATCAAAATATCATTTTGGTGGTGAAATTTCTAAAAAAAACATTCAATTCGAGCCGTTTATCGAGCCAAAAATCTAGTCGAGCTCGAGCCAATTTTTCGAGCTCGAGCTAAAGAGTCGAATTCGATCCAGGAATTGGACTCTCGAGTCAAGCTCGAGCTTGAGCTCTTTACTCAAGTCAAGCTCGAGCTCGAGTTCGAGCCAATTGTATCATTAACTAGCCAGGCTCAAACCACTTATGACTCGAGCTCGACTCGACTCATTTGCACCCCTACTCATGCCAAAAAAATGTATGGAAGAACCCCAATAAGATGAAGGAGTTTGGGAAACTTACATTTCTAAAAAGACCAAGCAAATGATGAAGGTCTTACTGGCTATTATAGGCATTCATTAAAAGAATGCTTTAGAATTGGAAGTGGATCCAAACTCCTGTAGTTAAAGAAGTTGGTTGAGGAGGGGCCTACATCAAGTTTGTTGCAAATATGGACTCAAGTACTTTGATTTTGGTAATAACAAATATTATTATTTTTCCACTTCTATCTATCAATTGGATTATTACGTATCTATTTTGTCCCGCTCACTAACATTTTAGGTCCACCATTCACTTACAACTTTAATCAGCTCAAGATTGAGTAGATTAGGGTTGAGTCTATTTGTTATTTCAACTTCAATTTACTTTTTTCCTTTCTTGAGTCAAGTCATATATATGATGGATACAAAGCTCAGTAACCTTGCACGCAAAAACACTCAAGGGAGTGAGTTGGTGAGTTAGAAAAGTTTCTAATTTTAACTGATCGTACAGTACAATTTATATCGTACTCGATAAATGTTTTTAATCATACTAGATGATTAGATAACTAGAATGTCCTAATTAGGATACCCTTTGTTAATTGAGATTGATTAAACTAATCATATTAAAGAATCCTAATCATACAGGATGATCAGGTATAATCACAATATACAGTCGCCAATCACAATTTATGTAATATTTTAATATTCAAAATGTTTTCTAATCGTTTAGTACGATATACATCGTACTAGATGATTTATGAAAATCATGATTAAATTATCCAGTGAATAGGAGACTAATTATGATTTAATTACTCAATCACATCATATATGATGATTGTATTGTATGACCCGAAAGATGCATGGGATGATATTTAATCATCGCTTATTGTACTGGACGATCAATATAGTCTCTTGAACTAATCGTATAGGATGATCGCAGGATTATATGGGATGATCAATACAATCTATTGAATTGTTCGTACAGACTAAAGCAATTTATACTATTTGGCGGTGTTGTTTTGTACTAATTGTACATTATGATTTAATGATCGTATAGGACAATCCTTGATGACAAATTGAAATTTAGGGCTTCTTTTTAGGCTTTCTTTTTTAAACTCCTACATTGTCTTGTAAGAAATCTTTTACTATTGAATTGCTTGAGAGGGAGCTTAGAGAGAGAGTTGAGGAGTGCTTTAGGAGAGTAGAGAGAGAAAGTTCTTGTGGGGAGAGTTATGAGAGCTTCACAAGGTACTCCAAAAAAAGTTCCTTCCAATCTTCTTCAAGTCTTTTCTTTAATTTTTGGGTGGCTCTGGGGAGACATTCTTCAGTACTAGATTATGGTTCTCTGCCAACTCTAGGAGGTAGTAAAAGGGTTCGTGTTTCTCTACTAACTCTAGGAGGGAGTAAGAGAATTCTTGGTTTTCTTCCATCTCTAGAAGGGAGAAAAATGATTTTAGGTTCTCTGGCTTCACCAGGATGGTGAAAAAGATTTAAGGCAATATGGCACACTGGGTTAGTGGAAGAGATCTTGTTAGGGCTTCTCCGCCTAGCTATGCTGGATAAAGGAGAAAAACTAAAAGGTTTAGTTCAAATGCCTGGTGTGGCGGCCTCTAGGGAGTAGACGCAGTTTATATTTGAATGAACCTCTAAAAAATCCTATTTGTTAATTCTTTTTACTTTTTCCTATTTTAATTTATGCACTTTTATATGATTTACTGTGTGTTAAAAACTCTGATTTATTTTGTTATTGTAAACGTATTCGCTTGCATATCCATTGTTGAAATCCTTTAATTTAAAAAGTATAAAAAGATTTTCTTTTTGCTTATGAAAGTTTTTAATCACCAATTCAACCATCCTCTCAGTTAACCTTAGGCTAATTCTTAGAGGTTTAACAACCTTCATGAACTTTTAAGTGGTATTAGAGCGAGATTCAAAACTAAGTTTTAAATAACTTTTAAAAAATGATTAATGGCTAACTTTGGAAATCATAATACCAAAGAAGGATATTAAATCACATAACCACCTTTATTTGATAATATTCCTTTTAACTTTTAAAAAATTTGCATATCTACTTTCATGCAATCTATAGATTATCGCATGTGTATATTAGTTCAGAAGGATATTTTACACCTTTACACTTTATTAATGGCATGAAAACTGAACTCTATCTTTTTTTTAATAGAGCATACAATATAAAGATTTAGCCCAATTGAATGCTAAATGTTTAAACTATTTTTTATGTGCATTAAAATCTAAAGATTACATGCATATTTATATGTGCAAAACTGGTAAAGAAATTTGGGATACACTTTGTATAACCTATGAAGGAACAAATATAGTAAAACAATCTAGATTGAATATTCTGCTCCGTGACTATGAACTCTTTTGAATGTAACAAAGTGAATCAATCTCTGAAATGCATTATAGGTTCACTCAGATTGTTACTTCCCTACATCTTTAGTAAGATAATCTACTAATAATGAAAAGTTAATAAGATCTTGCATTGTCTACCTACTTAGTATAATGCAAAAATCACTACTTTTATTGAATCTAAGGATATGAATGTTTACACTATTGATAACTTACTTGGAGCACTCATTTCCTGTGAGCAAGGAGTGAGTCAAAGATATCTTGATATAGATAAACATAGAAAGGAGAAAATTGTAGCCTTAAAGGCTAATGATTATAATAGTGACAATTTTGCACCTAAGGATGACGATGACATAACACTGATGACAAAACAATTTAAAAGCTTTCTAAAGAAAAAGTAAAAGCATCATCAATAATAAAGGAAAGGTAAAGCTGAAGTCATCTATTTTGAATGCAAGAAGCCAAGGCACTTGATGTTGGATTGCCCAAATAAGAAAACTCACCCAATATCGAAGAACGGTGAAGAAAAATATAAGTTCTAGAAGGGCAGCAAAGGACTCAGAAGGCTTTCTAGGTAGACTATCACTACAGGAAAAACGTCTTTTTTCGGCGGACATTTTCGTCGGAAAATGGCCGAAATCCGTCAGAAAATTACATTTCCGGCGAATTTCCGACGGAATTTTTTTCGCCGGTTACACGCGCGTCGGAAAAAGACTTCCGGCGCAAAATAATTCGCTGGAAAATATTTCCGTTGAATTTTTAATGCGTCGGAACGTCAAGAAAAAAAAATCAGTTACAGCCAACCGACCCGCTACTCCAGGACCCCATCCGCCCGCGGTGGACACAGCCGCTCAACGTTGAAGCCACGGCCAGCGTGAACCACACCGCCCGAGCCGCCCCAACCCGCCTTGCCCGCCAGTGTGAACCGTGGGCCAGGCTGTCCGCGTGAACCATGGACACACACGCCTTCGGTGGGGTTCGAACCCTGCCCCTCTCCTCTCCACGCGCGGAAGAGCCGCGTCAGCTGCCATCTAGTCAAGAAGCCAAAACCTGTTAAATACGATACTTTTTTTTAATTAACCTATTACGTATTATTTAAAAAACCTAAAACTGTTAATTAACCTATTACGTATTATTTAAGAAACCAAAAACTGTTAATTAAAAATGTGTAACTTAATTTAACAAAATAAGTAATTTTAAAATTTTATCATAATTTAAGTTTAAATTTAAATCATTTGTTATTAATAATTAGATTATAATTTATTTTATTATAATTTAACTTATTAAATTCAATAATTTAAGTTAGTAAATTCAATAATTTAAATTATATTTTAAAATAAAAAGTATTTAATTTAAATAATTTAATTTGGCAATAAGTTATTAAAATAAAACTAAATTTTTTAATTTTCGTCGGAAATTCCGCCGGAAATGCCTTAGGAAAAAATTCGTCGGAAAACCAGTCAAAAATTATGTCGAAAATTCATTGAAAAAAATCCGTCGGAAAGCCACCGGAAAATCTGCTGGAATTTGTGATGAATTTATTTCCGCCGGAAATTCTGTCGGAAATGAGCTGTTTTCCTGTAGTGTATACTTCAGCTCATCTAAAATAGAAGCAGAAGAGAAGGTAACCAACTTATGCTTTATAGTCGATAATTAACTTGATCATTCTAATCAAGAGGAGGTATGTGAGCTTTCCTATGATAAACTATTTAAAGTTTCTGAAAAAATTTATAATGTATATAAGAAGCTCAAAAAAATGTATACAAGCTTGAATTTTGATTTTTCAAAACTGCATAAAGAGCATGAATGCCTTAGGAAAGATCATTCTACTTTGGATAGTAATAATATGGCTTTATTAGATGAATTTTATATTTTAAATAAGAAGCATCTTGATTTAACTGCTGAACATGATTCCTTAACAACATCATATATTGAATTAGAAAATGAATTCAAAGAACTAGAGACTCTTACACCAGAATTAGATAGTAGTGAGCTCGCTTTAAAATTTGAAAACTTAATTCTTGAAAGTGTAAAAAAATTATTGCAAGTGAAATTAACAGCTTTTAAAGAAATTAAAACACCACCTCCACTTACAGAATTTTATAAACCATTAACACAACATGTATTCAAACTTAGGAAGAGGCATCATAACCCACATAGATTAGTAAATCCTTTTCTTGGTATTATATGTTTTCTTGTTGCATGATAGGACACATCTTGTACACGTGTACTATCCACCATATAACACATTTGGTGTAGAGACCAAAATTACATAAACCACAACATAACATGCAGGCATCTCATTTTTCAATTCATAAGGTGAAACCCAAACTTGTTTAGATTTTTAAATCTAACTTTTGATGATTTTATAGGGCTGCTCTCACAAAAGGCCTTGTAAGAGCATGTAGTACCTGGACAATAGATGTTCAAGGCACTTGACTTGAGATGTAAAGAAATTCATCACAATAGAGGCACGTGCAAGGGGTAAGGTAACACTTGGAGATAACATCACTAAGAATGTGATGGGGTCATGTATAATTGGCAGCTCAAAAAATTTTATGATTAAAAATGTTTTACTGGTAGATGGCTTAAAATATAATTTGCTCAGCATTAGTTAACTTTGTGATAAAGGCTTAAGGATAAAGTTTTTGTCCACTGGCTACATGATAAGTTTAAATGGAAAATCTATTTTATAATAGAAAGGAATTAATAATATTTATATACTTGATCTAAATGACATTGAATCTACTAATTCTATTTGCCTAAAAAATGTTACTGATGAATCCTAGTTATGGTATAGGAGATTGTGTCATACAAGTATTAAAAATCTTAAAAAAATCACTCAAAAAGACATAGTAAGAGGTATACCCAAACTAGAATTCACTAAAGATCACATATGTGATGCCTGCCAATTAGGAAAATAAGTTAAATCCTCCTTCCACTCAATCAAAGACATTAACACTAGCAAAATTTTAGAAGTCCTTAACATGAATCATTGTGGACCCGTTAGCACTGCAATCATAGGAGGGAAGTCTTTGGGTATGTGATTGTTGATGATTACTCGAGGTTTACTTGGATCAGATTCTTGTCTCATAAAAGTGAATCATGCAAGGAATTTAGGACATTCTATACTTGGATTCAAAGGAAGCTAGGTTGTAAAATTCTGACAATTCATAGTGATCATGGTGGAGAGTTTGGGAAAGAAAATTTTGAATCTTATTATAAGGAGCATGAAATAGATTACAAATTTTTAGCTCCTAGAACCCCTTAACATAATGGGATAGTTGAGAGAAAAAAATAGGACCTTGCTAAAAGCCGCTAGAGCTATATTAGCTGAATACTCACTTCCTAAATACTTTTGGGAAGAAGTGGTAAATACAACCTATTATATTCTAAATAGGGTTAATGTTAGATCCATGCATGACACTCTATGAAATTATTAAGGTTATGACATCCAACCTCTCTCACCTTTATGTCTTTCAATATAAAGTGTTGATTCAAAATAATGGAAAATCTCTGCTAGGAAAGTTTGACCCCAAATCTGATGAAGGAGACTTCTTAGGATACTTGAATGTTGCAAAATCCTCTAGAATTTTTTTAAAAAAGGAAACTGGTGGTAGAGTTGACCACTTATGTAGTTTTTAATAAATTTGATAATTTTGGAGGGTCTAGGGTAGAAGAAGAAGAAGTAGTTGAAGTCACCAAAGGAGTAAAATCTATAAATCTGAAAGAAAGGGTAGAAGCTAAAAATTCACTACTTATAGAATGAAGATATTCTTTAAGTCATCCGAACAAACTAATCTTAGGAGTCTCATCTAAAGGTGTTAGAACTAAGCATAAATTTAGTAAAGAAGTGAACCACTTTATCTTTACCTCAATTATTGAACCCATAAATATAAATAAGGTGAGTTTTTCGGGATCATAAAGGAAGACTACTACTAGCCTTTGGGAAGACGATTTTGCGTTGGGATATTTCAGCTTTGCAACTTATGGCTACTCATATTATCAAAGAGATGATGAAGGATTGGATGTTCAAATTCAAGGGTATCATCATAGAAGGTGATAATGTCAATGTGATAGAGCATTTACAAAAGGCTAAATCTAATGGAGATCAAAGGTATGATGAATTATTTTTATTCAATGGGTTTAATAATGTTATATTTAATTGCATTGATAGAGATGCCAATAAGTTAGCAGATCTTTGTGCTAACTATGGGATTATTACCTCTTTTATGTGGGATGAAACTTCTATGAATAAGGTTCCTCCTTTATTTTGGAAAATTTTAAAGGAGGAATCTACTGTACTTGGCTAATTGCCTTTATTTCTACTTTTCTTTTTTAATGCAATTTTACGCATTTTCTTCAAAAAAAAATATAAATAAGGTATTATCTGAAGAATTCTGGATCCTAACCACACAAGAAAATCTAAATTAATTTATTAGAAATGTTATTTGGGAGCTAGTTAAAAGATCTATATACCAGAGTGTTATTGAAACAAAAAGAGTTCTCAAAATTAAAATGAATGTTTTTGATGTAGTGGTTAGAAACAAAGCAAGACTAGTGGATGAGGGGTACAACTAGTAGAAGGGATTGACTTTGAACAGACTTTTGGCCCTATAGATAGACCAGAAGTAATAAGGGTGCTACTACCTTTGGTCTACTTTAAGGGATTCAAATTATATCAAATGGATGTTAAAAGTGCATTTTTGAATGGAGTAATAAAAGAAAATGTGTGTGTTAAACAACCTCGAGGCTTTGAAAATTCACAATTTTCTAATCATGTGTTCAAATTAAAAAAAGGCATTGTTTGGACTTAAACAAGAACCAAGAGTATGTTATGAAATTCTAAGCACATTCCTACTTGATCGAACCTTTGTTAAGGGGAGCGTTGACACCATCCTTTTTCTTAAAAAAGTAGGAGAAGAATTACTCATTGTTCAAATTTATGTTGATGATATTTTATTTTGATCTTTTGATAAAAAAATTATGTAATGAATTTTCTAAAATAAGAATTATGGAGTTTGAGATGAGTATGATGCGAGAACTAAACTATTTTCTTAGATTTAGTATAAGGCATAATGATGATGAAATTTTTTCTAGTCTATGAAAATACATTAAGGACATCCTTAAAACATATGAAATGGATAAAGCCAATGCAATTAATACTCCCATGAGCTCTACAATTCAGATGGATAAGGACTTAATTGGAAAATCAGTTGATCAAAAGAAATATAGGGAATAATTGGATCACTTCCTTACTTAACTACTGACATACCTACTATTATATTTTGTATTTATCTCTATGCAAGATTTTAGGCAGATCCAAAAGAATCCCACCTAACTACTATTAAGAGAATTCATAGATTTCTCTTAAGAACTTAAAACTTGGGAATCTGGTATCTTATGCACAACGCTTCCTTTAAAATCATTGGATATTCATGCTTGAAAATCTAAAATATGATTATTGTTTTATGTTTTATGTTTTTTGTCCTTTCATTATTTTTTATTTTATTTTTTTAATTTTTTTTGTTATGCATGTGTTTATTTATTTCTTTTAAAATTCAAGAATTTGATCACTACTTACTTTAGTAGTTGAACTCTTCTTTAAATAAAAATATTACCTACTTTTATTAGTGATTAATTACTCTAAAATAGTTATGGGAAGAAAAAGTGAAGATTATCTGTCTTCCTCTAACTCCTTTAGGGGTGTAATGTCTTTTTTTTTTTAATAAAAATCTATTTCAAATTAAAAATTGGATCAATAAATAGAGACCAATTTCATCTTTCCATAGTTATCTATCTTATTTAAACATTTTTACAAATCAATTAATCTACTTCAAATTTTCTTTAATCAAGTTATTTGACTATATCAGATGGATCAGGTTTTGGTTTAAGGTTTAATCTTCCTTCTATAAGAGTGTGTTATTCTTCTCTTATATTTAAAAGATAATCTCACAATTGAGAGCCTTTAAAGACCAAGAAATAAAGCATGGTTAAAAAAGTGAAAAAAGGCACAAAATGAACCCAAAAGATGGAAAGATGCATAATGATCACCAACAATTAAAAGATGCACAAAGTGTATCAAAAATTTAAAGATACATAAAGTAAACCAAACACTGATAAAATAGGCACAAAATGAACCCACAATGAGTTATCTTCCCTTCCTTTCAAATCTTTAAATCTTAGACAAATCCTTATGCCAATTGATATCATCCACACTTGAATTTAAAATTCATGATTTCTAATTCATCACTTTGCAATGCTATTCTCTTAAATATATTTTTGAAAAAATATGAAAATATCACATTTTCTTTCTAATTTATTTTTTGAATTAGATGTTTGTTTAAATAAGACTTTAATCCATAAGGAGCCTGAGCTTGGGTTGAGAAAATTCAAAATTTTGACCTTTCTAGATACTAGTATTGTCAATACATTTCTTACTGAGTATTCTACTTTTTCCATAAGGTAAAACTTTAATAATGCATGTGATCATTTCCTTAAAAAAAAACTTTGATTTTATTTTGTTGTTATTTTTGTCTTATTTTTTTATTTGTTTTATGTTATTATTACTTTGTTTTTGTTTTGGATCCTTTCTGATCATAACATTCCATCCTTTAGCTTTTCCAATTTTTGTTCATATCGTCCAGTAGGATTCATATCATACTATACATTTTGAATAAAATATCACATCTATGATCCATTATATCCAATGTCTAATCTCAATCAATTATTGGGGATCGTTCTATATGATTTCTTCTTCATAGTGTACGATTCACGTGGAAGGAACCAATGGATGAATTGAATTCAGCTAGCATGATCTTTAATAACACATCGTATAGTTTGATCCACCTGTTTGTACTATATGAATTAATAAGTGAATGATCATATAGGGTGACTCTTTAGGATAAATGCTCTCTCTCTCTCTCACACACTCTCTCTCTAATCATCCAATATGATATTTGATCATGTTGTATGATAAGACCATCTTTTTTTGACTAATTGTTTGGATGAATTGATTAAATACGATTATCTAGTACAATCTCATGATCGTATTATATGATTTGGCAATTCCTATATAAATGGTAGGAGTTTTTTCACTTTGTTCACACCATTTCAATCATCTCATCCTTTACTTTCCTCTTGCACTATCATTCCTTAACATAGCTGGTGGAAAACATTCAAGAGCACTTGTGGGTAGTCCCTCTAGGTGCATTATCATTCCTAGATATATTGAGAAAGCTGGTGAAGTGGCTTATAATTTTTATAAAACTACTAGAATTACCATGTCTAACATAGTTAATCAAGAGATTCTGAACTTTCAGGTACTCAATCTTTTTGCCCACACAACTCTTGGTTTCATTCTCACTCTTGCCTTTCCATTCAATTTTGAACTTCTATTCAAATTTTTTGTAAGCCTTCGAATTAACAATGAGGTTACTACCCTATAATCTTATGTTAATAAAAGGTCTGTAGAAGTCACTTACCAAGACTTCCATAAATTTCTTCACCTTTCCACTACTTGAGGCAAACATCACATTTTAGCCTCAAAACTTGACAATAATTGGACCCTTGTAAACACTATTATTAGGTAAACCAATGTTAACTATCATGTATCCCTAGTTAACACCTTAGTCAAGGATGCTCAAATCATTTAGCACATCCTTCGCAACTCAATCATTCCTACTACTAGGAATTGGATTAACATTACCCCTGTTTTCTCACTTTCCACCTACTACATATTGGCTAACCTTAACTTTAATGCAATTGATCTTATTATTCGCTATCTTGACAACCCAACATGCATTTGAGATCCTCGCCACAAAAGAATGCCTAACATTACCTTATTACATATAATTGCCTTTATCCTAGAGTTAAAATACAATCTTCAATTTTTTGCTCCACCTGATCACCTTTGTATATTCTATTCCAACAGCTCCTTATATGTCCTTCACAGCACTCGGCATTACACTATACACGAAGATCTTATGAAAGAGGAGTGAGGACCAATTCTTACACCAGTCCCTATCTGCCAGCAGTCTCAGATTGATCAGTTGCTTCAAAGGTTTGATCAATGGGAGGTTAGATTTGAAAACTACGTAGCTGAGTAGCAGCAACAACATGCAAATGATATGGCTCATTTTGAAAGCTACACAACACTGTAATAGCAACAGCATATCAGGATATGGCCTTGTTTGGAGAATAGTTTTCCTCCCTTCACCACTTCTTTTAGCCACCACCACCACCACCTACACATGATCAAGATTCAATCTTTTTCTAGTTTGCTATGTATTTTTATTCCTATGGTTGTACTGTTCTTTACTTATATATTTTATGATGAATGTGTGTTTTTTTCTCTCCTTTATATCTTTTGCTTTTTAGTTATTTTCTCCCTTTTGTGATGTCAAAAGGGGGAGTAGTAGTTTGTTATTCAATTGTTTGCACCCTAGTTTAAATGAAGCCAATTTTCTAATTTTCTTTTGTTTATTTTTGCTAATTATTTCTAATATCTTTTTATATTAAAAAATTAAAACAAAAAAATTTAAAACATATTTTTTTACTCTCCTTACTCTAAAAAATTCACCTTTTAAAGGAGAAATTAGAGAATAGAAAAGAATTTGAACATCTTTAAACAACAATAATTGTCATTATAAAAAAGGGAGAGATTGTTACAAATCTAGACTCAAGTACCGTAATTTTGTTGATAATAAATATTATTGTATCCCTACTGATATCTCCTATAAATTGGTTACTTGAATATCTATTTTTCCCTGCTCACTAATATTTCAGATCCACCATTCACTTGCAACTTCAATCAGCTCAAGATTGGATAGAATAGGTTGAGTACATTTGTAATTTCAACTTCAATGTACTTTTACCTCTCTTGAGTCAAATGATTTAAATGGTAGATACTAAGCTGAGTAACCATGCACACACACACTCAAGGGAGTGAGTTGGTGATTTAGAAAAAATTTTATTTTTTGAACTAATCATGCAATATCATTTATATCATACTAGATGATCAGTTAACTAGAAAACCCTAATTAGGGCACCCTTCATTAATTGAGATTGATTAAACTAATCATACTAAATGATCCTAATCATATATTATGGCCAGGAATAATCATAATATTCAGCCGCCAATCATAATTTAGGAAATATTTTATTATTCAAATTTTACTCTGTATCGTATATTATGATATATGTTATACTGGATAATTTGTGACAATCATGTCTAAATTGATCCTATAATTAAGAGATTAATTATGGTTTAATTACTCAATCACATTGTACAGGATGATCGTACTATATGACCTAAAGATATATAGGATAATATTTAATCGTCGCCTAGCACCCCTTACCATACTAGACGATCAATACAGTCTCTTGAACTAATCGTATAAGATGATCGTATGATCCTATGGGATGATCAGTATAATCTCTTGAATTGAATGTATAAACCAATGCAGTTTGTACTATTTGGCAGTGTTGTTTTATACTAATCATACCTAATGATCTAACAATCATAAGGGATGATCTTGATGGTAAATTAAAAATTAAGGTTTCTTTAGAGGCTTTCTATTTAAACTCCTACAATGTCTTATAAGAAATCTTTGCTATTGAATTGCTTGAGAGGGAGCTTAAAGAGAGAGAGTTAAGGAGAGAATTAGGAGAGAAGAGAGGGAGAGTTCTTGTGTGGGGCAGTTGTAAGAGCTTCTTAAGGTTACTCCAAGCAAAGTTCCTTTCAATCCTCTTCAAGTCTCTGCTTTGATTCTTGGATGACTCTAGGGAGACATTTTTCAGCACTAGTTTGTGGTTCTCTACCAACTTTAAGAGGGAGTAAAAAGTTTAGTGAAATACAAGGAGCGTAGGACTTCAGGGAGTGGATGTAGGTCATATTTGATCAAACAACTATAAAGTTTCATGTTTTTATTCTTTTTACTTTTTTACATTTTAATTTCCACACTTTTTGTGATTTACTGTGTTGTCGAAAACTCAAATTTGTTTTGTTTTTGTGAACTTATTTGCTTTCACATCCGTTGTTGAAATTGCCTAATTTTAGTGTTTAAAAAAATATAAAAATATTTTCTTTTTGCTTAATGAAGTCCTTAAATTACCAATTCATCCCCCTCTTGGTTAGTCTATGTCTAGTTCTTAGAGGTTTAGTAACCTTCATGAAATTTTAAAGTTAAAAGAAACCCTTGAAGTACTACAAAGACCAAGGAGGAAAGGCTTTTACATCTAGATCTCAAATAAGAAAGAAGAAGAGATCGTCGGAATAGAAGACTGAAATCTAGTGATAGATCAATTCTATCAATGAATACCAGCAGCCTCATAGATGACCTATCAAGATGGAGGATTATATGGCCAATTTACACCTCAATTCAGAATCTGATGAAGAGATAACTATTCTAATAAAACTTGTCAGATTATAAGCAAAAGATATGGAAGAAAAACAAGAGGATGATAGGGACCTCTCCATTCTTAAAAAGACAATCCAAAAGTGTGTCCTAAGGAAACATGCTGTACGACATCACTGTTTATGGACTCGGATAAAGAGCTACATTTTCTGGACAACAAAAATAAGAGTAAGCCAACTCTTAAGCATAAATGTCCAAAGCTCAGAAGCAGCTTAGATTCTGAAGAAGTGAAGAGGTTGCAAACACGGAAGACTACTATGCTGAAGATGATTCATCCAAAGAAGTGATGCAAATTTTCATGAGAAATGGAAAACTAATTCTTCCTCTACCTCAGGAGAAGGCAAAGGAGTAGGATAAAAATACCCAGCTCAACCAAGCTAGTATGCCACAAAATCCACCAAAACATAAGAGTATTATTGCAAATATGGATTACAATATCTTGTCTCAACTCTACCCTTGTTATATCAAAGGACCTTAAGGAAATACTCATCAAGGCTTTATATAATCTTGAACAATATGATGAATTCTTTATTGAGCAAACCCTAAAATAATCTTTATATACATAGAATACTGCTACAGTTACTTTTTATGATAATTATTTGCTCCTGGAAATAACACATCATAATCAACCACTCTATGTTGTTACAAAAAGTAACAATGTGGAAATTAATAAAATATTGATCGATCCAGGTTCTATTCTTAATCTAATGAGTCTCAGAATGCTCAAAGGATTGGCGATAGACATTCAATATCTAACTAAAAGCACAATATTCCTGCAAGGGTTTAATGAACAAGGACTAAGAATCTTGGGATTTGTGGTTTTACCTCTAAGCTTTGGAGAGCTACATATAAAGGCAAGATTCTGTAATTGATTCTAATACATCATACAAGGCACTTCTCAAAAGATCATGAGTATAGTATAGTGCTTTCAACACTTCATTAATGTATGAATTACAATCGAGATAATGAAAAGCATCGTATTGATGGTGATGAACAACCATTATTTGTGTACAAAGTTAAAATCTATAATGAGTCCAAGCACTTTATAGTTCAAAAACTAAAAGGAAACTATCTTCCAAGAATCTGGATTGTTATGTTAGAAGAAGAAAACCTAAAGGATAAAGGCTAGACTAATCGAAAGCAAATTCGCTTAGTGTCTCACCTCAATAGTGACACCAAATAGGATGACGATATCTCCACAACCTTTAAACCCCTAATCATAGGGAAAATAAAAAGTGAACTATCAGCCATCCCATTTGATTATATAGTTAATCATGCAAACAAGGAGTGGTGTTCAGGCAAATAAAGTATTAAAAAATAAGAAGAATTCCTTTTTAGCCCAAGGGTGTTATGAAATTGTAAGAGGAAGGGGACCCAAGACCTAGTTACATATCTAAGAAATTGCAAAAAGTATTAATCTTGAATATAAGGATATCTGAAGTGTAAATATCTAAAAATATTATCAAAATAGTACCAATGCTGGTAGCGCAATCCAAAGCATTGACTACCTCATTAATTACAAACATATGAATGTTAAAGACTTTCTATGCTCCTCCTAAGAGAGGTCTCAATGAACGTGGATCCCTTTTCTATGAATCAAAAGTGATAATGTATCATACTACTCATGAAATAGAATGTAAAGATGATTGGGATTATGGGGATATGTTGATAATCATTCCTATATATCCTCCACCCATTATGAGAAAGCTCATGGAGAGAAATATCTTCTTCGTGAAAACAAAGAAATGTGCTCATTATTTCAGAGAACTCTAGCATAAAAGGAATGCATAAAGGCCTATTAGTAATGGTTTATCTATAACATGGGGTCTTGGATGTGCTTGACATTCATGTCTCGCACAAGCAACATCCCACCAATATCTTGAGTACCTAGGACATCCATGTCTTATGTACGTAACCTCCTATAATATTATATATAAAGAGGAAGGATTAGTACATTTTGAAAATCAAGCTGAATATCCAATAGTAAATCTAAAAAAGGCTCCAAAAGAGTTTGAAGAAGGCGGACAAGCTATTGTGGATGAAGTCAAAGAGATAAATTTGGGTATTGAAGAAGAGCCAAAGCCAACCTTTATTAGTGTGAATCTTCCACTGATAAAGTTAAAGAGCTAAAAAAGCTACTTTTTAAGTACAAAGACTATTTCGCGTGGAACTACACCAAAATACTTAATTTATCACTATAGGTGGCAGCGCATAAGCTCTCCAACAATGCCAAAAAAACAACCTGTCAATTAAGCACATAGGTGAATGCGACTTGAGATCAAAGAATAAGTTGTAGCCAAAACTAAAAGCTAGCTTTATCAGGGAAGAACAATATGCCAATTGGATTGCCAATATTGTCCTAGTAAAGAAGAAAAATGACAAATTTGCATATTCATTGACTATCAGGACCTGAATAAGGCATGTCCGAAGGATGATTTTCCACTTTCTAATGCAGAACTTATGGTCAATAATAAATTAAATCATTATATATTCTTATTTATGGAAGGATCATCGGGTTAAAATCAGATTAAAATGGACTCAGATGATAAAAACACAATTCCTTTCAAACTTCTATCAACACATATTATTACAAGGTTATGTCATTTAGATTAAAAAATGTCGGGCCACCTATTAATAAACAATGACCCACATCTATGATGATCTTATTCACAAACATATAGCATGTTATGTTGATGATCTAGTTCTAAAAACTAGAATTCAACACAAATATGTAAACGATCTCAAAATTGCATTAGAAAGGATTCACAAATTTAATTTAAAAATTAATTTGCTTAAATGCGTTTTTGGTGTGTCATCTGAAAAATTTCTCAAATTTATTATACATCATAGAGAAATTGAGACTGATCCTAATAAAATCCAAGCAAAAGTGGAAGTTCTACCTTCAAAAACTCTAAGATAACCTCTTTCATTACAAAAAGGATTAGCATATATCCAAAGATTTATATCTAACCTTTCGGGTATATGTCAACCCTTCACACAGTTGATGATGAAAACACTCCCTTCATGTAGGAAGATGCTTATCTGGAGGTATTTAATAGCATAAAGTAATATTTGTTGAATCCTTTAATTATAGCTGCTCCTATTCCGGGTAAACCCTTAATCTTACATACAACCATTTTGGAGGAATTGCTCAGGGCATTCCTCGCACAAGATAATGCCAAAGAAAAAAAAAATACTCTTTATTATATTAATCATCAATTAATAAGGGATAAATCAAAGTATTTACCAATTAAAAAGTAGTGTTTACCATTAATTTTTGTTATGCAAAAGTTACAACACTATATGTTATCCCATATGATAATATTGATATCTAAGGTGATTCGGTTAAATTTTTTAATGTCTAGACCCACACTTGTGGGTCATCTAGCTAGATTGATCACTTTATTAATCTAATTTGATATCGCCTACGTGCGATAAATGGCTGAAAAAGGACAAGCGCTAATAGATTTTCTAGCTACCCATCCTTTACTTATATGCTTTCCACTTAGCTATTATAGACCTCTGAAAGGGATCCGCCACAACAGAGTGTAAAGGGTGTACGATTAAACCACCTCGAGGGATAAAAATGATCGTAGGCCTCCACACTCTTCACAAGCGGGCTAATGGGAAGATAGATTAGATTCTACATATGATAAACCATTAAGGATAGTGTCTCTCTCCAGCGCACCTCAATAGATGATAATGTACATAACATGATCAATGTCATAGAGTTTCTCCCATATGATATATTAGCTCAAGTGGGGTTTATTTATTGTGGAATTCTATTTCCCATGGGCACAAGCCCCATTGGTTAATTACTAAAAGTTCGTTAGGGATGTTAAGCCCTTATGAACTAGCCCAAGGCTAACCAAGAGGGGGGTGAATTGGCATTTTAAAAATTATTTTGATCAAAACTCAAACCAAAATCACCACAATGAAAATCAAAGTGCGGAAGAATAAATGCAGAAAGAAATAGTAAAAGGACGCAGAAATTTTTAGTGGTTCGGTCAACTTGACCTATGTCCACTCCCCAAAGGCACCCTCCGGGAATTGCACTAAACACCATGACTCTCCTTTTTCTTCCATAGAAAGGCGAAGAAGCCCTCACAAAAACTCATTTCTGCCGACCCTGGCGAGGCAGAGAACCCAACTCCTTTTGCTTCCTCCTAAAGCAGGCAGAGAACCTTGATCAATTGTTGAAGAAGACCTCTCTCAACCATCCAAGGACAAGAGACTATAGTTGAAGAAGAAGAAGTGGAATAATGCTTGGAGCAACCCTTGTGAAACTCCCTTACAAGTTCCCCCTCAATAACTCCTCTCTCCCTCTCTCCCTCTCTCTCCCTCTCCTCTAGGCTTTCTCAGGTCAAAACAACAGCAAAAGATCACCTCTAAGGTAGAATAAGAGATCTTAAATAGAAGGCTTCAGAATAGCTCATATTTTATATAAACTGACTTTATCGTCCAGGCTGATAGGGGTATCGGCCTGGCTGATCAGCTAAAATTTTGCTCAATCAGCCCGGTCGGTTTGGGACGATAAGACAATTTTTGGTCATATGGTCCAGGTCGATAGTATATCATCGTGGATGATTAGTTCAAATTCGAGGAAAATCGCCCTCAATATCGCCCTGAATAGATTATGGCCGATGTCAATCATCGACGACATTGTCTCGGTTGATCCTATGATCGACCCGGCCAATGTGATTATGCAATCAGCTTTAATTGCTTTCCTTAATCATTTGATCAATTTAGGCATCATTGTACTGCATCGTCCAAGCCGATGTCCTGATCGATGTCCAAAAATAACTAATGCCTTAATAAATCTGGCGGCTGATTCTTTCTAATTTGAGCTTACCAGCCCGATCGATACAATATCATCTAGGCTAGTCGGCTTAATGATGGCTGCCTTAACTATGATGCCCTGATTAGGGTTTTTATTTTTGAACCGATCATCTAGGCCGATATAAATATCATCCCAGACGATGTTACCAAAAATAGTAAACTCTAAGAAATAGTTAGAAATTCTCTCAAGGTGTGTGTGTGCAAGGTTACTTAGCATTAGAAGCCACACCTTTTACAATAGACTCAAGAAAGGGAAAAATGTATAAATTGACTCAGACCTAATCTACCCAATCTTGAGCTGGTTCCAAATACCGTCTGATCTTGTGGACCTAAAATTTTAGTAGGCAAGGCAGTCGTAGAGAAATAAGAGTGTTTGTTATCATTAAAATCATAATTTATGAAAATAGATTTGCAACAATTTCCTCCTTTTTGATGATGACAAACACACAACAAATAATTTTAAGTAGTTAAGACAATAATGTATTGGAAATAGTGCAAACATAGAGAACATCAAATATCATAACAAAACAGTACAAGTACAAACATTAAATATCAAAATAGAATAGTACAAGTACAAACATACTACTCCCATTTTTGACATCTCAAAAAGAAGGAGACAAACAAAAATAATGTAGAAACTAAATAGCTGAAGAAAAATAGAAACTAATCAATAGAAAAATAGAAACAAACTAACAGAAAAAACTAGTAAAATGATGGGCCCTGATCATCTAAAGGAGGAGGTGGTGGTGGAGGATGTTGAAAGTAGCCAGTCAGTATAACAAACTGTGCACCAAATCAGGCTATGTCCTGGTCGTGCTGCTGCTGTTGGTGCTCAACGTAGGCATCAAAATGGGCTAAGTACTCCATGCGGTGTTGCTCATAGTGGGCTATGTCCTCAGCATGTTGCTACTCCTATTCAACAATGTAAGTGACCAATCAGGCCTCCCACTGGTCAAAGCGCTCCACCAACTGGTCCAGCTGAGAGTGCTGGTGGAGCAAAACAGGTTCAAGAACAGGTGCAGGAGCCTCCTCTTCCTCTGCCTGAGCTTCCCCATCCCCTGGGTGGAGACAAGTACTGTGAAGAGTTTGAAAGCAAATGTTAGAGTAGAAAGCAGGTTGGAGGTTTGGTGGAGAAGGATATTAGAAGTTATACTTTGATTCTAAGACATAAGAAATGATATGTCATAGGGCTAGATTTGGTTTTCTCTTATGACTTGGATTCCGAATGGTAGTTATACTTTGATTCTAAGACATAAGAAATGATATGTCATAGGGCTAGATTTGGTTTTCTCCTATGACTTGGATCCCGAATGGTAGAAAGATGGTCGATGTAGTGAAAGATCAGGTCGGTAGCATTGAATTCATGATGTGTTAAAATGTAAAAGGTGGTGAGTGAAAGAAGGGGAGTGATGTGGACACGATCACCAGTCTTAGGAATTATCGAAGTGCAAAGGATATGTTGGATTATCCTAGCATCCTTAAGTAAGGTGCTAGTCTCGCCCATGTGAAAATGAGCATTATAGTTGCAAAGAAAATGATTGGCCAGAGCCCAATCAAAATCGGATCAGAACACAAGGTGTGAAGTTTATCCCCTGTGGTGAAAAGTTGTAAAATCTCTTCATAATCCTGATATGTAATCTCAACAGGACGTTGATTCACATATGAGGTAATATAGGTAAAAGCAGAATTCATATGGAGATCTGCAAAAAATTCAAAGAGCAACTCAGAATTGAACGATACAGTAAGAGTCAGAAGAAAGCACAAGGAGGTATGGGCAAATAAGTCTAGTACCAGATAAGAGAGAAAACTTAGATTGACTATCTGGGAGACTGTGATTCCTGCCTCCTTGTAGCGCTGGTAGGCAGCTTGATCATCCTCCTACAAGAAATGAGGGTCCAGAGTGGCCCTCGAAGAACTTTTGGATGGGTGACAAGAGTACCTTCCTCCAGCCATTTTCATGAAATAGTAAGAAAACAGGGAATAAGAAGCAAGGAGAAGAAGTTGGTGTGAAGAAAATGGCTGGAAGGGCTCGATTTATAAAGAATCGGCCATATCAGCCATGCTGATCGAAGGATCATCCAGGCCAATATGGTTCAATAATTACATACAGACTGATTGGTAAAAAAGGCGGTCCTATCATCCAGGCCGATCAGATATCGGCCGGACCAATTAGACACAGGCGATCATCCCGAGGAGTCAAGCCGGACGACCGTTGAAAAAGTAGATCATTCGGGCCGATTCAGTGGATCCTCTAGGACGATGTACAATAATGGATCATACCAGATAAATATAAAATGTTTAAATCATGTTCCACATGTATCGGCCAGGCTGAATAGGTGAATCGTCCCAGCTGATTCTCTAAAATGGATCATCCCGGTTAATTTTATAGATTTTAAACGTACATCCATGTGTATTGTCCAAGAAGAACACATGGATCGATCAGGACGATTTTCCATAAAGAGTATAACATCATCCGAGCCAAAAAATGGATTGTCCATGCCGATAAAAAATGATTGAAGTAGAAGAAGATCAGATCGTCCAGGCCGAGAATGGATCGTCCAGGACGATTAGAAGCAGAAAATCAATTCAATCGGCAGAGGGGAGTTTTTAGAGTAAATTGATCAGATCATCCTGGTTGATAGGCGTATTGGCTAGGATGATGTGAAAAAAATAAAAAATCAGAAGATAGATGGAGATGATCAGAGAAGGCCCAAAAGCATCAAAATTAAGTGAAAATGATAAAAATATGTATGAAAAAGACATAAACACAAACAAAAACAAGGATTTTTTTATCAAGGCATGAATATGACATAGTCTCCATGTGATTGATTTTAAATTTTTTTAAGGATCATTGAGTTAACATCGCCAAAATTCGAAAAACAGTTAGAATAACCGATCCTGTTAACCCTAACTCAGTCTTCTTTAGGGCAAACTGTCTTTTGAAAACAAAAAATCTAAATCAGAAAAGCCAATTGATTTAGAAAAGGAGATCCGTTCAAAAACTTATTTCTAAAAAAATATTTTATAGAATAATATATCAAAGTAATTAGTTACCATTAGAAATTTGAAATCAAGTCTTTGAAAAATATCAAGTGACACATGAAGTCTTCTAAGATTTAAAAAATTTTAAAAGGAGAAGAAGCTTACCTTTGGTGGGCTCATTTTATGCCTCTTATCAATTTGATTGGCGCTTTATGCATCTTTTGTTTTTTGATACACATTGTATATATATTTTTTCAATTTGGCGTCATCACGCATCTTTTATTTTTGGTATCATTGGCCACTTTTTTTTCATTAATTTTTATGCAAGCTAGATCCCTTTCAAAAATTCTTAAATATTCTTAGTTGTGATTATATCTTCTAGATATTAGAGAAGAAAAAATCATTTTCTAATATAGGGAAGAATGAATCACATAGTAGAATAAAAAATCATACGAAAATTTTAATGACAAGATTACAAAATTCTGAAAGTAAAAAAAAGCCTTTGAATATTATATTTATAAAATAGATTACTGTAGCAAGATTGAAAAGATCTCAGTTTTAAAAACCATTTGTTAATTTGAAAATAAATTTTTATTTAGAGAAGAAGATTACACCATTAAAAAGAGGTTAGAGAAAGAGACACAATCAACGGTGTTTTCACCCTTTAACATATTAAGAGATATAAAAACATTGACTCACAAAATTTCAAAATAAAAAATAAGGTATAAAATATTAATTTTAGTGACGATTTTAAAATAAAAAACAAGAAAAAAGTAGTAAAATTAGCAAGAAAAAAGTTAAAAAAAAAAAAGCAACAGAAAATAGACCAGGAATCAATAGGAATCAAATTCATGCATTTATGCCAATCACACCCAATCTGGTCCTTAAAGTACTAAAAGTATCAAAGGCTAGTGGTTTAGTAAAGATGTCTGCCAGTTGATTTTTCAGTTGCCACATGATGTAACTCAATGTCTCCCTTGGTCACAGTCTCTAATGAAGTGATGTCTTATGTCTATATGCTTGGTCCTTGAATGTTGAATAGGATTCTTAGAAATTTAGATGGCACTAGTGTTGTCATAAAGAATTGGAATTGTGCCTACAGGTAATCCTAAATCAAGAACTTGCTATTTCAACCAAAGGACTTGGGCCACACAACTTCCTGAAGCAATGTACTTAGCTTCAGCAAAGGAAAGTGCAATAGAGTTTTGCTTTCTACTAGACCACGAGAATAAAGACTGTCCTATGAATTGACAAGTCCTTGAAGTGCTTTTTCTATCCACCTTACATCCTGCAAAATTAAAATCAGAATATTCAATAATCTCAAAAGAAGTGTTGTGCCTCGGGTACCATATTCCTAAGTTTTAGGTCCCTAAAAGGTATCTAAGAATTCTCTTAACTACAGTTAGGTGGGATTCCTTAGGATTAGCTTGAAATATAGCAAAAAGACAAACGCTAAATATAATATCAGGTCTGCTAGCACTCATGTAGAGTAAAGATTTAATCATGCCTATGTACTTCTTTTGATCAACCGATTTTCCATTAGGGTCCTTGTCCAACTGAATATCTGAGGTCATGGGAGTGTTAATTAGCTTGGCTTTGTCCATTTCATATTTTTTCAAGATGTCCTTTATATGCTTTGATTAATTCAAAGAAGTTCCATCATCCAATTATCTTGTGTAAAACCGCAAAAAGTAGGACAACTCTCCCATCATACTCATCTCAAACTCCTTACTCATTGTTTTAAAAAAATCATCATATAGCCTTTTATCAGAAGATCCAAAAAGCATATCATCGACATATATTTGAGTAATGCATAAATCATCTCCTACTTTCTTCAGAAAAAGGGTGATGTCACACTCCCCATAATAAACTCCCTTTCTAGTAAAACTCTGCTAAGCCTCTCATACCAAGCTTTGGGAGCCTGCTTTAATCCATATAAGGCCTATTTTTAATTTGAAAAAATGATTTGAAAATTGGGAACTCTCAAAACCTAAGGATTGTTCTACAAATACATCCTCTTTTATTACCCCATTTAAAAAGGCACTCTTAACGTCCATTTGGAAAAGCTTAAATCCCTTATAACAAGCAAAGGTTAGTAGCACTAATGGCTTCTAATCTAGCTACAAGGGCAAAAGGTTTCCTCAAAATCTATCCCTTCTATTTAAATGTACCGCTTAGCCACTAATCTTGCCTTATTCCTAACCACCACACCTGAATCATTCATCTTATTCTTAAAGACCCATTTGGTTATAACTACACTTTGTCCCTTTGATCTTTCTACAAGCTCCCAAAAATCATTCCTAACAAATTAGTTCAACTCCTCTTGTATGGTTAAGATCCAAAACACATCAGAAAGGGCTTGATTGATGTTGGTGGGTTCAATCATTGAGATAAAGGTAGAGTGATTCACTTCATTCCTAAGTCCATGCCTAGTCCTAACACCTTCAGAAGGGTCTCCTAAGATCAGTTCTTTGAGGTGACTCAAAGAATATCTCCAATCTCTAGGCAAAGTGTGTGTAGGTTAAACCCTTTCCTCTATATCTTCATTTTCTACTCCTTGGGTAATCTCTCCTTCTCCTTCAGTGTTTTGGGGCTCTACCCTCTTCTCTAAATTTTCTACTCTAGTGGTAATCTCTCCAACATCATCATCATCCTCAACTCTAGGCTTCCTAGGATTAGATTCATCAAACACTACATGAGTAGTCTCTTCCACCACCAATATCCTCTTATTAAACACCCTAAAAGACTTCCCAACACTAGAATATCCTAAGAACACTCCTTCATCAGATTTTGGGTCAAATTTTCCCAAGTGAGACTTCCCATTATTGCGGATGAAAACCTTACAACCAAAGGCATGGAGGTAGGAAAGATTGGGTGTCCTACCCTTAAGAATTTCATATGGTGTCTTATCTATTTTGCTCTAACATTCACCCTATTCAATATATAGCAAGCTGTGTTAACCGCTTCAGCCCAAAAGTATTTTCAAAGTGTATACTCAACAACCATGGCTCTAGCGGCTTCCACTAAGGTCTGATTCTTCCTTTCAACTATCCCGTTCTGTTGAGGGGTCTTAGGAGCTGAGAAGCTGTGGAAATCCCCTTATCCTCACAAAAGTCTCCAAATCTCTCATTTTCAAACTCTCCCCCATGGTCACTATGAATGGTCAAAATCTCACAACCTAACTTTTTTTGAATCCAAGTAAAAAAGGATTTAAACTCATCAAAGGACTCATTCTTGTGTGATAGAAATTTAATCCAAGAGAATCTTGAGTAGTCATTGACAATCACAAAACCATAAACTTTCCCTCCTAAGCTAGCAGTACTAATGGGTCCAAACAAATCTATGTGAAGGACTTCTAAAGGTCTAAAGCTGCTAATATCCTTAATGGAGTGAAAAGTGGAGTGGACTTGCTTTTCTAATTGGCATGCATCACGAAGGTGATCTTTTGAAAACTTAAACTTGGGAACACCTCTAACTAGATCTTTCTGGGTCACTTTCCCAAGGGTTTTCATACTGGCATGACATAATCTCCTGTGTCACAACCATGAATCATCAATAGTAGCTTTTAAGCAAAATGAAATTGTACATTCAATATTATTTAAATCAAGCTTGTAATAATTGTTGATCTACTTTTCCTATAAAGTAATGTTATTATTTAAGCTGATAATGCATGAATTTGCCAAAAATTTTATGATGAAGCCCGTATCACAAAGCTGACTGATGCTGAGCAAGTTGTGTTTCAGTCCATCTACAAGTAAAACATTTTCAATCAAAAGGTTCTTGGAATTTCCAATTATACCTGAGCCTACCACCTTCCTGGTGGTGTTATCTCTAAGAGTAACCTTGCCTCCTATCCTAGTTTTTAGCAGAATGAATTGATTACCATCACTAGTCATATAACGAGAGCATCCACTATCCAGGTACCACATGCTCTCATGAGGCCTTTTGTGAGAGCTTGCCTACAAAATTATCAAATGTCATATTTAGGAACCCAAACATGTTTCGGTTCCTTTCTTATAGAAAATAGAATGCAATGCATGTTGTGAATCATGAACTTGGGTCTCCATACCCAATGTAAACTATGGTGAATGGCGCAAGTGTGTTATGTGTCCTAACATGCCACATGAAAAACATCTAACTCCAGGAAAAGGATGCACTAATCTACTCATATGGTGATGCTTCTTTTTATGTGATGCATGTAATGATGGTTTTTTATTTTCAAAAGTTTTTAAATTTTCTAACTTTTTAAACTCCTTTTATAACTCAGCATGAGATGATTTTAAGGAATCATGTGCATCAGATAATTCAACATGCTTTTTGTTTAATATATCAAACCCATCAAGTAAAGACATGTGATTGCTATCAATTGTAAAATGATCTTTAAGAAGAATTTCATGCTCTTCATATAAATTTGAAATTCTAATTTCAAGTTAGCAAGTGTTTTCTTAGGTTTCCTGTATGATACATGAATTTGTTCTGAAACTTCAAGTAGTTGCTCATAAATTAGTTCATATACCTCTTCTTGGTCACCATGACCAAGATTATCATCTGCCATTAAGCACAAGTTTGTTGTCTCCTCTTCAGGTTTAGTCTCAGAGGAGTCTAATGCAGAATCTGCCCAGCATGCCTTTTAGAATCTCTTCTTATCCTTCTTGGACTTGGATTTCTCCTCACCCTTTCCTTACTTGGGTGAGCCTTAAGTGTAGGGCAATCAGCTTTAACATGTCCTGACTTCCTGCATTCAAAACAAATCATATCATTAAAACTCTTAAAATTTTTGTTTCCCTTACTTTTATTCCACTATTGATGGTTCTTTTGCTTCTTCCTTAGAAAGCTTTTAAATTTTCTTGTGATTAATGCAACATCATCGCTTTCAGACCTGAAAGATTCAGTGTCCGTGTTATTGGCCTTCAGTGCCATAGTTTTCTCTTTCTCTTTCTCACATGCATCAAGATTTCTTTGATTCACCCCTTGCTCGAAAGCAATGAGTGAGTAAAGTAAGTTATCAATCAAATAAGTATTCAAATCTTTAGATTAAGTAATTACAGTAATTTTAGCATCAAAAGAGGAAGGTAAGCATCTCAAAATTTTATTCATCTTTTCATAGTTAGTGAGTTCTCTTCCTAAGACATGCAAAGAAGTTACAATTTGAGTAAACCTTGTATACATTTCAGAAATTGATTCAGATGGTTTCATATGAAAAAGTTTGTAATCATGCAACAAAATATTTAACTGATATTGCTTAACTTCTTTAGTTCCTTCATAAGTAATACACATTTTATCCTAAATCTATTTACCAATAGTGCAAGTTGAAACACATGTAATCTTCAGATTTTAAAGCACAGAAAAAATAGTTCAAACATTTTGCATTAAGTTGTGGTAAATCCCTATCATCATGAGTCCATTCAGTAAATGGTAGAGGAACATTAACTCCATTAAGTTTACCAGTCAGAGGTGTATAGCCATCCATAACAAGCATCTACATGCGATAGTCAATTGATTGTAAAAAAGTAGACATGCGAGTTTTCTAAAAATTAAAATGAATATTGTCAAACAAAGGTGGTCAGGTAATGGAATACCTTTTTGCAGGATTACGATTATCAGAATTAGTCATGGATCAAAATTCAAAAAGTTTTCAAACTTTATTTTTATGAACCTGGCTCTGATACCACTTGAGAGTTTGTTAGGGATGTTAAGCCCTTATGAACTAGCCTAAGGCTAACCAAGAGGGGGGTGAATTTGTATTTTAAAAATTATTTCGATCGAAACATAATGACAAAACTCAAACCAAAATCACCACAATGAAAATCAAAGTGCGGAAGAATAAATGAGAAAAGCAATAGTAAAAGGACATAGAAATTTATAGTGGTTTGATCAACTCGACCTATGTCCACTCCCCAAAGGCACCCTCCAGGTATTGCACTAAACACCGTGATTCTCCTTTTGCTTCCACAGCAAGGTGGAGAATCCCTCATAAAAACTCCTTTCCGCCGATCCAGGCAAGGTAGAGAACCCAACTCTTTTTACTTCCTCCTAAAGTAGGCAGAGAACCTTGATCGATTGCGGAAGAAGACCTCTCTCAACCATCCAAGGATAAGTGACTCTAATGGAAGAAGAAGAAGTGGAATAATGCTTGGAGGAACCCTTACGAAACTCCCTCACAAGCACCCCCTCACAAAATCCTCTCTCTCTCTCTCTCTCTCTCTCTCTCTCTCTCTCTCTCTCTCTCTCCCTCTCCTCTAGACTTTCTCAGGTCAAGATAGTAGCAAAAGATCACCTCTAAGGTAGAATAAGAGATCTTAAATGGAAGAGATTTAGAATAGCTTTTATTTTATATAAACTGACTTTATCGTCCAGGCTGATAGGGGTATCGGCCTGGCCGATCTGCATAAATTTTGCTCAATCAGTCTGATCAGTTTGGGATGATTAGATAATTTCTGGTCATATCATCTAAAATGATAGTATATCATCCTAGATGATTAGTTCAAATTCAAGGAAAATTGTCCTGAACATTGCCCTGAATAGAAGCTAGCCGATGTCACTAGTCCATGACATCGTCCCGCCGATCCTGCGATCGGCCCGGCCGATGTGATCATGCAATAAGCCTTAATTATTTTCCTTAATCACCTAATTAATTTAGGTATAATTGTGTCTTATCATCCAGGTTGATGTCCTGGACGATGTCCAAAAATAACTAATGCCTTAATAGATCTGGCGGCTAACTCTTTCTGATTTGAGCCTATCGGTCTAGCCGATACAATATCGTCCAGGCCGATCGGCTTAGTGACGACTGCCTTAACCATGATGCCCTAATTAGGGTTTTTGTTTTTGAACCGATCATCCAAGCTGATATAAATATAATCCCGAATGATGTTACCAAAAATAATAAACTCTAAGAAATAGTTAGAAATTCTCCCATGGTGTGTTTGTGCAAGGTTACTTAGTATTAGGAGCCACACCTTTTACAATAGACTTAAGAAAGGGAAAAGTGTACAAAGTGACTCAGACCTACTCTACCCAATCTTGAGTTGGTTCCAATTACAGTCTGAAACAAGAGTGTTTGCTATCATCAAAATCATAATTCAAGAAAAAAGATTCGCAATAATTATGTCTCAGGATGAAGCTCAAGAATTCTCTCGATTAATGATCTAATATTATTCTTCTTAGAAAGGGGGATTGGCACATAAAAGGAGACTAGGAAATCCTACTCAAAGGAAAAGAAAGGATTCAAATGTCTTAGTGAACATACACTATTCACACTGACATCCAAAGGAACTAAGGCATTGAGAAGAAAGAAAATCATACACTCAATGCATATAGAGGAAAAGGATGGAAGTGGCGTCATCCATGTGATGCTGATAGATAGGATTTATAGTCCCTGAACAAAAGGAGACTTACCCACCGATGAGGCATATTACGAGACAACAAATGTAGTTGTCTTGAACCTTAGATCTAAGGTGGGTTTGGTGTTTTACACAATATTAACACCCGTGTCCTAACTAATGCATCTGGGCTTATATCCTGCCTGAAAAGGAAAGCCAGCTAACCACCTAAGCGCATAAAATCCATGTTGTCCAATCTTTATGAAAGATGGGTAGGTAGTTTAGTCTTTTGGAAGTAAAGCCGATGTCTAGATAGTTTCCTAATTGGCCTTGGACTTATGTAGGGTGAATGCTCCTAGAGCTGCTATAATTAAAGTTTTAATTGAATTGATTTCTAATACAATGCATACTAATTAAAAGGATCCAAATCATGAATGCTTGGAAGTTTAAAAACATGCTTATAAAAAATAATTTTTAGAGAAAATTGGGCTTCCCCAAGGTCTGGCACCTCATTCTCAAATGCCAGATTATCTAAACTTTACCAACATGTGGGAAAATGTCTTATTAGAAGGAGAGAGAAGAATGCAATAATATGCATGTGACCATGGACAATTCTGGCAATTGCCTAGGTCATTAAGTTTATATGTTATTTAATTCTTAAAAATTTGAATATTAATTATGAGTATAAAAAGTTTTTTTATCGTAAAGACTCTAGCAAAAATAAAGCCATACCAATGCAAGAAATAACCCTAGAAAAGCATGTAATTTCTAATGTTCACACAAAATAAACACATCAATTTAAATAACCAACACAGTAAAGTAAATTCTAAAGTCTATGGCAAGTGCCGTATAAGTACAACCCAAGGTCTACAAAAAAATTAATGGTGGTTAGGGCCCACCGATAATAACCTGAATTCTAATCCTACTAAATGACGCAAGTCTTAAAAGCCAAGCATTTCTTCTTCAAGTCTTCATCTTCATGTGTATCATCCTTCTCTAAATCAAATCCCTTTTGATTATTTCTTTGAGGCATTGTATAGTTCGTCCTCAAAAAGGGTACCCAATGAATAAGAAATTCTCTATGAAGGGCCTTTCTTTTTCTCTTATGGTACCGAGTATTTGAAATACCTCACTTTTGAAAACATTCATAACTCGATAAAAATTACATAAAATTACATTTAAAAAAGAAAATATAGACTCAAACTCTTGCATAGTTATCCTAAGCATCAAAAGAAAGTCCCATGTAGTTTATATATAATAACCCAAATAATTCATAATTTATGCAGAAAATGAAACACACTTGGCCACACTCTTTCAATTTTAAAAGGGACTAAGCAGTCTCTCGATCATCTGTAGAAAATAATGTTAGTTTTAAATATTTAATTATTTTTCTCCCTTTATTTTAGTGTTACATGAGCATGGCCACCTATATTAAGTAATTAATTCAAGTTGCATATAGTAAGAGTTTATTGGAGACCAAAAGGGGAAATTTATATTAAAATTTAAATATTAATGGATTGGGATCCATTTTTAATTAATTTAGTTTGTTAATCTATTTTAATTCTTAGGGTAGTAATAATTGATGTTCAAGTTGCATTAGCAAATTTTAGAAGGTTCGGGGTCCTCCTATATGCTAATCTAAGGGGGTCCAAAAGGCCACTATTAGAAATGAGCTGGGTTTGGGAATTCTAGAATTTTAATTAAATATTAGGCCTTAAGAGGAGTAGTTAGACTTTGAGTTTGCTGGATTTAGAGTTTCATAGGCAAAGTTATGAATTTTAGAAGTTTCAAGTAATTATTGAATTATTAAAATTATTTAATACGGGGTATTTTAGGAGTTTTAATCCAAATAAACTCCAAACTAATTGGAATCACCCCCAAAGGTCAAACATGGCCTAAGAGGTGTTTCTAAGTGTTTGGAGAAAATTTGAAATTTTTAATAATTTTTAATTACTTAATTAAGGAAAAAATATGATTTTGAATTAGAGTTAAATTGAGGTTCAGATTAAAGTTCAATTAAGGGGCCCTAATTATATAACATTAAGGGTTAAATTCTAAAGAGTTTGAGATTTTGTAGATAATTTTATTAGTTGAAATGAATTCATTATAATTTTCTAGAGTTATTGGGGCCTAATTAACGAGTTGAATTAGGGTTTCTTAATTAAGGGATCTAAAGGATCCTAAAAATTGCTATAAATTTCTGGGAGTTTAAAATGTTACTAAGTTTAATTTTTGAAAGTTTAAAATCAATCGAGGATTTATCCTAGCTGCTAGAATTTTTCTAAGTTCGCTAGACAGGTTATTAATTATTGTCCTTATGATGTCGCTACATTAAATGGGTTTAAAATAAGTTTTGGACTAACCCTTGGAATAACATGTAAAGAATGCATAAAGAAAGTAAACACACTAAACCTAAGATCTATGATGGCCTAAGCTAAGTACTCGTGCATCCTAAACATACAAAAGATGACAAAAAGATGACTAAGCAAGCTTTATGGTGTGATTAGTGAATGATTGAAACCCAATCATCCACAAATCCACCTCCCCATGAATGTTATTTATATGCATGATCTAAGTTTAAAATTTCACGAAATGGATCTTCCCAAAATTAGGGATTTAATCATATAGGTAATTTTAAAATAATTCAAAATACCAGTATTTAGCAACGCATGAATACATAAGTTTCAAAGTAATATGATGCAAAATTATTCAATGTTCATACTTATGGGATATCCACTGGTCACTCGGGTGACGTTCAAAAAGATTTAGAAATAAGTTTTAATTTTAAAATAATTAACGTATTATTTATTTAAATAATAGTAAAATAATGAGAAAATTCAAATAACATGTAAATAATCAAGAAAAATAAATTTTTTGGTGCATGAAAATATTTTTAAATTAACATTCATAATTTTCTGAAAAATTTAATTTATTACACGTCAAAATTCAATTTAAAAAGAATTAGTTATATATTTTTTAAGTTTAATGGTAATTAAAGGATTTTAAAAAAATTTAAGGTAATCAATGTTCAAAAATAGTGATTAAATAATATTAAACTAATTAATAAAGCCTTTCAAATTTAGCATAATTTAATAAAGAAATAAATTTTTACTAGTTTAGAGAATAATTAGATTTTAAATTAATTGATTATTAATTAAATGATTTAGGTAGTTAATAAATTAAAAGAAACTAAAATTGGAAATTAATTATTAATTTAAATTAAATAATAAAAATAAATTTTATGATTTTAAAATAAATAAACATATTTTATAAATAAAAATAATAATAATGATAATAGCATAATAAAAATATAATAAAAGTAACTTAAATAGTAATAATAACAATAATAATAATAATAACAATATTTTAAAATATAATTTTTTATTTTAAAAAATAAAATATTATTTTTTAAAATAATTATTATTAGCATTAATAAATAATACTTAAATAAAAAATATATTAAATAATTACTCAAAATATCTAAACATAAAATTAAAATATAACTAAACATATTTCAAAAATTATAATAAAAAATATCATTTTAAAATAGAATTTTAAATTAATAAAAAGGATATTCTCAATTATTTATAATTATTTATTTATTTAATATAGTAATAAATTAATAATTAATATTATTTAATATATAATTAATATTTTAAACTAATATTAATTTTAAATTAAAGAAAATAATTTTTTGAGAAAATTGATATATAATATATAATTTTTTAGATTTTAAAATATTTAAATAATTATTAGACATTTTATTTATTTAAAATAGTTTAAAATATAAATTTAAAATCATTTTAAATAAATAACAGCGGTGGTTAGATGCGTGGCAGATCAAGATTGGCTTCGCGGTACCAGGGCAATGATAATGCGGCGGCACATTGATTGTGCCGCCTGTAATTATTGGGTAATCAAGATTGTGGATATGCAATTTCACTTGGCCATGTAGGTAGACTTTCGTGGATGTCTGATTCTCTGCTAAAATAGATCAACATCTTAGATCGAGCTGGACAAAGCGATTGCATGCGAGATCAGATCCGTGGTCGCATGAGCGCCGCGGAACAAATGAATTCAAACCGTTCATTGCATGATCAAAGGTACGGATCTTTCGTAACATTTGGGTTACATAAACTGAACTCTAGAATAGTATTTCACTTTGTTTTCTCGATCCAATGAACCAAATTTCATAAAATTTTAACCCTTGACTCTACTCATGAAGAGCATTCATAGGGGACTTAAAACATGATCTAAAATGAGCTATAAAAAATCTATTTAACTCTAGATGTCCTAAGCTAGGGTTTACGATTTCACCTTGGTTTATGGAGCGTTTGACCCGTTTAATGGCTTGTTACACTTGTAGATTGTCCACGCTCCTATTTGTTGAAGAAACTGTGTTTCTAAACACAGTTGATTGAAGTGAAATCATCTAGGAATGCTTTAAGCCTCAGGTTGCCGGAAACTTATCGTCAGTGGATTTAGGTCGGGAAAGGTGAAGGAAGTTTAGGGGAGCTCACACGCAAGAGTTCTTGGGTTAGGAGGCTCTAGGGTGAAAATAAAAAAAGCAAGAGAGGCTCTAATGAAGCCTAGAATCCCTATTTAATGGCCCAATCTTTTGATCAATAGTTGGGATTGCTCCTAAGGCTAATTAGGAGGGAAAAATACCTCCCTTGCTTGTGGAGTTCTTTAGGGAGCAATAGGAATGAATTTGAATGTATTAAAGGGCTTTAATTGGATTTAAATAGGTCAAATTGACCTAATGGTGACTTGCATTGACCAAGTGAAGGGTTGACTTGGTCAAACTGGTCAATTAAGTCCAAGGGATAGGAATTTAATCCAAGGATCGGGTTTGGATTTGAATTGAATTTAATTTGACCCAATAGGGTTAATTGGGTCAACCTAGGTTGACCTGGTAAACCAGGTTGACCTAGGGAATAGCTTTGAGCCCAATAGGTTGGGTCTGACCCATTGGATTTGGTGGAGGTGAGAATTGAGCCTGAGATGCTCTATATTTGATTTGAAATTTAGTGGAAGGGTATAAGTTAATTTGGGTCAACCTGGTTTGACCTGGTCTGAGCTCAACAGACTTAGTTTGACCCACTAAACACAAAGAAGGTGGTATTGGGGCCTAGCTTGATTAATTTGACCAAGTCAACCTCTTTTACCAAGGATTTAGAAAAAAAATAAGGTTAACAAATGGACCCCAAATAGGAGCGACGAATAAACTAGTGAACCGCTCTTGTTGGCATTAACTAACTATGACAAATAAGGAAAAGTTAAATACCAAGAAAAGGAGATCAAAATGTGAAAGAAAGTAAGTGAGGGATCCTCTCCTTGCCATACCCCATAGCAAGGGTAGAGCTGAGAAGAGAACAAAAAGCAAAGTAGTAAAATTTTAGCTTACAATTGGAAGATCACCAAAAGGTGAATAAGTAAGGGGGATTCTCTCCTTGTCTTATCCTTTAGCAAGGGTAGAGTTGAGGTGAGGATAAAAAGCAAAGTAGTAAAGAAAAATAACTACCTACCTAACCGTATCGAAGCTGCAAGGTAAAAGGTGAAAGGGGTGGTGAGGAATGCCTTATAGGGGCTCTATCAAGATCTCTCAACCGGGTAATTTTTTACATCTGCCTAAACAGATTAGCCTAGAAAATGCAAAGGGGCTCAATACTTACTTAAAAATTTTGAACTAGTGAATAAAGATTCAAGGTCTGATGCCTGCCTAATCACAACAAGAAAATAGAAAAGTAAAGGGTGGTGAGGAATGCCTCTCAGTGTCTCTATCGAGCTCTCTCTCTCTCTCTCTTGCTCGCGCTCTCTCTCTCTATCTCTCTCTTTCTCTCTTGCTCTCTTTCTCTCTCTCTCCCTTGCTCTCTATCTCTCTCTCTCTTATTCCCTCTCTCTCACTCTCTATCTATCTCTCTCTCTCTAAATCTCTCTCTCTCTCCCTTCCTCACTCTCCCATCTCTCTCTCTCTATCTATCTATTTATCTCTCTCTCTCTCTCCCTCCCTCCCTCCCTCCCTCACTTATCTCTCTTATTATCTCTCTCTCTCTCTCTCCCTCTCTCTCTCTCTCCCATCTCACTCTCTCTCTCTCCCCCCACACTTTCTCTCTTATTCCCCTTTCTCTCTCACTCTCTCTCTCTCACTCACTCTCTATCCCTTTTCTCTCTCTCTCTTTTTTTTTCTCTCTCTCTCTCTTTCTCTCTCTCTTATTCCTCTCTCTCTCTATCTCTTTCTCTCTCTCTCTCCCTTTCCTCTCTCTCTCCCTTTCTCTCTCTCTCTCTCCCTCTCTCTCATTCCATCTTCCTCTCTCTCTATCTCTCTCTCTCCCTCACTCTCTCTCCTCATTCCTCTCTTTCTATCTCTCTCTTATTCCCTCTTCACCTCTCTATTTCTCTCTCTTATTCCCTCTCTCTCTCTTTCCCTCTTCCTCTCTATCTCTCTCTCTCTCTCACTCTCTCTATCTCCCTCTCTCCCTCCCTCTCTCTCTCTCTTTCTCTCTCTCTCCCTCTCTCTCTCTTTCTCTCTCTTTCCCTCTCTCTCTCTCTTTCCCTCTTCCTCTTTATCTCTCTCTCTCTTCCTCTCTCTCTCTCTCCCTCTCTCTCTTTATCTCTCTTATTCTCTCTCTTTATCTATCTATTTATCTCTCTCTCTCTCTCTTCTCTCTCTCTCTCTCTCTTATTCCCTCTTCCTCTCTCTCTCTCTCTATTTCCCTCTTCCACTCTCCCTCTCACTCTCTTTCTCTCTTGCTCTATCTCTCTCCCTCCTCTCTCTCCTCTCTCTCTTTCCCTCGCTATCTCTCTTATTCCCTCTCTCTCTCTCTTCCTTATTATCTCTCTGATTCCCTCTCTCTCTCTCTCTCCCTCGCTCTCTCTCTTTTTCCCTCTATATATATCTCTCTCTCTCTCTTATTCCCTCTTCCTCTCTCTCTCTCTCTCTTGTTGACATAGTTGTAACTTAGTTTATTATTATTGTTATTCTTGCAACATGTATGTTTTTTTATGATTCCCAAATATTATTATTTTGATTACAATTTCTCCTAACATATTTTTGATGTATTATTTAGTTGTTTATATGTACTAATATTTTAGAGAAATCATATTCCAGATTACTGAAGACTTCAAATCAGATCATATTAGGATTTATTGTAAATAAAGTATGTATTTTTCATTTTATTGAGTCTGAGAGAGTGTGATTATAATTGAGTAACTGTGCACACACACATTAAGGGAGTGTTTAAAATTGTAATTTTTTAACTTATCATACAATATAAATTCATTTCGTACGGGATGATATGTTCAGTTATTTTTGCCTTCTAGTAGGCAAACGAACTACAATTTGAAAATTTTTGTAAGTATGCCGTCCAAAGTATGAAAATGTGAGGTTCCTTTTCATCCTGATGAATTCAAAGTTTTTCTTAACTGATCATACCGTATGATGTCGTCATCGTACATACATCATTTATAGTACGAATTGGATGAGTCCCTTTTTGTCCCAATGAATTTGTAAATTTTTGAATTGATCATACTATACGATGTCGTCATCATACATATGTCATCTAAAGTATGAATTGGACGGGTCTCTTTTCGTCCCAACAAACTCTAAAATTTTTTGAACGTACCGGACTGTACAATATCATCTTCATATGTACATTGTCTAAAGTACAAAAATATGGGGTCCCTCTTCATCCCGACAAAGTTGAAAAATTTTCTAACAGTTCGTACTAGACGATCATCATGTATGAAGTCATTTTGTACAGATTCATAAAAGGTTTGTACGCAATAATTTTTTGAAATGTTCGTACATATGAACTTATGATTGTATTGTATAATCGTACAAGCTAAAAATTGAAATTTTTAGTTTACTAGATGATTTTTTGTGTCTTACATATAAAAGGTCCTTTAAAACTTACGTGAAAAGAGTTGCTCTTCATGATTTTTCAAGGGCAAGTGAAAGAGTGTGTGTGGGAGAGTGATTGAGAGAGATTTCTTATAAGTGGAGTGTTTTAAAAAAAAGCAGAAGGTTACTCAAAGGTAAAGATCTCTTTGTGTTTTTTATTATCACTCTTCTTTTCATCTTTCTAGTTGCTCGTGAGAAGATCTTTAAAGAAAATCTAGTACTCTGGTGATAGTTAGATAGTGTGAAAGAACGATGGTTCTCTACTAACACTTTGAGAGTGTGAACAGATGACAGTTCTCTGCGGACACTTGGAGAGTGTGAACAGATGATTTTCTTTGCTAACACTTGGAGAGTGTGAACAGACGATGGTTCTCTATCGATACTTAGAGAGTGTGAATAGACGACGATTCTTTGTCGATACTTGAAGAGTATGAAAGGATGATGGTTCTCTACCACACCGGGGATAGGTGGAAGAGAGGATTTGTAAAGGCTTCTCTGCCTTGCTATGGGGGCAAAAGGAGAGTCACTTTGATAATAATATAATACCTGAGGGGGGAGTCTTCAGGGAGTGGATGTAGGTCGTGTTTGACTGAACCATTATAAACTTTTGTGTCTTTTAATTTTTAATATTTATTTTTTACAATTTGTTTTACTGTGGTAAAAAATTTTAATTTACTTTAAAATCAAATTGCTATAATATTTCAAAATGGTTTTCTATTAAAAATTCAAAAGAAAATTTTAAATTATTAATTCACCCCCCTCTCTTGGTTAGCCTTGGAACAATAGTTTAGGTTTAATAACCTATAAGGAATCTACAAGTGGAATCAGAGCTTTATTTTAAAACTATAAGTTTAGACTATATTTTAAAAACAAAATTGGCTACTTTTGGAAACCGAAACACACCTGAAGGGTATTCGATCACTAGACTTCCATTATTTGACAATATCCCTTTCGACTTTTGGAAAATACGCATATCTACATTATCGCAATCATTTGATTATTACATGTGGATTTTAGTTCAAGAACGGTATACTAGGCCAACAAGACTAGTAGATGGCATTAGAGTTGAAACACCCTTTATTGACTGGACAATAGAAGAATGTGACTTAGCACAATTAAATGTTAATTACTTAAATAGTTTTATTTTGTGCACTTAAGTCAAAAGATTACTTGCAAGTTTCCACTTATAAAAGTGAAAAAGACATATGGGATAGTCTCTGTATTCCATACAAAGGGAGTAATGAAGTAAATACATCTAGATTGAATATCTTGTTACATGATTATGAATTATTTCACATGAAACCCAATAAATCTATTTCTGAAATGTATACAAGATTTACTCAAATAATTCTTTGCATGCATTAGGTAGAAAACTAACGAATGATGAAATGGTTAAAAAAATTCTTCATTATTTGCCTACTACTTATAATGCTAAAATAACTGTAATTATAGAGTCTAAGGATTTAAATGTTTACTCTATTGATAATCTTCTTAGATCACTAATTACTTACGAGCAAGGAGTGAGTCAAAGGAAGATTTATTTAAGAGAACAGCAAAAGGAAAAGAATATAGCACTAAAAGTGGATGATTCGGAGAGTGATCAATCACAACCTGAGGATGAGAATGATATTGCCTTGATGATAAGGCAATTCAGGAGTTTTCTTAAAAGGAAGCAGATGAGACGCCGGTAGTGGAACAAAGGTAAGTTTCATAAATATAATAAGTTTTTTAATGATGTGATTTGTTATGAATGCAGGAAACCTGGACATATAAAATCAGATTGCCCTAATCTTAAAGCCACTCCTAGCAAAGAGAAGGTAAAAGAGAAAGAAATTGGGAGAAATGGTAAGAAGAGATTTCAAAGAGCTTTCTAGGCGAACTCAGCGTCAGATTCGTTAGAAACCAAAAAGGAGGAGAAAGTCACCAACCTGTATTTAATGGCCAATAATCTTCATCAGTCAGATTAAGAAAAGATATATGACTTAACCTATGATGAATTTCATGAAGTTTTTGAAAGAATACACACTACATATAGAAAACTTAAGAAAATGCATGCTAGATTGAACGTAGAACTACAAGAGTTATAAAAAGAGAATAAAACCCTTAGGAAAGATCACGCATAGATAGATAATAACTACATGAGCTTACTTGAAGAATTCGTTGATTTGAATAAACAAAATGAATTACTGAAATCATTCTATGCTAAATTGGAAAAAGAATATAAAGATTTTAGGGATGAATATGAAAATAGAGAGCAGATCTGAAATATGATAACAATGTGTTAGAAGATGCAAATTCATTTCTAGAGTGATAGTAAAAGCTCTTGAGGAAAATAGGATACCCCCAACACTTAAAGATTTTACTAATCTTATTTTGAGGTCAAAAATTTTAAAACCTAAGAAGAGATAAATTTATTATAGAAGATTGAAAAATTCTTTTCCTAGAGTTAAATATTTTACATGTGGGATGATTGGACATATATCATACACTTATACTTTACATAGCAAAACTCATTTAGTGTGGAGACCTAAGATGCATAAACTAAGTCATATCATACATGCATCTAGTTTTAATTTACTAAAAGGAAAACCCAAACTTGTTTGGGTTTCCATGTCTAACATTTAATTATTTTATAGGTACGCTCTCATATAAGACCTCATGAGAGTTTTTGGTACCTAGACAACGGTTGCTCAAAGCATATGACTGGATACACTACACAATTCATATTGCTGGAAGCCAGAAATGGAGGCAAGGTTATACTGGTAGATAATACCACTAGGAAAGTGGTTGGCACAGGTAAGATAAAAAACCTAAATAATTTTTTCATAGAGAATGTTTTACTTATAGAAGGCTTAAAGCATAATTAATAAGTATTAGTCAGTTATGTGACAAAGGGTATAGTGTTGATTTTTTTCCACTAGTTGCATATTAAGCCTAAATGGAAATGATGTTTTATATGGAACCAGGGTAAATAATATTTATATGCTATATTTGAATTATATTAAAACTTATAATGTTTTTTGCTTTAAAAATAATTTATGATGAATCATGATTATAGCATAGGAGACTTTATCATGCTAGCATAAAAAATCTTATGAAAATTACCCAAAAAGAACTGGTTAGAGGTATACCAAAACTATACTTTATTAAGGATCACCTTTATGATGCATGTCAATGAGGAAAATAGGTGATGTCCTAATTTCATTCCAGTAAGGATCTTAAAATTAGTAAACTATTAGAGATTATTCATATGGATCTTTTTGAATCGGTTAACACCGTAAGTCTAGGAGGGAAGGTATACGGATTTGTGATAGTTGATGATTTCTCAAAATTCATGTGAGTTAAATTTTTATTTTATAAGAATGAATTATTTGAGGAATTTAGAGATTTTTTAACTTAGATTTAGAGAAAACTAGGGTGTCAAATTTTAAAAATTCAAAGTGATCATAGAGGTGAATTTGAAAAATGAAAGATTTGAGGATTTTTATAAAGAACTTGGAATTGATCATAATTTTTCTACACCTAAGACCCCTCAGCAGAATAGGGTAGTCAAAATTAAGAACATAATATTAATTGAAACCATTAAAGTTATGTTTGGGAATTGATTGTAAGGCCAAAGGATCAAAGTGTAGTTGGAACTAAGTGGGTATTTAAAAATAAAATAAATGACATAGGAGTTGTTGTTAGAAATAAGGCTAGATTGGTAGCTAAGGGGTATAATAATATTGAAGGGATTGATTTTAAGTAGACTTTTGCCCATGTAGCGAGACTTGAAACAATTAGGATTTTATTAGCCTTTGCCTATTTTAGAGGAATTAAATTATATCAAATGGATGTTAAAAGTGCCTTTTAGAATGGGGTAATTCAAGAGGATGTTTATGTTGAACAACTTCGAGGTTTTGAAAATTCAAAAATCCCTAATCATATTTTTAAATTAAAAAAGGCATTATACGGATTGAAACATGCACCTAGGGCTTGGTATGAGAGGTTAAGCACTTATTAGAGAAATCTTTTGAAAAAGGAAGTGTAAACACCACTCTCTTCTTGAAAAAATTGAGAGATGATATACTCATTGTTTAGATTTATGTTGATGATATCATTTTTAGATCTTCTAATAAAAATTTTTGTGATGATTTTTTCAAAATAATAGGTAGTGAATTTGAGATAAGCCTAATAAGAGATCTTAGTTATTTTGTTAGTTTTAGCATTAAGCAAATTAAGAAGAAAATATTTCTCAGTCAATCAAAGTATGTTAAGAACATCCTCATGAAGTTTGAAATGGATAATGCTAAACAAGTTAGTACACCTATGAGCTCCTCAGTTCAATTGGATAAGGACCCAAAGGGAAAATATGTTGATCAAAAAAAATTTAGAGGAATTATTGGATCTTTATTTTATTTGATAGCTAATAGACCAGATATTATATTTAGTATTTATTTGTGTGCTAGATTTCAGTCAGATCTAAAAGAATCACATTTGACAGCAGTAAAAAGAATTTTGAGATATCTCCTGAGAACTCAGAACTTAGGAATTTAGTAACCTAAGTACAACTCTTCATTTCAAATTCTTGGATATTCAAATTTAGACTTTGCAGGTTGTAGGGTTGATCAAAAAAGTACATCTAAAACTTATCAATTTATAAGAAATTCTTTAGTTTCTTGGTCCACTAAAAAATAGAATTCCCTAGCTCTATCTACTGCTAAAGCTGAATATATTTCCTTATGAAGTTGTGTGGTACAAGTTCTTTAGTTGAAATAATAGTTGATTGATTTAAGATTTATAATATGCACAATTCTAATTTATTATGATAATACTAGTGTCATTTGTATTTCAAAAATCTTATTCAACATTTTAGATCCAAATATATAGATATAAGACATCATTTTATTAGGGATCATGCTGTTGGAACTCGTTCACTATGAATTAGGATGTTAAGCCTAATTAATTGTCCCAAGGCTAACCAAGAGGGGGGGTGAATTGGTAATTTAAAAATTATACTTCTACTCTTGGATTTTTAGAAAACCTTTTTAATTAATAATGCAAGTTAAATTTAAAGTTTAAAAAATAAACTTTTCAACCAGAGTAAACAACTTGCATTGAAATTAAATGCGGAAGAAAAATAAGTAAGAACACACCAGATTTATAGTGGTTCGGTTAAACCTTGACCTACGTCCACTCCCCGGAGGCACCCTTCAAGTATTGCACTAATACCACAAAGTGACTCTCCTTTTGCCCCCACAGCAAGGTGGAGAAGCCTGTACAAAATCACTTTCACCTTCCCCGGTGCGGCGGAGTAGCCGAGTTCTTTGACACTAAAGAGATCTTCTTCTCGCCAAAACTTCCCTCAAGACGACCCTTGAATCCGATGGTACTGAAGTGCAAGTTCGCCGGAGCAACCGTGTGAATATCCCCTCCACACTCCCTTGAAATCCCCTCCAAGGATCTTCTCCCTCTCAAACTCCACCCTTTTCTCTCTCCCTTTCAAGTTCTCTTTTCTAATTTTCTCCCAAAGAACGAAGACACTGGCTGTCAAAGATACACTTTGTCGTCCTTTTACACTCTCCAAGTGTCGGCAGAGAACCGGACCAATGTTGTTGAACTTCACTTGAGAGCTTTCAAAGGAGATGAGAAGAAACAAAGAGATCTTCTTCTTCAAGTAACCTTGTGAATCCCTCACAAACCCCTCACTTGATCTCTCACTCTTCACTCTTACAATCTCTCCCAAACTCTAACTCTCAATGATCCCTCTCAAGAGAAAACAACTCCAAAGGCACTTGTAATAGTTTCTAGGACTCCTTATATAGAAAGGACATGAAAAACCGCCCAAAAAATGGCTAAAAACATGTTTTTCTGCGCACTGGATCGTCCTGTACGAAATTGAGTTAGTACGGACGAACTGTGTAAAAAACTGTCCCGTAAGAACCATTTGTACATCTGTACGAACCAATTTTCGTCCTGGACGAAATAGGTTCGTCCCGTACGAAAAAATTTCGTCCGGTACGAACAGTTATATCAAAAGTTGGTTCCGAAAACTGCAGAAATTTGCCAGAAATTGCCATAGTCGGTTCCCATCGTCCTGGACGAACATGACTTCGTCTGGACGAAATTTTTACAGAGAGCAACTCGTCCTGGGACGAAAATGATTTCGTCTGGACGATCAAGACTTAGAAAAATTTTCTTGTTTAGTTCCTGTCGGTTCCATTGCTCTTACAAGGAGATAACTGATCTGATCGTCCTGTACGAACAATGTTCGTCCCGTATGATCAGTACAAAATTTCTTTTTAAGATCTCCTTTAGTGTGTGTGAATTTATTCACTCAATTACAATCGCTCCCTCTCAAATTTAATTCAAATAAAAAGTACAAGCTTCAAATTCTCAAAGTATCTCATGCTGAATTTGATTTGAAGTCTTCGTAGTCTAGAGTTCAATTTTACTGAAATATTAGTACACACAAGAGCAAAAATAAATCTTCCAAAAAATGTTAGGAGATAACAACACATAAAACAATAATATTTGGAATCATCAAAATTATACAAGTTGCAAGAATGTAAAACATGCAAATAGCAACTTTCCTAACACATGCATCCAAAGTAAAAATTGAATTGAATCATGTTTTAACTACAAATTAACTTGCAAATATTTTACAAAACCACTAGCCTTTGATACTTTTAATACATCAAGAACAAGGTTAGGTGTGATTGATCTAAATGCTTAGGTAAATTCTTCTACAAACTTGATATAATTGTTATGTGTGTTTTCTATTTTTGTTTATAAATGTACCTTTTATATGTGTTTTTTTTATTTTGGTTTTGTTCTTGTGATTTGGTTTGATTTAGACATGCATCACGTATCAAAAGTTCTTTTTTGGTTTTTCATGCTGAATTTTCAAAGTGTTATATTCGTACTGTATGAATATATTTTCATACTATATGAATTCTATAGAATGTCTATTGTTTTTGAGTTGAATGTATAAAATTTGGATATTTTGATATACATCGTAATATATGATGTCATCATCATCATGTACAATCTATATACTTTCATCTATATACATGTAGACAGTTATTCAGGTAGAATCAGTTATTATAACTGATCATATGTACAAAATTTTATTTCTTCTGTATGAATAACGTGTCATTATCTGTGGGGGATGAACCTAGCTATCATTAAAATGATCTTAAATAACTGATTGTCACAGACAAACATCTATTCGTCTGTACGATCATATAGTTAAAAAGTCTATACAAAAGGATGTTTCGTAAATTATGTGATTACAAAAAATCATTTCAGTTTGGAAGTTATTGTTCGTCCATAAGAAAATTTTTTCATCCCGTATGATCCCATGATCATACGTATGAATCTATTTTTGTACTATACGAAGGGTCATTTTTCTTTAAAAAGAAGGCTTTAGAATTTATTTTCATTCACTTCAACATCCTCCTTGATTCCTTCTTAACCTAGGAATGATAAGTTTTAGCAAGCGTGGTAGAGTTTTTAAGTGTTTTTCATTCAGGAGTGGGGACAACAATTTTCTATAAAGAAGTTATGAGGATTCTTTCTTCAAGTTTATAGCTTCTAAAATCACTCCCTCAAGTCCACTGATTCAAGATGATATCCACTTTCAAGTGATGCCTATATTTGCATTAACCCAGTTCACCTTTATTTTAACTTTGATCCATGCTTATCATAAAGAGACCTTTCATTACTTTTTAGCAAATATGAGCTTTAGTGAGGATGAGAGTAGGATTACTTCATTTGTAAAAAATCAACGGGTATAAATCACTAAAGAAGATCAAGGAACTTTTCTACAACTAAGGACTCAAGGAACTAGAGCACACACTATGACCTCTAAATCTTATTATGATTGGTCTGAAATAAACAAAACTCTTAGAGGGGTTAGTCTAGTTGGTCACTTGGCTAGAGTTTACACTTCAAATCAAAATGCCAGGATCATCCAGTATATTTTAAGAACCTCAATAATTCCTAAAGCTGGTGATCACACAAACATGACTCCTCTTCTGTCCACCATAACCTATTTGATCATGACTAGAAAACCAATTGATGAATCTCAACTCATTCTAGATTACATTCACACCCTTTCTGATGTGTTTCATTCTCATAAGAGGAAGAAAAATATTACTCTATGACATTTAGTGACCAACATCTTAGAAAAGAAATACAATATAGTTCATCCTGATATTCCCACTAAAATGCCAATATACTTTACTTATGTCTCTTTTCAATCACTTTTTCGGAGGAATGAGAATTCTAGTGAAGATACTGAGGGACAAGGGGGATCACCTGCACCTGCTAAGGGACCTAACTTTTAGGAGATGGTCCAACATTTTGATCGGATGTAGAGTCACTTTGATTAATGTTCTGATCAAATTCAGACTCACTTAAACCAGCAGGATGCATAGTACCAACAAGACATGGGATGTATCCAAGGTTAGTTTGACTCAGTGAACATGATTATAGCTATAATGAATAGCTACTTCTTAGTCTTTAACTAGCCTCCTCCTTTAAATCAGGGTCCTTCAGAGTTTTAGTTATACTTCTTTGTATTTGCTTATACCAATTCTTTTTTGATGTGATGATGATGTAATGATGTCAGTGTTTCTTTCCTTCTGTAAAACTTGTTTTGTTGTTTAGATTTGTGTTTATGTTTTAATGTTTTAGAATTAATGTTTATGGATATCATGAATTAAATGTATCCAATCATTTTGATATCAATAAAAATATCGTGTTTGGTTTTAGTTGCTCTTATTCTTTGTTTGAAATGTGAGATTGCCTATATGATAATCCTATCTTAATTGATCTAAAAAGTGTTATAAATTAACTTGCATTACAAAATTAATTTCATTATAAAATCTAATTTTTTAAAATCTTAAGTTAACTTATAACTTGATCAAGTTAAGGATATCATTCTTATGTCCTTTTTATGCAAATATAATTTGAATATTATTATTATATTTTGATGTCTTATTATTTTTTACATTTCTTTTTTCAATATAATTATTTTTTGTAATTAGAGAAATTTGATTTTTTAGATTATTGATTTTAGAAAGATCAAATAAAAAAAGGATATCAAAAAGAAATGTACAGTGTGTATAAAAATCGAAAGAATGTGCAATGGTTCACAAAATGAAAAGAGACACAAAATTAGCCCAAATAGAAAAAGATGCACAAAGTGTGCCATAAATATTTGAAAAGATGCTCAATATTGCCAATTGAATTTGTTATTTCATCTATCATTTAATCTTTAATTCAAATAAATCTAAGTTTCAATTATATTTAATATTAAAAATTAAAAATAACCAATCTTCATTTCATCACTTTTGTAATAATCGTCCATATCTAATTGTCTAGAATGCTTCATGACCTTGATAAAATTTTCTTATCTAGTTATTCTTTAATTTAAACTTTTTGAATTTCTCTTTTTCATCTTACATAATTAACTTTGTTATTGCAATTATATTTTAATATCTTCCTAGATCAATTACTATGGTTTCTCACTTGACATCTTTCATTTCATCATTTTTATTCCCTTTTTAATATTATCAAAAGGGGGAGTAATATTATTTTATGTTGTGTTTTGTGTTGGTGTGGATATTGTGTTTTGTTTGTTTATATTCCTATGTTTGTGTTTTTATTTTTATTTTGTACCTTGCATTTGTACCTTATGTTTGTATTTAATATATATATATATATATATATTATATATATATATATATATATATATATATATATATATATATAAATTTGTAATCTTCGTGGAATTTTCTTGTATTTTGTTGTTTACTCTTTTAGGGAGAGCTAAGAAGAAATTTAGGGTATACATGTTGACTCAAATAATAATTATTTTGCCATCATAAAAAAGGGGGAGATTGTTGAGATTGTTACAACTTAGTTTTTGATTATTGATATTCTTGCAGCATGTATATTTCTTTATGATTCCCAAATATTATTTTTTTATTACAATTTCTCCTAACATATTTTGGATGTATTATTTTGCTATTTTTGTGTACTAACATTTCAAGGAAATCATATTCCAGATTATTGAAAACTTTAAATTAGATCAGATTAGGGTTTATTATAAATGAAGTATGTATTTTTCATTTTATTGAGCCTAAGAGAGTGTGATTGTAATTAAGTAATAGTGCGCACACACACTAGGGGAGTGTTTAAAATTGTAATTTTTTTAAACTGATAGTAAAGTACAAACTCATTTTGTATGGGATGATATGTTCAGTTATTTTCCCCTTCTAGCAAACAAACAAACTATAGGTAGAAAATTTTTCTAAGTACGGATCGTATTGTATGAAGTTTCCTTCATATGTACGCCGTCTAGAGTACAAAAATATGAGGTTCCTTTTCATCCTTATAAATTCAAAGTTTTTATGAACTGATCATGCCGTATGATGTCAACATCATACGTACGTCGTCCAGAGTACGAATTAGACAGGTCCAATTTCATCCCAACAAATTTATAAATTTTAGTACGATGTTGTCATCATACGTACATCATATATAATACAAATTAGATAGGTCCCTTTTCATCTCAACAAACTCTAAAATTTTTTGAATGGATCGTACTATACGATGTCATCTTCGTTTGTATGTCATCCAGAGTACAAAAATATGGGGTCCCTCTTCATCCCGACAAAGATGAAATTTTTTTTAACTATTCATACATTATGAACTTGATTCATACTGAACGATCATCGTGTACAAAGTCATTTCGTATAGATTCACAAAAGATTCATAGGCAACAGTTTTTGAATGGCTCGTACGTACGAACTTATTTTCATACTATACAAATGTACACACTCAAAATTAAAATTTTTACTTTACTGGATGGTTTTTCGTGTCTTTTATATAAAAGGTCCTTTAAAACTAATGCGAAAATAGTTGTTCTTCTTGATTTTTCAAGGGCAAGTGAAAGAGAGAGTATGGGAGAGTCTTTGAGAGAGATTTACTGTAAGTGGAGTGTAAAGGGTTCATAAGGTTACTCAAAGGTAAGGATCTCTTTATGTTTTTGGCTATCACTCTTCTTTTCATCTTTCTAGTTTCTCGTGAGAATATCTTTGAAGAAAATCTGGTACTCTGCCAACACTTGGAGAGTGCAAAAGGATGACGGTTCTCTGCCGACACATAGAGAGTGTGAACAAACGACGGTTCTCTGCTGACACTTGCAGAGTGAGAACAGACGACGGTTCTCTGCTGCACCGAGGATTGGTGGAATAGAGGATTTGTAATGGCTACTCTACCTTGCTGTGGGGGAAAAAAGAGAGTCACTTTTGTAATAGTGCAATACCTGAAGAGGGAGTCATCAGGGAGTGGATGGAGGTCGGGTTTGACCGAACCACTATAAACTTTTATGTCTTTTAATTTTTCACATTTAATTTTTGCAATTTATTTTATTGTGGTTGAAAAGCTTAATTTACTTTAAAATCAAATTGCTATAATATTTTAAAATGGTTTTCTATTAAAAACCAAAGACAAAATTTTAAATTACCAATTTACCCCCTCTTGTTTAACCTTGGGACAATAGTTTAGGTTTAACAACCTATAAGAAATCAACTCTCTCTCTCCCCCCTTCCATCTCTCTCTCTTTCTTATTCTCTCTCTCTCTCTCTCTCTCTCTCTCTCTCTCTCTCTCTCTCCCTCTTATTCTCTCTCTCTCCATCTCTCTCCCTTTCTCTCTCTCTTATTCCTATATATATATATCCCTCTCTCTTTATCTATCCCTCTCTCTCTCCCTCTCTCTCCCTCTCTTATTCCCTTTCTCTATCTCCTCTCTCTCCCTCTCTCTCTCTCTCTATATATATATATATATCTCTCTCCTTCCCCCTCTCTCTTTCTCTCTCTCTCTCCCTCCCTCTCTCACTCTCTCTCGTATTCTCTCTCTCTCTTTCTCTCTCTCTTATTCTTATCTCTCTCTCTATCTCTTATCTCTCTCTCTATCTATCTATATCCTTTCTCTCTCTCTCTCTCTTATTCCCTCTCTCTCTATCTATATCTCAATCTATCTATCTCCTCTCTTTCTCTATCTATCTATCTCCTCTCTCTTTATCTCCCTCCCTCTCTCTCTCTTATTCTCTCTCTCTCTCTCTCTCTCTCTCTCTCTCTCTTATCTCTCTCTCTCACTCTCTTTCTCTATATATATATATATATTTATCTCCTATCTCTATCTATCTATCTATCTCCTTTCTCTCTCTCTCTCTATCTCTCTCCCTCCCTCACACTCTCTCTTATTCTCTCTCTCTCTCTTATTCCCTCTTCCTCTCTCTCTCTCTCTCTCTCTCTCTCTCTCTCTTTATCTATCTATCTATCTCCTCTCTCTCTCTCTCTCTCTCTCTTATTCCCTCTTCCTTTCTCTTTCTCTCTTATTATCTTTCTCTCTCTCTCTCTTATTCTCTCTCTCGTATTATCTCTCTCTCTCTCCATCTCTCTCCCTCTCTCTCTTATTCCTTATATATATATATATATATATCCTCTCTCTCTCTCTCTATCTATCCCTATCTCTCGCCCCTCTCTCTCTCTCTCCTTCCCTCTCTCTCTCCTTCCCTCTCTCTCTCTCTCTCTCTCTCTCTCTCTCTCTCTCTCTCTCTCTCTCTCTCTCTCTCCTTCCCTTCAGATGACCCCAGGTCATAACCGTTTATCATGTGATGCCCTTTGGCAGCAAAACTGCCAGTTAGAGGATACGTACCATGTCCTTACTTGCAGGAGATTATTTTAGAATGGATCCTAGTGATATTTTTGACTAGGCATTAGCTCAATGTGAGCTAAAGTTATTTTTAAATTTGTCCATCTTAGCAAATTATTATGGATGGTGGATGGATTTTACTTTAAGTTATTGATAGTTTATTTTAATTTTAAATGCTTTTAGATTTTCTTAAGTATTTGGGTGGAATTTAAAATATTTGAAATTAACCCCTTTGGTTGAGATTTACATTCAACATAGGCATCATCGGGGTGTATGGGGTCATTTCCATTTATGGATTGAACCTTATCGTCTCTGCCAAATTTGTCGACAAAAAATTGAGTTCGTTGTTGGCTCTATGATTTGGTTAATGATTTTTTTTTATTGGAAACCTTGAAGGCCTTATATGAACGTATAAAATAGATATTTCGGTCGACACCCTGACTGTGTATGTATTTGATAATTCGAGCCATGTCGACTCCTATCTATCTATATAGAAGGATCAGGTTTGAACTATATTCATTAATTGACCCGCACAATATCTCTAGACGTCATCTGGATACCCATAACATGCTCGCCGGGGCCCATGCGAGTTTTGTGATTTCACTTACCCCTTTGTGTGCTGATCTGCATACATATTATAGTGCATGTATGGGGGCATTCTTAAAATATTTATAAATGCCTTATGTTTGCTTGCATGGATGTTGTGGATCAAATGGTGTGTTGTAGAAGCTTTCAGATTGAGTTGTTTGCTGCTTTATACATGTAGATTGTCATGTACTACTTATTACTTTCTACATGTGAATTATAGTGCACTAATAAATCTTCTGCTTTGCTGGTAGATAACTGTATTCACTATAGTTCTCTTGTATTTTCTCATATATAGCCTATTGTTTCTACAAAGAGTTTCTTACAGTAACTCATAGGCATCAGCATTTGCAATGATTCTTTGGCACTTTGCCAATATGTGACATTTAGTATGTATAATAGGCCTCCTGCAAGGGCCTGTAATCATTTACATTTGTTATGCATCTTATTTATTGTCTGCTTGCAAATAACATGTAACATGTATATGGGTCTCCCATAGCGGCCCGTGGGAGCTTGTATTTGATGTAGTCCTTTAGCATTTTGCTTGTGAACACCACATCGAGCGTACAACGGGTCTTTTATGATAGCTTGTAGGAGCTTGTGTTTGGCACAGTCCTTTTGCATTTGTCTATAGGTGCTATATTGAGTGCACGACAGGTCTTTTACAATGACTCGTAGATGTCCACACTAGTTGCATGTTCTCTATCTTTGTTTACAACATATCAGTGTATTTTTTCTTGCCAATGTCATTATGTTCATTTGCTGATTGATGCTGACTGCATGACACTACATCTTCCAGAATTTCTTCTGTATTTATTACAGTCCTTTATGCATTTCTCCTTATAGATGACATGCAGTTTGTATCGTGGATAGGGGTGCAAACGAGTCGAGTCGAGCTCAAGCCAAAGATAGTTCAAGCCTAGCTCATTTATTTTGTAGTTGGCTCAAGCTCGACTCGGTTGTCTGAATCCCAGGCTTGAATTTGACTCTTTAGCTCGAGCTCAAAAAGTTGGCTCGAACTCAGCTCGCGTACATGCTCGATTTAAATGTTTTGTATGGAATTTTAACCATTAAAATACTATTTTTATACAATTTCAATAAATATAAAATTTAATTCCAGTAAAGGTAAACTAACTTCAGCATTTTGAAGAAAAAAAATCAGCATTAGAAAAATTTTAGCACCTGGAAAATAATTTCAACAAACAAAAATGATGAAGATGAATGGTTTATCCATCGAGAAACACCATAAAAAAATAAAGTTTAAAGGAAAAGTTTCAGTAAATGATGAAGATGAATAGTTTGTTCCCTTCTCTCGACCATGGGTGGATTTGCTTTGTCTTGAGCATAGGAAGAACAACTCTAAACGCCAACTTGTCAAATCATTTCCTTCTTGAGCACTGAAACAACTTCAGAGTTCAGTCAAAAAAAACTTTAGAGATAACATAAAAAATAAACGAAGAATAAAACAGCTAATGCTCGAACAGAATAATAGTCGATGATGACTCACAGCTCTACCCGCCTACTCACACCTCTAGCTTTGGAGAAAGAACTGCAGATGACGATGAAGGAATCTCGAAAAGATGCCACAATCAATGGACCATAGCTCCTCACAAAAAATATGAAGAAGGAATGCCCTAGCTCAAAATTGAGAATAGTTATTTACTCCCAAACCCAATTCATATTTCACCCGGTCCAAATTGTAGAATGTCCCGCAATTTTCTCGCATCCCAACATCATTCCAAACCGAAAATCAAATTTCAAAAATTCGTCCGCCCCTAGGCCACAACTCTGTGTTCTAATCGAATAGGCTCGATGAGCTATTGAGTCAAACAAGGTATGTATCGAACTCAAGCTTGATAATACATCGAGCTAAAAAATTTCCTCAAACTCGAGCTGGATACATAATAAGCTCGACACGAGCTCATTAATGAGTCAAGCTACAGTCAGCTTGTGAGTCGGCTTGACTCAGTTGCACCCCTAATGGTGGACTTATATAAATGATGTTTGCTTGGAATCAACATCACCGGTTTGCATCATTTATTCACTCCATATTGGTAGTTATTCATGATCGAGGTGTTCCGCATTATTGCTTACAATGATATTCATTAAATAGAACTTCAGACTAATGTTAGCAATCATAGTGTATTCTACTGTTGCTTCCCATTTCATCATTCGTAGGTATGACATATTTGGGACATGTTCATCACAACTCTCTACCGCATGTCTATTGATGTCTCATTAAACTCAACAGCCTCAACAATTTATAAAGCCTTGATGCAACTATTTATAAACCATTTTAACTTCACTATTCATGGATGAGCTATTAGGGATTTCCCACACCATGAGTCTTCATTTGCTTGTGCTTTGTTCGAATACTACAAGTTTATTGATCTTTATTATTATTTATAATCATTCATAAGCATTGCTATGTTCACTACACATCGTACAAGATCGATGTGTTTGCCTTTATTTTGATCTTTACTGTTTATCGAATATGGTATGCTTGACTGTATGAAGGTGTTATAATTGTCATGCCTCTTCTGCACTCTACTTATGATTCATGAACACCATACCATTCTTGTCCCCATAAATGAGTTGTTATGCTTTATGAGAGGCTTACATTCATGCTTACAATCATGTGTGGGTCGTTGTCCTTTGCATGCAACAAGTTTCCCATTTACTTATTAACATTTATTCAAAAGTCTAAAACTTGATGTTTAGGACTTTACATTTCAGCTTTATCAATTCAAGGTTCTAAACCCCCATATCATAACTTTGTGATCCAACCACACTAAAAGAAAATCATCTATTACCAGCAGAATTTTCTAGCGGAAATTGATCATTTTCCCGCGGTTTTCAAATTTACCGGTGGTTTTCTGGCAGAAATTTTTTCGCCGATAAAACCCACATAACAAAAATATTTTAGGCGGCTTTTTCCGACAAAAAATAATTCTGATGGCTTTTCGATGGAAAAAAGCTGCTGAAAAATTAAAAATTTTTCCAGCCCTACTGCCCGAAACAACGATTGCTGCTGCCTAGCTTGACTATGCCCGAGGCCCGCTCTCGCCCCTGACCCCGCCCGACAATGCCTGTGGCCCGTTCAAGCCTGCCAGCAGCCCGTTCACACACGCAAGCCAGCCCGAGTGCACGATTGTTGCCCACTCACGCACGCAGCCCGCCAAGCTGCACCCACTCGAAAGCCCGCTTGACCCGCGCCTAGCCTACCTACCAAAAGATTTGAACCCGGGTGGGTTGGAAAAATTTCATACACCCAACCACATTGCTGAACATGCAAATGCAATTTTATAGTCAAATTTTTTATTTGAACTATATAATGACTAAAAAATAAGTTATTAAATAAAATGAAATATACTAACTAATTTATTTATAAAAATTAAAAATAATAAGTAATAAAAATAAAAAGTATTAATTATTAATTAATTTTTAAATGAAAATTAATTAAAATAAAAAATTATAATTAAAATTTAATAAAAACAAATTATTAACTTAATAATGAATTAAAATACTATTAAAATTACTAATTATTAAAAAAAATTATAATTTAAACAATAGTTTTAAATTTAAATCTTTTTACTTAAATTAAGGAAATAATTAATGTTATTTTTAATTATTTTTTAAAATCATTTAAATAGTTAAAATGTTAATTATTTTTATTAAATCATTTAAATATTTAAAGTTTTAATCATTTTAATTAAATTATTTAAAAGCAATCGGAAAACTAGAGAAGTTGTCGGAATAGCAACTGAAAAGAAACAACTGGAAAATTCCATCGAAAAAGTTATGTCATTGTTTTACGTCGGAAAGCCGCTGGAAAATTCCACTGATAATGGGTGATTTTCCTGTAGTGCCATATCTCCCACTATCTTCTTGTCACTTGCAAATTCTTTGCCCTCTAAGATAGTTTAATGTGTGTGATGTGTTTGATATCTTCTTTCGTGGTTCGTAACATGCAGGATGATCCTTCATCAACTGTTCATTTACTTATGAGCAAATTATATTCATTAAGGTTTCAGTATAGGTCCTTTTGCAATTAGTTCAAATTTGAGTTCAAGTTCCTTTATTGAAATTGTTTGAGTTCAAATACAGATCAACATCATGTAATTCAAGTCTCGGTCCCCTGTGGTCCATTCGTTCAAGTTCTAATTCTTTGCACGAGTTCAAGTGCAAAATAGTCTTGTTTAGTTCAACTTACTCTTGATCAAGTTTGATTTAAATTTTCTATTCATTCAATTGTGTTCATATTAAGTCCATTGTATTTGTTCATTTAAGCTCAAATTAAGTCCTCTTCTTGTTCATTTGATGTTCAAATCAAGTCCAAAAGTCCCCAATAATTTCTCTAAGTCCTTGTGCTTTTCAGGAAAAATTTTGGCAACCTCCTAGCATCTCCCCCATTTAGGAGAAAAACTAAGAGGCAGCCTTCCCCTCCACACTACATGAGCACTTCAAGTAGATGTTGGGTGACATCGCAGCTGTATTTTCTTCAATCCCCACAACACTATATGAGCATTTAAGGGTCTTTAGCACCAGTTTAAGAAAAGCACATTTAATTGCCCACGTATGGGTGCTTAGTTTTTATCCCTCTCACACTACATGAGCGCTCCGGGGATTACACACTACAGGAAAACCCATCATTACCGGCGGACTAAATCCGCCAGAACACTTGGATAATACGACGGAAATATAAGTTTCTGGTGCATGTTTTGGCGGAAATGCATACGCCGGTTTTGGACGCGTCGATAAATTTTTTCCGATGAATAGAATGCGCCGGAAAACTTACCGGCACACTTACCGACGCAATACCATCGCAAAACATCGGATTGGTGCCGACGACTTCCAACCGATAAAACATATACTCTTTTTAATGACTTGATCGCTCAAAGTCACAATCCCTAGCTCCACTATATCTATTAGTACTAACATTACACTCCATATATTCGGTTTTAGATCAACTCAAATGGAAACCTTTAGACTCTAAGGTTGACTTCCATAGTTCAAGTTTTCCTTCAACTCCTCTAGTTTTATCAAGAAGAAGAATATCATCAACAAAAAGCATGCACCAAGGTACATCCTCTAGCAAATGTCTAGTGAGAACATCCATGACTAAAGCAAAAAGATATGGACTTAAGGCTGATCCTATATGTAATCCAACCGAAATAGGAAAAAAAAAAGGAAACAAAATACCTTCCGTCGGCGGAGAGCGACCCTCGGCGGCGCGCGAGCAGGAAAGAGAGGAAAGGATTGCGACGCCGGATTCTCGGCGAAGTCCGGTGACCGTTGACGGCAAATTCCGGTGACCCTCGGCGACGTCAATCCACAGCGAGCAATGGACGGCGACGGGCGAAACACGCTAGGTGAGAGAACGGAAGGAAACGAATGAGCGGCCAGAGGGGCTCGGTGTCGAAAAATAGGGCTTTCACCGGCGGACTTTCCGGTGGCGTGTCTGACGGAAATGAGATCCGTGGGAATGTGCGACGGTAATAAGTCGTTGAGTTTAAATACACCGACGCAAGTTGCGTCGGTAATGTATGCCAATATGTTTATGCCGTAACGTGCGACGGAACTGGTTTAGAGCTCGTATTACCGATGCCATTACCGGCGCATTGAGACGCCAGAATATTTCCGTCGTATTATGCGCCGGCCAATGCGTCGTAATTTTTTCGTCGCAAGAATTAGGTATATTCCGCCGTTACCTACGCCGTTCATATCGGCGCAAAAATTTCCGCCGGAAAAGCCGACGATAATCGCGTGTTTTCCCATAGTGACATGCCTCGTCGTAAGCATCACACCTGTTTCCCACTCACTGTGCTACGTAAGCGTATATGGAGGTTTGCCGGCATGTCGCTAGCATCGTAGCGAGATTTTTTAAGTTAAAAGTTATACCTTTGCAAGTGGACTATCCGTGGAGTTGGCACATGAATCGAGGCAAGAGAATATCTTTTTCCCTACTTTTTATTTTAATTAAATGCAATTGATTACATTTTATAATAATTCATTATAATTTAATAATAATTAAATATAATCATAATGATTAATCATAATCAATTACAATCAATAATAATTAGTTAAAATTAAAATAATTAATTTTTTAATCATAGTTAATTATTGATAATAATAATTAATCTTAATTAAATAATAATTAATTATAATTAATTTTAATGAATTATAAATAATTAATAATAATAATTAAATATAGTTAAACTACTTAATTATAATTAATTAATAATAATAATAATCAACTATAATTAAAAAATAATTAATTTTAATTAAAAAAAATTATGTAGGATTAATAGGATTTAACCCACTATTCAATCTTAGTGTGAGTTAAATCCTCCCTTCTCTTCTTTGTTTAGCAGTTTTATGGGATTTGGCCAAAGAAGCGAACAGAAGGGAGAAAGTTGCCTTCATAATAAGTGAGTTAAATCCTCTCTCTCTCTCTCTCTCTCTCTCTCTCTCTCTCTCTCTCTTATTCCCTCTTCCTCCCTCTCTCTCTCTCTCTCTCTCTCTCTCTCTCTCTCTCTCTCTCTCACTCACTCACTCACTCACTCACACACACACACACACACACACACACACACACACACACACACACATACACACACACACACGCACACATTCTCATCCTCCCTCTTTTTGTACTCACTCACTCACTCTCTCTCTCTCTCTCTCTCTCTTTTTTTCTTCCTTTCTCCATCTATCTAATTCCCCCCTCACTCTCACTCTCTCTCTCTCCCTCTCTCTCTCTCTATCAGACATTTTCTTCCTCCCTCTTTGTTCTCTCTCTTACTCTCTCATGCTTTCTTGCTTTCTACTGGCCTTTCAAATCTTCAGAACCTTAAGAACTAGATTAGGTATGATGGATATTCATGCTTGAAATTGTTACATTATATTTATATTCTTTTTTTGTATATTTATTTCTATTTATGTGTTTTTATTTTTTTCCTTTGATTTTTTATTGGTTTCCTTCTGTATTTTAAGAATCAGACCACTGCTCACTTTTACTGTTGAATTTGTTTTAATGACATTTTTGCTTAGTATTATTTAGAAGCTTGTATGTAGTGATTGACACCTCTAAAATAAATAAATGAAGAAATTTTGATGATTATTTCTCTTCATCTAACTCCTTTAGTGTTATATTTTCTTTTTGAATCAAAATCTATTTTACATTAAAAGTTAGACTTTGAAAAAGAGATCTTATTTATCTTCCTATAGTAATCTATCGCATATGAATAATGTTCTAAGTCAATGAATCTCTTCTAAGTTTTCTTAATCAAGTTTTTTGTATTTATCATATGGATAGGAATCTGTTTTGTGACTTATTCTTCCTCTATAAGCAAGTGAGTTTTTCTTTTCTTATATTTAGAAGATAATCTCACAACTGAGAATTTTTTAAAGATATAGAAAGGAAACAAACATGTAAAAATAATTTGTTGGCAAGTCGCTAGCGTCGATAGTGATATTTTTTAAGTTAGAAGTTATACCTTCGCAAGTGGACCGTCTGTGGAGTTCGCACATGAATTGAGGCAAGAGAAGATCTTTTTCTCTTCTTTTTTTTTTACTTTAATTAACTGTAATTGATCACATTTTACAATAATTAATTGCAATTTAATAATAATTAATTATAGTCATAATGATTAATCATAATCAATTACAATCAATAATAATTAGTTAAAATTAAAATAATTAATTTTATTAATTTGTATTTATCATATTTAATTATTGATAATAATAATTAATCATAATTAAATAACAATTAATTACAATTAATTTTAATAAATTATAACAAATTAAAAATAATAATAATTAAATATAATTAAACTACTTAATTATAATTAATTTTAATTAATTATAACTAATTAATAATAATAATCAACTGCAATTAAAAAATAATTAATTTTAATTCAAAAAAATATTTATGCAGGATTAAAATAGGATTAATAGGGTTTAAGTAGGATTTAACCCACAATTCAATCTGATTGTGAGAATCCTCCATTCTCTTCTTTGTTTAGCAATTTTATGGGATTTGGCCAAATAAACGAACGAATGGGAGAAAGTTACTTTCACAATAAGTGAGTTAAATCCTCTTTCTCTCTCTCTCTCTCTCTCTCTCTCTCTCTCTCTCTCTCTCTCTCTCTTTCTTATTCCCTCTTCCTCTCCCTCTCTCTCTCTCTCTCTCTCTCACTCACACACACACACACACACACATTCTCATCCTCCCTCTTTTTGTACTCTCATTCACTCTCTCACTCTTTCTTCCTTTTTCCATCTATATAATTTCTCTCTCTCTCTCTCTCTCACACACACACATTCTCTTCCTCCCTCTTTGTTCTCTCTCTCACTCTCTTATGCTTTCTTACTTTCTACTGGCCTTTGAAATCTTTAGCACCTTAAGAGCTAGATTAGGTATGATGGATATTCATGCTTGAAATTAGTACATTATATTTCTATTCTTTTTTTGTATATTTATTTCTATTTATGTGTTTTTATTTTTTGCCTTTGATTTTCTATTGGTTTCCTTCAGTATTTTAAGAATCAGATCACTGCTCACTTCTATTATTGAATTTTTTTTAATGACATTTTTTCTTAGTATTATTTAGAAGGATGTAAGCAGTGATTGACACCTCTAATATAAATAAATGAAGAAATATTGATGATTGTTTCTCTTCGTCTAACTCCTTTAGTCTTGTATTTTCTTTTTGAATCAAAATCTATTTTACATTAAAAGTTAGAATTTGAAAAATAGATTTTATTTTATCTTCCTACAGTAATCTATCTCATATGAATAATGTTCTAAGTCAATAATTCTCTTCTATGTTTTCTTAATCAAGTTGTTTGTATTTATCATATGGATAGGAATCTGTTTTGTGATTTATTCTTTCTTCTATAAGAAAGTGAGTTTTCCTTCTCTTAAATTTAGAAGATAATCTCACAACTAAGAATTTTTTAAAGATTTAGAAAGGAAACAAGCATGTAAAAATAAAAAGAGGCACAACATGAGCCCAAAATGAAAAGATACACAATGACCACCAAAGTATTACAAGAAGCACAAAGTGCGTCAGAAAATCAAAAAATGAGCCCACTATGAATTATCTTACCTTTCTTTCAAATCCTTAAAATCTTATAAGACTCCTTGTGACAATTGATATCTCCAACACTTGAATTTGATAATCATGTTCTCTGATTAATTACTTTATAATATTATTCTATTAGATATTTTTTTGAAATGAAGTTTAAAAAGATCACTTTTTCCATCTAATTTCTTTTCTGATTTAGATTTTTGTTTAGAAAGAATTTTAACCTATAAGGTGTTTGAGTTAGGTTTATAAAATCAATTTTTCTAATCATTATGAGTTTCAACATTGTCAATTCATTTCTTGCTGGTTTTTAAATCTAATAATAAGGTAAATCTATTATTTATAGGATCAAATCAATTCAAAAAAAAACTTTAATTTTGTCTAATGATTGTTTTTATCATATTTTTTATATGTTTTCTATTCTTTTTTGCTTAGTTTTTATTTTTAAACCCCTCCTGATCATTACATTCCATTGTCTAAGTTATTCAATGTTTGTTCACATCGTCTAGTATGATTCACATTATATTGTATGATCTTAGCAAAACATTACTTCTAGATGTGATTAAACATTTTTTGAGAGAATTTCACGGGCTAGAAGGCTTAGTGATCGGCCATTACCAAGAGGCTTGGTGATATTCTAGGATTCACTACTTTGGTGAGTAGGTTTCAATTTATGCACTTTCTTTGTTACATAAGTATTTATATTTGTTGTAGTGTGCATAATCTAACATATAAATTTATAAAATCTTATTATCTCCCTCTAATTCTTAGTTGAATCCTACCTATTTGACCCAACCAATAAATCTATCTTTGTTGGACAAGTCTTGTTCCACTTATTATTTTTCTAACCAAAACTCCATTAAAAATTCCACCAAAATCTTCCAATCATTATCCCACTTCCCATACTTCAATAAACCTAAATTTATTTGGGGTTATACTAGTCAAATTTTTTAAGAACAAACCATCCCTAATTCTCAATCTTGTATGTTGTTTCTATCATGTATGTGTGTTTAGTCGCTTATAATATATAAAAAAATATTAAAACTCTACAAAAAAATCTTCAACCTTTCATATCACATATTAGAAGTTTCCTAAATAATTTCTAATTGGAATTATTGACTTCCACCCATTTTATAGGGAAACACAACTAAATCCCCAACGTTAGTTTGTTTTGGGCAACACTAACCTATTTATTGTCCACAACATATTTAAACCATTTAAACCTCTCCAATACTCAAAAAAAAAAAAAAAATCTAAAATTTTCCAAGAAAAAATCATCTTCAAATCAAGTTTAATTTTGTTGCATCAAATGGTAGACATCAAATTTGTATCTCTAGTTAGATTATAAAGCTGTAACCTACCTCTAAATTTAATCCAACATTAAAATGACTCCACTATAAAAATTAATCATAACTTTATTAATTATATTATAATAGTCTCCCATATCATCCAATTGATCATATCAGTGATCTAATGCCCCACCATCTAACCCTCGTCATCAGTTTGGTATTAGAGAAAATCCTAGATGAACATTGGAAGACTTTAAGAAATGGTAAGAAATCTTCTGCAAAAGTATTATTATTGCATTTTGATGTTTGAATTGGAACATTAAATTCTATATAACTCTTTTTAAAAATTAAATGCCAGGATGTCTCAATTTGCTACTATTTTATCTTTATTTAATTTATTATGAAAGAGATGGGCAATACAAAAATGAATTAAAAAAATATAATGAAAATTAGGAATTTATTAAAAGGTTTGAGGGTTCAAATGCTAAGTAACCATTATTGTGAATCAACTGAAAATGATATTAATTTTAACTTAGAATAAATAAATATTGAATCCTCAATCGATTTTAAATTATTTTTCAAGTCGATATACTTTACCATCACCTAAAACCTTCAAACTTTTACAACTGCATCTAATGGAAATCCACCTACCTTTAATTTTATTAAAATAAGATCATATGGCCTACAAGCTTATATGATTATTTCAATGATGATATTTAATAGCAAATTCTTTCAAGACAACACATTTGTAAGTGCTGACCTCACTTTTGTACAAGGTCATCAAATCCAATCCAGAGTTGATAATTATCCATTTGTCAGTTACATAGATTCCATCCAAACTCTGATCTAGATCCTAGATCAAATCCAGACAAAAATCTAGTTCAATTCTTAATACCATGTTCAACTAATCTCAACTATTCATGTGCTTGAGATTGATATGAAAAATCCAATTAACTCAACCCAATCTAAAATCTAACCCAACCCCAAAATTCTGAGTCTAAATCTAAGGCCAAAGGCCTGAGTCCGAAAACCCTTTCTAGATGAATTTTATGCCACCTAGAATCTCAATTAAATGACCAATTGAAACCTTGAACCACCCCTAGTGAACTCCAAATATCAATCCAAACCAGTTGAGCTCAACCCATGCCCCTGGGTCAACCTGGTTGGCTAAGTCAACTCAGGTTGACCAGACCAACCATAAACCCTATAATCACTCAATCAAACACCAAATCAATCCCAACTCATTCAAAACACTTTAATCACCTTCCTAGTGATTTGAACTTGACAAGATGGGTTGACCTAGTTAATAGTTTACTTGGTCAACTGAGTCTAAGCCTGGTCAGATCTGACCCATCTAGGTCAAACCCTTCCATTTGATTAAATTATCCTTGCTAGATTTTTAATTCCAATTCATCTCATGCCTTAAATACATCCCATCCATAGATGAGTTAACCTCAATTGACTTTGACCAAGTCAACCTTTATGCATTTGGTCAAAACCTCCGATGATCAAACATTCTTGTAAACTCCAGACAACATGGCCTTAGAGCCTTGTAGTTCAATCAACCAGTCCATGAGCTGCCCTCAACTACCACCTCATCAAGTTGTTGACCCTTGACAAGTCAAAGAAGCCAAACCAACCTCAAACCCATTCAAATGGTCAAATGTTCCCTTTAATCCTTTTCTCCCTAATTTTAGTTATTGGGTAATCCCATTTAAACCCTAAAGCTCTCTTAAAGGCCCTTTAACCAAGCCAAGGGCTTAGTTTAGCCAAAACAAGTGAGTGGTCCACCCCACACCCATAGAGCCATCCAATAGGGGTCTAGCTCGACCCAGGCTTTGTCCCAACTTTCCAACAATTTGGGACAGATGTACGACACCTAATGAGAAACTCTGATAAACCAAGACCGTCCAATTCAAACCCTAGAGGTCAAAACTCAAAAACGAGCTCATTTGATTAATTCCAATTAATCTTAGCCGCCAAGCTTTCCCATAGCTCATACACTTTTATTTTAGCTCTCCACCTCTCGCTCTCCATTTCCTTAGCTAGAACCCAGCGGTCAAAGCTCACCAACATCGAAATCTTTGACAAACGGAGACCATTTTTCATTCATGGCTTCTTCTGCTCGATCCATAGCTTTTTTGACCTTGCTTTGTTGAGGGAAAAGATACGTGGAAAGTCTATAAGCTTGAGAGACTCCAAAATCAACCAAATCCACTTTGTTAATTGGGTAAAATACTAAACCCTTATCTAGGACACATAGCCTTAAATAACTTTTCATGAAGTGTGTTTAGAGCTATAAAAATGTATCCCCATGACTTCTACTCATGAATACTTTCTATGTTTAAAATTTCATTTCATTTGATCCATCTAATCGAGAGAATGAGTCAAAATATTATTTCTAGGGCCAATTCATAGTATACATGTATTGTATGTTTTATGGACCATTGATCGCATGATGAAAGGTCCAGATCAAGTCTTTCCATGGCTCCGTTTGACCGCTCGTTCGATCCTGCAATTAACGCTTCCATCCGGCTCGATTAGAGCCATTGATCCAAATAACGAACCATCCAATGGCCATGAGTCGATGGTGACTCAGATAAGTGGCCCGTAGTTCCACGTCTCCATGTCTAGCAACGTTTGCCAATGATTGATGCATCGTAATCATTGGCAATCAATGTCCCCTCCCCATTAACACGCTTTTGATCCTAACACTACAGGAAAATTGAATGTTACCGGAGGAAAAAATTCGTCGGAAATTAGTATTTCCAACGGATTTCCGTCGAATTTTTTTTCAACGGTAAAATGTGCGTCGGAAAAGTTATACGGATGCAAAATAGTTTGTCGGAAACATTTCAGTGGAATTATTCCCCGAAAAAAATTTCGGCGAACTATTTTGCGCTAGAAATAAAAATGAAAAAAACTATAAAATATGTATAAAAAAGACCAAGCCACGCAGCTGCTGCAACCTGCCCCGCCCAAACCTGTGGTCAGCACTGAAAAAAATTAATTTTGGTCGAAAATTTAGTTGGAAATAAATTCGCTAGAAAATGAATAAAAAAATTTGTCGGAAAACCACTGGAAAAATCGTCGTAAATATTTCATCGGTAAGCCGCTGGAATTAGTGACGAATTTATTTCAGCCAAAAATTCTGTCGAAAATGAGCTGTTTTCCTATAGTGTAAGGCCTGGATGTCACCGCATGGCCCCTCTATTACCTCAGCGTCGTTTTGACATTCCGAATCACGCCAAGTGGCCTTCATAACCCTCCCAAACATTCATTTAATTAAAATGAGTTTTAATTAATTTTAATTATGTTTAAATCAATAAACTTCAAGATTTTTATTAAATATTAAATATTAATCACAATTTTAAGTGCAATACATCAAATTTCTCATAAAATTAAGCACTTCATTAAAAATTAATTTTAATTTAAAATATTTGGTATATTTTAAATATTTTTAAATGATATAATTTTAATAATTTCCTAGCTATTTAATTATATATTAATTAAATATTTGCAAATATTTCAAACATATTAATTTGAAATATTTAAAATATTCTTAGAAACTATTTGACAAATTTTACTTTAATATTTAGTGAAGTTTAAACAATTCTCATTAAATATGTACTTAACATCTAATTAACTATTAAACTAAATAGTTTAAAAAAATTGTATTTTAAATAGTTATAAAATTATTTTAAACACTTTATGTTAAAATTAAAAGTGACCTACAATATTTTCAATTAATCCCTAATTATTTAAATTCTTTAAACATTAATTGAATATCTAATTAAATAGTTTTAAAATATTAAAAATATAATATAATTTTAAATAAAAAATTAGAGAATGATATTTACCTATATTTAAATTTAAATTTTATTTTGAATATTTTAATTATCTTGGATAATTTAAATTAATTAAATGTTTAAATATTGACTTAATGTTCAAACTCAACTTAAATGTTAATGATTTTTTTAAAATTTAAAAAATTTTACTTTAACTTATTCCTATTATTAAAAATTATCAAACCCTTGTTTGAAATTATTTTGAGATTTGTTCGAAATTTATTTTGAAATAGTTAAATTTTCTATAAAAATCTAAAATTAAGTTATTTTCCTAAATAAAAATTAATTTTAAAATTATTTAGGTTAAATCTCAAGGGACTTGAGTGAGGTTTTAAAATTTCAAACATAGTTCACTTTGGATGAATAGAATTTGTTGGGAAGGATTAGTGAATAGTTGTGTTCCAACTATTCACTAATCAAGGCACTATTTATGTTAATTATCTTAAAATTCTTGAATGTATAGGATGCACACATGCACTTAGCTCTAGGCCCTCCTAGTTCTAAGGATATGGGTGTGATATTTGTGCATTTATATGTGTTTTTTCTAAGAGTTAGTTGAACTTTGATTTAAGCCCAATCAACCTAGTGAGATACATAAGGACAAAAACTAGAAAATAGGCTAATAATTTAAAATTAATTAGGACCTAAGTGCAAACCTAAAATTATTTAGAAAATTTTAGGGAATATGACACTCAAACATAGAATCTAATACGGGTAGAAGCTATGACACTCAAACATAGTGACATTATCCCATTTAGATTAAGAGTTTGCTGGTCTTAAAATTAATTAGGACCTAAGTGCAAACAACCCAAATGAACTCTTCTATAAGGCTAGAACTTCAAAATTTCATAATAAATTCAAATAAACGAAAAAAATTTCAAATAAAAAATCAAAATGCCCAAAATTAAATTCTCAATCCAGAAATAATAAATGCCCTATGGTTAGACCCCTAATTTAATATTAATTTAACTTTTAAGGAAAATAGACAATTATTTAATTAATTAATTAAAAATATTTCATAATTTCAAAAAATTCCTAAATGATTGTAAATATCCCCTTAGGCCATTTATGACATTTGGGGGGGTGATTACAAGAGGTTTGGGACTAATTTGGATCAAAATCTAAAAATCCCTTCAATTAAGGCAATTTTAAAAATTTTAAAAATGTCTAAATTTTGAAAAAAATCATAATTAATTCTAAAAAAAAATCCAATTCAATCAAACTCAAAGCTATTAAAATCTAATTAAAATCTAGTATTTTCTAAAAATATATAATCCCCAAAATTAAGTAAAAGTTAAAAGTTCAACTTTCCGGTCAACTGTAATTCAAATCAAGGTTCACATTTCAAAAAATCATAACTTTTTATAAAAAAAACTTCAAATTAATCAAACTACTCATCATAAGTTCTAATATTTATTAAAAATCTAAAACATTCAAAATTAACTTCAATTTAAAGAGTCAACTTTTTTGCCCTCAATTAATGCTATTAAATAATTCCAATAATTCTAAAAAAATCCAATAATTTATTAAAATTCTAAAAAACTTCAATTTGATCTTTGCCTCTCGAGGTGGTATATTTTCCCTAATAGTATGTTCGACAACATAATTGAAATTTAAATTTAATTCCCAACTTTTTTGAAGAAATTTCATTTAGATTTGTTTTGCATCTTATAAGGAAAATCACCAATTCTAACCCCATCATTAAGATGGAAAGGATCCCCCGAATAGGTGCCATATACAATTATTCTTGTACATGTAGATACTCCACCTCCATTAAAGCATTCCTATGACACATTTATCTAACTCTTTGAAGAAGAGATCTTTGGAGTTAATGGGAAATGGTGTAACATGTGGAAGTGGTTCTTTCACTAGGGCTAGGGCTAGGGAAAGAGCATATAAATATCGAACTATGAAGAATAAGAACATATACAAGAGCAAATGAAGAAATAGTTATGACTTTAGTCTAATATTTTTGTGTTTTTGCATGTATTTCATGTTGTAAGTGTTATATAGACTTCATGTTAATGTAATTTACTTTTTTATAGTTTTACATTTAAGTCTAAGTCAAGTTATATAAAGCATAAAATGACTATGCTAGTATGCATAAGAGAAGGTAGGTGGTTACTAGTGAGCCCACCCTCTTTGTCCTTCTTTCCCTCTATTTTAATTTTAAAATGAAGGAACACATCTCTTCACTATAATTTCAATTGTATAAAATGTTCTAAAATTGAAATAAATATAGATTGGTTATGCTTATAGGTTGTTGGAGAAAATTTCAAAGGGCTGGAAGGCTTGGTGGCTGGCCATTCCAAGCAGGTTGGGTGATCTTCTTTGATTTCCTACTTTGGTCAATTGGTTTAAATTTATTCAATTTCTTTCTACTGCAAGTTTCTATCATTGTGTTTTAATATGCATAATGGGAGTACCGATCGATGGAACCCTTAGACGTGAACGGAGGACCGCTTATCCTAGTGAGTTTTATGGACCCACTGGGCCGGAAGCTTCTCAAGCTCAAGTCCCTCAGGACAGGGGTCCCTCAGGGAGCTCGACCGCCCCACACAAACAAAGTGAGTGCGTTAGAATTTCATCAAAAATTTCTAACCGGATCACGGTTAAAAATCTATAAACCTTAATTATTTCCCCCTAATTTATGTGTAATCTATCATTGCGTTTGATTTTCTTTCTACTCCAAGTCTAATCCTACATACTAGACCCAACCAATAAAATCTATCTTTGTTGGACTAGTCATGTTCCTCTTATTGTTTAATCAATCAAAACTCCATAAAATTCCACCAAAATTATCAGATCAATAGGTCACATCCCATATTTTAATATTCTTAAATTGATTTGGGATTATTCTAGCCAAATTTCTAAAGAACAAATCAGCCTAGTTTTCAATATTGTGTAATATTTCTAAATGTATGTGTTTTCAACACATATAATATCCCAATAAAATGCTAAAATTCCACAAAAAAAAAATAAAAATAAAAAACAAACTCAAAACCTTTAAATCACACCTAGGATGTCTCCTCAATTATTTTCAAATGAAATTATTGAATTTCACCCATTCTATAGGAAAACACAACAAAATCCCTAACATTGGTATGTTTTGGACATAACTAACCTTAGTGTCCTTTTAGAGTATATTTAGACCACTCAAACACTTTCCAAAAATAAACTAGATAACACCACTTTCAAATTAAGTCAATATTTCCTAAATTTTAATATCTGTATATGGGTGAATCATTGGTAGAGGTTGGATTTACATATATGAATAGATTATAGAGCTTGTGACCTACCCCTAAATTTTATCCACTTCAAAGTAACCCTCTATAAAAATTGATTATAGCTCTTCTAATTATATTAAAAGAGTCACACACATCCACCAATTGATCATGTGAGTGAACAAAGACCCACCATCCAACCCTTATTATCACTTTTACTAATCTTATTGAATATCTACAAAATATCTATATAGACATAAAAGAGTATATAAGCTCCTCATAATTTAAAGAGTATATAAAAATATTTTCTTTCTCTATTCTTTTTTTTATAGAATAATATTTATATAAATAAAGGATCCTATCCTATCATGTAGTTGTTATAATAAATATGTCCTGTGGAGTTATTCAATCTATTCAATTACTTTATTTTATATTATTAAATTAATTTTAATTATTTATTTAAATAATAAAAAATAGTAAATTTATAACCATTTATTTATGAGATGAATAATATATATAAAATGGATATAATAATTGACTCGCATTGAGATTCCTTTTTTCTTTTATGATGAGGAATCGTCCGCTACCACGCTCGGCTTCGTCGAGCTCGCTTGGCCTACCGAGCCACCCACGCCATTCTAGTGACTCTACCCACAACCGTCGCTTTGGGGCCCCCACTAAAGGGGCGACTGTAGCTCGAGGAATGGGGGGTTCCCATCCGAGCAAGCCCACCAACCAAGCTAAACATCGATGGATATTGAGATTCCTTATGAGCTAAGAAAGTTAAAAAGAATATGTTTTTTATAATTTTTTTTGGAGTAGCTCATACCTTTCTTTTTGGAGGGCGACATATTCTTGAATTTTGAATTCATTAATTCTCAGTTTTACCCCACATTTTGAAAACTAGACCAGACCGACGGGTCAGACCGGTTCAACCGTGAACCAGTCTGAAGGCTGGTCCAGTTCATCCTTAAAAATCGGGTGTGCATCAAACCGACAAGAACTGGCTTGAACCGCCGGTTCAAACGGGAATCAGTGAACTGGTCCCGATTTTCTAAAACTGGCTGATCCAAATTTTTTTAAAATAATTAAATAAATGATTTAATATTAAATAAATGACAAACTTAATCATTAATATAAATATTATTTATTAAAACTCTTAAATAAATATTTAAAAATATGATTATATAATTAGTTGAAACATTTTCACATGGCTTCACAAGGCTTCAAATGAGCTCCTATCATGTGTAAAAGTAAAAAGCTATATAAACTATGCAAAGCAAAACATCACAAGTGATGTGAGACTAAGGCTGTGTTTTGGACGGCTTTTTTACTGCTTCATAAAGCAACTTTTTAGTATAAAAATTTTAATTTTTATATTAGAAAGTAGCTTTATGAAGCAGGAAGAAAGCTGCCCCAAACGAAGCTTAAACCATGTAAAGCAAAAAGCTATCTTTGGTTTCATGTGATGTTTAATATAAATTATACAAAGCAAAAATCTTTTTTTAATGGTTTTTTAATTAATTTTTAATATGAATAATATTTATTTTTTATCCATTTATTTTTTATATATTTGATTATATATATATTTTTATAATATGAATATTTTTTTTTGAAAATTGTACTTTTTTAGTTAATAATATTTTATTTTTTCTATTTAAAATTTTATATTTAATTATATATTATAAATAATTAATTTTTACTGTGAGTTTTTTATATATTTTATATTTATAGTTTATATCTAAATATGTAATATAAATTAACAATAATTTATATTAAAGTATATGGTTATTATATTTCATTATTATTTTAATTTTATTAATTTTTATAATAATATTGTTATTTATTACGTTATCTGGTTCGACCCGTGAATATCTCCTCCTTCCGATTTATTATTCAATCTGATTTTCACAACCTTGATTTTATCCTGATCCAATTCCTTATGACCTTGTTAGTAATTAATTAATCTCATGTTCTAAGGAAACTCTTTTCAAGACACGGTACTTTCCCTTTCCGTGCTCGCTGAAAGAATCAGCAAAATACCCGAGGGAAGATAAGAATCAAGACAGAATAATCCAAAACCTGCTCCCTGACTCCTTACCCTCATGGAATTTGAAAATCCAAACTTCGGATTTGGATGTGCGATCAAGATGGCTACAGTTCCTTACCTTTCTCCTTCCGTCGAAGAACTAATCGCGCGGATTTGCAACGCTCAATCCCTTTCGCCCCCGGACTACAAGGCTCGCCTTCGACTAGTGGAGGTTGGCGAAGCGGCTGCTCTCCGGATTATGACGGAATTAGCTTCTCAAAAGATTAGGAACTTGTCGGGTTATATCATTTTCAAGTGTAACAACTCGGAGTTTGCACTGGCTCGGAACGCTGAGTCTATCGCCACTCAAGAGAGCGCTTGCTGCTCGGGTCCGCCGACTCCTCGTTCAGCGGTTAGCAGAGGTAATTTAAATTTGGTGTTTTTATGAAGCTTTCTTCAGCCGAATTAGTTAAACGTTTGATTTGTTCTTGATGCAGATGCTGCTGCCGGTGAGGCTACATCGCCAGTATGTGCGATGCCGCAGGTGCTATATAGGATTCCCCCTAGTGTGCCGAATTCAGGCAATGTGGTGAAAGCTTTAGGTCATATGGAGTTTCGTAAAGCTTTTTTGATCTTGAGTTATTGTGGCGGGTGAGTTCTGCTTTTTCTTAGGAGTGTTCGTTCTGTCATTTGCCCTCATTACGAGCAAATTTATCGTTACGATGATGCTTACATTTTGTTAGACTTGAGTTTTAACGTAAAGTATGTGAACTGCCATGGTTGCTTATTTTGTTTTGGATTGACTACTCATATGCATGAATGAAACTCGCTAATAATAATTGCTCATATTTTGAATTTACTTAAAATTGAAAATAACATACTTCTACTTGGGGAATACTTATTTGAAATTAATCCAAATAATTGTGGAATTGATTATACACACACATAGACACAAACACACATGCATATATATATATATATATATATATATAAGCAATCACGGTGGAGGACGAAGACGACAAGCGCTTGCTGGTCAAGGCGAAAATGTGAGTCCCTCTTAAGAGATTAGCACACTAGGGTGTAAGGGAGATAGCGCCATCGGAAGTGAGTTCGCAGGAAGCTTTCTTGTAGAAGGTAAGCCTAAAAAAGACAAGTATGATTACTTAAAGATTGTAATGTTAGGAAAGAAGATACCTGTTGTGATGGAGTCAGTTGTATGTGTAACCTCGAGCGAGCTATTGTAGCGTTTATCGAGTGAACAAGACTTTGAAGTGCTAGCTTGATTGGAGAGTTGTTTAGAAATAGGAGCTCGCACCATCGGCAGTTCCTTCAAATTTATCATGGGCTCAACAGGAGACTTCCACTTTATACCTGGAACTCCTTCAAGCTGCTTTAACATTTTCACAGTCTTCTTGGAGACTGCAGTCTCCCATTGTTCTTCTTGAATTGGCTTCTTTTCATTTCTTCTTTCTTCAACCAGGGATACGGAAGAGGACGTGACCATCCGAGTTGATTCCTTTCTAGGGTGAGACAACACATTGTCGGACAAAGTGAGTTCCCCTTTTTGATATTTTCTTTTAAGCCAACCCTTGAAGATGTAGCAATCTTCAATAGGATGGCTGAGTACCCGATGATATGTGCAATAATTTGGGTCACCAGTGTGCTTCGACTCTTCGGGTCTCTTGCATTCAGGCAGTTCTAAACCCGATTTCAATACTTGTCGAAATAATTTGGCGACACTCTCCCTTTTAAATGAATATTCTTTATTCATTTTATCTTTGAGGGATTGGAACGTTCTATCACCAGTTCCTATTGCCTGTCTCTGGCCTCCAGCTTGATAAGTCCGTGGCTTATCATTGCCTCCGAATATCAACTTTGGTTGGGGGTTGGGGTTGTAGGTCTGTTTGGGCTTTTTTTGATATTGCATCGGTTGTTTGCCCTTGTCTACATTGTAAATCACTTATTTTTCTCTATCAACTCTAGAGAAGAACGTAGAGTCGGCTTCACCCCTTCTAGCACCCGGGGCCTTAGCCTTTTTGGGCTTATCAGCGTGATTTTCTGATCTGGACAAATTCAGTTTCTCAAATTTGGCCACTCTGTCGAGCAAGCCTTGAAATGTGTTTATCGTAGCCATGCACAGGAAGGGTTACATCTTGTCATAAATGTTGCCCATTAACAACTGTACGGCATGCTCTTCTTCTAACTGCTGCTCACATTTCATGCTCAAATTTCACCAGCGAGTGATGTATTTAGTCACTGATTCTTCTCTTTTTCTCTTATCCAGAGTGAGGTCAGCGATCGTGATCTTCTCAGTTGCACTAGCAAACCTTTTCACGAATATAGATTCTAATTCTGCGAAGGTCTTCACAGAATCGTTTGGCAGTTCAGCGTACCATTCGAAAGCAGCTGCTGTCAAACTGCTGACGAATTGTCGGAAGAGTAGGGCGTCATTTCCTCCCGTATTCCCACAGGTGGTTTTAAACTGTGCAAGGTGCTGCCTGGGATTGTTAGTACCGTTGAAAGTATTAAACTTTGGTACAAAATACCCTTTTGGGTACGGCACTTGGTCGTATTCAACAGGATACGGACGACCTTTGCCCACTAGTTTCTCTGCCTGATCCACAGCTATGATAGCCTTGATCCTTTCTGTGATTATTCCTTCCAACTGTGCAGCGGTCACAGGTTCAGAAATACTTGCAACATTTTGTGGGGTGGGCTGACGGATGACATTATGAACTTCGTTGCCACCTTCAAGAGTGCCCCGTACTCCTGATACTTGAGGCATTTGAAAGTTTGGAGGATCCGGAGGAGGATTGGGCATGGCACCAATAGCAACAGTTTTCTGCATCATCTGTATCATTGCCCCCATCTAAGCCATCATCTCAGTCATCTTCTCATTCAACTGAGAGATTTCTCTATATTTGTCTCTCATTTGTCTCCTTATATGTCTTTGCATGTCTGCAAGTGTGACATTCTCGTCAGCGAAGGGATTCTCCTCGGCTTCCTCTCTTTCTTCTTCAGCTTGGGAATGACCACCTCTGCCAGTGGTGGACCCAGCTTCACGACGACGTTGATAAACTCGCCTAATCGGCGGTTGTTGATCATCTTCATCTTCACCATCATCATAATAGGCTTCCTCATTAGCATTGGTGTGTCTCACCATATAAACAACTTCCATGTCCAGAGTGTTATTTATTTCTTGTATTTCATTTTCTAGATTTTCTTCCAGAAATTCATCAATATTTTCTTTCATATTTTCTTCAATATTTTCTTCAATGTATTCTTGTATATTTTAATCATCTTCAAGGAATTCCTCATCTTATATATTTTGATCATCTATATTTTCTTCCAGTACTTTGATCTCCGAGCGGCGACGCCATTGGATTTCCGGTTCCTGATTAGGCACGGGGACTTCTTCGATCAGTGGGCTGCGATCGAAGTTAGTCTCTTTCTTTGGAGGGGATGGAGGGCGACGGGATCCCCTGGAGGATTCTCCAAAGTGTCTACCGTCTGGAGGAGTGTCATTATGGATCCTTTTCGAGGTCCACTTCTGATTTTGTTTGTAGATGGGGGCGGATCTCCGGGAAACCTCACCGGATGTCACGCCCAACTCAATCCTCCTTTCTCTTCTTTCTTTCTCATTTCTCCGAGGCTTTGGCCTCCAAACTTGTTTTCCTTTCCACCGGGACCTTTCAGCGGTGGATCCCCGAACATATGGTTCAGGTGTCACACCCCGATGTTCACCGCGTAGAATGTACTGTCTTTCTCTTCTTTTCGCCACCATGGATGAGTGTTCCCTTGGCGGGATTCTTCTAGCCTCGATGACCAGTGGCTTTTGAAACTTCTTTTTTTTCAAGCCCTTCTCCTTCACTGTCTTCAGTACTTTGTATACCCGGGATGAAAGAGTTTCAGGCTCTTTCTTCCTTGGAGGGATTGGAGCTTCAGGCCGTTGATCCCAGAAAGATTTCTTTAGCTCTCCAGTAGAGTTATTTTTTTTGACCCACTTCAGATTTGCAAACCCATTCCGGGTTGGAATGTTAGCTTCAGACTTTTGGGCCGGCAGATTTGATGGGTGGACTGGGAGTTGTTGATGCTGAGCTCGGAGCTCAACGTTCATCTTCCTTCTCTGCCTCCTTATAGGCCTTCCTCTAGATGAGGAGGCCTCAGCATCGTACTTTCTAGGCGTAGATAACCTGGTCGGCAGGGGTGTGGTGTTTGTAGTCACCACAGAGACTCTTCCACCATTCACAATTCTTCTGGTGGTCAGGGCCTCAGGCTGTGACAGCCTCTCGAACACAGAAATCCTCCCACAGGGATTTTCGGTAGTAGGTCGTTGTGCTGGCAAATGCACACGACGGGTAGGAGCTTCAGTAGCGGGTCGCTGCGCCGGCAGATGCATGCGACGAGTAGGAGCCTCGGAAGCTCTTGCAACGACAGCAGGGAAATCAACACTATCAAATTGGATGGTAGCTCCAGCATTTCCGGTTTCAATGACAGTATTAGCCAGCTGAATTCTAGCTCCTCGTCCCAGTTGGACGGTCATCAAGGTGTTCTGTAGATCCATCTGCATAAATGAAAGGCAAGGGTTAGTAATCAGAATCTGATACATCACCCCGCATTTTCAAAATGCAGAGACTTGCACAGAACACAAATAAAAGCAGATATCATTAGCAAGCAATTAAAATAATACAAATTTAAAAACTGCTAAATGCATATAAATTCGCTGAATGATCATTTTAGAAAATTCAGAGTTTTGAATCATTAAACGATCATTTTAAAAGACTCAAAATCTTGAGTACGATTTGAAATAGTTGCTACTATAGCTTATGAATGACTAGCCAGAGATGGAAAGAAAAACCATTCCCCAGTGGAGTCTCCAGAAATCTGTGGGCTCCAAAAATTCGGCCCCGGCCTCCGCCCGCTTTTCATTTTATTCGGCGAGGGAGTTTTAACTGAATAAGTCCCGAGGTAAATTTTGGAAGGCAGATGTGTTTGTAGATAAGACACTACCCAGAGATTTCGCCCTCATTTTGCAAGGACTTTATGATCTGAGTTCTAATTTCCTATAGGCGCAAGCCCCTATAGTTAATTACCCCTCCCGATCACGAGAGAGAACTTTCGATTAAGGCTAGTCGTCAATCAGATACGTATAGAAATACGTGTATCTGGCATATAGTAGCAGCATGGATATGGAAATTGGATTTTGAGTTTAGATTTGGGTATTTGGAAAGGTTTGGAAAGTTTGGAAATAATTGAGAATTTGGAGATTTTGATATTTAAAAATAGAAATTTTACCATCTTGTACTTAAAGCGGATGGTGGGGGAATAGATGATGGACCCGATCAAGATCCCATGGTTCCGTCGTCCCGGGCCATCATGGTCCCTGGTCTACTTAGTCAGAGAAGGTAGTTGACCCAACTAGACAGAAGGATCCTTGTCGGCAGCCATGGGTTGCTTCGTCCAAGGGGACCTTGTAAACCGGGGGTGAATGTTTGTCTAAGGGGACAAATTTGAATCCACCTTAACTTAGAGAGGGCTTTGTGCCCTATCGATCATATCCTATTGATTAATATCTCAAGGATTTAACGCCATTAAGGAGTGTATTGGCTCTGGCCATAACCGCTATCTGTGGTGCCATTTGGCGGCAAAACCACTCGGTTCAGAGGGCCCCGAGTCATAACCGTTTACCTGCAGTGCCATTTGGCGGCGAAATTACCGGTTAGAGAACACGTACCACGTCCTTACTGGCAAGAGATTGTTTGAGAATGGATCCTAGTGATATTTTCGACTAGGCATTTAGCTCTTTTGTGAGCTGAGGTAAATTTTGATTTGTCTACCCCGACAAACTGTTGTGGAGGGAGGATGGATTTTGCTTTAAGTGATTAATGGGTTGAATTTCAAATTTAAATATTTTTTGGATTTTTGAGAATTTTCTAGATTTTTTGTGGGAATTTGGATGGAATTTTGAGTGGAGCCTTGGATTTTGGGGATTTTTGTGGATATTTGGGTGGAGTTTTGGAATATTTGAAATAAATTTTTGGATATTTGGGAGATATTTGAAAATATTTGGGAACCCCTCCGGTTGAGATCTGCATTCAACACGGCCATCATCGGGGTGTTTGGGATTATTTCTCTTTTGTTGATTGAACCCTGTCAACTCGACCAGGCTATTGATCGAAGATCGGGTTTCGTAGGCTTCGTGCCTTTTGATAATGAATTCTCATTGTTATAGGTCTTGAAGGCCTAATATGGATGTTTTAAAGCAAATATACCGGTTGCCACAACTTTATATTTGCTTAATGGTTCGAACCCTGTCGACTTCTATTGACCCGTATAGAAGGATCAGTTTCGAACCTGAATTCACTTATCAACCCGCGCAGCATCCCTAGACGTCACGTGTGTACCAATAACACGCTCGCCGGGGCCCTTGCGGGTATTTAATTACATTTACCCCTTTTAGTGTGCCTATGTGTATACAAAATATTGTGCACGTGCGGGGGTATTCTTGGAATAGACGCCTTCTGTCTGCTTGTACGGAGGTTGCAGATCCGGTGGCGTGGCGTAGTAGCTTCTGAATAGAGTTGTTCGCTGCTTCATACAGGTAGACTGTCGTACACTACTCGTTGATTTTCGTAGGCGGGTCATAGTGCACTAACTAATCTCCTGCCTTATCATAGATGATTGCATCTATTGCAGTGCTTCTGTATCCGTTCACAGACAATTTGTTGTATGTGCAACAAACTTCTTATAGCAACTCATATGCATTTGCGTTTTGGTGTAGTCATTTTGCTTGTCGATGATATATTGGGAGTCAACGGGTCTTCTACATCAGCTTGCAGGAGCTCCTATCTACTGCAATTCTCTTTTGTACTTATTCGTAGATGGCACTTTGTACGTGTAACAGGTCCCCTAAGAGAATTTATAGGAGTTCACATTTGCCACCAACCTCTTCATGCACATTGGTTGGTAGGGTGCTACATTCATTGTGATTATATTCGTTTGCTTGTGAACATGATTGAAATGTTCATTGATGTGTGCATATGTATCTTCCTCTTCCTTATTACTTGTGAATGAGGTGTAGTAGGGACCTTCCTTGTCCACTATACATCTTTGTGTGCTCACTGGTATCCGCTTAAATGATCAAGATTTGTTTATTGAATCTCTATATTTTGATTCTTGATTTGGATGTCCTCCAAAAGTTTCTTGTTGATGAATGTTTACAATCAAATGTAGGTTGAATTCGTATGAAGACCTCTTGCTACGAGTCCCTTGTTTGCATGTGAATAATTTTTTTGCAATATTACCCACCACAATTCCTTCATTTATCCATTGACATTCCTCGTTTCATTCATTACTCATAGTCAAGTTGTGAATTTGTCTTGATCATTGCTAGTGGATGAAAGAAGTCTCTTTTTGACTCATCGATGTTGATTGAAGGGAGATCATTGCATTCACAATCTAGCTATCATTATTGGTTGCAAGCTACTGTATTCTCTTGCACTTCATTTATGCTTGTAAGCCAACTATCTCCTTCACTACATGTATATTGCATGAGTTCAAAAGAATCTTTGTTTGTTGTAAGATCTTGGACTTCCCTTGTAGATCCTTGTACATTCATTGATTTTTAGTTAGATGATCAAAATTATCATCTACAATTTGCACGAACTAGGATGAATGCCACAATCCAATCATTGTCATTTGCATGAAGGTTTACATCAAATGGCATCATCCTCATCACTAAGTGAATGACACTTGCAAAATCTATTGGCTTACAAATTTTACATGTATTCATTTGCAAGCTCAAGTATGTATTAAATCTCAATTTACTTAAATTCAAAAATTTTATAAGTCATTTTATGTTCAAATATGAATCCAAGTCCAAGTCCACAAATTCATGCTTGAGTTCAAATAACAAGCTCAAGTAATGTTCACAAGTCTAGCTTGAGTCCAAAGTCCCTTGTGGTTCGAGTTCAAGTTCACTTTTGTTCGTTCATATTGTTCGAGTCATGTTCTAGTTCTTTGTTCAACTCACGTGAGTTCAAATTCATTGTCCCCTGCTATCCTTTGAGTTCGTGTTCGAGCTCAAAATGAGTTCAATCAAGTTCTCTTGTTTCAAGTCCAAGCTTATATTGTCTTTCAAGTTCACAATTGATGAAGTTTGAACCAAGTTCTCATTCCTTACAACATTACTTGATTAAGCTTGATTTTGTTTTAAATTATGCCAAGTTAAGTTCATTTGATTTGAGTTCTGAGCATAGTCCCAAGTCCTTGGTTGTTCAAATGTGTCTAAACCTTTGTTTTCTTTGAGTTCAAAAAGGTCTGAGTGTAGTAACATTTTCACCCGAAATTTTGGCAGCCTTCCGGCGTCTCCCCCGTTTAGGAGAAAACTACGGAAAACTGGGTCTTTCCCACCACGCTAAGAAAAGCGTGTATGGTAGGTGCCCTCTCTTGAGGACACCGCGGCCGTGTAATTTTTGATCCCCCACCACGCTAAGAAAAGCGTGTATGGGTGTTTTTGCAAAAAAGTATTTTTTTTTGAAAATATTTTGTAAGCAAGGCAGTTGTTTCCCCGCAAGCGGGTACTTATGGGTATCCCTGCTTCGTCGTGCGCATCGCAGCGGAATCCCTTCCCACCACGCTAAGAAAAGCGTGCATAGGCGGGGTTTTCAAGGCGATACGAACTTCGAAGAAGGAATTTAGGTGATTACCCGCTTCGTCGCAAACGTCGTGACGCACTCCTTCCCACCACGCTAAGAAAAGCGTGTATAGGTGGTCGTTTCGTCTCGACGAATACGTTGAAACGAGTTCTCGGAGTTTTATGGTTTAGAAGTTATACCTTGGCGGTCGTCGGCGTGGATCGAGATAAGAGAAGGATAGGATTTTTATGTTGGCAACCAATCATAATTAAGAGTAATTAATTATAATTAATAGAAATTAATTATAATTAATTAAATCATTTATAATTAATGAAGAATTAATTATAATTACTTATAATTAATTAAACTTAATTATAATTGATGAAAATTATTTATCATTAATTTAAGATTAATTACAATTAACAACAATTAATTATAATTAATGGTAATTAGGTATAATTAATTATAATTAATCTATATTAATTATAATTAAAAAAACTATAATTAATAAAAATTAATTATAATTAATGATAATAGTAAGATAATTATTATAATTAACACTAATTATAATTACTAATTAATTATGATAGTATAATTATCATAATTAATAGTGTTATAATTATGAATAATTATAACAGGCTAATTATAATTAATAGTGATTAGGGGTAGGGATAACCTTTAGCCAAGTAATGAGTTGGAGGAGTTAAGCTGCTGAGTTGGGGCTGAGTTGGAGTGAGTGGAGTGAGTGAATGAGTGAGTTGAGCTTTAGGTTTAAGTGGACTAGGGCTTGGTTAAAGGAGTTCGGGCGGCCTTTAGAGAGGATCGGACAGGGGCTATGCAAGCAGATCGGCAGGCCTTGAGGGAGATCGGGTTGGCTTCGGGTAGGGAGAGCTCGGTTGAGGTAGGAGATGGCTTCCTCTTTCTCTCTCTTTCTCCCTCTCTCTCGGCTCAAGTAGATCGAAAGGCGCCGTGGGTGATCGGGCTGGTTAGATGGAGGAAGTGTAGTTCGCGTGAGAAGGGGAGATGGAGGAGGCGTTGAGGCTTCCGATCGGCTTCGGCTAGGAGGTCGTGGAGATGGGATCGGAGAGGGAAGGAGGTTGGAGGTCGATCGTGGCTTGGAGGCGAGAGCAGAGGGGTCGGTCGTTGAGAGTGGAAGAGCAGAGGATCGAAGAGCAGCCGAATGCATCGTTTGGGTTGGTATTTAACGACGCGAATGGGGCTCGATCGAGGAAAGGATCGCAGATTTTGAGCAGGATTTTCGGAGCGGCGCCGACTGCACAGCGATTTGGCAGGATTTCGGGCAGATTTCACGGATCCGACGGGTAAGAGGTATGGCTTCCTCTTTCTTTTTGTTCTTTTGTGTATAAGATGCAGGTCAACACTCAATGAAGTAATTTGAATGAGGATTATAGATTTGGACCTTGACCAGAGTGATTGGTTTGAATTGGATTGGATTGACCTTAGTCTAATCAGGTCAAAGCTTACCTGGTAGCTTCTGATGCCTTAGCCATTCACCTTTGCACCGCCCAAACACCACCCACAAAAAAAAAAAAAGGAATAAGGGGTGCCCATCGACGTTAGTTGGCGGTATTATAGGTAGAGATATTGAAGAAAGTCTATTTTTGGAGAGAATAAAAGGGGCTAAGGCTCCTTTTTACCCTCACTTGGTGAAGAGGCTACAATTGGGATAAACTTATATGACCTAGCATGAACAGGAGGCTTCCTAAGGCAGTGAAAGCCCTCCTCAAATTTAGACCTCCAAGCGTTGGAGGATTAATGCAGCTTATGGCCTTAAGGCTCTTGGGTTGTTGATCATAATCACCATTTTGATGAGGGGGGTTGGTTGGGCCATCTTCTAGTCACTTTTGACTATTCATTCAATGATCAATCAATTCCAATTTTATTTGGGTGGGTTGAATGTTAAAATTATGGTGTGGCTTTGGACATTGTTGTTAGATGAATCAACTCTTACGCCAGGTGATCATTATAGCCACAAGATGATTTTTTATGCCATAGGAGGCCTCTTAAGTGTTCTAAAAGCATTCGTTAAGGTTGATTGAGGTGTCCACCTTCCTATTCGGCTTTTATGGTTAATTTGTTATAATCTGGAAGCCCAATCTTGTATTTTGATTATTACAAATATTATTGTTGGATGAGATTTTGACTCTTAATAGGACACAATGGAGAAAAATGATTAATTTAGCCAATCCCAAATAGTGGATAAAAGCTTGATGTTGTTGTTGTATCCAATTCATATAGTTTTTCTAGCATTATTAACATTTCAAGTTCAGCATATATAAAATATCATAAAAAAATTAGAGCTCAAGAAAATGTTTTGTTGGTTTGTTACGCTTTGAAAAAGTATGTATTTATTTTTCTTAAGTCTATTTTTATAATAGGTGTATGTTGGCTTAGCAATCGTGCACACACATCTAAGAGGGAGTGTAATTAAATATTTTAATTTTTCTGAAGATCATAATGGACGATCTAGATCGTACTGGACGATCTGGATCATATTGTATGATCAATGCAATCAAAAATTAATTAATTTAATTAAATGAGAATAATTTGTAATGAGTTATAAATAATTGTACGGTATGACTATAACATCGTACATGACGGTTGTCTATCTTTAGTATCCCTGCCTTGATTTAAATTAGCCAATAATTCAAATTTTGAAAGTTTTAATGATATTGCACGAATTGGTTTGTACTGTACAAAGTTTAAATATCTTGCATAATTTAATCCCTATGATTAAGAAATCAAATCAATATTAATTAAGATTGATGATTGTACTGTACGGTACGATATTGATCGTATTGGTTGATCGACAGAGTCCTCTTTGGACGATAATTAATCATCCTAGGGTTCCTCCTGTACAAAATACTATTTGATTTAACTAATCATACTAAACGATCTTGGATCATACAACAGAGAATGAACTAATTGTACTGTACGATATGTGTATCGTACTTTAACAGAAGCGCCATAATTGAAATTTAGGATTTTTTTTTGAAGCTCTCTATATAAACACTTTTCTAATTTGAGAGGAGTTTTTTGGTAGTCAAAGGTTACTGTTTCTTCTGTGAGAGAGCTTAGAGAGAGCATTGAGCAAGAGAGAAAGAGGGTGAGATTGTATGGGAAGGAGAAGATCTTTAAGAGATTTAAGGGAGTATGGGATGATTTTCACACTGTTGCTTTGGCTGATCTACACCTGAGGCCCTTCGGTTGTGTTGGTGTGTTTGTTGAGAGAAGTTTTGTGAAGGAAAGACTTTGGGACCAAAGATCGTTGACGACTCCGCCGGACTGAGGAGGTGAAAGAGGATTCGATAACTCCATCGGATTGAGGAGGTGAAAGGAGGACACGATAGCTCCGCCGGATTGAGGAGGTGAAAGGAGGACTCAGCGGCTTCGTCGGACCGAGGATTTGAAAGGACATGGCGGCTCCGCCAGACTGTGGAGGTGAAAGGAGGACATGGCTGCTATGTTGGATCGAGGAGGTAAAAGGAGGGTTTTTTTCAGGTGTGAAGAGCCAATTATTAAACTTTTAGATTTGATCAGTGAGTTGCTTACTGATTCATTGAGTGATTGATAGGTGGGGGGGCTTCTAGTTGGGATCAGTTAGGGGTAATCTATTGGTGTGGTGTAGTGGTTTGGGTGGGGAGATTCCTCTTAGCCCTTGCTTGCTGAAGAGGCCACTATTGTACAGATTCAGATGACCTAAACAAAATTCAAGCATGAATGAGAAGTTGCCCAAGGTGAGATGCCCCTCAAATTTCAGCCTCCATGCGAATGTAGAATTGTTGTAGCTTGCGACCATGGTTTAAAATTGTGCAATATGAGGCTCGCCTTTGCGCAATTCCAGTAAAAAATGCCTCGATGCTTATGCCTCAAGTTTTTTTATGAGGCTTGCGCCTCAACTTGGTTGAGGCCCGCCTCGCCTCACTGGCATGAGGCTTACGCCTCACGCTATATATATTAAAACTTACATAAATCTTGAAGTAAATACCCGACATTGGACTCTATAGGAGAGGAGGAAGGGGAGAGAGTAATTCATCATAATGATGATTCAAATGAAGAACCCCTTAGTGATGATAGTGCTGACGACTTATGAGTTCTTATGTGATATGTCATTGCTATTTATTTTTGGAAATTTGAATTATATGTTAATGAAAAGAATACTGGGATTTGCGAAAGATAGAATTTTGAGTTGAACTATATTTCATATTGTCTTATTATTGGGATATTTGGATTTCACTTAATATCTTATGCTTTTTTATGTTTTATATTATTCACTTATTAGCATATAAAATATTTATCATTTTATGTTTACGCAATGTTTTGATTTTGAGGCTTACGCCTCAAAACGCCTTGAGGCTTACGTCTCACCTCATGAATGAAAAACGCCTTAATACCCGAATACGCAATTTTAAACATTGCTTGCGATTGTTGGGTCATGGGGCATGTCACACCCCAGTTTGGCCTACTCCCTAAAGGTCAATCTGGAGTATAACAGAGAAGGGAAATCTAAACCGGTTCCTTATTACTAACACCCAATCCGAGCTACTACATTCAGAATAGAGTGAGTAAAAGAAATCTATTTAGACTTTCCTATCTTGCCAACCTATTAAATTCCATAATTAATAATGGGAAAGCATATAATGTCCCTTAATAAACATCAAATATAATTAAAGTAAATACAGAGCTCTACTAAAACTTTTAAAATTTACTCACATATCCAAAAGTCTGTACATCTAGCATTCAAATCTCGTTTAAGATATATTTGTACATCAAAAACGTATTTACACCAATAGAATAGTCACCTATTTTTACTGTCCCAAGGTCTTCTTCCCCCTTTCCCGTAGTACTACCACTGCTAATGAGCTAGGCTCAATAAAATACACAAGAAATTTATAAAAAAATAATAATAAACAATTAAGAAATGCTTAACAATACTAACATAGTTAAAACATATATTGAAATGTCATATTGAGCCTAAAAGTGCTTAGCAACATTATTCATCTTGCCAAAACTGTTTAACACCTTTAAACATATTTTAAAATGGATATAAGATTTTGCACCTTTTTTAGCTTTCCAATTCAAGGTTGGGTCCAACTTCCCAACTTTTAGAATGGAAGCTGTTCTCTCATTCAGGGTTGAGTCAAATTTTCCAACTTCTATAATTGAGAGTGTAGGCTGACCTCGTCGGTCTTTCACCTTTACTTGTGCGGGCCTATCCCTCATATATAACTTATTTTACTTTCCACATAATCATCCTTTTTAGCCCTAATGACCAAGGTTTTAAAAGGTGAAATGGGGAATCGAGGCGTTTTGTCTAAGTGAGGTGAGGCGTAAGCCTCGACTCGTAAGCGCCTCAAAACAATAAAAATAAGATAATTTAAAATTATAAATGATGCAAAATATTAGTCAATGTTAATTAGAATATTAAGGTAAAACAAAATTTAATTAAAAGAGAGTTATAATGTCAATGTTAAATAGACTTATAGACATAAGACTAAAGAACAATTTGTTTCAATTAACATAAAATGAATAATAAGATATGTAAAAAAATTATCAGAATATCTTGATAAGAATTTTAATCATGATGATCTTAAAGTTCTTTGGCATATATTAAAAATAGTAATATAAAAATTAAAAGAGAAGCATAAAACTAATTATTGTTGTTTTAAACTCCATGAGCAAAGGAAGAAAGCCCATTACCTGCAGTTGTCGAAGCTAAAGTACATGAAAGAGGAAGCAGGTAAAGCTTAAACAGTGGTCGAACAGGTAGTGTTACCTTCGGTTCGAGCTTTGACTTCACACGAAGCGTGACGAACCCAAACCAGTGGTCGAACAGGAAGAAAGGTCGTCTGCGAGCATTCCTGCTGGATCAAAGAACTCACTTGTGGTCGAACACGAAGCAGCTCTCAAAAGGGACAAAGTGGAAGCAGAGATAAGGAATTTGTTCTTTGCTGTAAGCTCCGTCGAATCCTAAAATGAGGCGTCGCCTCACGTTGGCTCGAGGCATTACGCCTTGACGCGTACGCCTCGTGAAAAAAATCGCACGCCTCGTCAAATACATTGAGGCTTAAGCCTCAAGGCGTCGGGTTAGCGCCTCGAACTGAGCCGCGCCTCTGTTTGGACGCCTCGACCGCTTTTTTAATCGATGCTAATGACATATGCTTTTGATGACATAGCTGTGCATTAGTTGCCCTTTAGCCGACCTTTAGTTGCCCTTTAGTTGCTCTTTATCTGTCCTTTAGCGGCCCTTTAGCTGTGCTTTAGCTTCCCTTTAGTTGCCCTTTAGCTGTGCTTTAGTTTTCCTGTAGTTTTCCTTTAGCTGCCCTTTAGCTGCCATTTTTGCTGCTGCGCTTTAGCTGTCCTTTTTGCTCATTCATTAATTTATGAATATTTATCCTTTTATTTTTACGAAATCATTCACATTGATAAAATTTTTTCTCTACATAAACAATTTCATACATATTCGTCCATGTTCATACGAAATAATTAAAATAAACTGAAATACATGTGGTCATAAGCATAATAAAGATGAAGTGCAATAATAAAATATTTACTAATTCTTATAACCTTGTTTGGGTATCTCACATCGCTAGGAATTTGTTCTCCTAGACTTTGTCTGCCTTTTCACTTGTATACTATCTCAATTGCACTCTTTCTCATTCCATAAAATCCTTTTCCTTTCCTTTTAAGTCCTCTTCTTTAATGTTTTCTGTTACCAGTTCAGCCTTAACCTGTTTTTAACTACCATCAGCAAACAACAATACTTCCCGTATTGTTTCTTGAATTTGCATCAACTAAAAGTATAGCCTACTTAGATAAATAACAAACTACACTTGGTTTCAGCAAAATAAAGTTTTTAACCACTAACTAAAACATTTGCCTAATTTACCTTACATTAATTTGCTGGAAAATATTTATGGAAATCTTTCCATAGCATTTCACGGCCTGCAAGTCCTTCGCACCCTAAGTCAGCTGATGGAAAATGGGAGAAGAATACTAATGCTGCATAACTGAGGGAAATTCCAGCCCACTATATAGGATTAATGCCTTTTGTTCAGATTACTTTATATTATAATCTCTAGTGTTTTTCACACTACAGGCTAGTGATTTTTCCACTACAGGCTTTCCAAAAATTTTCAGCCGTAGGATATAATCCAACCAATGCATGGCTTGGTTAGTGGAATGTAGAGGCTCTAGTGGAAATGAAAAAAAAATTGTGATATATGTAATAGTTATTTCTTATACTAGTTATGTATATACAATTTACTTCATAAGTAACATATGATTCAATTAATATTTAAAGAAAGTTTATACTTGCCTTTACTTAAATATTTTGGGTATTATAGGGCAGAAGACCATAATCTCCATTTTGGTGAATTGGCATCCTTAGTGGTGACTTTGATCCACCCTTGACTTTTCATGCATTGATCACTCAACCCTCAAATTTTTAAAACTAGGTGATATTATAAAATTATATTGTGGCTTTAGCTATCATGATAGGTTGAATCATCTCTAGCATTTGGTGTTTAGAACCTTGAGAGGCATCCTTGGAATTCTAAACGCCTCTGTATAGAAATCAAGGGAGGTTGCTTGAGGTGTCCTACGTCCTATTTGTCTTCTAGGGTTGATTCGATTAGTTATGGCTGCTTGTTGACGCCTAGAGAGTTTGAATGGTGGGTGTTACCAAGTAAGATCAATAGGGGACGATGGTGGTGTTACTGGATGCCATATTGCATTAATCTTTCTGCTACATTAAGCGCCTGCACCATTAGCCAGGGCATTCTAGTAAGTCCCAAAAATTTTCAGGTATAATTAAGTATTATATTTTAAAGTTTATTCTAAAAGTTTAATAAATTAGTATTAATAGTAATTAATTAACATTAATGACTGTTAGTAAAAGAATTTACTTTAAAGAAATAAATTATTTAACAATAGATAATACAAGACAGTAATTTAAAGGTTTTCTTATTTATGAAGAGTTGCATTATTTGGCAAAATCCCATTAGAAGGCTGAAAATGGGTATGAATTCAGTTAGGTGTGTGTGTGGGCCCTTCCTCATAGTTATCCTTTTGTTTGGAAAGGCTGAAAATGGATTTGTTTCACGAAAACAAAAAAAATTCCATTATCTGTTTTGCTTTCACGGAAGTCATCAAACTGGATTCCTGTAGTGAGTTTCGGTCAGTGCATAGAGAGGAAGTTGGCTATATTGCTTTAAAGAACTTATTTCAAAATTGAAAACAGAATTCGGCTACACTGCTTTAAAGGAATTTGGCTTCAAGCAGAAAATTCTATAGCAGCTTTTAGGCGTATATTCGGCACAGGAGGTGTTTGTACATTGGAAAGTCAGCACGGTACATTGAAGGGAGGCTTATGCAATACAAGAGAGTTCGGTTGTGCAGGAATTACCATATATTATCAGTATAATTGAATGGAATTTTATTTGAATATTGTTATCAAGATTGAAAGTTAATTAATCAGATTCTTATAATAAATTGTAGTTTGATGTGAGTGTACAAATTAGTTGAAGGATCAATAAAAATTAGTGTGGTGTCTTGGAGCAGTGGAGAGAAAGAATAGAGAAAAGAATAACAGAAAGGAAGAAGGAAATTTAAGTGAGAAGAAATCAGGGTAAACTATTTTGGTAACATGCATAGTTATATGGATTTCCAATTTGTAGTAAAATTTCTTAAAGATGTTGTATCTTATGGCAGTGCACTTAGAGTAGACCATGCACCTGTAGGACCTAATGCTACTAATGTAATCTCAGGGAACTTAATGCAAATGTAAATGATGAGTATGATGATGCATATGATGGAAAAGATGAGGTCTATGGTGGGATCTGCAACGCTTAGTGTTTCACCTATTGTTACACTAGTCATTCCTACAACTCCTAGTAGTAGTGCAATTGCTGCGGCAGGTGACCCTATGGGAGCAGAGTGGATAAGCATTTAAAGCTATTTCAGACTTTAAAACCTACATTGTTTAAAGGAGGAGTTGATGCTAGAAGTGCTGAAGACTAGATCATAAGAATTTATAAAATTTTAAATGGAATGAGATGTCCTGAGAACCTGTGGGTGTCCCTGGTAATCTTTATATTAGATGGTGAAGCTAAAAGGTGGTGGAGGGGATAACGTTTGGAAAAATTCAAAGGTAGATTAGAAGATCAAATTATCTAGGAAGAATTTGAACATGGTTTCAGGGAATGATATGTTCCTTCATCAACAAGATAGGCAATGCTAGAAAGTTTTGTAATCCTAAAGCAAAGAGTAAAGTTTGTTATTCAGTATGAAGCAGAATTTACATCTCTATCAAAATATGCTTCTCAGCTTATTAGCACTCTAACTGAAAATTGCTATAGATTTTTGAAAGATCTAATAGATTTATTGAGACAACCATTAATTCCTCTTCGTATAAAAGATTTTGCTGAATTAGTGGAAAGTGCCAGATTGTTGGAAAATGATATAGAAGTGGTCAAACAGAAATGAGGAAATGATGGTAGAAAGAGAAAAGGTGCTTACATGGGAGGATCATCAAAAAGGCAGAAATTCCAGCAGAGTCAACAATAGTAGTTTATAAGATTACCTGCAATACCAGTTTGTGTGAAAAATCTCATCCAGAAAAATGTCTGATGAATTCAGGAAAATGTTATTTGTGCGGGGAACTAGGACATCAAGAAAAACTGTCCAAAGAATGTTCAAGGAGGCATAGAATTTAATGAAAATCAGAGAACAATTCAATACAGAGGTGTCAGGCCAACCTGCTTTAAAGATAAAAGGAGAAATCTCAGGTGAAGCAGCCAGACCAGCTTAAGCTAATTATGATTTTGAATGCAACTAAATAATCAAAGGTCTTCTGTAACTCCATATATAAGCATAAATTTATTCCTTTTGCAATAGTAGAAAAAATATATATTTCTGTATTTCCTTTGAAATATAAAATAACATTTACAAAACTCAAAAACTAAACACAAGGAACATCACCTTAGCTTAGAGCTTTTATAGGTGCAGGATCATACTTCACTATTTTGTAGCTATGAAAGCTATCTTTGCTGTTAATTTTAACTGGAACCTTTTGGATGATATCCAATTATTCATTTTATTGTCTTGCATGCTCCTATTTGCTTTTTCTATAAGTTGTCAGCATATAATATTAATTGTCTTACTGTTCCCTACACGTGTCTTTCAGGAAAAAATTGGAAAATTTTATTTCAGAAGCTCTACTAGATAGAATAAAAAATTTTCCGATGGTTTTGTTTGAATGTGAAGCCTGGAAAGCCATTGGACGTGAATGTATCCCTGAGCATGAAAGGAGAAAGGTGGTATCCTAGCATGTTTGATGGTCTCATTTATTTTGGATGAAATCTGTTGGTGCAAAATTAATTGTATCTGTCTTTTGCTCAAGGTAAATTGCATTTCTATAGGCGCATTTGGAAGAACCCAAACGTTGTAATTGTATTTGTATGATTGTATTGAGTGATGATTAAGAAACAAAACTTAGTCTGTTAGAAAATTTGTCATAAATTTACATAACATCTTTATTGTTTTATTCCAATTTAATGATATTCTGAAATAATGCTTAATTTGATCATCTGAAATGAGATCTTGGTAATGAACCCTCTTATCAGTGGTGTAAAGAATAATTTCTCTTGTTGGGTACAAAATATTTGTTTTCAAAATACCATGAACATTATTTTATAAGCACGGGCGCATGTATATATATATATATATATATATATATATATATATAAATCATAAAATTTTAGAAGGGTATATATTGATTTATTTTGTGTAAAATTTACATTTACGTTAGCAAAAAAATATGATATATGAAGACATCGTAAACATTTGGAGAGGGCATGTTCCCCCACATGCCCCTGCTTAAATCTGCCCTTGTCCTAATGCTACATAGGGTGCTTTTTGGATATCAATCATAATTTTGTTGATTAATTTTGTCATTATTTTTTGTCAGGTTCTATGTCATGATTGTTTTAGTTCTCTTTTGCTAGCTTTTAGTCATTTTTAGTCAGTTGTCATTTAGGATTAATTGAATATTTTTTACTTATGCAATGTTAGTTTTCTCGTTATGAATATGTCTTATTAATGTAAATTGGGGATAGTGATATATAATTTTGATGATGGTGAATGAAATGTTTTGAGTTATAGTTTTATGAGATTTCAACCCCTTCTTAATGTTTGAGGATTCACATTTCCTCCCATGCTTTGATGATGCCACTGTTCTGAAAAATCAGCATTAGCAACTTGATAATTATTTCATTATTTGTATATCTTTCTTTTCTTGTCCTTTTCCTCTCTTAAATCCTAGATTTCCATATTTTTGCTATGTACCTGTCGTCAAAATCATGAATTTGACTAGATCTTTTTTGAATTATGATTCTTTTATAACAAACATTTAAATTAATTATACATGTGATATTTTTCTATAATCCATTTAATGGAACACTTATTCTTATTTGAGGTGGGAAGAGAGTAGAAGTAAAATTAATTTTCAAATGTTTGTCATGTATTCTTAAATTTTTAATTGCTAAATCAATAAGAAAAATTCATGCTTTCTCAAAATTGTATTAAAAAATTTTAGAATGTTTTAAATTCTCATGGTGGATGGAGATTCTTAGTTCTTGAAAGTCAAATTTCCATGTTAATAAACAGAAGCCTTTGGTTGTTTTTGTTCCTACCATGGAAATTGCTTAATTGTACATGCATTCGGGGGCTATTTGGTTTGCTGCGCATGTGATGCCGCATAAATTAAACTCCAACAAATTATGCAACCAACTCAGGCCATATTTATTTAAGAAGGGATTCCTCAGGAAATGAACAATGGAGTAATTTTTTTGACTAATTTTTAAATCATATGAAATGAATTTAGTTTGCATATAAATATTTTACATCACATCAATTTTATTTCAAACTAATCCACCCTTGCTGCTTGGAGAGTTTTTTCATTTCACATAAGCTTGTGGTTAGTTTTTTTTTTTTTTTTGTTAAAATCTAGTTTTTATTGACTATTCATTTTCCAAATATGCATTCGTATGTTTATGCTTCTCCTCTAGTTTAGTAGAATCTCATGAATTATCTTTTCTTCAATTTTGTAGAATGTGGACTGGGATTCCGGAAAACCATATGTATATCACTGTCATGTCTATTCTAATGGAGAATTCACATTTAAGGTGATTTGCATTCATTCAAAGAAGCTTGTACTTATTGGCCTTCAAAGGAATTTGTTGAGGCAGTTTTTATCTATTTTTTTAATGTTATATAACTAGAAAGTGGATGGCTTTTGTCAGGGACCATATATTCAAACCACAGGGACTCATCTTCAAAGGGTGTTGGGTGATGATAATATACTTTTAGTGAAGTTTGCGGAAGAAAAGGATAACAATTCTACAAGAAGCTATGAAAGATTAAATCCTTTCTTCCAGAAGCTTGCAGAAGATGGTATTGCTGTGGGTTTGCGCCATTATAAATTCTTTGGTAATTTTTCTTTGGCAATTTGTTTGTATACTGCTAAATTCTTGGATAAAGCAAGTGTAATTTCATTATCCTGATCATTATGATGATTGTCATATGCAGTTTACCAGGTTTCTCTCTATTTGTGCCATTATCCAATTTGTTTGTTGAAGTCTGCAGTGTTACTATTCTTTTTCTATTATTGCACAGCAATGGCAATAGATGATCGAAGGCACTTTAAACATTTTCTTATTCATTATACGTATGTAGAATAGACTTGACAAGGGTTCGAATGAGGGCCTCCTCAATGTGATTATGCATGCAAGATCAGTCTTTCCTTGGATTTAGTTTATTTTAACCTTACTGCGTTTGATGTTATATCTTGGTCTTTCGTGATATAGGGTCAAGATTTCTTATTGGAGAAAGATCTCATGCTTAAATATTTCTCCTAGTTGCATGAGAGCAATTTTGATTAAGGAGATTTCTTAGTCTCAATTTTCCTTGAATTTAGCATTTATGTTTGTATATGATTGATTAGGGGGTAGTTTGGGTGAGTGGAGGTAAACTTGATCAAAATTTCATAGTTTTGTCTCTCCACCTTTATTATTGAACCCAATTTTCCGCATTAGACGACTTTGAGCCAAATTACTTGATCAACGACCATAAGTTGCCTCCATTTAGATGTCTAGGAAAGATCAGAGTTGAGATGTATGCTGAACATCTTTTTAAGATTAGCTTAAGCTTTTTATTGCTAGAAGCTTATTATACTAAAATTTTGAAATTTTGAAAACAAGAATTTCAAAAGTTGTTTGATATTCAAAGACTAATGATTGTTGAGTTAATTTGGAGAGATTGTTATGTAATCTTCGTAAGAAGATATATGAAAACATTGTTTGTAATGACATCATGAATTTGGGTAAAGGAGGAGTTTGGCCTTTCATGCGAATCCATTGATACCATGTAGCCGTAGAATCTTGAAGATGAAATGAAGTAATTTTTACATAGTAGTAATCTGTTGTATTATGAAAATAAAAATATTCTTGGGTTTTAAAGATCCAAGTTTCCACGTTGAAATTGTTAAATTGAGGAAGTTTGATTTTCATATTTTTAAGAAAAGGTAAACCTGCATTGGACGACAATGTTGAGGAGATGGAAATTGGGCAGCTGATTCAAGAATCCCAATGAATGGCGGTAGTTCTTACCTGTAACTGATAGAATTGGACTATTTTTGGAAGGAGAATCATGATCTTGATGCTGAAATGAGTTTCCAAAAGCTTTCTTAGGCGATGGCTTGATGGAGAGAGAGGAAGAGAACTGAAAGGCTGCAGGCTTTGGTGAGGAGATTTGCACCCTTACTGGTTCTTGACCTGAAAAAGGAAGGCTGCCAGCAGATTCTTTGAAAGGAAGCAGTTGACGGAAGATCTTTAGTTGAAATGGAGAGCTGTTGTTCTTGAGAAAAAAAATAGTAGACGGCTGAAGGCAGGTTGCTTCTGGCGAGGCCTTAGACTGATAGGAATGCCATGGCATATAAGCTGTACAGGCGGGGACATTTCCTGAAAATGGAGTGGCTGGAATAGTGAAGTCTAAGGAATTGGAATGATGGATTCTTGGAATTGGCAGAAATCTGAAAAAACTGCTGGATGAACCATCTGTTGGTTTGAGAGTCTCTCAATGAAATAACCATGCTTCTTGATTGAATCAAGGAGAGAACACCTTTCAAGTTGGTGGAGATTTTTAGAGGAAGAAGAAGAGGAAAAAGAAGAGAAAACGGAAGAGAGAAAACTTGATTGTTTTTCCTAAACACGAAGTAAAGCAAGTGGGCGTATTTATAGATTTGTACGAGTAATTAAAAAGGGACCAGCTGTCTAAATAATAATAAACCAGGTTACAATACTAAACCGGCTGCTATGGGTTCATTTCTTAAAACTATGGGTTGGTTCACTCTTTAGACCGATTCTAGACGGCCTGTACACTATAAGCTTTGAATTGTTCTCATGAGCTTGTTCTTCTGAGTTATGGATCCATTCTTCACTTTGTTGTATCAATGTTTAAAATTGCGTATTCGGGTATTGAGGCGTTTTTCATTCGTGAGGCGAGGCGTAAGCCTCAAGGCGTTTTGAGGCGTAAACCTCAAAATCAAAAGATTGCGTAATATAAAATGATAAATTTTTTATATAATATATACTAATGAGTGAATAATACAAAACATAAAAAAAAACATGAGATATGAAGTGAAATCAAAATATCCCAATAATAAGACAACATGAAATATAGTTCAACTCAAAATTCTATCTTTCCCAAATCCCAGTATTCTTTTCATTAACATATAATTCTAATTTCCAAAAATAAATAGCAATGACATATCACATAAGAACTCATAAGTCATCAGCACTGTCATCTCTCCCCTTCCTCCTCTCCTATAGAGCCCAATGTCGGGCATTTACTTTAAGATTTATGTAAGTTTTAATATATATAGCGTGAGGCGTAAGCCTCATGCCAGTGAGGCGAGGCGGGCTTCAAGGCGGGCCTCAACCAAATTGAGGCGCAAGCCTCATTAAAAAAACTTGAGGCGTAAGCATCGAGGCGTTTTTTACTGAAACTGCGCAAAGGCGGGCCTCAAGGCGAGCCTCATATTGCGCAATTTTAAACCATGTGTTGTATTTTATTTACATCCAAGGGGATATATTGGTGCATAACGGTTCCCCTGGGAAACACTTAAATCTTGAAACTTAACAGAAATGAATGCACAAGGACACACATTTTTAAAATGATTATGTTATTACTGCAATGATAACATTTAGGATATGGATATCATGAAGACGGTAACGGATGCGAATTTCATTCTTTCTGTATGTTTGACAATTTACACTAAAATTTATGTTTTCCTTATTATAGGCGAGCTTTGTTTCAAATTCCAGATTATGCATCTCAGATTTCTCTGAGTCATATTTCCTTTTCATTGAAATTTTTCACTTTTATTTTTTTTTTCTCCAAAATGTAGTGATGATTGATACCTTCTTTGTTTGTTCCTTTCCAAGTTTTTAAAGATGGTGGCAAAGAGGAGAAGAAGAAATCCCCAACTTCATCACCTGTCAAGTGTTATTTTGTCCGAACAGCATCATGTTGGGCGATGGATGAGGATAAACCTTATATACTGTTCAATAAGTCGATCAGCGAAGCGCGGACCATTTTTATGCATGTACATACAGTTTCATCGTTAAATAAATATATGCTCAGGTGAGCAGCTTGTTTGATTCTGTACATGCATGCATGCAAAATTGTATTTGAAGATGAATATGTTTGGATTTATTTTGTGTATTGGATTTGATCTAGGTTCACTTTTTGATTTAGTTTTTACTTAGGCAGAAGCCTATGACATTGAATTCACGTGGTTCTTTTTGTTTAATAGTATTATTCAAAATGCCTGCAGGTTTTCTTTGATATTGTCTAAAACAATAAAGTTTGATGTTGACCTTGCATCTGTTAATGTCCAAGTGATAGATGACATCCCATGCCGTGTATGCATCTTTATCCCCTTCTTCCCCCTACACAAAGAATCTAATCTTTGATGCTTCTGATGTTTCAATTCTAAATATTACCTCCCTTATTTAAAATTAAATATTGAGAGAATGTCACTGCTTGGCAGTTAATTTTTTTTTTTTTGGTTTGGTTTTACTTGGTTCATGAAATTGTGCATCACCTAAAAAGTATTTATCATTTATCAGGATGAATATGGACATGTTGTATATAATGAAGATGGTGAATGCATGATTCATACTGATGGAACAGGGTTCATCTCCGAAGATCTGGCCATGAAGTGCCCTAAGAATATATTTAAGGGCCAGTGCTTAAATACGAATAATATGAAGGTTAGGTTTGTATTGATTATTAACTGTTAACATAATGAGATGTTAAAGCATATTGAAACTTATGTGCAATGAAGATATGTATTTTACAGTTTGGAATTCCATTTAGTCTCTCGTTAGAATTATTTTTTATAAAGAGGGTGGGCTTGGAGTAGTGGTTAAGTCGCCTTTGGTCTATTCTAGATCTCTCAAATTTAAGTAATGGCCCTTTCCCTAGACCCTTAATTAGTAACAACAGCTCCATGGACTTCACCCACCTTTTTTTTGGTTTACTTGCATTGAATTTATTGATGTTGTTAAATTGAAACACATTCTTCTTCAGGCTCATGTGTATATAATGGATTAAAACATTTGCCATGAACACGAAGTTTGCTGTTCATTATTTATTCAAAAAAAAAAAAAAGCATTTATCATGTTTTTTTGTTTTCCCTTGTGTTTTCAATTATTCAATTTAGATAGAAAAAAAAAGACATGTTCAATAGTGTTGTGTAAGACACGTTCACTTTGCTTTTGCTTGTTTTTGTAGGAAAAATTAAAGTCAAATTTCAGTGAAATGACATTCTTAGGTTCCGTTTCGAACTATTAAAAGAATTTTTTACTCAGTTATTTCTTTTGCAGTTTATAATTGATCTATGATTTATCAACGTAACGTGATAAGAAAGGATCCTTCGGGTTCCTAGCATTCCAGTTATTTTGAAATCAATATGTGGAAACTGTTTCATGTGTTAAAATGTTGTACAGCATGTGCTTTTATCAATTAATTGCTTGTAATTATCCTTCTATAAGAGTATGATTCTACTTCTATCCTACTCAAGGCTTTTTTTTCTAGATTTATTCTAGCTCATCTTTTATAAAAAAATGAATTATATGGTAGATCATGAACATGTTTGGTGGTTAAGTCCACTCTATCTGTCTCAATGATAGTAAAAGATAATTATTATGTTGTTGATAATTATTTACCCCAACACCAACTCCAGAGTCGAGTTGACTATGCATGACAAAAACCATAGGCAAAAGGGCATGACGTCGCACAAAGGCCACTCGAAGCGCATTGATTAAAAACCCAAATAGTTGAAATGACATCCGTTCATGAAACAAACATTGCTTGAGCATTTGGGAAAACTGAAACGGCTAAAATCAATGTTGATATTGGCCAGGGTATTCTATCGATGAAAATCAAAATTTCATGCGAGCGGATCAAGGTAAAATTGAAACGTGCGAACAACAACGATTTGACGAGCCAATTGAGACAACTAATAGAAATAAATATTTATTTTTAAAAGAGTTTTTAGTGATTATTTTAGGTTTAAAATTAATTTAACAAAAAAAATACAAAACCTAAATATCCTAAACCCTAAAACCCCCTAGATACTCCTTAATATATATTACCCCTAGATAATCCCTAATATATATTTCAAATATCATGTCAAACTCTTGAAATGATAAAACATTCAATTTTGCTTCAAACTCTCTTTTATTTATTTTGAAAGTCACTTGACATTTATCATTTACATTTATAATAGATTCATTTGACATCAAAACTTCTAAAGTTGCATTTATTTCATAAACATTAAATCCTATTGATTTAACAAATATTTCTGAAATGAAAGAGTGTAAAGCTCCTGTATCAAAAAGGATCTATACAGACTTTTCTTGAATCATTATCATACCTATAAAATTTACATGAAAATAACATAAGCATACGTCATTCCTTTAATCATGTTTTCATAATACACATTTATTCATTTTTCATTGTTATTACCTATAATTACTTTAGGTGAATCCTTAGCATTCTTATGAGTCAATGCATATACTCTAGGCAGAGTATTCTATCGGCCTTAACTTGATCCTGGAGTAGAAGCAGCTGATTCTAACGTTTTTGATCTTCCAACTTTTTTGAGATCCAGTGTTTATCCTTGACTCTCCTGCTGGTCTTTTCCCCAAAGTATGACATTTCTTGACTATGTGACCTTGTTGATGACATTAGAAGCAAGTATTTGTACCAGATAAATATTCTTCTTTATGTTGCCTTCCACACTTGCTACAACTGTTCACACTTGAACTGTCACTGCTACTGGACTTAGTCTTCTTCCAATTAAACTTACCAGCTTGTGAGAGGGGCTTGCTATGTGAATCCTGAGAAGCTCCTATTACTTCACCACTTTTCCTCTTTTGAAAGTCATATGTCCTTTGAGTGTTTTGCAGGTTCATTTCTACCCTCCTAGCCCTTTCCACCAACACTGAGTAATCTTCAATTCCAAGTGGAACAAGAAGCTGCCTAATTATATCCTTCAATCCAAATAAGAATTCGTGAGATTTATCCTCTGCAGTATATATTAATTGAGGATCATATTTGGATAATGTTGTAAATTTAGTTTTATACTTCATAACTGATTTATCTTCCTGCACCAGTCTCATAAATTTATCTTGCATCTGCCTCCTTGCAGAAGGAGGCACGAACCAATCTCTGAACATTTATGTAAAATCATCCCACTTAATTTGTATATCAGAAATTCCTCCAGTTTTATTTTGATGCTGATCTCTCCACCATCTTTCAGCTTCTCCATCAAGTACAAAGGGGCTGCCAAAGAAACTTTCCTCTCCTCTGAACAAAACATTCATTCTAAATTTTTTTTAATAATTAGTAACTAGTTTTTAGCTTCAATTGGTCCCTCAACTCCCTTAAATAATGGTGGTCTAATATCTTGAAACAATTTGAGATACTTATCCATATGCATTCCACCACTACTACTACTTCCTGATGGTTGATTCCTTAAGTTTTGAATCAACTAAGTCATAATTGTCATCATTTGTGTCAGTGCATCAGGATTAACATTAACATTTGGCACTAGCCTTTCCACTTTCTCCACTTTCTCCTCTTCTCCAGAATCATTTTGGTTCCTATTTATAATAAGATAATTCATTTTACATTAAATCTTTAAATCATTAGTAGTCATCATAATGGCTCTTCCAATATGATTCAATTCATACACGATACAACGTACAACTTTCTCAAAAACAACTAAAGAGCCACTATTTCATAATTTTCTCAAATACTTAACATTTGTAAAAAGTCATAAATTACCTGAATTCAGCTGCATGCTGTCTTCTATTGATGTACTTATCTCTTTCAGCCATTTTCAATTTCTTTGAAGACTTATAATCTTTCATACATTATAAACTTTATAATCTCACATAAGTCCTTTTCTTGATATTTAATCATAACCATCCATTTCTATTTTAACATTTCTTTTAATAGATTTGACATTTAAATCCTTTCAATATTCATTTCCCCATTTCCATTTATACAGGAGATTTGTTTAATTGTATTAATTAAGGTACAACCATTTTCTTTTTCATTTTCATTTTCTTTTCCTTTTTAGCGTGCACAGGTACATTGCTTCCCCAGCCAGTATCATACTGTGGGCTCCGAAAATTCGGCCCCGGCCTCCGCTCGCTTTTCTTTTTCGGCGAGGGAGTTTTAACTGAATTAAGTTCCGAGGTAAATTTTGGAAGGCAGATGGGTTTGTAATAAGACACTACCCAGAGATTTCGCCCTCATTTTGTGAGGACTTTATAATCTGAGTTCTGATTTCCTATAGGCGCAAGCCCCTATAGTTAATTACCCCTCTCAAACATGAGAGAGAACTTTCGATTAAGGCTAGTCGTCAATCAGATACGTAAAACATACGTGTTATCTGGCATATAGTAGCAGCAATGAGTATTGGTATTGAGGATTGGAAGTTTGAAATTTGAAGGGTTTGGATATTGGAAATTGAAGAATTGGTTTGGAAAGTTTGGTATTTAAAGTAGAAATTTCACCATCCTGCACTTAAAGCTGATGGTGGAGGAATGGATGATGAACCCGATCAAGATCCCATGATTCCGTCATCCCGGGCCATCGTGGTCCCTGGTCTACTTAGTCAGAGGAGGTAGTCGACCCAACCTGACAGAAGGATCCTTGTCGGCAGCCATGGGTTGCTTCGTCCAAGGGGACCTTGTAGACCGGGGTTGGATGTTTGTCTAAGGGGACAAATTTGAATCCACCTTAGCTTACAGAGGGCTTTGTGCCCTATCAATCATATCCTATTGATTCATATCTCAAGGATTTAACGCCATTAAGGAGCGTATTGGCTCTGGCCATAACCGCTATCTGTGGTGCCATTTGGCGGCAAAACCACTCGGTTCAGAGGGCCCCGGGTCATAACCGTTTACCTGCAGTGCCATTTGGCGGCGAAACTGCCGGTTAGAGGACACGTACCACGTCCTTACTGGCAAGAGATTGTTTGAGAATGGATCCTAGTAATATTTTCGACTAGACATTTAGCTCTCTGTGAGCTAGAGTTTATTTGAATTTGTCCACCCCGGCAGACTGTTGCGGAGGGTGGATGGGTTTTGCTTTAAGATTTTGATGGATTTATTTCTTTTTAAATATTTTTGGAGATTTTGGGATTTTTGGGTTTCGATTTTGTGGATTTTTGGGATTTTGGAATGAACTTTTGGGAGGCATTTGAAAATGTTTGGGAAACCCCTCCGGTTGAGATCTGCATTCAACACGGCCATCATCGGGGTGTTCGGGGTCATTTCTCTTTATGGACTGAACCTTGTCACTCTGTCGGGCTGTCGACAGAGGATCGGGTTTCGTAGGCTTTGTACCCTTGAAAGTGAATTCTTTTGATTCTAGGCATTGAAGGCCTAATATGAATGTATTAAAATAAATATTCTGGTCGCCACGGCCACATATTTATTTATTGGTTCGAACCTTGTCGACTCCTATTAACCCGTATAGGAGGATCAGGTTCGAGCCTGAATTCACTTGTCAACCCGCGCAGCATCCCTAGACGTCACGTGTGTACCAATAACATGCTCGCCGGGGCCCATGCGGGTTTTATAATTATTTTTACCCCTTTTAGTGTACCTATGTGTATACAATTTATAGTGCACGTGCGGGGGTATTCTTGGAATAGACGCCTTATGTCTGCTTGTACGAATGTTGCAGATCCGGTGGCGTTGCATTGTTGTCTTGATATCGACTCCCCCTTTTCTCATTCACCGGGGGTAGGGTTCTTCTTGACTTTGAAGTTTGCTGCCCTGCTTTGGAAAGATCTCCTTTCAAGATCTTTAGTATAGTGGACTTGCGATTTTTGATATTTGTGGAGGCTAGAGTTGTTTCCCTTCTTGAATACAGGATCGAGAAGATCTTGATCACCATTGTCGTAGGTGATATCTACGCTTGTGCCCACAGTGGTTCGCTATGCTTACGAGGCTTTCACTGTTGTTATCCACAAGTGGCTTGTAGTCATTTGCGGGGGACCGTTGTATCAGCTACGGGCTCCTAAGAGTATTCGTTGGAGAACCTTTGCTTTTGCATTGAAACCACCTTTCACCAATCTCAGGTGGGCTTGATTGTACTTGTTTGACCTCGTAGGAATCATCGTAGGAGGTATTTGTACTTGTCGTGTATTACAGTTCTACTTGTAAGAAGGCGATGAACCCGGCTGCAATTGAAGGGCTACTGACTGTGGGAACGAATATAATGACCTTTGTGATATTATTGAAAGCTTATATCGTTGTTTGTGAGTGCACCAACAATTCATTGAAAGCTTGTGGGAACGAATATCGATGTGAGTGAACCAACAATTCACTCATATTTGGGATTTTAATGAATGACCTTCATTCATTCATTGACCTCTTTATTCGTAGGGGATACATGTCTTCTACGACGACCTCCTGGAAGTATTTTGTAGAAGATCCATTATTTCTGCATCGAATCCACCCTTTCACCAATCTCGGGTGGGTTTTTGTGTATTTGCACTTGTTTGTAGGTCGTTTCACATTCGTAGACATTTGCACTTAGTCTGTTAATCAACCATCTTTCAGTTGCAAGGAATATATGTACTTGTCTTCGATCAGGTGATTGTTGACACTAGCGGGCATTTACATTCGTTGTATGCTTCACTAAACACATCCGTAGAAGGTGTGATTTGATTGGTGTTGGATGTGAGGGCCCAACGATGTTCAAATCGGACTCAAGCCTCGATTCTTCCAAGTCCAGTTCAAATCAAATTCATGAGCTCAATGTACAAGATCATTTCTATGCCCGTTGTAGTCCAACTCAAGTACTCGCTTGAGTTAGAATTGTTCAAGCCATTAATGTTCAGGTCCAGAGTACAAGTTCAAGTTGATTGTTCATTCACATCCTTGCTCGTCGTGCAATTTCAAGTCTTATAATTTGATTTGAGTTTGAATGTTCAATATCAAATTCTTGCTCGAGTCCAGTCCAATTTCATGTTCTTTTCAATTGTGAACTTGAATTTAATCTTTTATTAATGTCTTTGGAGTTCAATCAAGTCCATGTACGAGTCCCATTTTTGTTCATTTGATGTGCAAATCAAGTCCAAGTACGGTCCGTCTTCACCCGAAATTTCGGCAGCCTCCCGGCGTCTCCCCCGTTTAGGGGAAAACTACGAGAAAACTGGGCCTTTCCCACCACGCGCAATAAAGGCGTGTATGGTAGGTGTCCTCTTGCGAGGGCACCGCGGCCGTGATATTTCTTCCCACCACGCGCAATAAAGGCGTGTATGGGGCTCTGACGGTACCTGTTTAAATGACACAATTTGCTTTCCCCCCGCTCGAGGGTACTTATAAGTGACCCCGCCTCGCCGTAGGTGCCGCACCGGGGTCCCTTCCCACCACGCGCAATAAAGGCGTGTATAGGCGGTTTTCCGGTGCGCCACGAACACCGAAGTAGAGTTTAGGCGATTGCTTGCTTCGTCGTAAGCATCAGACTGGCGTCGCATCCTACCATGCGCAATAAAGGCATGCATAGGAGTTTTTCCGGTCTGCTGCAAACAACGATGCGAGAATCTGAGTTTAGAGAGTTCGTACCTTCGCGGGCTTCGATGGCGGCGGTTTAAAGATGCACAGTTTGCTTTCCCCCCGCTCGGGGATACTTATGAATGACCCCGCCTCGCCGTACGTGCCGCACAGGGGTCCCTTCCCACCACGCGCAATAAAGGCGTGTATAGGCGGTTTTCCGGTGCGCCACGAACACCGAAGTAGAGTTTAGGCGATTCCCGCCTCGTTGTAGGCGTCGGACCGGGGTCCCATCCCACCACGCGCAATAAAGGCGTGTATAGGCGGTTTTCCGGTCCGCCGCATACAACAAAGCGACAATCTGAGTTTAGAAAATGCATACCTTCGCGGGCTTTGACGGTGGCACGTGGATCGAGGGATGAGAGAGGTATTATTGCATTTATCTTTCATCACTTTTTTATCTTTTCTTATTATAATTAAGTATACTTGATAATAACAAATTATGATTTAAAAATAATTAATTATAATTAACAATTAATCATAATTAATTATAATTAATAGTAATTAATTTAAATTAAAATAATTAATTTAATTAATTTTAAGTAATTATAGTTAATTATTAATAAAAATAATTAACTATAATAATACTAAAAATTAATTAGAATTTATTTTAATTAAAACTAATTATTATTAATAATGATTAAATATGATTAAATATTTAACTATAACTAATTTTAATTAAATGTAATTAATTATTATTATCAATTAATTAATTATAATAATAGGAAAATAAATTATGAATCATTTGCATAAGATTAGAACAATGCTAGTGTGGCCAAGCTCTCTGTTTCCTACGAGTTCGGCGGATTTACTAGGTTCGACCAAATAAGCACATGAAGGGGAGAATTTTACCCTCACAGCAAGTAGCTCCCGATGTTGCTTCCATTCAAAATGCCGTGACTTCCAATTTGGCAGGAGGAGAACGTCGGAGGAGGAGGCGGAGAAGGGCTGGGGGCAACTTGTGGAGATCCGATCGGGGAGAGCAGGCGACGGAGCTGGGTCGGGATCTGAACGTCGAGAGGAGCTCGGCGGGTTCGGCCAGGTATGAGGAAGACTCTCTCTTCTCTCTCTCTCTCTCTCTCTCTCTCTCGGCTTAGGGTCGGCACAGGAGGTGGCGACGGGATGAGTGGAAACGGGATCGGGAGTGAGGGAGTGGAGCGAGGAGCTCGGCAGTGGAAAAAAAAACAGAGGAGTTTTTGGAGAGGAGAAGAGCTCGTGTGTGCAGTTGGAGCTCTCATTTGGGTCGCTATTTAACGACGCCAAATGTGTACTTCTCGACGGGATCTCTGCAGGAATCGCGGAGATAGACGTGAACGGCGTCGAATCTACAGTTCCTAGGCGGGATTTCGGGAAGGATTTGCGGCAGAATCCTGGGATCCGTCGGGCAAGGTATAACTGTGATGCTTCTCTTTTTTTCTTCTTTTGGTTTTTACATGAAGGTTAACACATACGGGGTTGAACTCCTGTAAAATGTAATATCTTTTTCTTGTTATATTTTCATCTATTTTATTTCCATACATATATAGACTTTTATTCTTCCTTTTCTTTTTCATTTTTCCATTTTTCTTTTAATCTTTTTTTTATACATTTACATATTGCATATCTTACACATAAATTTCTATAAATATTACCTTTCACTTTAATAAAACTTTCAAATATTTATAACAGATGAAATTGCTCGGAAGACTATAAAATTATGAAATATTTATACCTACAACATTTGTAATTTATGCAAATAATCAAATATTTAGAAGATTGCATGTATAAAATAAAATCATGTAATAACATAATTTACCCATTTTAAATCTTTCAAATCTTCGATCATTGTCACAACCTCAGCCTCAATTTTCTTTCTTGTTGAATTCTTAAAGAACCCAACTCCTACAACTTGCTTCATTTCCTTCCAAAATTCCTAAAATTAAACAATATAAATTTTTATGAAAATATACTTTAATAGCAAATCTAAGAAAAATTATATAATAGGAATTTTACTTGCAACAAGGGGATTTTTCAAATCCCAAAATCTTTTTCTTTTTCTTTCAAAATCTCTTCCCCTCACTTCAAAATTTATTATTTTTTCCTTTATGAAAATATCATTTACTTTAAATGAAGTAAACGATGAAATTTATAAGAAAAATGGAAAGAAATTCAACAAACATTCTTCCCTATTTCCCTTGGTCGTTCATCTTGTTCGAAATTTCTTTCAACTTTTCGCTTCGTTAGCGATAGGAAAGAAAAGGAATTGTTAAATCTTATCCTCCCACACAGTCGTTTTCTAAAAATGACAAAATAGATCTCAATTTCCTTCCTTCGCATGCGTTTGGTCCGCCCAGCCCCACCTCTGTCGCGATCCACCATTTTCTATTCACATACTTTGCTTGCGGTTATTAATAGGAGGCCGATCAGTTCAATTTAATTGGTCAGATGAACCGCTTTTGACACAGAGAGGAAGACCTCTCTAAAAAAGTCAAAAATGGGGAGGAGAAAACTCCTGCGCTGCCTCGTCTCATCATCTTGTCATTGCCAGCCTTGTTTTCGTGCATCGAAGGCATAACCCCCCACATACTTTAAAACTCCTAAAATCTCGCCCACAATGTGTTTTGGTGTGTTGAGCGAAACCCATGCATGCTTTTCTTATCCCATGGGTGAAACTCATTGGCGATGCTTGGGGTGTGTTGAGTGAGACTTGTGCACTCTTTTTTAGTACAACGGCGTGAAATCCTAAGTACTCGTGATTAACTTTCTTGATGGACTGGAAAAAATATTTGATTCATAAAGTTGATACTCAGCCTATGCATTATCTTTCTTGGCTGGTGAGATTGAAGACTACGGTTGCAGTGTCACTCGACTTCAACCATGCACGCCTTTGTTGGCATGGTGGGAAGGCTTAACACACCTGATATAGCCCCCTACACGAGAATGACGTCAAAATGCTATTGAAAATTTGACCAACACATGATTCGAAAAACCTTTAAATTAATTGATAAATCAACAAAATGAAACCTAAATGCCAAATACAAGAACAAATTGAACTGAAAATAAGACTTACAGTGAACTCATGTCGAACTGAGCACTTGCCAATGAGAGAATTAAAGCTTTCCTCCATCCCGTGGCAAGATCTTACCGCTCAAGCTCCCAATAACCTCTTTATAAACTAAAATTTGTATGAAAATGAGCCACCTAAGGCTCTCTATTTATAACTCAAATTTGATTCCCTTGCGAGGCCCATCAACCAAGGATCCCATAAAAAAAAAGATGAGAAAAGTACACATGTGAAGGGCATGCAAAGATGATGCTACGAGGTCAACATGTGAAAGGATTGTTGTTGCTACAAGGTGGATATATTTAAAACATGGTTAGATGCCATTTGAGGCATTCTTACTTGGATTCATGATACGCATATAAGTAGATAGAAATATGAATAATGATATGCTTAAACATGAATGCCAATTAACCTAAAAAATGCAAAATTATGCATATGCTCCTATGATAGCATATTCATATTAATGATTATCATGTGGGACCCACATATACTGTGACATCCCATTTTAACCTCCTACAGTCAATCTAGAGTATAATAGAGAAGGAGAATATAAACAAACCATCTTCTTACTTATCCCCATTCTGAAAACACTGATAACAGAATTAGATAAGTAAAAATAGTCTATGCAAACTATCCTCACATCACTAATCATAACACATCAAAGTTTTCATAATAGGAAGCATATATAATAAAATGTACATCTCAAAGAAAATACAGAGCTTTATTAAAAAACCTTTAAAATTATTTTACATATGCAAAAGTCTGTATAGTTATCACTTAGATATCTTTGTATACCTAAAACATATATAAACAAAAAAGAACAATCACCCCTTTTTAGTCTATGGTGTAAGCAAAAATCAGGGGGAACCCCTAATTTTTGCTTAACAAAAGAAAACTCTACTAGGTAATAGAAGAGACACAAATAACACAAATAAAGACACAAATAATATCATTTTATAAAAACTATTACAACTTGGACACTTACAAACTTAACTCAAACAAGACACCCTAAACTTGCTTCACTTTGAGAAGAAGGATACAGATAGAGTGGCACTTGCCGTGAGACAAAAGAGATTAGAAGCCGAGATGAAGGTTGGAAAGTGCTCGCAAGATTTTCGGAGGGGATGAGAAAGGTTGACAAAGCTCGCAAGCTTTTTCAACCAAACCCACAGGTTTACATTTTCCAAAAATAAATCACATAACATAACATTACAACTCTTAAACATCTCATATATATAGGTATGAGAAGGAAATACAAAAGGACACGGCATTGAATTCACATACAAATCCAAGCAACACAAGCACAGAAATCCCCCCATGCATTCACGAAAAACAACCCAGCCCAGGAACCGAAGGAGCAACCATGGGAACCAAAGAAGCCGCACGGAACCGAGGAGCCAAAGCCACAGGAAAACCCCCCAAGCGCGGAAAACCAACAGCCACCGTGAGAACCAAGGAGCTTTGCACGAAAAACAGCCACCCGTGGAAGCCAAGGAGCCATGGCATGGCAAAACACATTTTCTTGGAATTCCAAAAGCCATTTTGGAATCCCAAGGGACAAACATAGAATTTTAAAAGAAAAAGCTACATAAATAAGATAATAAATGAACTAAAACCTAGCTAATAATGAGCTAACCTTTAGTTCAATAAATGAACTAAAAACCAGCTCATAAATGAGCTAAATTCCAGCTCAAAATTTATTGAGCTTGTAGACTCAAGGGAAGCCAAAAATCAATTTATTTTGGGCTTGAGTTGACCCTCCCTTTGCCTACATCAGACTCCCCTTCTTAAGAACTCATCTCCTGATGAGTTAACTTATGGTTTGACTACCAAGACTCAAATGACAACATGAATCAAAACTCACAAGACTCTTAAGACTCACAAGACTTACAAGTCTCACAACTTGACTTGACTTGACAAACTGACTCACAAACCTAGGACTTCCTAACTTGCTATGATACCAAATTGGTATCATTTTATAAAAACTATTACAACTTGGACACTTACAAACTTGACTCAAACAAGACACCCTAAACTTGTTTCACTTTGAGAAGAAGGATACAGATGGTGTGGTACTTGCGGAGAGACGAAAGAGATTAGAAGCCAATGCGAAGGTTGGAAAGAGCTCGTAAGATTTCCGGAGGGGTTGAGAAAGAAGGTGGACAAAGCTCTCAAGCTTTTCCAACGAAACCCGTAGGTTTACATTTTCCAAAAATCAATCACATAACATAACATTACAACTCTTAAATATCTCATATATATAGGTATGAGAAGGGAATACAAAAGGACACGACATTGAATTCACACACGAATCCAAGCAACACAAGCACAAAAATCCCCCCATGCATTCACAGAAAACAGCCTAGCCCAGGAACCGAAGGAGCAACCACGGGAACCAAAGGAGCCGCACGGAACCGAGGCGCCAAAGCCACGGGAAAACCCCCCAAGCTCAGAAAACCAACAACCACCATGAGAACCAAGGAGCTTTGCACGGAAAACAACCACCCGTGGAAGCCAAGGAGCCATGGCATGGGAAAACACATTTTCTTGGGATTCCAAAAGCCATTTTGGAATCCCAAGGGACAAACATAGAATTTTAAAAGATAAAGCTACATAAATAAGATAATAAATGAACTAAAACCTAGCTAATAATGAGCTAACATTTATTTCAATAAATGAACTAAAAACCAGCTCATAAATGAGCTAAATTCCAGCTCAAAATTTATTGAGCTTGTAGACTCAAGGGAAGCCAAAAATCAATTTATTTTAGGCTTGAGTTGACCCCCTTTTTGCCTATATCAGTCTAGTGCCCTACTGGCTCCTTCCTCTTTCTTGTAGTATAACCACTGCTAATGAGCTAGGCTCAATGAAATACACAAGCAATGTATAAGAATTAATTATAACATTGTGAACACATTGAAATTCCATACTAATTCTGAGAAATACATAACATTACTTTCTATCTTATCAACTATTATACGCCATTAAATAAGTTATATGATGCTATAAACTTTTACACCCTTTCAGCTTTCCAATTAAAAGTTGGGTCCAAATTTTCATCTTTTAGAATTGAAACTGCTCTCTCATTCAAGTTGAGGTCCAAATTCTGAACTTTTAGAATTGAGAGTGTAGGCTTACCTTGGTAGATCTTTTGCCTTTACTTATGTGGGCTTATCTCCCATATATAACTTATTTCACTTTCCAAATAGAAATTCTTTAAGTCCTCATGACATATGCTATTATAGACATTACTCTATGCATAAATATATTCATACATGTTCATATACGAATAAATTGAATTAATTGAAGTAAATGCTATCATAACCATAATAGATATGAATTGCAATTAGATTAAACATTTACTAATTCCTATAGCATCGTTTAGGTATCTCACCTCGCTTGGAATCTATTTTCCTAAACTTTGTCTTTTTTTCCTCTTATAGAATATCTCAATTGCACTCTTTCTCATTCAATAATAACCTTTTCTCACTTTTAAAACTCTTTTCTACTTTCTTTCCCTTCTAATTCCTTTTCTTTAATGTTTTCTGCAACCACTTCAGCCTTCTACTTATAAAATTCAGCAAACAACCTTTTTTTCCTCCTGAATTCAGTAGGGTTTTAACAACCTAAATCTTTATTTTAGCAATTGCAATATTAACCATTACCTATTTTAGTAAACATTCATATTCTTCTATGGTTTTAGCTTCCATCAGCAAACAATAGTACTTTCCTTACTATTTTTTGAATTTTCAGCAACTAGAAGCAGCAACACTACTTAATTTGCTGAAAATTTCTGGAATTCTTCCCCATAACAGCCTAAATCTACTCATGCCAGAAATGCCCTCTCACGGCCTGAAGCTTCTTCGCACACCAGAAGCCAGTTGATGGAAAAAAATGGGAGAGGAAATGCTAATACTGCATAATGCCTTTATTCAGGTTATATTATATTAGAAGACCCTTAGTGCTTTTCCCACTACAGGATCCCAAAAATTTCCAGCCGTGAGATCAAATCCAACCAATGCATGGCTTGGTTAGTGGAAAGTGAGAGGAAATTTCCTTTTTCAGTATTAAAGAAAAAGCAATGATGGTTACTAGGTATTAAGTAAGAGTGAATTCATTTAAATGTTAATGAAATATGTAAAGTATGTTCCTGTACTACTTATGCATATAGATAAATACAATTGACTTCATAAGTGACATACACTTCTCTATATTAAAATGCTCAAAATTAAAAGGTTATTTTTAATGAAAATAAATTAACTTTTATAAAACATTAATACTTGTTTTTACTTCGAATATTTTAGGTATTATACGCACTTCCTTAATAATTATCTCCTCAAAGAAATTAAATGAACAAACCCATTGTAAGTGGGGTGTATGATTGGCTGGGTAACGTGAATGTCAGCAGTCAAAGAAAAGAGACTCGTACACATCTCGTGAGTGCATTGCACACCTTGTGAATGCTTTCCCTTGAAAAGAAACAAAAAAGTACACTATTGCGTGTTACGGATTGCATGACTTGTTCACTAAAGTATGTGTGACACATCTAATCATTGAAAAATGACAAATGAATTGTTAAGCATATCAAAATGCATGCATATCATTTAAATACAAAATTATCCTAATGTGTTCCGAATGTTGCATACAATTGTTGAACTTAAGGTTTGAGAGTGCTGTGCACGTCAAAGTTCAAGTCCAATCCTCCTTGAATGGACTGAAGTTGACACACTTGAATCAATGAACAAATATACGGTCATAGTTTCGATCGAAATATTTGATTTTATACATTCATATTGGACCTTCAAGGTTTTTTGTAATGAAAATTCACTTATTAAATGTAAACTCTTACTTCTGATATCTATACAACTTTAAAAACCAATGGTTGAAACCGATCTTCTGTTGGCTAGAAAACAAAGTAGCAGGGTTCGAACTATGAAAATTACTAACAATCTTCGATGATGGCCACATTGAATGTAAATCTCAATCAGAGGAGATTGCATCATTAAATGTCATAACATTCAAATTAATCCCGATTCTGTATTGATAAATAGAAAAAGTTGAAAGGGTCAATTCCTGATGATGGCTGGGTTGAAAGCTAATCTCAATTGGCGAGAATGCTACTTTTTAATGCCCTCAAATCCTAAAATTAATCTGTTAGGGTCTCAAATTTAATAAAATGTTAAGTCTAATGTTTAACAAATTTTAAATATTTGAAATGAGATTAAATCACTTAACACTTCAAAATTTATTAATTAAGATTCATTTTTAAATAATATTTTGTCATTAAGGATGTGTCAAATGTCCTCTAATCAATGGTTTGACTCAACAATTCATTATTTAAGGGCATAAGCCATTGAGAAACATACTGAATTGTTGAGTCAAACCATTGATTAGAGGACATTTGGCACATCCTTAATGACAAAATATTATTTAAAAATGAATCTACTTAACAATTCCATAAGACTTGTGGTTTGGCCCAACAACTCTCTAGTTGGTGAATGATTATGATTGAGGTCTTTTGAGCAGGTGGTTTGGCCCAACGACTCCACTATATTACAGTCACGGCTAAAAGCTTGTATGTTTCTCAATGGCTTATGCCCTTAAATAATGAATTATAGGGTATAATTCATAGGGCATAAAGTTCATGTTAGCTTAAGTCAGCTGAAATATATTTCTGTTGGTAAATATTCACCTCAAGTCTCCAAGGTCCTCTTGGACAAAACAACTCAAGGTTAAGGATAAAGATCTTTCGATCATGTTGGGTTGACTACGTCTTCTGATTAAGTGGACTAGGGATTACAACGGCTCAGGACCACATCACCATGGTATCTTGATTAGGCTCGTCATCATTCTCCTATCACCCGCATTAAGAGAATGATGATAAATTTCAAACCCTGGAAATCCTCAAATCTGACATCCAAATCCTAAAGCTACTACTAATATACGTTGGGTAAATAGTACCTATTTAAGGACTAGCCTTAATCGAAGTGCTCACTTGTTATTGAGAGGTACAATTAATTATAGGGGCTCGTGTCTATGGGAGACCAATCTCTAGATTAAAAAGTCCTCACGAAATAAGTGCGAATTCTCTCGATAGTATTTTATTTAAAATCCAATCTACTTTCTAAAAATTTATCCTAGAATGTAATCTCATTAAAACTCTTCCTGTTGATAAAAAAAACGTGTAGAGGTCGGGGTTTGAATTTTCGAAGCCAACAATGTATTCCTTAGTTATCTTTTTGATATCTTTTATCAATTATGTACTGTCGTTTTTGAAACACATCTAAAATTGTAAGTCTCTTCATTTGATCCGGCGATCATAAGTTTGAATCTTGGAACAGGCCACTTTGCTAATTTTAGAAAAAGTTTTGCATTTGTCATTCTTTTTTACGAAACTACATTTGGTGGGATCGTTATTTACTATATTTATTTCTTTGGCTTCCATTTTGATGGATCTAGCAAGATAATAGCTTTCTTTAGAAAAAGAATGGATATTACAAATTGCCCTTTCTAATTTGTTTTACTCCTTGATTTATCTTCCACTTCTGCATATTACACTAATTCATTTTTTGTCTAGTTTTCCCTAAAAGTGATTATTGCAATATTGCATGCAGGAATTCCTGGATGAATTTAAGAGATTGGATAGAGCTTTAAACACTAGAGAGTACAATTCTAGCATTGTTGAGCCAGTATGTAGAGCATATGATCATGTGTTATAATTTTAAATTATCTTACTTTCTCTTACACAATTCTGAAGTGATTTATTGTTCTTCCATTCTGTAAAGCCACTTCTTATTCAATGTCGACTGTTCAACAATGGCTATGCTGTGAAAGGAACACTTCTTATTAATAAGCAGGTACACATAATAATTGTTTGTTACATGCATTTGGTTTTTTATTGTGGCTTTTATATTCGTTGTGGTCATGAATACAATTTTAACAAACTTATGTTTCTTTCATGTGGAGATATTAGGTTTACTACGTCAAATTACAACTTTCTGTCTTGATTTATTATTGTGGCATTTCAAAGTCAAGGAATCTCAGCATGATTTCTCTTCTCTAATAATTCTCTCAAACTCTCTAATTTTGCTATTTACTTGGATTAAGAATTCTACGTTTGGTCTAAGGCATCGTTCTAAAAGGCAGATAAAATGCTTCAATGGCAACTAGGTTATTTAGTTAGTTTTTTTTTTCGCCTCATAACTGGCTAGCACTACTCTTTTCTAAATTTTGATGCAACGGTAGTATGGAAATGGCCAGTTTCACTTACATAATTTATACAGCAAATGATGCTTTATCTGGAATGCTTGCTGTTTGAATCTGCATTATATCATCTTTACTTTTACAGAATGCTTATTGTTTAAAATTCATGTTTGTAGCTACCCTTCAGAACCATTCTTTTTAGGCGTTCAATGAGAAAAGTTCAAACAGATTCAGATGCTCTAGGTATTCAGTCCAACTCTCTGGAGATTGTTGGGACAAGGTAAGCTTAGCTGATTAAATTACATAACACAGTTTCTGTTGAATTTCATAGGATATATCTAAATTTCTGAATGCAGGGTTTAGGTTACATTTTAACTGTTATTAAACTACCTTTCCATTATTTTTACCTTCAATAAAATTGAAATAGAAGGGCCCTACTTGCCTGCATAACAATACCTGTTTCGTTTGCTGGAAAGCTGTATGATGTCAAATCTCTAGGCTTTCCTTATTCTTGGCTGATAAAATTAGTCCTTTTTTTCCAAGTTCAGGTTGGCAATTTATATTATTTTCCTATAAAGGCGCAGTAAATAGGACCTTGTTTCATTAACGACATATCATAAATACTCACAGTCAAATTAGGTAAGGCCTTTCTGTTAGTCCGTGTAAGCTGACAAAGCAATAAGTTCAAGAAAATACATCTTATATACGTGAAGTAAAAGCACTTATTTAGAAGAAGGCTAGCTGATCTATTAGTGGAACAATTAGGTCTAAAGTAGCCGTGTTTATAGTGCCATTCGTTTTTAGAGATTACTTTGGTTTTGTTTTGCAATTTTTTAAGAGTGGGTCAATGCAGTAGCCAACTTATGCAAAAGCATCATCTTACTTTTGCTTTTTCTGAGATATTCAGCTTCTCTGAATCATCCATTAAATAGGTTGCCTTTGTAACCTTATAGAGAAAACCATTTTTTATTTATTTTTCTTAGGATTAGTTGCTCTTTAGGAAAGGCTTTGTTCCTTTTAAGGGCAAGGAATGCCTTTCCTATCTGTTTGATCTTCTTGATTAGTTCCCTGGCAAAGAGAATCTTGAAGTTTTGGGTGTAGCTTAAATTTAATAAAGCTGAATTAAGAATAGAATTAAAAATTAAACATGACAGCATAAATTAATCATAGAAGATATTTTTCAACACCCGACTTAAAAGCCCTTTAATCTTAGGCAAAACGGAATATTGCTCATATTATAATCCCGTGTTGCCACCTTGATTTATATAATATATGATAAGAAAAGTTTGCGCTTCAGCTAACCCGGTGGGATCTCTTGAATCTTTGTTGAGCATGAGCCTGATAGAGTTTTTCCCTCATCGATCAAGGTTCATAAAACTTATTGATTTATGCAATGATTCTTGATCTCAATGTTGATGACTATTTAGAGTTTCATGTGGTAGATCACTAGAAAAAGTTAAATGGGGTTCTCTTCCTCCTCACTAGATGAGGTGGAGTGCAGTGGCCATAATAACTCAAACAAAGTATGGACTTATGATTTATTGTGACCATGTGGAGCACACTGGTGGAGGCAATGGGGTTGTGAGCTGCTACTTGTGTAATGAGAAAAAAAAAAAAACTGACTAGCTTGAATCCGGCTAATCTTGGTAGTTGAGCTCAGCTTTAGGCTTATTAGTTTGTTTGGGTTTCATTTGACTATGGTTGGTCTAGTTTAAGCATACATGGAATTCTCTTACACTTTGGAGTTTGTATGAATGCCAATGAATTCAATATGAGCTTATTCGGTCACTGTGAAGTCAAAATATGCCAAATTAGGCCTTGAAACTGGCGTAGGTCCATGCTTGATTGAAAGTTTGTACTTGATAAAGTAGACTTTTATCATGTAATTTGTCTTGTAATCTTGTAAAATATTGTGTTTGATTAAGTAGATTAACTCCACTTAATTTTTTTCCACCAACAAATGCAACATTCCTATATGTTGACCTCAATGTTGCGTAAGTGTTGGTTGAACTTGGAAGTTATTGCTTGAAATTTTCAATTTAAGTTTTTAGACATTTTTTTATTCAATCTGATGAGGACATCGACAGATGCTATCGACAAGTTTATCGACGACGGAATCGTAGATCTACGGCTAAGATTCAGCGCTTTTACTTTTGATGCATTTCTTCATGTTATGTTTTATTTTGTTTTGTTGTTTCCGGAATTTACCCCTTTGGGGAAGTGTCTTGTTATTGTAGCCCAGAAGGAAATTGCGTACTTTTCCTTCTTCATGATTGATACCTATATATAGTGGTCTATGTGTTGTAAGATTTGGATGAATGATGAATGAAATTTTTCCTTTGTTTATTCTTCTTGTGAGAGCACTAGAGAGAAGAGACAGAGAGAGCAAGAGAGAGAGAGCTCGAGGTGCGCAAATGCAACACCCACTAATCGTTGGAAGAGTCCGCGACTCGTGGTTTTTAATTTATTGTCTTCTTCTCTTCCTCTTCCCCATCCCACTCGTCGACTCTTCTTAGTTCTACCACAACCGGCCATAGTCCCTCCCAAATCACCCCACATCACTACCACTTCAAGTCCACTCGCCAACCTAGCCCCACCCAACCCGAAGCCTGGGCGCCCCCTTTCCCATTGCCGCCACCCCCCATTCTCTTCCCCTCCTTGAATGATGAATTACTTCATCATTACCACTTACCTAAATAGCATAAATGATTTAATCTCAACCATTTGAAATTCAAATTTTGAATTTCAAATAGTTTCCTAAATTAGAAAGTTATTTTAGGAAAGTCTTGAATCCAATTTAAATTTAATTTTAAATTTGATTGGAGTGCTTTATTCTTTTCCTAAATTAGGAAGACCAAATTGGAAGCTATTCTAATTAGCCCACACCCTCCTCCCTCTCTTAATGCCGTCAGCCTCCCCCCATTAATGGGATTTCTTCATGGTTTCCACTTGAGCTCCCAATCACACATTATTTTGAATTCAAATTTCAAATTATTTTCCTCCACACTTAATTAGAATCTGAAATTAATTTCAGATTTGGATTAAACTTCTCTCCCCCCCTCTAACCTAACCTAATTCTCCCTCATTGAAACGGTTCCCCCCTCTTTACTCTTGGCCTCCCTCTCCACTTGCATCATCTCTCTTGGGAAACTTAAATCCTCATGCTATTTGAAGCAAAGGGAAGAAAACAAGTTCTTTCCTCCTTCATACCAATGGTGTATGGCCGACCCTGAGGTCGACCACGGATTTGTCTTCGACGAGCAAGGGAGGACGGATATTCTTGGATCCCCATTCTTCGACGTCTTCTTTGGTAACAATGAGACTGTGGAGGGATACATCGACCGCATCTTGTACCAACTAACATTATCGATTGAAGAGCACCTTCAACCAGGTCGTTGGATAATCATCGGTCACCCTCCGCCTCCTCCACCGCCGACTATTTCTCCATCAACGAAGGTCTTCGGTGCCGTCTTCCTAGTGGTAATATTCTTCATCGTATGGTTCAACTTTCTCTGCTAAAGCTTAAGAGTGATTGAGTGAGAAGGTACTCAAGGTGAAGCTCTCGTTGTTAAGTGATGGATATGTTATGTGTTTTTAGTATTTACTATTGTCTTGAATTTTGATTGGATTGTTTGGTTAATATCAAACGCGTTTCTTTGGCCTAAGCAAGTTGATTACTCTGAATTCCTAACTCTTCTTTGTTTGCACGCAATAATTTTCATTAGCAAGTTTTAATCAATTGTTTCTTTTAATTTCACAAGTAACTCCTAGTAGTATCACATCATCTAGGTATCAGAGCATGATAGGCATGCATATCATGTACTAGAAAACTTCCTAGGGTTTAGCCAAACATTAGTCTTAAAGTTTACATGCATGTATTCGTCTAAATAATTTCAATTCACTGTTTTTGTTTGTTGCCCATGCATTTCTTGCACATGTTTAGTGAACTTTAGGTTAATTTCCCTAGTGTTTAGGTGCTGTCCAGACGCTAGAAACCCTCCAAAACACTTAGATAACTTGGGCCTTTGCTGTAGCTTGCTGTCCCGATCATTCTTGCATCATTTAGAGGCGTTAGGAGTATTTTATCTTAGTGTCTAGGTGCTGTCCCTTACCCCATTACCTCCCCTAGCGTCGCCTAACACCCACCCATGGATCCGGAACTCATTCAAGCAACATTAGACCTAATCGTGGGCCAACTTGGAACGGTTACTCAACAAATTATGAACGCCCAGACTGAATTAGTCGACTTTAGACGCCAAACGGGTGAGAGACTTGATAACATCGTGCATATAGGAAACCCAGCGATCTATACCCCCTCTAGACCCCATTCTCCTTACGGTGATGATACCCGAACTGAATATGGACCTCCTAGAGACCACTATTGCCCCAATCATCGACCCAATCAAGAACCTTTAGGACACGGCACTCCTTAGAGAGATAATGATACCCAACTGCTTAAGAACATTCGTATAGATGCCCCGTCTTTCGACGGTATGTTAGACCCCCATGATTTCCTAGATTGGCTCAAGGGAATAGACAGTTATTTTAAATGGTATAATATTTCAGAGGAACGAAAAGTTAGGTTCGCCGAGATGAAGCTAACGGGTAGAGCTAATCAGTACTAGACGAACCTTGAACATATGCGCAAAACCCGAGGAGAATATCCTGTTACTAACTGGGGGATGATGAAACAAGAGTTAAAACGAATATATCACCCTCTTTCCTACTATCCTAGACTTTTGGATCATTAGAATAGATTGACCACCCAGGGAAGCAAACCCGTCAAGTAGTACATTTCGGCCTTCGATGATTTCATGATCCGCTGTAGTGGGGAAGTGACCACTACTCATACACAACTTATTTTGATGTTTAGAGCCGGATTAAGAGAAGATCTTCAGAATGAGTTTTTTGCCAGAGGAGTGAATATTTTGGAAGCCGCTTGTAGTCTTGTGTTAGATTTAGAAGAATCTAGGAGCCACGCCCCTTCTAGTAACCAAGAGCCTCATCCTAACCTTTCAAATCCTCCTCTAGTCAACCTTACAACAAATCCACTGGACCCACGACTAGTCGACCTACCCCTGGTCAAGTCCAACCTCGCCTTGACTGTAAAGGTAAAACACCGGAACGGGAAACACCCAAGCCCCTTGCTGGCACTAAATGTTTTCGATGCCATGAGTACGGGCACATTGCCTCTCAATGTTCTAGTCCGTTTAAAGTCACCATTATTGAGGAAGTCACCGAAGAAGAGGACGAATCGGACACCGAACTAGTTCATCACGTCGACGACGATGACGAATTTTTCTGTGAAAACGATACTGCGGTGATCAACTATCTCCGAAAGATGGATCAATTAGACCTACAAGTTGTTAGGTGTGCTCTTTCATAACCTAAGTATAGTGACAACTGGTGAAGAACCTCAATCTTCCACACTTTCACCAAGATAGGTGCCAAGAATTGCTAGGTCATAATTGATAGTGGAAGCTGCATTAATGCTGTTTCATGTGCTATTATTTATAAACTCCACTTGAGAACCACACCTCACCCGAACCCCTACAAGGTCACCTGGATCAACTCGACCGCCTTAGGAGTGGCAGATAGAAGTCTCATTCCTATTGAGTTTGTGGGTTACAAGGAGAAGATTTGGTGCGATGTTTTAATTATGGATGTTGGTCAGATCATCCTTGGCCGCCCCTGGTTGTTTGATAACGATGTGCACATTTATGAGCGATCAAACACCTGTGTGTTTGAGCACGAGGGCAAGAAGATTAAACTCCTACCCACCCAGCCTAAGTCTGTTAAGAAAGATGTTAAACCCAACTCCCTTAAACCCAACACAGTTTTGAATCTTTTAACCCCTAAAGACTTGGATACTGAATTAGAATCAGGATCTCCCCTCTACGCCTTAGTAGCTCGGGAAGTGAGTGCGACCCAGGAAGAGCCTGTGTCACACCTCAATTTGACCTACCCCTTAACAGTCAATCTGGAGTATAACAGAGAAGAAAAATTTAAACCGGTTCCTTAATACTAACACCCATTCCGAGCTATCACATTCATAATGGAGTAAGTAAAAAAAATCTATTTAGACTCTTCTAACTTGACACCCTATCTAATTCCATAATTAATAATGGGAAGCATATAATGTCCCTTAATGACCATCAAATATAATTGAAGTAAATACAGAGCTCTATTAAAACTTTTAAAATTCATTCACATCCCTAAAAGTCTGTACATCTAACATTCATATCTCATTTTAAATATCTTTGCACACCCAAAACGTATTTACACCAGAAGAACAATCACCTCTTATTATTGTCCCAAGGGCACTTTCCCTTGTCTTGCAGTACAACCACTGCTAATAAGCTAGGCTCAATGAAATACACAAGCAATTTATAAGAAATAATAATAAACAAATAAGAAATGCTTAACAATGCTAACATAGTTAAAACACATATTGAAAGGTCATATTGAGCGTATAAGTGCTTAGCTTAGTAGTATTATGCATCTTACCAAATTTTTTTTAACATTTTTAAAGAAGTCATATAATGGCTATATGCTTTTGCACTTTTTCAACATTCCAATTCGAGGTTGGGTCTAACTTCCCAACTTTTTAGAATGGAAGCTGTTCTCTCATTCAGGGTTGAGTCAAATTTCCCAGCTTTTAGAATTGAGAGTGTAGGCTTATCTCATCGGGTCTTTCGCCTTTATTTGTGCGGGCCTATTCCCCATATATATACTTATTTCACTTTTCATATAGTCATCCTTTTTAGCCCTAATGACATATGCTTTTGATGACATAGTTGTGCTTTAGCTTTTCTTTAGCTGTACTTTAGATGCCCTATAACTGCTCTTTAGTTTTCCTTTAGGCGCCCTTTAGTTGCCCTTTAGTTGCCATTTAGCTGTCCTTTCATTGCGCTTTAGTTGCGCTTTGATTTATTCATTTGTTTATAAATATTTATCATTTTAGACTTACGAAATCATTAATATTGATAAAGATTACTCTATACCTAAACAATTTCGTACATATTCGATCTTGTTCATACAAAATAAGTAAAATAAACTAAAATACATGTGGTTATAAGCATAATCAAGATGTAGTGTAATAATAAAATATTTACTAATTCTTATAACATTATTTGGGTATCTCACCTCGTTGAAAGTTTATTCTCCTAGACTTTGTCTTCCTTTCCTCTTGTAAACAATCTCAATTAAGTTCCTCTTCATTCAATAGTAATCATTTTCTTTTTTTTCCTATATCCAGCAATCTATCACAGTGAACTCAGCTACCACCAACTGATTTCAGCAAACATAATTAAATTCCATCCTTTTTAACCATAAATTTCAGCAAAAGTTCATTTTAGTAACTATAGATTGTTTTACCTGGACTTTGTCCTCCCAACTGAGCCTTCACAAATCCTCTAGCACCCACTTACAACAGCTTAGCGAACTCCAGATAAACTTATGTATGGTAAAAAAAATTTGGAATGAGAAGTGAACTAAAACATATTTTTTATCTCAATGCTCTCTCCACTTAGTCCACCAAACTCACCCTTAGCTGTCAGATTGCAGCATGCCAAAATCAATCCTTTGCATGCTCATATTAGTGGAATAGCTACAGTAGAATATATATTAAATAAATTGTATGCTACAATATTATCCACTACCTAGTTAATTGTTAATTAACTAAATTGATTACTTTGTTAAATGAATTTACGTCTATATAAACTTATAATAAAATAAGCTAATATTCATAGAAATTTAATACTTACATTATTTTGATCATTTTGAGGGCATTGCAATCACCCCTCCTTTTTGAAATTTCGTCCTCGAAATTATCTTAGCGATCATCAAACAAATAAGGGAATCTCAAGTTAATGTCTTCCTCTCTTTCCCATGTTGCTTCTTTTTCTGGTCTGTATTTCCATTTCACTTTAACATATGGAATCTGTTGATTTTTGAGTTGTTTAGTTTCAACATCTAATATTCCTTCTGGTTCTTCAGTATAAGTTAGATTTTTCTGTAGATCAATTTCATCACGTGAAATTCTCTGATGGACATCTGTAATCCATTTTCTTAGCAATGACACGTGAAAAACATTATGAATATCTGACATGTCTGCTAGAAGAGCAAGTCTATAAGCAAATTTTCCAATTCTTTCAATAATTTCAAAAGGTCCTATATATCTTGGATTCAATTTGTCTTTTTGACTAAATCTAATTGTACCTTTCATAGGCTTAATCTTCAAGAATACAAATCATCTAGTTCAAACTCTACTGCTCTATATTTGGGGTCATAATGCTTTTGTTGACGATCCTGGGCAGCTTTTAATCTGTCTCTGATTAATCTGATTTTCTCTGTTGCTTCATCAACTAACTCTGGACCCATTAGTTGTCTTTCTCCTACTTCAACCGAAGTTAAGGGAGTTCTGCATTTTCTACCATAAAGTGCTTCATTTGACGCCATTTGTATACTAGATTGATAACTATTATTGTAGGCAAATTCTATTAATGATATGTGATCTTCCCAACTACCTTTGAAATCTAAACATATAATCTCAATAAGTCTTCCAATACTTGAATGGTTCTTTCAGATTGACCATCAGTTTGACGGTGAAAGGCTGTACTGAAATGAAGATTTGTGCCTAAGCTTTTTTGAATGTTTTTCCATAGCCTAGAAGTAAATCGTCCATCTCTATCTGAGACAATAACTTTTGGAATGCCATGTAATCTGATGATCTCTTTTACATACAAGCGTGCCAATTTGTCTATTGAATCAGTTTGCTTGATAGGCAAAAAGTGAGTTGATTTTGTCAGTCTATCAATAATCACCCAAATGCTATCATGTCTCTGTTTGGATCTCGGAAATCCCATAACAAAATCCATTTCAATGTCTTCTCACTTCCACACAGGGATAGATAATGATTGCAATAAGCCACTAGGTCGCTAGTGTTCCGCTTTCATCATTTGACATGCTTCACACTTAGCTACATATTATGCAATGTCTTTCTTCATACCTGGCCACCAGAACATTAATTTCAAGTCTTTATACATTTTGGCACTGTTTGGATGAATTGTATAACCTGAATGTTGAGCTTCTTTCAAAATTTCCTTTCTTAAATCCAGATTGTTCGGTATCCACTATTGGAATTTGTGCTTAATGATTCCATCAAGATCAACATAAAGATCGGGTCTTTTCCCTGACTGGGCCTGCTCCATCAACTTTAAAAATTCACTACTATGCTTTTGAGCTTCTTTGATACGATATGTTAAAGTGGGTTTTATTGTCATCTAATGCAAACATTCAGCATTTTTGTAATATCTAATTTCCAATTGCAGATTTTTCATTTCCTTAATTAGTTGAACCTCTTTAGTAATCACCCAGTTCCTCATTCCTGTAGACTTACGACTCAAGGCATCGGCTACATTATTGGCTTTTCCCGGACAATATTGAATATTCAAATCATAGTCTTTGAGCTCCAACCACTTTCTCTGTCTTAAATTGAATTCTTTCTGTGAAAATATATATTTTAAGCCCTGATGATCAGTGAAAATTTCACATCTTATTCCATACAGGTAATGTCTCCAAATCTTCAAAGCAAATACTACTGCAGCCAGGTCTAAATCATGAGTAGGATAATTTCTTTCATGGGGCTTTAACTGTCTCGATGTATATGCAATCACTTTTCTATTCTGTATTAGGACACATCCTAAATCTTTCAAAGATACATCACTATAAATCTGAAATCCTTCTGTTCCTGAGAGAAGTGTTAATACTGGTGTGGTAGTTAGATGCATCTTCAATGTTTGAAAGCTCTTCTCACATTCAGCAGTCCACTCAAACTTAACCTCCTTTCTCATCAATTTAGATAAAGACATAACAATTTGTGAAAATCCTTTAACACATCTTCTGTAATATCCTGCTTGTCTGAGAAAACTACGAACCTTTGTAACATTCTTTGGGGTAGGCCATTCCACAATTGCTTTCACTTTATGTGGATCTACTGAAATTTCTTCCCCATTGATAATATGTCCTAAGAAGGAAATACTTCTTAGCCGAAATTCACATTTTGAGTATTTTGCATACAACTGATTTTTCCTCAATGTCTCCAAAACTATTTTTAAATGTTCAACATGCTCCTCATCAGTCTTTGAGTATATCAGGATGTCATCAATGAAAATAATTACAAACTTATTTAGAAAGTCTTTGAAAATTCGGTTCATCATGTCCATAAAGATAGTATGAGCATTTGTTAACCCAAACGGCAGGACTTTAAACTCAAAATGACCATATCTAGTCCCAAAAGCTGTCTTATTGGCATCTGCTTCTTTAACTCTCACTTGATGATATCCTGATCTTAAATCAATTCTGGAAAATACTGTAGCACATGCTAACTGATCAAATAAGTCATCTATTCGTGGTAATGGATATTTGTTCTTGATAGTTACTTTGTTCAGTTCTCTATAATCAATACTTATTCTCATAGATCCATCATTCTTCTTAACAAAAAGTACAGATGCACTCCAAGGAGAATGACTAGCTCTGATAAATCCCTCATCCATTAATTCTTGTAATTGAGTTTTTAAACTCATGCAATTCTTTAGAGGCCATCCTATAAGGAGATTTGTAAATTGCTGATATTCCTGACTGCAATTCTATGCCAAATTCAACTTCTCTTTTAGGTGGTAATCCAAATAATTCTTCAGAAAATACATCTAAAAATTCAGAGACAATCGGAACATGCTGCAATGCCTGAACATCTTTATTTAAGACCTTCATTTTAGCTAAGAACACTAGTTCACCCCTCCTTTAAGTATTTGCCCATTTTTACTTCACTAACAAGAGAGGATGTTGCATTTTTCTCAAAGGGAAAATAGAAAGTCTTCTCATTTACTAAATTAAATTTTATTCTCTTCTTTCAACATTGAATTGTAGCAAAATGTTTAACTAATCAATCCATCCCCAAGATTATATCAAACATTTTAATAGGCACTATAATCAGTTATGTTGAAAATTTGTGACCATGAATATTCAAATTTATAAGACATATCCTATTGGCAGGCAAACTATCCCCCGTTGGCATCATAACACCAAAGGTAGGTGTAAAATATACAATCTCAATAGATAAATCAAAACTGAATTCTTCAGAAATAAACGAATGGGATGCACCAGAATGAAAAATAATTCTACCAAACTTGTTAGAAATCAAAAGTATACCTGCAACCTCTGAATTCTTAGCCTCCTGGGGTGTAATGGCAAATACTCTAGCTTTCACAGGTTGATTATCTTTAAGATCTGATGCTTCTCCCTTTAACTGAACATGTGGTTTTCCTTATACTGTTGGCCCTCTTTTGAACTGAGTTTTTTATGTTTGATTGCCTCATTCCAGATATCTCCTATGTGGTACCTGTTCTTGATATCCTTGTGGCCTGATATTGGTTCTTTTCTCTTGAGGGAAATCCATCTAGCGATGACCCATCTCACCACATTTAAAACATCTTCCAGATCCCACCAAACATTGACCATAATGCCTCTTCCCACATTTTTCACACAAAGGTTTCTCAAGCTGACTTTGTTTTTGTTTATCATTAAACTTTAGCTTCTTATTTTTGAATCGATCATCCTTTTCAAACATCTTCTTTTTTCCTGGGTGTAGTTGTTCCCAACTATTTTTGGAGAAATTCAGTTTATTTTCAATGCTTCTGGCTCTCTACACTAAGATAAAAATTCCCTGATATCAAAAGGTGCCAATGCTAGTCGTAGTTGATCTCTGAGTCCTCTCAAAAATCTGTGGCACTTTTCTTCCTGGGTGTTGACATAATTAGGTGCGTAGTGAGACAAAGAAGTGAACTCAGCTTCGTATTGCATAACTGTTTTGGAGCCTTGAGTCAGATTGAAGAATTTATCTTGCAGAACTAATCTGGCTGAAGGAGGAATAAACCAATCTCTGAAGACTTTCACAAAATCATCCCACTGTATGTTAGTAATAGAAATCTATCCAAAATTTTTTTAATGTTGTGCTTGCCACCATCTTTCTGCTTCTCCTTCTAACTTAAATGTAGCCAATGGTACTTTTCTATTTTCAGGACAGATCAAACCATCCAAAATCTTTCCAATCTTTAACAGCCAGTCTTCAGCTATAGTTGGATCACTTGCACCCTTAAATGCTGGTGGTTTAAAAGTTTGAAATAATTTTAAATGTCGATCTACTTCACTATCATTTTTAGATCTGGATCCACGGCTAGTAGAAGATTTTTTCATAGATGCCATTTTATCCACCACTTGTGATATCAATTGCATAATAACTATCTGTAATTCTGTATGCATATAGATAATTCATATAATACATATATTCATGGTAATAAACATAATCACTAAAAGCATTAAATAAATATGTTAATGTACTAAAATGAATATACAATTCCAATAAAACTTGATTCAACTTATAGCTCTGTATATATCATATTCGTTATATCTCATCCTACTTCTTCTAAATCCAATTATGCTTCCATTTTATCTTGAACATGGCTCTGATACCAATTTCTATCACACCCCAAATAGACCTACCCCTTAACGGTCAAATTGGAGTATAACAGAGAAGAAAAATCTAAACCGGTTCCTTCATACTAACTCCCATTCCGAGCTACCATATTCAGAATGGAGTGTAAAAGAAATATATTTAGACTCTCCTAACTTGCCACCCTATCTAATTTCATAATTAATAATATGAAGCATATAATGCCTCTTAATGAACATCAAATATAATTGAAGTAAATACAAAGCTCTATTAAAACTTTTAAAATTCATTTACATACCCAAAAGTTTGTACATCTAGCATTCAGATCTCATTTTAGATCTTTTTGCACACCCAAAATATATTTACACCAAAAGAATGACCATTTCTTGTTATTGTTCCAAGGGCTCTTTCCTGTAGTACAACCACTGCTAATGAGCTAGGCTCAATGAAATATAAAAGCAATTTTGGGTGTTTAGGAGGGCATTGACGAAGCATGGGAAATAAACATCCTATTTGTCCTTCATTCTTCTCACCCAAATTGGATGGATGAACATTTTATGGACGTCGAAGAGTCCAAAGAATCATTCATGGTGATTTGTAACCAAACTTACATATCTTCATCCTATGTTTGCTTTACCTACATTTAGCAAACTAAACTTTCATAATTGAAAACCAAATTCAATAGTTTTTCATTTCAATTTCTTAAGCTAAACTGAGCAAATGCATCTCCCTCTTTGAATACAAAAAATTTAAGGCGACATCTCTTGATTTGTAGCCTTAAAGCTACAAGTCCTCCCGTGTTTCTATGGGCTCCAAAAGTCTTAGAAGACTTCTAACGTTAGCTCAAATGCTATAGATATCTTCTCTTTTTCTTCCAACCTCAAAGTTGTAGGGATTTCCATCTCTTGAACTCCAAAAGTTGAAGAGAATTCTCCACCCCTTAACTCTAAAGCTTAGGGAAATTCCATCTTCATCTACTTGATCCCCAAATCAAGTAGGTGACCTCTTCACTTAGACCCAAGCTCTAAGTAAACCTTTCATTTAAAATAACAAGTGATATCTTTCTCCTTTCATGACATTTAAAGTTCATAACCTTTAGATGTCCTTTAGGAGCTTCAATTTGTTGGAGTTCATTTTATGCTATTAGATGAATTTTATAAAGTCCTAAGTCAAATCCTTAAACATGCCTACCTTATCCGATTAGGTAGACACTTCTCTTATCCAAACACTAAGAAAACTCAAATTGGTTAAGTTTTCTTTGATACAATGATCAATTATTCCACTCTAAAAGGTCTGATGTATATATTATTATATCTTAGGATTTCATTAGTAGCATGCTTGCCTCAAAATAAACACTGACTACTTATGGGTTCTTCATAACCCCCATAAATATAAAACATCTAAAAGCTTAAAATCTTTAAGTCACATACAACTTAAAGTGAATTCACTCATGGATTAAGATTAAGCATCTTCATTCCTTAATAAAACAAAACATCTCTTATTGTGATGTACCACGTAGCCTGCACAACCCCCTAGCTACTAGGATTAAGATTTTTCTTTCCTTTGCGTATATGGTTGATATTTTGGTGTGATTGCCCTTTTTATTGTCTGTATTGTGCACACTTTCCCATATGTGGTTAGCATATATATAAATATTTTTCTTACAGATGGTCATGTCCAACATGGGGTGTAATAAATAATAAATAAAATACTTACTAACAAGTGTTGCTTAAAACCCCCCAATGAGGTATGGGCAATAGGGTAAAAGTAGGGGCTTGACACTTTAAGTGCTAGGCAATTCTAGATGATTTTTCATGCATTATGTGTGTGTGTGTGTGTATATATATATATATGCTTCTAATCCTGTATTTTGCAGGTTTTTTGTGTTTTCTTTTTCAAAATGTATTTGATTAGACTTAGGGTTTGTATTTGAGCTTGTGGGGTATAGCTAAAGGAAAGGTAGATCAAGAAGATGAGTCTACCAAAGGTGAAGTCAAAGAACTGCTAGAAGCTAAAGCTTGAAGGCCCCCACAAATAAAGTCTGTAATAAATTTGATTGGGTTGTATAATATTAATAACTCAACTGCCAAATTTGATTGTAATAATTTGGACATTTATACTTTTCCTTGGTTGATTTTATATACAAAAACATATGTTGATTATTTATTTAATTGTGAAATAGAAATGCATATTTTTTCTAGGTTTCTTTTTCTGTTTTGCTTGCGGGTGGGAGGCTCTTAGAACAAAATTAAAATTTCTACTCAAAATATAAATAATATAAAACCAACCTTAGGCTAATGTTTTTCTAATAAAAAAATTACATTCTCTTTTTAAGGAGTCACATTTTCAGATTTTGAAAATAATTATGCATAGCTCAGTGTGTCACATGTAGAAAGCCCTCTCTTACGAACTAGATAACAAAAATTTATATTCTTTCTGAGTCAGCATTATGCATACTCATATGGTCAGGCGTCTTAGCTTCAAAGCCACGTTATAGGCCCTATTCTCTAAACAAAACAACTTTTCCTACTATTCATATGTATTGAGACTAAATTTCATGGTTTTAAAAGCATTTAGGTGAGTTTTGCTGGTTACTCTTTCTAGACATAATAATAAATTCAGAGGTCGGGTTGGCTAAGCGTCATGTGAGGTGTAGTTTATAAGTCCTCTTTGTAATGTCCCATAATCTAATTTGGAAGAATTATTCATTTATCTTTTAATAAACAACAACCAGAGTTATCTAATATCATCTATGAGTAATAAATAATAAAACATATTTTATAATTTAAAACATCAATATATATATTCAATCCCAAAAATCATATACACTATTCAGGATCACACAATCAAATCATAACTTCTATGTCCTGAGTACAAAAAATAACTAGAATAAAAAAATAGACCCTGAAGAATCCTAACTAGCCTCACACTCCTGCTCCTCTGCCTTGACCTGAAATCATTTAACCACATATAATGAACTTAAAAAGTCCAGCAAGTCACTAGAACCTACAACATAATTCAAAGCACGGAAAGGATAAATATGCATGTCAACAATCAAATCATAGCAGTTATATTCATATTATCATTGAATTAGTGCATAAATAAAAAAATTCACATGTAACAGTAGTAGAATATATATCCAGTAAAACACTACAATATGAAAGCCAGTAAAGTAGTCAACCAGTACGAGTGTCAAATCTATAAAATAATCTTGTTTATAAGAACTTGGTTGTAAGACCCACTACCCGCTAACTTTCAAAGGAAAGCCATAAGTTCGACCTCCGAGGGATACATTTAGGTAATAATACAACCCTAGACCCCTTACTCGGACATCCTAGTTTATAGAGCTTGGTTATAAGACCCACAACTCGGGCCACTTAGCTTTCAGGGCTAAATTGTATGATCCATCATTAGACAATTTTTAAGGAAGCAATAAGACATACCAAACTAAAATCTTCTGGCTACCCTTAGTAGAGGCCGCAAGCCCCTACCCAAATCTAATCACACGGATATCCCTTATTGAAAAAGCAAGGTAAAAGCGTCAGGAGAGAATTTCATCTTTAAATAATGTTTTGAAATAAAACATTATGATACTAATTCCTATGTTGAAAGCATGTGGAATTTCTATCGTATGATCTCCTACCCAAACAATTAAAGCCTCGGGCATCTTAGCCTATAGGGTTAGGTTGTAAGATCCACTAGCGGGCTACTTCTAAGTGAAGTCGTAAGGCCCATATATTAGGGAAACCTTTTTGAAGTACATTGACCCTAACAATCCTATAAATAACCAGATGATTTTTTAAGGAATGTCATAAGACCTGACCCAAATCTAACTAAAAATTAAATTTAAAGTTATGGGAATCTTGGTCTAAAGGATTAAGTTTTAAGACCCGTTTTCAGTCAACTTCCTAAGGGAAATAATAAGTCCTACCCAAATAACAAAATCCCCGGGCAGCCTTGATGTAGAGTTAGGTTGTAAGACCCATCTTTGGGCTACTTTCTACGAAAACCGTAAGTCTCAATCGAAATCAAATACCTGGGCTACTTTCTACGAAAGCCGTAAGTCCCAATCTAAATCTAAATACATGGGCTACTTCTTAAAGAAGTCATGAGACCCGCTCCAATCTAAACTCTGGGTTACTTTTAAACGAAGTCATAAATCCCAAATTAAATCAATTTATGGGCATTTTAATAGATGTAAACCCCAAAACACCCAACAAAATTAAAACTAAAATCCACATTTAATCACTTCCATCTACTTGGGATTCCTAAGAGGAGGCAACTCATGGCTACTAATTAGATTCCTTAGACACTACAATCAATGATTGTTAGTGTTGGTAGACTGAAGTCTATAGTATACCTAGGACGAAGGAACCATGAGATCTTAATCAGGTTCACCTCAATTTTCCCCACTATTGAGACTAAAATTATCTAAAATTTATTCATCCTTAATTAAGAGTTCTCTCTTATATATTAAGAGGGACCCTAGATCTAATTAAACCTTGCTAATATTCTCGCGGGAAATCTAGTTAATTACAATCTGACTTAAGAGAATTAGAATCCTATAGCTGCAAAGCAGGATTCATGCATTCGTGCGTTTTTTTTGAGCCAATATCAATAAAGACTATTGAAAGAAGTCCTGGCTATCACGGTGTTTTTCAGTATTGTATCATTATTAGTAAACTGTTGGTTCAGTAAACGGAGTCGTCACACATTGCCCGTCGGCATAGTAATCATCTCCTTATATCTCACAATCAGTATCACGTAAATCAGTAGAGGATAACACCAAATCATAATATTTAAAGGAATATTCGTCGGCCCACTATCATGTATTGGTGAATCAATATCCAACTAATAGGTCAACAAATCTTTACTTGTCTTTTACACACAGTAGTATCACAGTACCATAATAATAATTTTAGGCATAAACCCACATTCATTTTTAATGCATTATAACAAATAAAACATAATTGAACTTCATTTATAAAATGTCCAAAATGTCATAACGGTAGATAATAACGAATCCTATTAGGCAAAAAATGCATATTTTCAAAAAATTACCAAATACAAGATTTTTATATAATGTTGTTTTAAGACTTTTTTTATACTGCACTACTATTTTTAGACATTAAAATAAATTTTTGGATAGACAAAAAATCACTGTATTTTTTAAATTCACCTAGTGAAAAATATGAAATAACACTACCGTTGCCAGGTCCCAAGTCCTGGATGAGAAAAGTGGAGGGTTGCGTTAGGTAGTTGACAGCTAGCGTAAAACTTGTCGAATGATAATGACATGAATTCTGTAAGAAATTGTGTTAATGCTATGGCGTCCCCTGAAAGCGATGCGCTGTATGGCCTGAATACAGTGACAAGTGTGCAAGGGCCGCTGCGCCGGTGCCTGGATGCAGTGTTAAATAAGCAAGGGATTCCACATCAAGGACGGATGTGGACAAAGAAGCTAGTCCATGAAACTAAATTTAGGATAGGAACTTGGAATATAGGTTCCCTTATAGAAAAATTAATGGAATTAATAGATATTATGATTCATAGGAAGATAAATATTTTGTGCATTCAGGAAACTAAATGGGTTGGAGAGAAGGCTAAGGAAATTGATAGTTTAGGATTTAAACTTTGGTATTCGGGTAGAAGTCGTACTAGAAATGGTGTAGGTGTTATTATAGATAAGAGTTTGAAAGATAATGTTATAAAAATTAATAGGATTGGAGATAAAATTATAGTTTTAAAGATTGTTATTGATAATAAGATTGTTAATATTATAAGTGTTTATGCTCCTCAAGTAGGTTTTGATATGAGTTCTAAATTAAAATTTTTGAATGACTTACAAGAATTATCACAAAAGATACCTCTAGAAGCAATGTTTAAAATTACGTATTTGGGTATTGAGGCATTTTTTATTCGTGAGGCGAGGCGTAAGCCTTAAGGCGTTTTGAGGCGTAAGCCTCAAAATCAAAAGATTGCGTAAATATAAAATGATAATTTTTTTACATACTAATGAGTGAATAATATAAAACATAAAAAAATATATGATATGAAGTGAAATCAAAATATCTCAATAATAAGACAACTTGAAATATAGTTCAACTCAAAATTCTATCTTTCCCAAATCCTATTATTCTTTTCATTAATATATAATTCCAATTTTCAAAATAAATAACAATGCAATATCACATAAGAACTCGTAAGTCATCAGCACTGTCATCACTAAGGGGTTCTTCATTTGAATCATCATTATGGTGAATTGCTCTCTCCCCTTCCTCCTTTCCTATAGAGTCCAATGTCGGACATTTACTTTAAAATTTATGTAAGTTTTAATATATATTTATATAGCATGAGGCGTAAGCCTCATGCCAGTGAAGTGAGGCGAGGCAGGCCTCAACCAAGTTGAGGCGCAAGCCTCATAAAAAAACTCAAGGCGTAAGCATCAACGCGTCTTTTACTGGAATTGCGCAAAGGCGGGCCTCAAGGCGAGCCTCATATTACGCAATTTTAAACCATGTCTAGAAGAAAGAGTTTTTATTGGAGAAAATTTAAATGGACATGTTGGCAGAGAAGTAGATGATTTTAAAAACATTCATGACGGCTATGATTTTGGAACAACAAATGAAGGTGGCAAGACCATATTAGATTTTTATTTAGCTTATGATTTTTTTCAATTGTTAATAACTTATTTAAGAAAAGAAATAAGCATCTCATCACTTATAAAAATGGATATAGTACAATCCAGATTGATTATTTTCTTATAAGAAAATTAGATCGTTTAGATTTCAAAGATTATAAAGTTATTCCGAGTAAACATTTATGTGCTCAACATCGATTATTAATTTTAGACTTTAAGATAAAGGGGCCGATATTAAAAAATAAAGTAAAATGATATTTTAGGATTAGATAGGGGCGTTTAAAGAATATTAACAAAAATATTTTTGAGAGTAAGATTTTAGATCTTAAGATTTTATCTATGCATGAGGATGCTAATGTTATGTGTGAAAAAGTGGCTTGTGATATTAAGAATATTGTAAAAGATGTACTTGGAGTATCAAAGGAAAAAACTCCTAATAGTAAAAATTGTTTGTGGTGTAATCCAAATGTGCAAGAAAAGTTTAAGAATAAGAAGATTTGTTATAAAAATTGGTTTAATTTTAAAAATTCTGATAATTGGGAAAGATATAAAGAGGCTCGTAAGGAAGCTAAGAAAGCCATATGTTATGCAAAAACCTTAGCTTTTAGTGATTTATATAATAGATTAGATACTAAGAAGGGAGAAAGATATATGTATAAGTTAGCCAAACGAAGAGATAGTAGTAAGGATTTAGTTCAAGTGAAGTGTATTATGAATAAAGATAAAAAAATACTTTTCTTAGAAGATGATATTCAACAAAGGTGGATGAGATATTTTGCTAAACTTTTTAATGAAAATTATGAAAATAATATTGGCTATAGTGACCTTAGCAACCTAAATGAAAATAAAGATTTCTGTTTTTATCGGCGTATTAGTAAAATCGAAGTTAGAGAGGCTTTAAAGAAAATGAAGGGTGGAAAAACTGTTGTACCTGATGATATTCTAATAGAGGTGTGAAAATGCTTAGAAGATGAAGGAATTTCTTGGCTTAATAAAATTTTTAATACTATTTTGAAGACTAAAAAGATGTCAAATGAGTGGAGAATGAGTGTGTTGATTCCTATTTTTAGGAATAAAGGTGATGCACAAGATTGTGCGAATTATAGAGGAATTAAGTTAATGTGTCATACTTTAAAACTATGGGAGCGAGTTATGGAGCATAGGTTGCGGTGTGATACTAATGTTTCTCAAAATCAATTTGGATTCATACCGGGTAGGTCGACTATGAAAGTCATACATTTATTAAGAGGTTTGATGGAGAAATATAGAAAAAATAAAGAGGATCTACATATGATATTTATTGATTTAGAAAAAGCATATGATAAAGTTCCAAGAGAAGTGCTATGGAGAGCTCTTGAAAACAAAGGAGTTAATAATGCTTATATTCAAATCATTAAAGATATGTATGCAGGAGCTATTACTTGTGTTCAAACACAAGGTGGTTTGACCAAGTATTTCCCTATTTCGGTTGGGTTACATCAAGGATCAGCCTTAAGCCCATATCTTTTTGCTTTAGTCATGGATGTTCTTACTAGACATTTGCAAGAGGATGTACCTTGGTGTATGCTTTTTGCTGATGATATTCTTCTTATTGATAAGACTAGAGAGGGAGTTGAAAGTAAACTTGCATTATGGAGGTCAACGTTAGAGACAAAAGGTTTTCGCTTGAGTAGATCTAAAACATAATATATGGAGTGTAGTTTTAGTAGTAATAGACCTAGTGAGGGGATTGTGACTTTGGACGATCGAGTCATTAATAAGAGTTCACGTTTTAGATATCTTGGATCTATTATTCAGAGTGATGGTGAAATAGATAGGGATATTATCAACAGAATTCAAGTTGGATGGTTGAAGTGGAGGAATGCATCGGGCTTGTTGTGTGATAGAAAAGTACCCCTCAAACTTAAAGGAAAATTCTATAAGATGGTAGTGAGGCCTGCAATGCTTTATGGTGCTGAATGTTGGCCATTAAAAGAGAAGCATAATACTAAGTTAAGTGTGGCTGAGATGAGGATGCTCAGGTGGATGAGTGGCTTTACCCTTAGAGATAGGATACGAAATGAGCATATACGTGAAAAGATTGGAGTAGCCCCAATAGAAGATAAGATTAGAGAGAGTCGCCTTAGATGGTTTGGTCACATAAAACGGCGGCCTTCCAATGACTCAGTTAGGAGAGTAGAGGTATTAGATTTGACTTATATTAAGAAAGGTAGAGGTAGACCTAAAAAGAATTGGTTAGAAAATATTAGGAATGACCTTTCTTTAGTAGATTTAAATGAGAATTTGTCTTTTAATAGGACATAATGAAGAAAAAGGATTCATATAGCCGACCTCACGTAGTGGGATAAAGGCTTGATGTTGTTTTTTGTGTTGTTGGTGAAAAATCTGAAATAAGTATTCAAAATACTCATAATCATGATCTCTATAAAATACAAAAAGTTACGTGGTAAAAGTTTTGCCAATACAAAATTATTCACGTTTTTCGATAATGAAAATGAAAATTTAATCAAAAGAATATCAAAAATACAAATTCATTGGAATTATAAAAAGGGTAAATGTTCCTTATAGCGAAATGAGTAAATCTTCTAACTTGCTTGACTGACAAAAATCGCTTCGCGGCCTCCAAATCTTAAATTTTATTTTCTCTCTCTAAGCTTTTCTCTTAAAATTTCTCAAACCATCTCTATGTTTGCCGATTGAGAAGGGAAAAATGTTTTAAAATAAGGGAAATTTACATACATGCCACTTTATAATAGCCTATTTACATATTTAATACCCTAAACTTTAATATTACATACATACCACCATATATTATTTTAATATCAAATATACCACTTATATTTCTTTCCTAACACTCATATATTTCTTTTCTACCACTCATATTTGATATGAAAATAAACTATGGGTGGTATGTATGTAATATTAAAGTTTTAAGTGTTAAATATGTAAATAGAATAGTATAAAGTGGTATGTATGTAAATCTCCCTTAAAATAATTTTAAGTTCCTTAGGATATTTTTAATAAAATAATATTTTAATATTATATTTTTAATTTAATTAATTTCTTTAGTATAAAATTAAAATAAATTATTTTAAGACTTTCAAAATTCCAGAAAAATATTCATAAAATAAAACATATTATTAAAAAAATATCGGTGAAATCTCTTTGCATAACGAACACCCGATGGTTCCAAAATTTTTACCTGTACCAACATGTACAAATTTCTTAAGGATTTTCACCGGTGCCCAAAAGTTATGAAAAAATTCATGTAAGTAAAATACCACAATCAAAGTACTGTGACGAAGGCAGTTTTCGATTTGGAGTCATAATGACTTAAAAAAAGTGCAAAGTCAAAATATGGGCTAATACACTTTTGCACCCAATTAGATTTAGGTTCGAGACACTATCCCTTAGTAGTCCTCACTTTAGTTCTAGAGTCCATGACAGATTGTTTACTTCAGTCATTTCTTATGCACTCACCTTCCGAGCATTTTCTTAAACAAAATTTGATTTTAAAATGTAAAGTCCAACATAGGAAAGTCCGAGCACCTCTCAGTTTCCTTAGAATCAAGTGCTCCTACTTCACTTCTTTGGTTCTCATTCTGAAAATCTAATTAAAGTTGACCCTTCATCTTTGAAATTCCTAAAGAGTAAAATCTTCAAATAAGAATTTTATAAATTATAAAATGAAAATCTTTTGTCAATATTTTGATGATTTTCAAAGGAAAGGAAATCACTAATTTAATCAAAATTTTTTTGAAATATCAAATGTTTGAGATATAATTAACCCCTTGGCTTGCTCCTACGGGGCATCTATACCCTAAATTAAAATAAACCCATTCTACCAAATATTGAATGGGGAACATCTCAATTTAAAATTCAAATTGTTGATTTTGTCGTTGAGTCCATAGGAAAATGATACTTTTGACCTTCAGGACAATATATCATTTTCTATGCCGTGCTTGATCACAAAATATGCTATCCGTTGAGCATGAAGCTTATTTGTCATTTTTTTAGATTTCTTTAACTTGCTTATGATGAAGAGAATCTATAAATGCTGATATAATAGATTTGGTTAATTGTAAAATGGAGCAAACATTAAACCTGGGAACAATTTAATCCTTATTTTAGATATTGAGTATCTCACCAAAATAATTGGGTCTTTTCCATAACGGAGGTCCACACGCCATATCTTTCTCCTTCCGACACCATGATCTTGTGTAAACAACTTAAAAATGATGATCAAAGATTACCAAGCATGTTGTGCTTTGTTTATTTTATCTCATCCTCCGTCCTGCTTCGTCAATTCAGTTGGCCTTATGTGGTCTGTTTACTGTAGAGACACTTTTTGAATTTGCTTGACATGATTATCTACCTTAATGCATAAGAGATAGACAGTGTTAATATTCTTGCTGTGCGGCACATATCTATTGTTTATTTTTTTATTTTTCTCCATATTTTTTCAGTAATCGACCAAAGAAGACATGTTTATCACGTACTTTAATTGCTTTGCTTCACTATGGAGGTGTACCAAAGGAATACTTCTTGGAACTTGTGAGGAGTGCAATTGATGATCTTCGAAATGCTAGATTTAATAAACGATCAGCATTGAGAGGTAGAATATTCCACTGATAACTGATTATCTTACCTAAATCTTGTGCACAAATTTTTGCGATCTTTTCTGTGGTCTTCATTATTTTTCTTTTCTGTGCAAACTGGATTACCAATATTCATCGTTTGAGAGTAGGATATGATGGTTCTTATTAGAAAGCTACTTTGTATTAATATAATGACAATTTTACAGTTTCACTGAGATATGGCGAGATGGATGAATTTCTTGTTTCAAGAATGATTCTTTGTGGAGTACCACTTGATGAGCCGTACTTACTATCCCGATTGTTTGTGTTAATGAAAGAAGAGAGGAAGGGCCTCATTCAAGGAAAACTTCCTGTGGATGATTGCTACTATTTAATGGGGACGGCCGATCCAACTGGAACACTCAAGCATAATGAAGTCTGCATCATACTGTATGCCTTGTCAAATAACTGTAATTTTCTATTTGAAATTTTCAGGAAGCTTTGTTCAATATTTTTCCTCTTTAGTTCATTGCAAGTTTTATTTTCCATGCATTCAATTTATGGAATTCCTTTGCGAATATTATGTAACTTATTTTTTATGAAATGTAGTGACAATGGTCAAGTTTCTGGTGATGTTCTTGTATACAAGCATCCTGGTCTACATTTTGGCGATATTCATAGGTTGACTGCAACATATATTAAGGACTTGGAGGACGTTATTGGGAATGCTAAGTATGCCATTTTCTTTTCAGTTAAAGGCACTCGATCTTTGACTGATGAAATTGCTAATAGTGATCTTGATGGTGACATGTATTGGGTTTCTAGGAATCCACAGGTTTGTCTTTTTTCCTGTTTTGTAAATCAGATTTTTTTTTTCTTGTATATGGTACCAAATTATGTTTTCTTTAGATTACCTCTATTTTAACTTCGAAGTGATGGGTTTAAATCATAAAACAAACTTTTAACCTTTCATTGATAAAGCTGTTTATATTTTTATAATTATTGGCTGGAACCTGCTGCCTTCGTAATTTGCTATTTTACCAAATTTTGTTACTCCTGCTTTAGTCATATAACATCTTTGGTACAAATCCATTTCCTCATGCATTATGAATAAATTAATTCCGATTTTGTTTTTCAAAAATTGCTTGATGCCATTTAGGCTTCTAGTGTTTATTTGGCTGTTTGGTTAAGTATAAGTCAGCGGTGTAGCTTAAGAAATCTTCCTTTATATATTGCATTACTGTTTACTTCTACAATATGAAGCTTTTTATCTTTTTATGCGTTTTTTTTGGCTTAGTTGTTGGCATGCTTTACACCCGGGAAACCTTGGGTTAGACCAGCCCCGGCTCCAATGATATCAAAAACCAAGCCCACGGAATTTTCGAAAACAGAGTTGGAAAGAGAGCTCTTCCAGCAATTTTTAATAAATAGATTCATGCCTAGGTATGAATTCCAAATGTTTTTAAAATATCATGAAGCTTGCTTTGTATTCAGCATCTTAAAGTATTTATATCCCAGGCATGCTTGATTTTTTTTATTGGTATTAAAGTATTTATAATGGCTTTTTTCATAAATCTCTTCCGCGGAAGTGTTTATTTTATTACAATTGGATCTTGTTTTACATGTCAACCAATTCTTGTGCCACAATAAGGGTTCAATTAGCAACACACCAGCTTCATTTCAAAACTAAATAAATAAATTGATGAAAATATGAAGAGAGAAATGATGATTTTAGTTTTTTTGTGTATTTCATTTAGGATCTTGCACCTCTGTTTGTACAATAAGATTTTAGGTTATGATTGGTAATTTCTACCAATTAAAACTATTGATTACTGTGCACTTTGAAAATTTGCACTCTGACCTCTCATTGTCTTTTTTGTTGACGCGTAATGTTTTAACGAGTTTAGATTCCGGATGGTAGTAACTCCTCTAGTGAAATATAAGGGACTTAAAAACTTGAAACTTCACTTGGAGCTAAGTTAGCCTGACTTTAGATCTTGTCCGAAACAGACTGCCAACTAGATAGAGAAGACTATTTTTTTAAATCATGAAATCAAATCTCAATGTATGTGCTCGATAGAGAAGACTACTTTTTATTTAGAAGGTGACTTATAGATTGGCCATTTCAACCAAGATGTCATACCATGCAAGTATGCAAATACTGACTCACAATGCATATTTTTTTTTGTTATTTTGTCCTACATGAGGGCTTTTATATGTGACACTTAGGCTATGCATGATTATTTAAAAAAAAATAAAATAAAATGTGGCTTATTTGAGTATGTCGTGCAATTTTAAGTAGAAAAATACGTGCTATCTTATGATTGGTTTTTTTATTTAGATCATTTAATTTGTAAAAATTCTAATTTTATCTTAATAGCCTGTCTTATAACACCTATTCAGGTCACTCCTAGGAAAAAGCTAGTGAACAAATCTTGGAAAAAATATACATATCTAATGCTCACTCAAAAGAAACATACAAGCATGTGTAGAGAGAGTTGCTATTTGCATGTTTTACATTCTTGCAACTTGTATTATTTTGATGATTTCAAATATTATTGTTTTATATATCTCCCAACACTTTTTGGAAGATTTGTTTTTGCTCTAGTGTGTACTAACATTTCAGGAAAATCAACTCCAAGCGATGAAAACTTCAAATTATTCATTTGTAAATTACAAGTTTTGAAATGAGAGGGAGAGATTGTAATTGAGTGAAAAATCACAACACACACTCTTGGGGGACAATTTTTGTGAACTGATCGTACGGGACGAACTTGGTTCGTACGGGACGATCATGTTAATTAACCCTCAGAAAAGCAATGGATCGAACAGGCGAGTAGAAAATTTTCCAAGTCCTAATCGTCCAGGACGAATTTAATATTCGTCCCGGGACGAACGTCTCTAGATTCTCACCTTGCACTGTTCGTCCAGACGAAATTAATTTTCGTACCGGGACGAAGCTCTCTATATGAGATCATACAGGACGAAATTAATTTTCGTACCGGGACGAAACTCTTTGTATGCGAACGTACATGACGAAATTTATTTTCGTCCCTGGACGAAACGCTCTGTATAAAATCGTCCCAAGACGAAACCTGTTCGTCCCAGGACGAACTGAACCGAATTACGTCAGTTGGTTACGTCCTGTAAAATTTTGGGAATCGACCTATGTAATAATCGTTTCGTACTGGACGAACCTAGTTCGTACGGGACGATGAGCGTGTACGAACATAATTCGTACCAAAATACATTAGGATCGTTTCCGACACTTTAAGTAAAATTGTCCAGGACGATCCACGATCGTACGGGACGATCCACTGCGTACAGAATTGAAAACTGTGAGAGAAAGCATTCAAAGAAGGATTTCTACCACTGGAGCATGAAAGCTTTGCATGGTGTTCAAAGGTAAGATTTTCTATTTGTGATTTGAGATTACTTCACTCTTTTTCTTTCTTCCTTCTAGATTTCTTGGGAAGAGATCTGTCAAGAAGATCCGGTTCTCTGCCGACACTAGGAGAGTGTGAAAGGACGAAGGGTTCTCTGCCCACATTAGGAGAGTGTGAAAGGACGATGGTTTTCTGCCAACACTAGAGAAAGTGTAAAAGGACGACAGTTCTTTGCCGCACCAGGTAGTGGTGAAAAGAGTGTTTGTAAAGGCTTCTCTGTCTTGCTGTGGAGCAAAAGGAGAGATACTATTGATATTAGTGCAATACTCAGAGGGTGCCTCTGGGGAGTGGATGTAGGTCTTGTTTAGACCGAACTACTATAAATTGTGTGTCTTTTAATTTTACTATTATTTTATTTTCTGCTTTTAATTTTGTGTTTAAAAAAAAATTGTGGTTAAACTTTTTATAAAAAAATTCATTAAAGTTTAATTTCGGTTAAATTTATCAAAAGAGGGAAAATTTTTAACTACCAATTCACCCCCCTCTTGGTAGCCTTGGGACATCAACTTAGGTTTAACAACCTATTCACTAGACTCAACAAGTGATATTAAAGCTCCGTTTCAAAATCATAAGTTTAAACTACTTTTTGATTAACGTAGATGGCTATATTTTGAAACCGAAATACACCTGAGGGTTACTCTATTACTAGACCTCCACTATTTGATAATATACCTTTTGATTTTTGGAAAATACGTATGTCTACTTTCTTACAGTCACTTGATTATCGTATGTGGATCTTAGTCCAGGAAGGTTATACAAAACCAAGACTTAATATAACTTATGAGGGGACTAATGAGGTTAAGCAATCAAGACTTAATATCTTGTTACATGATTATGAATTATTTCGCATGAAATCAAATGAATCCATTTCTGATATGTACACAAGATTCACACAAATTGCCACCTCTTTGCATGCACTAGGTAGGGAACTAACGAATGCTGAAATGATTAATAAGATTCTTCGTTGTTTACCTACTGCTTATGATGCTAAAATTACTGCAATTACAGAGTCTAAAGATCTAAACATTTATTCTATTAATAATCTTCTTGGTTCACTCATTGCTTACGAGCAAAGGGTAAGTCAAAGAAAGATTGATGCAGGTGAACCACAAAAAGAAAAGAATATAGCACTAAAAGTGGAAGAGTCTGAGAGTGAATACTCACAACCTGAGGATGAAGACAATATTGCATTGATGACTAGACAATTCAAAAGCTTTCTAAAGAGGAAGCAGAAGAGACGCCAGCAATGGAATAGAGGTAAATTTAACAGAAATGACAAGGTTTCTAATGAAATGATTTGTTATGAATGCAAGAAATCAGGTCATATCAAGACTGATTGCCCAAAACTCAAACCCACTCCTAGCAAGGAGAAGATAGAGGAGAAACAAACTGTAAAGAAGGGTAAGAAGAAGTTTCAAAGAACTTTTTGGGCTGACTCAGCTTCATATTCATCAGAGATTGAAAAGGAAGCAGAAGTCACCAATCTTTGCTTGATGGCAGATAGTATATATCAATCAGATAAAGAAGAGGTATGTGACTTACGTTATAATGAATTATTTGAAGTTTCTGAACCCATGCATGATGCATATAGGAAAATGAAAAAGATGCATGCTAGTGTAGTCTATAATTGGAAGAACTTAAGAAAGAACATGAAATCCTTAGGAAAGATCATGCTTTAATAGACGACAACCACATGAAATTACTTGATGAATACGATGACTTGAATAAAAATCATGAGATTTTAAAATCATCCTATGCTAATCTTAAAAAAGAATTTAAAAATTTTAAGGATGAGTCAGAGAGTAAAACATATCGAATCAATTATACAAATCGAATCTTGGAAGATATGAATTCATTTTATAAGCTGAAAACAAAAGCTCTCGAGGATAATAGGATACCCCCCAAACTTGAAGATTTTACAAATCCTAAATTTTATCCTAAATATATGGAATCACTTAGAAGACAAACAAATGGTAGATGACTTAGGAATACTTTTCCTAATATTAAATGTAATAATTATGGATTATTTAGACATATAGCACACACCTGTACTTTGAAGATGAAATCTGATTTGGTGTGGAGACCTAAGATATATAAACCTAGACATATCATACATGCATCTGATTATAAATTGCTAAAAGGTGAACCCAAACTTGTTTGGGTTCCCAGGTCTAACATTTGATATTTTTGCAGGGTCGCTCTCACACAAGACCTCGTGGGAGCATATGGTACATGGACAATGGATGTTCAAAGCATATGACTGGAGATACTGCTCAATTCATAACGCTGGAAGCCAGGAGTGGAGGCAAGGTAACACTTGGAGATGACACCACAAAGAAGGTGATTGGATCAGGTATGATTGGAAACTTGAAAAACTTTTTTATTGACAATGTGTTGTTGGTTAAAGGATTAAATCATAATTTGTTAAGTATAAGTCAGCTATGTGATAAGGGTTATAGTGTAAAATTATTTCCTACTAGCTGCATATTAAGCATAAATGGTAAAGATGTGTTGAATGGAAAGAGGGTAAACAATGTTTATATGCTAGATTTAAATTGCATTCATACTCCTACTGCCTTTTGTTTAAAAATTGTTTCTGATGAGTCATGGCTTTGGCATAGGAGACTTTGTCATTCTAACATGAAAAATCTTAGAAAGATTACCCAAAAGAATTTAGTGAGAGGTATACCAAAACTAGACTTTAATAAGGACCACCTTTGTGATGCATGTTAATTAGGTAAGCAAGTGAAGTCCTCTTTTCAGTTCAATAAGGATCTTAGAACTAGTAAACCTTTGAAAATCTTACACATGGATCTTTTTGGACCAGTTGAAACTGTAAGTCTAGGAGGGAAGGTATACGGATTTGTTATAGTGGATGATTACTCAAGATTCACTTGGATTAGATTTCTATTTCATAAGAGTGAATCATTTGAGGAATTTAGAAATTTTTCGACTTGGATTCAAAGGAAATTAGGGTGTGAAATTATTTCTATACAAAGTGATCATGGAGGAGAATTTGAGAATGAAAGATTTGAAAACTTTTGTAAATAGAAAGGAATTGATCACAATTTTTCTGCACCTAGAACTCCGCAGCAAAATGGGATAGTCGAAAGGAAAAACAGAACATTAATAGAAACCGCCCGAGCAATGTTGGCAGAATACTCACTTCCTAGATATTTTTGGGTTGAGGCGGTTAGCACTGCATGTTATGTTCTGAATAGGGTGAATGTGAGATCCAATTTAAATAAAACACCCTATGAGTTGCTAAAAGGGAGAACACCTAATTTGTCACATTTGCATGTTTTTGGTTGCAAGGTGTTTATTCATAATAATGAAAAATCTGTCTTAGGAAAATTTGTTCTAAAATCAGATGAAGGAATTTTTGTTGGATATTCAAGTGTTGGAAAATCTTATAGGGTATTCAACAAAAGAACTTTGGTCATTGAAGAGACCACACATGTTGTATTTGATAAATCTAGAAATTTGAAAGAGCCAAATATTATTGAAGATGAGATTGAGGATAATTCTCAAAAGATTGATAGAATAAACTTGGAAGAAAATGTGGAAGTGAATTTGGAGATAGAAAATCCTTTGCCTAGAGATTTGAGATATTCTAAAAACTACCCAAGGGAATTGATTATTGGTGAACCTAGTGAGGGTGTTAGAATTAGGTGTGGATTAAACAAGGAAGTCAATCATTCAGCCTTTATTTCAACTATATAACCCACTAATATTGATCAAGCACTTTCTGATGAATTTTGGATATTGGCCATGCAAGAAAAGTTGAATCAATTTGTAAGAAATAAAGTTTGGGAATTAACTTCAAGGCCAAAAGATCAAAGCATAGTTGGAACTAAGTGGGTATTCAAAAATAAAATGAATGACTTAGGAATAGTCATTAGAAATAAGACTAGATTAGTTGTTAAGGGGTATAATCAGATTGAAGGAATTGATTTTGAGGAGACTTTTGCCCGTGTAACTAGACTTGAAGCAATTAGGGTTTTGTTAGCCTTTGCTTGTTTTAAGGGTTTCAAATTATTTCAAATGGATATGAAAAGTGCCTTTTTAAATGGGGTAATTGAAGAGGATGTTTTTGTAGAACAACCTCCAGGTTTTGAAAATTCTAAATACCCAAATCATGTTTTTAAATTGAAAAAAGCATTATATGGATTAAAGTAGGCACCTAGGGCTTGGTATGAGAGGTTAAGCACCTTCCTACTTGAAAGATCTTTTGAAAAAAGAAGTGTGGATACAACTCTTTTTTTAAAGAAATTTGGAAAAGATATACTCATTATTCAAATTTATGTGGATGATATCATTTTTGGATCTTCAAATAAAAATCTTTATGATGATTTTTCTAAAACAATGAGTAGTGAATTTGAGATGAGTCTAATGGGAGACTTAAATTACTTTCTAGGCTTTAGCATTAAGCAACTTGAGAAAGGTACATTTCTTAGTCAAACTAAATATATTAAGGACATCCTCAAAAAATATGAAATGGACAATGCTAAACCTGTTAGTACACCAATGAGTTCCTCAGTTCAGTTGGATAAGAACCTTAAGGAAAAATTTGTTGATCAAAAGAAATTTAGAGGAATTATTGGATCTTTACTTTACTTGACTGCTAGCAGACCAGATATCATGTTTAGTGTTTGCTTGTGTGCTACATTTCAATCTGATCCAAAAGAATCACATTTGACAGCATTGAAAAGGATTTTAAGATAGTTACTAGGAACTCAGAACTTAGGAATTTGATATCAAAAGTTTAGCTCTTCATTTGAAAGTATTGGTTATTCAGACTCTGATTTTGCAGACTGTAGGGTAGATAGGAAAAGCACTTCTGGAACATGTCAATTCATTGGAAATTCATTAGTTTCATGGTCTAGTAGAAAAGAAAATTCAGTGGCCCTATCTACTGCAGAAGCAGAATACATTGTACTAGGAAGTTGTGTGACACAAGTACTTTGGTTAAAACAACAGTTGATTGATTTAGGATTAACTATAGGCACTATACCAATTTATTGTGATAATACTAGTGCTATTTGCATTTCAAAAATTCCTATTCAACATTCAAGAACCAAACACATTGGCATAAGGCATCATTTCATAAGGGATCATGTATCCAAGGGAGAAATTGAACTTAACCATGTTTCAACAGAAAATCAACTTGCGTACATTTTTACAAAACCTTTAACCTTTGATACTTTCAGTACATTAAGAACTAGGTTAGGAGTGATTGATTTAAATGCTTAGATAAAAATGTTTTTCTGCAAAATTGATATTTTGTTTTTGATTTTGTGTTCATTGTAATTTTGTTTTTGTTTTGTTTTTGGTTTTGTTGTTTTTGTTTATTTTTGGTGTGTATTTAAGTGTGACTTGTTTATTTTTATTCGTTTTTGTTTTGTGTGTAAAAATGAAAATTAGTGGTCATCATCGTCCGGGACGAAAAATTTTCGTACGGGACGATGTGTGTAAAATGACAAACTGTGTGATTTCGAACCATCTTAAGAGCAGTTTTTAATGTAGTTCGTCTGTACGATCATCACGATCGTCCGGGACGAAATATTTTTCAAACGATGGGACGATTGAATACAGCAGTTGAATGGATAAGTCAGTTTTTATTATGAACTTCGTCCGTACGAACCTTTGGTTCGTCCAGACGAACACATGTCGGTTCATAGCGGGGGACGGTTTCCAACTTCCATAAAAACGAATTAAATTTCTGATCGTCTGAACGAACATGTGTTCGTCTGTACGATCGTCTTGGTCAAAAGCCTGTACGAAAGGACGCTTCAAAAATTGTTTGTTTACGAAAAGTCGTTATTTTTAAACTCATTCGTTCGTCTATACGAAATATTTTCATACGGGACGAATCGAATTCGTACGGGACGAACTAAAATTTTGTCTGGTACGAATAGTTATTTTTCTTTAAATTAACGGCAGTTTTTACTGAACAGTCACTTTCACACATCTCTTTCAAACCTTTCCACCCTTCAAATCTCTCAATGGCAAGTTCTAGCAAGCGCCAAAAGACATTGGCTAAGGGTCCTCCAAGAAATACATCCGAAAACTTTCTTTCTAGAGCTAATGAAGAATCATTTGCTAGGTTTGTGTCTGCAAAAATCACCCCATCTAGAGTTCTCCTACAGGATCAATTAACCTTTAAGGTAATGCACTTGTTTACCTCCACTCAATTTGGATTGATCCTCACTTTAGTTCACTTCTACAATAGAGAAACCTAAACATGTCTTTCAACTCCGACCAAGTTCTTTTGTTTTCAAAAAGAAAGTTGAAATCACCTAGGATGACTTTGGTATTTTTCTAAACTTAAGGACTGAAGGCTTAAGAGCACACATTTTAACCACCTCAAGTTTTGATTGGATTGAAGTTAATCATGTGATTAGAGATAGGAGACTAAAAGATAATTTGTCTAAAGTTTCAACCTTAGTGCGTGATGCTCGTATCATACAGCATGTGTTAAGAACCTCCATTATACCTAAAGCTGGTGATAGAGTCAACATCACTCCTCTTCTTTCTACTATTACCTACTTGATTATGACTAGACAACCTATAGATGAGGCCCAACTCCTAATTGACTACATTTATGGTCTCTATGAAATTGGTCATGTTGATCATAAAAGAAAGAAGAACATAGCCTTAGGACATCTGATTGCTTATATTTTAGAAAAGAAGTATAATTTAATTCATCCTGAACAAGACTTTGAAGAACCTCTCTACTACAACGACGCATCCTTTAGGGCTATCTTCAATAAGGATGAGCCCAGCAGAACTCATGTAGTTCTGAGTAAAACAGAAGAAGAAACTGAACCTTCACATGCTGCTGGACCAAATTATCAGGATTTGGTTCAAAGATTTGAAAATTTGGAGACTTATTTTGATCAAAGGTTTGATCAAATTGAAACTCACTTATAGCAGCAAGATTTTCAGCACAATCAGGATATGGGATTTATGCGTGAACAAATAAATGCCATTAATTTCAACATGTTCACGATCAGTAGTTACTTCAACTTCTTTGGTGCAGCACCACCTCCTCCTCCAAATTAGGGTCCTTCAAAATGATTTGTTTAGTGTTTGTTCAGTGTTTCGTTGTAGTTCTTGTGTTAGTGATTTTCTTTAGTTTATTGTTTTGTTCTTGTCTTAGTTGTGTTACTATTGATATCTTGAACTTCAAATTGTAGTAGCTTTACCCGATATCAATATATGTTTCAATGTTTTGTCATTTAATGTTTTAGAAATATGTGTTTGATTTTATGACATTCTTTTTTTTATTTTTATCTTAATAGTGTTTTATTTAATTTGTAAATTAAAATTAATTTCTTTAGAAAATATAATTTTTCTAAATGTAAGAAATGCTTATAACTTGATATTATTAGAATTTTCAATTCCATGTCTTTTATTTAGACTACATTATCTTTAATATTATTATTGCAATTTATATGTTTTCTTATTTTGTATTTCTCTTTTCAATTAGTATTTATGCACTTAAAAAAAATTAAAATTCTAGATTATTGATTTTAGAAATAATTCAAATACTCTTAAAAATTGTACAAATGTACAAAAATCAAAAGAATTGTGCAAAAAATTTGCAATGACAAAAAGAGGCACAAAATAAGCCCAAAGTAAAAAAAATGCACAAAAGTGTGCCATAAAAATTGAAAAAGATGCGCAAAGCGCCTCATGTAGTAATTACTTCTTTCCAGACTCTTTTAATCTCTTAATTCAAATTAATCTAATGTTTATTTATAATTTATATTGAAATTTGAAATATAAAATTTTTTATTCATCCTTAGTGCAATGATTCTCTTTATCTTCATGTCTAAATTGACACATGCCCTTGAAATATTTTTTTTATTCTCTAAGTTATATCAGTTCTTAAATTATATGAAATTTTATGTTTTTCTAATGATTTTGATTTTATTTGCATACCTTATTTCAATCACTTTCAAGATTAAAATATTAAATGAATTTCATACTTCTACTTACATTTCTAACATTCTTTTCTTCTTCACTTTTTGATGTTGTCAAAAAGAGAGAGAAATTGTTTGTTGCTGCGTATGTTTTCGTAGTGTTTGATTTTCGTATGTGTGTTTTCATAGTGTTTGATTTTCGTATATGTGTTTCGTAGTATTTGATTGTTTTCTTTGTTTTATCTTTTGTGTTGTTTTGTGTTGTATAAAAATTTTGAAAAATAAATTTTTTTAAGTAATTTAAATGTCTCCTTATTTTTATGAGTTCATAAATTTAGGGGGAGTTTAGGAGATTCTTAGAACTTGAAATCCTGCAAACAATAATTGTTTTGCCATCATCAAAAAGGGGGAGATTGTAGAGAGAGTTGCTATTTGCATGTTTTATATTTTTGCAACTTGTATTATTTTGATGATTTTAAATATTGTTGTTTTATATATCTCCTAACACTTTTTGGAAGATTTGTTTTTGCTCTAGTGTGTACTAACATTTCTGGAAAATCAACTCCAAGCGATGAAGACTTCAAATTATTCATTTATAAATTACAAGTTTTGAAATGAGAGGGAGTGATTGTAATTGAGTGAAAAATCACAACACACACTCTTGGGGGATAATTTTTGTGAACTGATCGTACGGGATGAACTTGGTTCGTACGGGATGATCATGTCAATTAACCCTCAGAAGAGCAATGGATCAAACAGGCGAGTAGAAAATTTTCTAAGTCCTAATCGTTCAGGACAAATTTAATATTCATCCCGGGACGAACGTCTCTGGATTCTCACCTTGCACTGTTCGTCCAGACGAAATTAATTTTCGTACTGGGATGAAGCTCTATGTATGAGATCGTACAGGACGAAATTAATTTCCGTCCCTGGACGAAACTCTTTGTATGCGATCGTACAGGACGAAATTTATTTTCGTCCCTGGACGAAACGCTCTGTATAAAATCGTCCCAGGACGAAACCTGTTCGTCCCAGGACGAACTGAACCGACTTACGTCAGTTGGTTACGTCCTGCAAAATTTTGGGAACCGACCTATGTAATAACCATTTCGTACCGGACGAACCTAGTTCGTACGGGACGATGAGCGTGTATGAACATAATTCGTACCAAAATACATTAGGATCGTTTTCGACACTTTAAGTAAAATATTCCAGGACGATCCACGATCGTACGGGACGATCCACTGCATACAGAATTGAAAACTTGCAGTTTTTGGGTAGTTTTTCTTGTCTTTGTATATATAGCCCAAATTAGACCGTCACCAATCTTTTTGCTCATTGATCTTCGTGCCTATTGGAAGAAGAGTAAAGGAGAGAGTGAGAGGAAGCATTCAAAGAAGGATTTTTACCACTGGAGCGTGAAAGCTTTGCATGGTGTTCAAAGGTAAGATTTTCTACTTGTGATTTGAGATTACTTCACTCTTTTTCTTTCTTTCTTCTAGATTTCTTGGGAAGAGATCTGTCAAGGAGATCCGGTTCTCTGCCGACACTAGGAGAGTGTGAAAGGACGAAGGGTTCTCTGCCCACACTAGGAGAGTGCGAAAGGACAAAGGGTTCTCTGCCCACACTAGGAGAGTGTGTATGAACGACGGTTCTTTGCCAACACTAGGGAAAGTGTAAAAGAACGACGATTCTCTGCCGCACCGGGTAGTGGTGAAAAGAGTGTTTGTAAAGGCTTCTCCGCCTTGCTGTGGGCGCAAAAGGAGAGACACTATTGGTATTAGTGCAATATTCAGAGGGTGCCTCTAGGGAGTGGATGTAGGTCTGGTTTAGACCGAACCATTATAAATCGTGTGTCTTTTAATTTTACTGTTTTTTATTTTCTGCTTTTAATTTTGTGTTTTAAAAAAAATTTGTGGTTGAAAATCTTTTTATAAAAAAATTCATTAAAGTTTAATTTCGGTTAAATTTATCAAAAGAGGGAAAATTTTTAACTACCAATTCACCCCCCGTCTTGGTAGCCATGGGATATCAACTTAGATTTAACAACCTATTTACTAGACTCAACAGCATGTGCATATGTATATATATTTATATTATATATATATATATATATATATATATATATAAATATATATATATATATATTATATATATATATATAATTTCAATTATTACAGTTATGAATGGTAGTTGAGTTGCTGCCTTATACAATCTAGATACATTTTTTTACAGATTTAATTTGGGAGTGTTGATGTTTATTTTTGCAATCAAGCATGAACCAACCTCGATCGAACGTCGTATAACTAAAATCGGCCCATATTAAACACCAATTTAATTTAATTAAAGTCAAATCAAATCGAATCGAGCCTCGTCGAGCGCATTTCAATGCAATTCGATTCAATTCGACGCCAATTCAAGTTTAATTTCACAAAATTAACTCGGTCGGACCCAATCAGACCCAAACCGACTCAAACCGGATTGAGTCGAGTCCAATTTAGGCTCAATTTCAATCCTAATTGATTGATTTGGGCTAAATTAAATACCTAAATCTGAAATCGAAATGAGCGGCTCAGATTTCTTGTAGAATCCTGCTCAAACTATTTGTTTTCCGTTACGAGGGCTCCGAATTGGGAACTTTTATTTGGTCCGGTCATAGGACGTAGCTCTACGTTCGGCCGCTAGTATAATCGCGCCATGCGTTCTCACTATTTATTGCGCGCCCTGACAATTCGACCCAGAACGGACCCAGGATGGCTCGGTATTTCTCGATTTTGCTAGGTATTGCTCAGTATTGCTAATTATTGGTCGATTTTCCTTGACAATAACCAATACCGAGCAAATACCGAGTAATACCGAGCAATATCGAGCAATACCGAGTTGTACCGAGTTTTTCTCAAAAAACTCGGTACAACTCGGTATTGCTAGGTATTACTCGGTATTGGTCTTCATAGAGCGGTATTTCTCGTTATTGGCAAGCAATACTGAGCAATACCGAGCAAATACCGAGTAATTGCTCGCAATACGCGAACATAGCATTCACGGGTTTCGGTCCGGGTCAAGTCGTTGGGCTGCGCGGTAAAGAGTAAGAGCACGTGACGACATGTTATTGGCGGCCGAATGTAGCTCTACGTCCGGTCAGAGGACGTAATAATTGTTCCCGAATTGGAGCATTTGGGCGGTGGGTCTGCTCCTCTTGTGGTCTTCAAGAAAGCGAAAAAGAGAGCGTCTCTCCCAGGCGTGTTTGCCTGTCCCAGATAGAGCGGAGAAGGGAGAAGGAGCCTTCGACTCCCCTTGCTTGCGTGCGTGCGCCCGGAGCGAGGAAGAAGAGAGGAGAAGGGAACAAAACTCCTGTCCGAGACCCAGCTCACGCTCGAGAACCCTATCCACGCGGATTTCTTCCGCATCGGACCTGTTAGTTCGCGTGGAAGGGTATTCGTCCGCGCCAGACCTGTCCCCCATAGCCAACCTGTTCGCGACTTGTCTTGTTCGTCGGTCCCAATGGCTTTCTCTCCTTCCTCTTTCAACTTCGGTGGACTCGCAGTAGGTAAGGAGGCTTTCGGAAGCTTTCACACAGCCAAGGCGACTTCCAAAGGAGCTTGGTTAGCAGCTACAATGTCCTGATCAGCTAGGACAGCATTCTTCTTCCCCCGGAGCAGCTTGGACAGCAATTTGGAGCTTGGAGTGAAGCGCTTGGACAGCCCGGGTGAGGTAAAGTCTCAAAAACTTCGGAAAAGCCCTAAGGCCCCCTAGCCTTTGATGTGTGGTTAACGTCCCCAAGCCATAGGTCTCTTAGAAACTTCATTTGTTTGCTTCCCCAAAACCTATGTGCGGTGTCCTCTCCGCAAACAGCGAAAATCCGTGATTTTCGTTTGCTTGCTCTCTTGTGAGAGCCAAAAAGGCTTGCCATATGCGTAGGGTAGTCAAATTTGTTTCCGATGACCCCTCAAATGCATCCAATCCGTCACTTAAAATCATGCCCCTAGGGTAGACGCTATCATTTGATCTCAAAGTCAATGATAATGCATAGGTTTGGATTGTCACTAGTTGCATGCACTTCTCATTTAAATGCATTGTCGTGATAAAATTGACACCCAAATTTAGGAGAGTTTGCATGCATTGAATTGATAATCTCTAGAGTTTTGTTTAATGCATGAATTGCATCTAATTGATTTGGGCTTTCTAGTCGTTATGAGACATAGACTTTCAAGAGTCTATGTAACAAATCTCACAACATGAAGAATTAATTAAATTTATATCTTGTACCATACAAAACATAGTGTGGAATGCAAATCTTGAATTGATTGTTCATTGAAGCAATTTAAGTATGTGAGGATGTGCATAGACTTGAAACTCATCTAAATTGCATGCACCATTCTTTCAAGTACGAGTCATGATAAAAGTGACTTATGAATTATAAGAAGTGTGCATATGATGAAGTTTGTGAACTCTAGTGGGGTTTTGTGAGTGATTGAATATGAATTTAGTTAGCTATTGGAAATATCAAATCATTGAGAGGTTTCCTATAGACTTTCTAAAGTCTATGTTGTAGATCCCATGAAATAGATTGTTGAGTAAGTTCATGTACAACATTGTGCAAAACCAAATACTTGATTGCTTTCAATTATCAAAATTTCTTAATTTGGAGAATCATCTACACATGCATGCACTCCTAGGTTCTTCTTAGATCATGCCAAATTTAATCTTAAGCCTCTTAGAAGTCATAGGGATAAATCTCTCCTATGCAAAGTTTCTAAATCATGCCAAAATTGATTTAGAAACCTATCCAAAGTCTTAGAAAATCAATATTCCCTCATCGAATTGAGTCCAAAACACTCTCAAAGTCATAGAGAAATTCCTTTCCAGTGCGCGTCTCCTCTTTCCATGAGTCCAAAACATCCATGGAGGAATGGGGAACTTCTCTTACTCATGCATATCCCCCTTCAAATTTGGTGCTTTCAGCTCCCTCAAAGCTCCAAGTTTTATATTGCATGGTTTCTATCAAATATAAAGAGCTTGCTTTCATGCACTCTTTTCCCTTTATGTGTAATATTTTGGAGCCTCCTCAGGGCTCTAAATATTGCATTACATGAAACATCAAGATTTTAGGATCAAATCCTAAGTCACTACCCTTTTGTTGAGATAAAAATCAACAAACATACACACCTCCATATGTGATATTTTGGAGTCTCTCTAAGCTCCAAATGTCCCTTTACATTAAGCATTAAGGCTTTAGGAATAAATCCTAAATCTCCCTTTCATTTGCTACTAATAGAAAATCGACAAATGAACATGTCTCTCCTCTTGTATATGACGATTTGGAATTCCTCAAAATTTCAGCACATCATTATATGAAGATTTTGGAGCTTAGAGCCAAATTCTAAACCACTCCTTTCATTGTTTGAAACACAAAGATCAACGAATGAATACCCTCCTTAGGCTTAGTATTCTAATCTTTGCCTAAGTTTCACAGGTAGATGATCTTGCATCACTGAGTACACAACTTGATGATTGCCTCTCGATTTGTAGTTCTAAAACTACAAATTGCATCTCTTATGCATGACATTTGGAGCACCTCCAAGCTTCAAACATGTCATTGCATGAATTCTTTCAAACTTGGAACTAACTTCCAAGTTCTCCCACCTTGTTTGTTGGAGCATAAAACCAACAAATATCCCCTTCATGTGTGATATTTTGAAGCACCCTCAAAAGTCTAGATTATTCTATCATATGAATCTTCAAGATTTTAGGGCTAAATCCTATGTCTTAACCTTTATTTGTTAAGATATGAAATTAACAAATGAACAATCCTCTTTTATATACAATGCCTGGAGCATTCACAAAACTCTAAGTGTTAGATCACATGAATCTTATAATCTTAGGATCAGAATCATAGGTGCACTCTATCATTTTTGTTGAGATAAAATCAATAAGCATTCCTTTCTCTCCTCCCTCATGCATTGCATGTGGAACCTCCCCAAGGTTTTAAATTCCATATTGCATGAGCTTTTGAACATAGAAATAAATTCTAAGTCACCAATGCTTTGTTTGTTGAGACAAAGTCAACAAACAATCATCGCTCTCATGCGTATTGATTGGAACCTCTTCAAGGTTCCAAATATATCATCACATGACTTTTAGCTTGCCTTAGGAGCTACCACTAATCTTCCCATGCATGATGTTGTAAACTTTTGAACTTGAGATCAAGCATCAGATTCTTTCATCTCATTTGCTCAGCCACTAATTAGGCAAATGAATACTCCTCCTTGGACACCAAATGTTCAAGGAATTCCTTTCAACATGCAATCCAAAAGTTGCTTGTTACTTCTCTTCTCTACAACTCAAAAGTTGTAGAAAGCCCTCTCATTCTCTTAAGCCCAAATTTAGGAGAATGTTTATCCCCCTTTGAACACAAAATGTTCAAGGACATTGATGAATGTGTAACCTCTAAGTTGCACCTTCTCTCTTTCTTTTACCAAACAAAAAGTATAGAAAATCTCTCTATTCACTTAGAGTAAATTAAGTGAATGTGAGTCCCTTTCTTTGAACATCAAATACTTAAAAAAATTCCTTCAACTTGCAACCCATAAGTTGCACTTCATTTCTCCCTTTCTACAATTCAAAAGTTGTAGAAAACTATCTCATTCTCCTAAGATTCCAAATTATGAGAATGTACATCCCTCTTTGAACACCAAATGTTTAAAGAATGTTCATAAGGTTGTTACTTCCAAGTTGCATTTCTCTATTTCTTCTCTACAAATGAAAATGATAGAGAAATTTTCTCCTTTCTACAACTCAAAAGTTGTATGAAACTCTTTTCACTCAACCATTGTTGTGTGATTCAATCCTGTTCCAAACCAATCTATTTGTTGAACCAAAAGCAACAAGTAGCTTCATCTCAAACATAGGATTCAAAAGTTTTATCTCCATTCATCCTTCTAACTTGGGTTGGAAGGGTGCTACCATCTTTTTGAATATCAAAATGTTTAAAGATTTTCATGAATTTGCAACCCATAAAATTGCATATTCCTCCAACTCTCCTCGAACTTCCAAATCATAGGAGATTTCCCCTCTCTTTAGCTCCAAAGGCTAAAGGGAGTTCTTCAATATTTAGCCCCAAAATCTAAATATTAAATTCTTACATTCTCTTTTTATCTCCAAAAACTAAGGAGAATTCTTTAACACGTAGCCCAAAAGTTAAATGTTGGACATTTTTCTTAGACCAAAATTCTAAGTAATAGTTTTTTTTAACCGAATTAAGTGATCTCTCCTATGACATGTAAAATTCTAAACACATAGATGTCCTTTAGGAGTTATCCCATATGTTGAAGTTCATCCTACCCTATTGTATGAATTTCACAAAGTCTTAATTGCAACCCTTGGGCATGTCTATCTTAGCCTATTAGATAGACACTTATCTATCCATACATTAAGAGAACTCCAAAACACCTAAAAATCACGTTGGTTCCTTTTGATACAATGATCAATCATCTCCCCCAAAAGATGTGATTCCTTTTGATATATATATATATATATATATATCCTAACCACTTAAAAACAAGCTCTCATAATGCATATAATTTAATAATCATTACACCAAACACAGCAATCACATATGTAGAAAAGAAAAAATCCTACTCCTTGGATGCTTAGAGGTTATGCATAAGTGTGTGCTGACTTGTGTGATGTATAACACTATGAATGTCTTGTTTCAATTGTAGAGTGAGAAGAGATTTAGTTTTTAGTCCAGTCGGTGATTTTACTTTAAGCTGTTTGTGACTTGAAAATTTTATTCGATTTTTTACGTTTTATATTTAAGAGGGTTATGAAGAACCCATAGCGTAACCATTGCTTTCTTTGACACAAGCCTTTTACGTATTGTATCCTAAGATGAATGACATGGACATTCCACATTTTTGGGTGTTATGAAGCATTCATTGCCTCAAGAGGAAACTAGGTGATTTTTATGCATTTTATTAGAATTCTCTTGGTGTTTAGATAAGAGAAGTATTTATCTAATAAATTAAGGTAAATATACGGAAGGGTTTGGTTCATACTATATGAAATTCATCTAATTTGATAAGGTGAATTTCAAAAAGAAGACTCTTAAAAGACATCTAAAGCTAGCATTTTAAATGTTGTGAAAGGGGAGGGATTATTTGTTTTAGTTAAATGAAGATGTCTAGAGTTTGGGTCTAAATGAAGAAGAGATTATTTATGATTTGGGCCAAATAGATAAGACTTTGACTTTCAGGCCAAAGAGGAGGAAAATCCTCATTGGATTTGGGTTAAATAGGAAGAGTTAAGGCTTAGAAGTCCAAGAATAAAGATCATTTACTTGATTGATGATCAAGTAAATGGAGATGGTGGAATACCCAAACCTCTATAATTTGAATTCTCAAAGTTTTTGTTTTATTGAATGCTTAAAGTAAAAAATTTGGTAGCTATGATATTGGTGGCATGAAATTTCCATACTGCTCTTTATGCCATCATTTTTTTTAAGTGCTTAGCTTCTATTTGTAGGAATAGAATGACAACTAAACCGCTAAGCTTTCCTAAACACTCTACGAAATGTTAATTCCTAATAGATATTACATACGAATGTATAAATGACCAATCTAGCATTATTGTTGTAGTGAAGCATTATAAATTAAGGATTACTTGCAAATAGTTGCCTAATAAAATTAGCTATATATTTCCTTGAAGCGATATTCTCTTGGGCGTCTTCCAGTTTGTCTTTGGTGAAGCATTCTTCTCCTCTCCAAGCAAAGAAAACTTAAAGAGTCCATTGGTATCATTCGTCAGTTGAGTCCAAATTCATTGAAGCAATACAACAACAACAACATCAAGCCTTTATCCCACTACGTGGGGTCGGCTACATGAATCCTTTTTCTCCATTGTGTTCTATTAAAAGTCAAATTCTCGTTTAAATCTAATAAAGAAAGGTCATTCCTAATATTTTCTAGCCAAGTCTTTTTAGGTCTACCCCTACCTTTCTTAACACAAGTCAAATCTAATACCTCTACTCTCCTAACCGGGTCATCGGAAGGCCGCCTTTTTATGTGACCAAACCATCTAATGCGACTCTCTCTAATCTTATCTTCTACTGGAGCTACTCCAACCTTTCTACGTATATGCTCATTTCGTATTCTATCTCTAAGGGTAAAACCACTGATCCACCTGAGCATCCTCATCTCTGCCACACTTAACTTAGTATTATGCTTCTCTTTTAATGGCCAACATTCGACACCATAAAGCTTTGCAGGCCTCTCTACCATCTTATAGAATTCCACCTTAAGTTTGAGGGGTACATTTCTATCACATAACAAGCCCGATGCATTCCTCCACTTCAACCATCCAACTTGAATTCTGCTGATAATATCCCCATCTATTTCACCATCACTCTGAACAATAGATCCAAGATATCTAAAACATGTACTCTTATTAATGACTTGACCGCCCAAAGTCACAATCCCCTCACTAGGTCTATTACTACTAAAATTACACTCCAAATATTCCATTTTAGATCTACTCAAGCGAAAACCTTTAGACTCTAAGGTTGACCTCCATAATTCAAATTTTCTTTCAACTCCCTCTCTAGTCTTATCAGCGAGAAGAATATCATCAACAAAAAGCATATACACCATGGTACATCCTCTTACAAATGTCTAGTGAGAACATCCATGACTAAAGCAAAAAGATATGGTCTTAAGGCTGATCCTTGATGTAACCCAACCGAAATAGGGAAATACTTGATCAAACCACCTTGTGTTTGAACACAAGTAATAGCTCATGCATACATATCTTTAATGATTTGAATATAAACATCATTGAAGCAATGTCCAAGTAAAATTGATCACTATCCTTAATATGCTATATAGTCTTAATGGTCGTGCTAAATTTTATAATTGCTCATCACATGCTTTACCTAAAGGGTCAAGATAAGGTGTTTGTCTATTATGGAGTGCACGTCATTTTGCCTATGGCATTATTTGCCCTAATATATTTGTAGCATAAAATTTCATTTTTGCATTCAAAGATATCTAGAAAAGAAGTCATCAAGACATTGCTCGCATTAAATAGGCTACAAGAAGTCTGCTGGTGACCCAAAAGGAAATCTTCACCTAAGAGGAAATACTATAAAAATAATAAGTAAAAAATGAAAAAAAAAAAACTACAATACCAAAAAGGCAATAATAGCTACTTTGTTATTTATGCAGTAAGTCACCAGTCCAATGATTTAAAAATTGCCATGCATTTCAAATTCAAAATAGACCATGTAATAAAAGATATTGTTGATTAAACCAGGCTCAAGCCCTGGCTATTAATAGATTAGATAGTTCCTCAAAATCAAAGAATCATGTCCAAAATGTGCTCTTAAATCACACATCGATCATGCTGTGAAACCTATATGTTTTAAATTTCCATACCTTTGATTTCTAAGTTGGGTTGAAAGACTTTTTCTAGCTGAGGTCTTTCTCTAAATATCCTGTCGTGTTTTCAACCTTCATTGTGTGGGTTTTACCTTATATTTGAACTCCTGGTTTCTAACATGGTCTATTAGATAAATTAAGAGATCCAAAAGAAGCCTTTCATCAAATAGTAGTCTCAATTTTCTCAAGAATTTTATATCCATGCCCCTATCTCTGCCGCACACCTGATCTCTAAACATGGAAGGACACATTTCAATGCAAAATATTGGCAGACATCTTAGAGCCAAAGTTAAATTTGAGCATTGTGACATTGTTTATTGAAGGTTGTGTTCCATGATTGGGAAAGACATTTGATTTGCAGGCATATGGCCATAGAAAGCTTTGAATTAGGAATTAGGAATATAAAATTCTCAACTTGTGCAAAATCTCATGAAATCAAGTTATCTACTTTCTAATTTTCTTGTGGAAAATATATTTTCAATTCTTGCAAGTAATAAGGAACTTAACATGAGCACATAACAATCAACAATAAATTATTTAAATAGAAAAATATTGGGAAGTTCAGGAGGAAGATGTTCTAGATCTATTATTTTAAGAGACATGAATTGAGTTTGATAAAAATAAAAAGAGTACTAAATAAATCATAACACTTCTAAATGCTCGTAAAAAGTGATTTTGAATGAAGAGTTGATAATTAAGAAGTGATCATTATGTTGTAGAAGGCTTAGGTTGATGTCGTTAGGCTATCATTACTAATTTTTTTCTGATGAACTAGGATGTGTCATTTGGAAGTCAAAAAGATTAAAGGTTTTCCGTTGCAATATGAGAGGACGTCATCTGTGTTGAGTTGATGAGTAAGGTTGAAGATAAAATAGATTGATCCATTGGTGGAGCGTTGAGAAAGAAATCTAAATGGCAGTATTGAGAATGCTTAAGTTGATTCATTTAGGTGGGGTTTCCTAGACTAATGGATCCTCATGCGAGACAACAATTAATTCTGTTTTATTCATGTATTCTATAACTAGGCATATATTGGGCTAAAGATTCAATTTGTACCCACTTATCTCCTCTTTTAAAAAAGAAATGTTTTGTCTGTATGTGATATACATACTTAAAAATAATCATTTTTCACGTGCATCTTCTCTATGACTTTATTAGTATTTGGTTTGACTTGTTGACTAACTTATTTATCTATGTGACAGTTTACCGATTTTATTTTCGAAAGCACGATATACTAACAAGGTCAACATGGTTGTATGAAGTTATTCGTATTACCTTGAAATAAACATTTAAGAAAATATAACAATTGTAACATGCTAATAAAAAAATATGTTCTTTACAATTTAAACTAGGCATAAATAAAATGACTGATAAATACTTTAATTTGTTCATTACTGTTATTATCGGGCATTTCACATGATAGGGTTGATGAATTAGCTTACATTGCAACACATCCAAATCTTGTGATGTTATGCATGCTCATCTATCGTTATCCATCATATGGTATCACATTTAAAACACTTTTTTAAATATATATGTAATTTTAAATTTTCATAACTTGAGGTCCAGCTAACATAGAAGTTGAATAAAAATCTATGAAACCTTCATTATGACCCAGTTTTCTGCACTAAGAAGTGCCTCTTATGCTGATTCATCTTTATTTAAAGGAGGATTGTCTTTCTTCATTTGAGTTCCTGTTTTACAGAATTACCCTCACTACAAATTAAATGTTGAATTTTGTTATTGCGTTTTGTCAGTTGTAGGAAATTGTTGTTTCTTACCATTGTGTTTTATTTTACGTTTTTTAGCTACGCAATCAGTGAGGCCTCAAATCATTGGATGGTGTACATGGATCGGCTATTAACATTAGGGGATGATTGTTTTGAGGAAAAGAAACAATTAGAAGAAAAAATGATTCACTTAGTTAACCTCTACTACAATGCTTTGGATGCTCCGAAGAGTGGTCTGAAGGTTTGTTTACTTTATTATATGTTACCATTGAAAGTGACTTTCTTTTCAAAGGTCTCTGAATTTTATTATATTTCACTGTTACCTTCCTGTTATACTATTCATGAAACTTGGTCGATTTTTTTGATTAACTTAATTTTGAAAGCATCATTTTCATATGTGGTTGATGTGACCATTGTAAAGCTTGAGATAGTCTAGCTAGAAGTGTGTAGCTGCTCTGTTCTTTTGTTTTTGTATTCTAATATTAGCGGTCAGATGTATTTAGTGTTGTAAAAATTTAAGAACTTACTAATATTGATGTAAATTGCGATGATTCTCGGCACCCCTTGAAAATCACTATATACCTCGTTTTAAAGCCACATTCGTAATTTTGTGCGTAGGTTGAAGTTCCCAGGGATCTCAAAGCTGACCTTTTTCCACATTTCATGGGAAGAACAAACTCTTATATTTCAAAGTCCATACTCGGTTTGATCCACGATCAGGTTGATACTGTTCAGACAGAAGATGTTCCCCCAAATGGTAACCCTTTTTAATCTATTAATTGACATGTTTCATGCATATAACATGATATATTTCTGTATCGTGGTTCTAATCTTAGACAATATTTTGCAACCTTACAACTAAATGTGACTGCAGACTTAGTAAATGATGATTTTTTCTGTTTTCCTTAATAATGCGTATATTATGATGTTTTAGTTATTGATGTATTTTTCCTTATTTATTAAGTTACTATCCTTGTTCTAAAGTTTTCTAACCAATAACTTTCCTGATGACATTTTAATTTTGTAGAGACCAATTTTTTTAATGCTTTGTAAATTAAGTTATATTTATTAAGTGTAATATTCATTAGAAATTTTTTGCTTCTTGAGATTCTTTTCGTTTTGCATAATAATGTCTTTGAAATTAGAGGAATAAGCTAATGCTCCAATATTATGATCGGACTAATTGTCAATATAAATTGTTACCCTTTTTCTCTATACATAGAGCTTAGAGGATCTTATTTTCTCATAGCTTAGTGTGGATGCTTAATAAATTTTTCTCAGGAGCAATATCTAACTATAAACCTTACTCACAATTTGCCGATACCTACATTGTCAGCAAATAAGGTGCAGTTTATAAATCTATTATTGTTTGTGGCAATACTGCACCTAAGTTATCATTGACTGATGCATCCAGATCAATACAATGAGGCATAGCTCATGCATCCACTATTGTCTATGACGGTAAGATTAAAGTCATTAATGCGCTATTATATTTTGCATCCTTGCTATATAAGGGAGTAGTCCACCTTTCAACATACGAATGTATTTATTTCTGACATTTCTGTATATCATTCAGTTAACTTTCACCTCAGCATGCATCAACAATTTATGAGAAAATTTGCATAAAATAGTATAAAGATTGCATTAGTAGTTTAAACATAACTTGAAATTTATATTTCTTTTAAACCATATGAAAATCACTGCAAAACTATTCTCAATTCTCAATAACAAATCTTAACACAATAACTTCATGCAATGGATATGAAGGTAAATGAATTAGATACATATCAATCAAACGAATCAAATGTGGAAGAAAGGAGCATTTAGCCTAATTTTGAAATCAGAAATGCACACTTAAGCTTTTGGAGATTGTCCCCCAACCAATCCTCATATGTTGTCCATCATAGCTTAGTACCTAAACATCGTATATATAACTACATGCAGGACATTCATTATTTGTTAACTTGTTTAAATTCTACTTTAATTGCATAATCCCATATGCTCCTCTTAATTAAAATTTTCTTTCTTCCTATCTAATACTTATTAAAATATGAGTGATCTTTCTTTTGGTTAATCTGGCTTGCAACAATGCATAGTGAGGGAGCACACCATAGGTGCCAGCACTTGTGTTAGGTGTAGGAACAAATAGTGAGGAGAATAAGCACAATCCAATTCATAGTTAAATGAGTGTCTACAACATTTTTGGTGCGTCGTCATTATCAATGGTGGAGAGATGAATTGTGAACTGGGTAGCGGGTTGTGCTCGTTGTGGATGCAAATCGGTCATATAGAGAAAAATGTATGCTGGTAAAGGCAATGTGCTTGTAAGTGGGAGCATGATTATTACAACATGACAGCGAGGACAAGCCTTTACTGAGGATAAGCGAGCACATGAATGGTTATGACTTGAGTGTGACTATTATATTCAAGTGGGATGGGGGTGGATCAAATAATAGCTGAACACACGAGAAACTATAATGAAGGTACCTGAATGTAGGTGTCATGTAGAGCATTGCAATTGGGGATTAATTGCATGGCTATTGAAGGCGTGAGATAGAGAACCAATTTTCAGGATGGTGAGGCTTCGATGCCAAAATCAGTATAAAGGAAGGTATTATGAAAAATGATGTTTAGAGAGAAAACCAACTAGATATTGTTAAGACCGAGAGAATCTGTGGGTAGGTAGACGGATTTTAGAATTATGCCAGTCCAAAAACCTATTTTGCAGCCTAGCAAGCTCTTTTATAGGCCAAGAGCAAATTAACGAACTGCAATAACACTACTCCATGCATTCACCTATCCTTTTGTTTTCATGATTCTTTGTACATAGAAGCAAATATGCAAATAATAAAAAATGTACAATGTTGCAAAATTAAACTTGCAAAGGCTATCATACTTTTTAAATGCTTTGCGTAAAAAAAGGTTATAGGTGATGTTTATAGAAGAAACTTGGTATTTATGAAGGCAATGATGTACTGGTTAGAACTGGATCAGAGTGTTTTCTCTAAACATGTTTGAAAGCTATTGCATGATATTCTTATTTATACAAAGTTCCTAGGTATTTATTTTACTTGTTTGTTTGATTCAATTGTCTCTAGAATTTAATTTAGCTATTTATTTACCATAAATAAAACCATATCAAGGTACATTTTAACATATATACTTTCTTCTGCTGTCCACATCTATTTTCCATTATTACACGAATTGGCAACATTGAATAACTCATCACTGATTAAATCATCCCATTGGTTTTACAGTGCATAATTTTTTTTTAGTGTCATCTTCTCAAGGAAGACTTTTGTATCACACGAGTTGATTATGATAAAAAGAGTTGTACTTTTAAGTGTGCCATAATTATGATCTTTTTTTTGAGGAAATCAGGGGCAGACCTGAAATACACACACCAGACATATGTGAGACTCGAATCATGACCTCTTAATCAAGAGCCAAACTCCAAACCAACGAACCAATAAGAGCTGTGTTAATTATGACTCTTCAGATGTTTCAACTAAAATCAATAATCATGTCTAGACCCAAGTCTAGGTTGAACCAGATTAGCTTATGAATTTAAATTATGCCTTTTATTTAGTTCTTTTTATTGAAATTTTGTAGAAATTATCCTTCTTTTGGATTATTTTGTTTTTTGTTTTTAATATATGATTGCAAGGCTATTTAATATTGAACTTGAGGATGGGAATAGTTTTAAATTTAAATGAAAACCTTATTTCTGTAAATATAATATGTAGGTTGTTATATTGGTCTTCAAGATTTGAAATTAGAATTTTGCTTGATAGGTAATTTTTTATGCAAATAAAATTGTCTTTTTGACGTAATGCTTTATTTAATTTAAATTTTTTTTCCTTTCATGCGGTATTTAGCCGTGTGGCTTATTCCTTGCCTTAGTGAAGAGGCTCGTGAACCTTACTTAAGTATATGGAAGAAACATTATGATGACTACAGATGTGATATGGCGACTGCGTTGCAGGGGCCACAAGAATACAAAGACAAACGGGCTAATGACGTCATTCAGAAGTATAAGAAGGTAGCATTATTATTCATGAAGCTTTTATGATTGAGTTTTTTTTAATAACTCGTCCTAATACATAAATATATTTTTATTTTTATTTTCCAAAAAACCATTAAGTTGTTGTATGGAGCAGCTGAATTTGAAGAGAGCACAAAAAAACAAGAAGATATATTCAATGAAGCTCTTGCAATATATCAGATAGCTTATAAAATGGCTAAGTCTACTAGTAGAGTTAGCTATTGCAGCTTTGCATGGAAGGTTGCAGGCAGGGCACTATGTCAGCTGCATGCCCAAAAACAAGAAAAAGATGCGTCATTTTTATGCCTACGATCAGTTCTAAGGGAAGTCTTAGGTTAAGATTTCCTATAGATTATCTTATATGTATAATGTTGTAACGTTATTTATTGTAGTTTACGACATACATTTTGAACTCTAGATTGGATTTTCCAAAAGCAATTTGATGTAATTTCATTTGTCTGAGCAGTAGCTAGGTGGCTGAAACAGTGGGGACATCACATTTTGGGTGAACTCTTTAGTATTTTATAGTGATTTAAAAAACTGAACCCTAAATTTAAAAGTTTATATAAAATTAAATATTAAGAAAACCTTGCCCACTAAATTTAAATGCTTAATTACAATTCATTTGTAGTTATATATATATATATATATATATATATATATATATATATATATATATATATATATATATAGTATTCTCAAATGTTTGCCAGGTAGCGATCGCTCAGCATCAGATTCCTCAAAAACTCACCCTAGATTTTCACCATCTATTTGTCCGTGATTGACTCTTAGTTGTTGATGACAATTACCACTTGCAATCCCAACTTAGTGAGTTCAATAGGTAGAAAGGCCTAGTTGCTATGGGAGAGTAAGGTGCCTATCTTGTCATCAAAGGGTGAGTTGTTTTGAGGGCCTTGAGTAAAAACAGAAGCATGTTAACACATTTGCCTTTGGCACCTGTGGACCTCTTAAAGGAAAAACCATTGTGCGGAGGACAGAGCGCAGAAGGGTACGATTGCACCATCCCGAAGGACGAAATTATCGCAGGCCTACGCACTTTTCGCAAGTAGGTCAATGGAAGAGTAGATTAGATCGTACGTATGATTAACCATTGGAGATAATAGCTCTCGCCTACGCACCCCAATGTATACTAATATGCATGACTTGATCGAAACAATGAGGTTCCCCCCTCCCCCTCCCCCCGATACATCGGCTCGAGTGGGGTTTATTTGATGTGGGATTCGGTTTCACATGAGCACAAGCTCTCGTGGTTAATTACATCTTAAGTTGGGGCCTAAAAAGACTCTTGATTAATGATCATATATTATTCTTTCAAATGAGATTAACACATAGGGAAGAGACCAAGACATTCCTACACAAAGGGAGAGAAGGGTTCGACTTGTCTTAGTCAACATAAATGGCTTACATCAACATCCAGAGGGATTAAGATAATGAGAAAAAATTGGAGAAAAGAAATGAATAATGCACTCAGAGCATACAAGAGAGAATGATGGAGGTGACGCCATCCTTATGACGCCGATAGACAGGATTTATAGCCCTTGAAGAATATGGGACTTATCCACCGATGAGGCATACTATGAGACACCGAATGTAGTAGCCTTGAAGCCTAAATTTAGAGTGAGTTTAGTGTTCTACACATAACACTAACATTTGTGTCATAGCTAACGCATTCTGGACTTATATCCTACCTGAAAAGAAATGCCAACTAATTACCTAGACGTATAAAATCTATGTTTTTTGGTCTTTATGATAGATGGGTGGGTAGCTCAGTTACTGGAAATTAAGACCGGCATCTAGAGAGTTTTTTTAATGGTCTTATACTTATGTATGGTAGAATGATTTTATAACTAATGTAATTAAAATTTTGATTTAATTAGTTTTTAATACAATGCATGCTAGATAAAGTCTCCAAAGACTGGACCTTCCCAGATCTTGCACCTTATCATCATAGGTTGGACTATCTGGACTCTACCCCTAGGCGAGGAAGTGTCTTAAAGTAAGGAGAGAGAAGATACATTAATATACACTTGACTTCGGACAATTCCAATTATTCACTAGATCGTTAGATTTCAATGTTATTTAATTCTTAAAATATTAAATTTTAGTTACGAGTAGAAAATAATTTAGTCCTTAAAGAGCCTAGTGAAATACGACGCACACACATATAAGAAAGAAACCTATAAAAAATATATAATTTATATGGCGCATAAAAAAATAAACACCTAATATATATAAAATCACCAGAGTAAAAAGAAAGTCCTTGGTAAGTGACATATATAGTACAATCCAGAATCTACAAAAAAATAATAGTAGCTAGGCCCAACCGACAACAACCTGGATTCTAATCATACTGAATAATGCAAGTCTTAAAAATAAGATATTTCGTCTTCATCTTTGTTTTCAAATTCTTCTACTGATCGTCTTTCTTCGGTCTTCGTAGGGTTCGTCCTTCAAAAGGGTACCCAAATAAAAAAGAAATTTCATGTGAAGGGCCTTTCTTTTTTTCCTTTGTATCTTTATATTTGAAATAGCTTATTTTTGAAAACTTTCACAACTCGATACACCAAATACATAACATCATGAAAAAAAAAAATTTAGACTCTCCTACATGATTATCCTAAGTAGTTAATATAAAACATCCCAAACAATTATATATGAAAAATAAATTACTCATGTCAGTCACATTTTGTCATGCTCTTATTTATTTGGGGGTTAAGCGGCTGAAACACGTGTAGCAAATAATTACATGATTATTATTTATTGTTTTAGCCCTCTTTATTAGCACTGTATGAGCATTACCACCTGTAAAAGACATTGTTAGTATCAAGATCGTCCATTACCTATGTGTAATCTAATGTAGAATGCATCATAAAGAAAATATAAAACAAAAGCTCATTATCATATTAATCACAGCAAATCAAAGCAACCAGCATATATTCTACATGTAGAGCATCACATAATAGAAATAAAAAAAGAAAGAATCAGCCTAACCTAGAGTTGGAAGTAATATCCTAGCAAATAATTCTATGTGTGTGTAGTAAGTTGTGTGGTTTTGGATATATCCTATGTTGGGTGATTAATTTAACTTATTTATTATCCGATTTGTTGAAGGTCAAAAGGGGAATTTTAGTTAAGGTTCAAATATTAATATCTTGGGGTCTATTTTAATTGATTTAGTTGGGTGTTCAATTTTAATGTTTAGGATATTATTCTATGAAGTTTAAGTTAGATTACCGGATTTTAGAAGGTCCAATTTATCTCCTAGGTTAAGGGGTCCAAAAGTCCACATTTAGAAGTAAGCTAGTTTTGGGGTTCTAGCATTTTAATTAAATATTAGACCTAAGAAGGAGTAATTAGATTTTGAGTTTATTGGATTTGAAATTTTTTATGCAAAGTTATGAATTTTAGAAGTTTTGATTCCTAGTTATGAATTACAATTAATCGGAGAGTTGACTTTTCAATTTAAGTTGGTTTCTAAAAAGTTAATATTTTTAATAAATACTAAATTTTAATTAGAGTTAAATGCCTTTTAGTTTATCCAATTTGGAATTTTCTAAAATAAGTTATAATTTTTCAAAATTTGGGTATTAGAAGTCTTCTTGGTTTGAGTTAAATTTGTTCATATCTTTTAAATTTGAATTTGTTAGATGGTGATTATTGGATTGATCAGTTTAAGTTGATGTTCATGTTCCAATTTTATATTTTTATTAACTATGTGTGTTGGTTATGATTTGATTAAAAGTTAAATATTTTCTTTACATTTTGACTTGGATTATTAGTGATTTTCATTAATTATTATTAATAAATTATGACATACTAATCCTAGGATAGCATGTCACTAAGTTTTTATGTTTTATATTTCTATCCTAAAAAGAGCATGCATCTTAAGGCTAAATTATCTAAGACTCGATCCTTAGTTATTTTTCCTTAAGTGTCACTTGTATTGTAGGGGATGAAAAGATGTTTATTTCTAACCCTTTAAACATTCACACGTGTATAAATAAATTTATGGGTCTATAATAACATAAGATAAGAAACATAATCTAATAATTATAGTTTCTATAGGGTCTTAAAGGGTGGGGGAGCGTGCACACAGAAGGGCTCCCTAAAGGTCATCTAAGTTTTAAGAAAAAACTCGCTACATCGGGGGTTACGACCTGGTGGTTTTGCCCGTATCAATCCTACCAGAATGGATGGGGGCGATTGATACTCGGATCCATTTATCCATGCTCCTACGTCTAGTGCCCCAAATGATCCTTCTTCTTGGCTCTCCAAAGTCCCATCGCAAAGAACACTGAAAAGGGAGAAGGTTGTATTAGAGCAAGTTAATATTAATCATGTAAATAATAAAAAAAAGCAATAAAAATATTAATGTACCTTTTTTTGGGCTTGTATACTAGTTGATCCATTTGCCTTTTGAAGCTTTCAATTTTTGGAAATATTTCATGCATTTCACCACACTTTATCTCAATGCACAAGTAGTAAAAGAAATAGTAGGAAGAGAGAAGGAGAAGTAAAGAGAGTCGATGTTTACTTTCCAGACTTCTGTACTTCAACCATCATCCAACTAGCTTAAGTTTCCAACATATGTCTATCTCCAAAATCCATAGGAAAACACTTCATACAACATGTAAAGAAGACAATGCAACTTCCCTCTCAAACAACCACATGAAACATCGCAAAGCATTTATACTCATTTTTGTCATAGTGGGCTACTAATGCAGATTACTACCTTTATAAAAGCTTTCAAATTTCTTTCTAATCGACTCATAACCAATGAAATATGAAAGGATTCCTTTGAGAATTATACCACACATGCCAAGTCCCCTCTCGTGTTTGTACTCAAAGCCATCATAACAAATCCATACATATTTAAGAAAACTTTTGAATGGAAAACCCAAATAAAAATAACTATGAATATTCTCCGTTGAGAGAGAAGGCACACAAATGCGCTCAAACATTTTGTATACCCATCCAAAGAAAATTATAAAACCTTTCAACATAAAGCAAGCCATCTTGGATTTGAATAATTCAATCTCAATAATCGAAATCAACATGAAGCATAGATCTCCACAGACCCAAAACATGCTCAAAAGTTGAAACACAAAATGCCATTTAGATTCTCCAACACAATCACCAACACTACTCTTTCATGGGATCCAAGCAAATAGAGAAAAAAATAAGATTCAAGAAAACTTGAAAAGACCTAGAATTCCGCCAATGATTCATTGCTAAGCATGCCTCCAAGAACATAAATAACATGACTTTGAGTATACAAAACAAATACATATTCTCCAACAAATTTTCTACCTTCACGCTTTATGTCATCAAAAAGTTTTAAAAGGAACTTCAACTTAAACTTGTGAACATGCTTTTGTGTCAAACATACAATACTTGCCAAAGGTTTGAAACCCATTTTATATTATTGAGAAGAAGATGGGCTAACTGAAAAGTCACGCTTTCTCGAATTAGCCTAAACTCATTATTAACAATAATACCATTGAAGTCAACGAAAGATTTTTGACATTTGTTATGTAAATCCTTAAGAGCTATAGAAATATAAATCTTGCTTCAAGCTAACAAATATATGACATGATCCTTCTAAACTTAGACTCACAAATTTACTTTCATGTCAAGACCTTTCTTCAAATAAGAAGTTCAATCCAAAAAGAATGTGATGATACAAAGATCCTTCTAAACTTAGACTCACGAATTAGCCTCCTCATTGAGGCATTTCATTGAACAACTAATATGTGATGCTACAAAGATCTATAGAACCAATCAATGTGAAAATCATGCTTTACCCTAAGGGAAAGAAGATCTAGATCTATCCACATGCTTAGTTAATCTAATAAGAATGTAATCTCGACCCATTTCATTAGGAACTTTAGGATGAAGGAATATATCATTAAACCATAGCCTTTCAAATGGATTTGTTAACATATAATCATGACATTTTGAATTAGATTGTTCAACACAATCTACTCAAAGCATAATCATCCATAACTCAACATAGCATGCATATCAACGTCCAACAACTACGAAACACAACGACTTTCTCATAAGCAACAATGATGAAAAGATCTTTATAAAATAATATGACATAATTAATCTCCTTCATAAAGTAAACATTGCTTCAAACAAAATCTACGCACATCATAGTCATCTATGCAAGGAAAACTTCACTTTGAACCAATCAAATCTATTTCACCTTGGTGATGAGAAAGAATGAAGGAAAAGGAAAGAAGGAAGAGAAGAAGAAGAAAAGGGAGAAGGAGAAATGATGAATAAGATATATACCTGTTGTTGAAGAAGTGAAAGGTGGCTCGGGTCCCTTCGCCTAGGTCGATCCAGAAGTGGGAAAGATGGGAGTAAGGGGGATTTTACACACCTGGAGTCGGACAGGTCTTGGAATGGCGTCGAACCTCTTCAGATGGAGCTAATCTAGAGATAAAGGTAGGGATATCGAGAGCTTCAAGGTCATTCGTCTCGGTTGGTTCTAAAAAAAAGAATGGCCGGGAGTAGGGAGCTCTCACACATGAAGGGAAGAAGGCTTTGGTCCGCCTGGCTTCTACAAACCAGAGGAAGATCTTGAAAATTTGGAGCCAGATCTGGAGACCCTTGCCAATGCTCGGAGTAAATGCCCGTTCATGCCAAGAAAGGAAGCCCGCTGAATTTTTGCTAACGAGGCCTACATTCCTTCTAAAAATAAGCATATCACACGAGTGAATCGAGGCAACGACTCAGTATTTGAATTTCGATGAAATCTCGTTCATTTGATTTCTTGATTTATGAACAAATTCAAACTTATGAGAAAAAAAGGAATTAAATTAAATACATTGAACTAAAAGTCAAGTTCAAAATCAGATCCGATTCGGGTCAATTTGGGTTTAATTTGATTTGATCAAATTAACACAATTAAATTTAAATAAAATGACGACTCGAATCATATCAAACTCGATGCGGCTAAGGCGGACTAAGCAGGCTTAATCAAATACGATCGAGTCTAATTCGAGCTAATTTGAGTTCGAATTAGACTCGATGGGGCTTGATTAAATTAATCAAAGGCCCTCGAGGGCACTTGAACGAAAATTGAGGTCAACAAACGGATCCGTAATAAGTGCGGAGAATGACAAGTGAACCGTATATGTTGTTATTAGCCTCCCAATCTCTAGGAAGATGCAACCCTATGATTAACTAATGAGATTCACTGAGAAGATGCAGCCCTACATTCAACTAATGAGAACCGAGAAACATAAAATCACACAATAATCATGCAATAAATGTCCCACCACACAATATTCATGCAACCATGCATCAATAACATAATAATACAATCAAGCAATCGTATGATGATCATTGAATCATAATATCACATAATCATACACCCATGCCACAATCAACTAATCATATAACAATAATTTAGTCATACCTCAATCATGCGATCACATAGTAACCACACGACCATACGATAAATATACGATAATCCTCTAATCATATCAAATCTCATAATAATAAGCAAATGATCATGCAATAGTCATACAATAATCATATAACTACGTAATGATCACACGATCACACGTTAATGCCATTATCATTTAATCATGCAATAGTCATATGTTCATGCAACAAACCCAAATATGAAACAATCACTTAATTATGCAATGAACAATTTAAGATGTAATGATCACCTTAAGATCAAACAATCATACAATGACCATGCACTCAATCAATCAATCACTCATTCATACAATAATCACACAATCATGCAAGGATGGTGGGATAGAAGGAAGAGAGAAACTCAATATTTACCTGACTAACTCGAACCAACGAATGAATGAGGCTCAACACCTCACTTGACCAAATCAGAATAGTGAGGGAGAGCCATGGAAAGAAAATCAACTATTTACATAACCAGGTTGAAATAGCAGAATATGAGAAGGAGAAAGGGATCTCATGCTCACATGTGTAGAATTGAAACAAAATCATAAAGAACTAAAGAAAATTCAACGATCATCTAGAACAAATGTGTGAAGGCGAGGGAAAAGATGGTCAACGATCACTCGACCACAGATCCGACAGTGATACAAGGAGGATAAGGAGCACATGTAGGATCATCAAGGAAAGGAAGTAGGGGGGATCCTCTACCGGCCTTACCCTATAGTAAGGGAAGAATAAAGAAGAAAATAAAGGTAAAGCGGGGGGAGGGGGGGGGGGGGGTCTCAAATTCAACTGACCATATCGAAACAGTGAACGTGGACAACTCGATGTTCAGCTGACCATATCGAAACAATGATACAGAGAGTAAAGGGGTAAAGTAAAATCAACTACCAGCCTGACCATATCGAAACAACATAATATAAGATGGAAGGGTCTCACATTCACCTGACCATATCGAAACATTGAATTATGTGACTCGATATTCACTCGACCATATCAAAATAATGAATAAAGAGCCAGAGTAAAAATTAAACTAACTATCTTCCTAACCATATCGAAACAATAGAATAGAATGTGAAAGGATTGTGCATTCCCTTGACCATATCGAAATAGTGATGGGGGTGACTCAGTATTTGTCCGACCATATTGAAATAGCAAATAAAGAAGCAGCGAAATCTGATGTTCGACTGGCCATATCAAAACATCAAGACAATCACAAAAAAAGTATGACATTCACCTCACCATATTAGAAGAGTGACTGTAGACAACTCGATGTTCACCTGATCATATCGAAATAGTGAAACAAATAGTGAATGGGTGGTGAGGTATGCTTCCTAAGGACTCTATTAGGCTCTCAATCAGGTAGGGTTCAACATTTGCCTGATCACATCAAAACAGTAAATATGAATGGCTCAATACTCATCTGAACATATCGAAATAATAAGGAGTTAAAGGGTGGTAGGGTATGCCTCTCAGGGACTCTATTGGGCACCTAACCAAGAAAGGTTCAACATTTACCTAACCATATTGAAACAGTAAATGTGAATAGCTTAATACTCACCTGATCATATCGAAACAGTGAGTAAGGAGTCAAAATGAGAAAGTAAACCAACTATTTGCCTCACCATATCGAAACAGCATAATCGTAGGTGAAAGGATCCCACATTCATTTGACCATATCAAAATAGTGAATGGGGGTGACTCTATACTTACCTAACCATATAGAAATAGCAAATAAAGAAGTCATGAAATCTGATGTCCGTCTAACCATATCGAAACAACAAGATAATCAGGAAAAGTTACATTGACAATAACCTGGCACACATTTGTTTAGGGATGTGAGGGAAAAGAAAACGGTAGATGAGAAAATCCCAGGGAAACATTTATCTAAAAAATCTCGAGCCAACATTTTAGTTATCAAGTGATAGAGGACAAATCGTCGTGGCCACGAGTATCCAAATGTTGATAGAATTTCTTAGGCAACACTAACATCACATGAAAAGGGGGAATCATTAGACTAATGCCTCGAGGGATAATGGGAAGAGGTATGCTCTCAGCAGAGTGCAAGAGGGGCAATCTCATTCCGAGTTAGCAACAACTGAATTAGCGAGTGGACACACTCGCTACATAGAATGAAGATGCATCAAAGAGAACCAATCATTAAAGGATTACAGGGCTGCACCGATACTAACTGATGGGGATCCTTTAAGAAGTGAACCCAACATCAACATGTCCAAGGAACCTCTCTAGCAGCCAAGAGTGGGGTCCCAATGAGAAAGTATGTGGTAAAAAAAAAAAATAAGAGAGTTGATCTTCTGCTATAAGATCAAAGCTCTCAAAGAAGTGTTTGTTGAGATTCATTCACTATGAATTAGGTTGTTAACCCAAAGTTTATGTCCCAAGGCTATCAAAGAGGGGGCTGAATTGGTATTTAAAAATTTAAATTTTAACCCTCTTAATCTTGAGTACGTTGAACCGAAAATAAACTTTAATGAATTTTTAGAAAAAGTTTTTCAACCACAATTTTTGGAAAAAAAAATAAAACGTGGAAAATAAAAAATAATAAAAATAAAAGACACAAGATTTATAGTGGTTCGGTCTAAACCAGAACTACATCCATTCCCCGGAGGCACCCTCCGAGTATTGCACTAATACCAATAGTGACTCTCCTTTAGCACCCACAGCAAGGCAGAGAAGCCTTTACAAAAACTCTTTCCACCAATACCCGGTGCGGCAGAGAACCGTTTTCCTTTTACACTTATCCCCAGTGTTGGGAGAGAACCGTCCGTCCTTTCACACTCTCCTAGTGTGGGCAGAGAACCCTTCATTCTTTCACACTCTCCTAGTGTGGGCAGAGAACCCTTCGTCCTTTCACACTCTCCTAGTGTGGGCAGAGAACCCACAACTATTCACACTCTCCAAGTGTCGGCAAAGAACCAGATCTCCCTGACAGATCTTCTCACAAGAATTCTAGAAGGAAGAAAGAAAAGAGTGAAGTAATCCCAAATCACAAGTAGAGATTCTTATCTTTGAACATCAAGCGAAGCCTTCACGCTTCAGTGGAAGGAATCCTCCTTTGAATGCTCTCTCACACTCTCTCCTTGACTCTTCTTTCAATAGGCACGAAGATCAAATGGCAAAAAGATTGGGTGGCAGTCTAAATTGGACTATATATAGGAGAGACAAGAAAAACTGTCCAAAACTGCAAATTTTTCAAGTCAACACGAAATGAATCGTCCCGTACGATCGTGGATCATTCTGGACGATTTTACTTAAAGTGTCAGAAACGATCCTTATGTATATTGGTACTAACTATGTTCGTACACGATCATCGTCCCGTACGAAATAGGTTCGTCCGGTACGATCCGTTATACATAGGTCGGTTCTCAAATAACTGCATGGACATAATCAATTTTGGTAAGTCGGTTCACATCGTCCTGGGACGAACAGGACTTCGTCCGGAGAAAAGTTTTACAGAGAGCAACTCTTCCTGGCACGATAATGAACATCGTCTGAATGAAATTTTTACATAGAAGAATTCGTCTTGGGATTATTTGGATTTCATAGTGATAACACCCACACAAAATAGTGGGACTATGTGGGAAGAGAAAGCAACCTCACACATCCATAAGACTACTATAGCAGTTAAGAGTAGGGAATGGATAGGAGGATATGTCACTAAAATAAACTAGGGAGCTAACCTTCTTCTAAAAAATCCAAGCTCTCAAAGAAGTGATGCTAAAATGTGCGGAATGATGTACTACATGACAACCAGGGAAACAACTTGAGGTAGCAAGGGGAAACACTTGCCACCGAGGATAATGACTACGAAGAGGACTAACACTCATCAGAAGATCACAGTGGTAGCACTCACACTAACTGGTGGGATCCTGTGGGAAGTAAAACAACTTCAACACATTCATAGAGTTACTCTGACAGCTAAGAGTATGGTATGAATGGAGGAGTATGTTGCTAAAAGAAAGCAGAATGGGGGGCTGATCTTTTCTTAGGAAGATCCAAACCCTCAAAGTAGTGATGCTAACACTTGAGACTAGATGTACTACATCATCGCTGGGGAAACAATTCGAGGTAGCGAGGGGACACACTCGCCACCGAGGATAATGACTATGAATATGATCCATAACTATCAAAAGCCCACAGCGGTAAAACTTACACAAACTTGTGAGACCCTATAAGAAGTGAAAGCAACGCCAACACATCCATAGAGTTACTCTAGCAGCTAAGAGTAGGGTATGGATGGGAGAGTGGGTTGTTATAGGAGAGCAGGAGAGGGACTGATCTTTCCTCAGAAAAATCCAAGCCTACAAGGAAGTGATGTTAACACCTAGGACAAGATGTGCCACATCACCAATAAAGACAGTGAGAGTCATAAGAATCATAATAAAATATGTGTAGGCTCATCCTTGAAGCAATCATCGAGATGCTTCGAAGGAGAGTAAATGAGAAGTTCGGTGAACTTAGGCTCTTAGAGAGTAAAGTCGGATTCCACCTGTGATAAGGAAAATAAATTTTGCTCACCCGAGAGCTTCCTTTTTTTTCATATATATATTTTTTATATTTGTTCACAATCATATATTGAGCATACCCCATATTGTCAAAGATAATATATGGTAGATTAAACTTTTACCATATCCATGAGTTACTCATAGTATAGAAATATCTTCTAATGCATGAAACACAAAGAGGAGGATATATGAATGACTTTGTTAACTCATACCATATTCTCCACATAAATAAAACTAGAGAGAGAAATTATACATGATATTGTAAAGAAGTGACACATTAACTTTGATTACCCATGCCACATTCAATTAATGTGAATGAACTAGAGAGCACAATCATAACAAAGTTAATATATGAATGAAATTCATATATGGATAGTTGATCAACATTACCATTCCCGACTAACATAGGTTGATATGGATCCAGTATCATATCTCTAAAGGATCTAAGTCGATGATTTTGATATCTTAGATCACATTCAACTTATCTGAATGAACTGGGGAGTACAACAATCATAATAAAATTGATAGAAAAAAGAAACTTATGTAGGAATAATTGGTCAACATTACCACACCTGACTAATATAGGTCATATATGGACCCAGTGTCACCTTCCACAAATTGATATCCCACACCACACTTGAGGGTGACAAGTGGAATTGGGGACTAAGACTCATGGTGAATCCAAATGCACGCGAATTCCATAAGTTTACACTGAGCTAGGCAAATCATAAAGCCTGAATCTTCATGAAGCATATGACTTGCATTAGAGGATCAAGAGCAACCTAAGAAAATAACACATGCTAGTTTTGATAATCTAGACCACACTTGGGGTGACAAGTGAAAATGGGGAAGAACAAATCCTCGCAAAGGGGATGACAAATTTAAAATACTATGTGTTAACACCAGTGTGATTTGTGTGCACAAACATCCCTATGGCGTATTATCGTATCACCTTTAAGGATAGCCTCATACTCTTCGTAACGAACATCGTATGGTAGAGGAAAAATCATCGTGGCCACACAGACTGTTAAAAAGTAAGAAGTATCCTTTTAGGGGGTACATATACAGAGGGACATTTATAGGCGGTTGGGAGGCTCCCTCTATGATGTGCAAAACTCAAGCGTAATACTTTTTTAAGTATTACACATTGATGATAAGCATGGGGTGAATATCATTTGCATCAACATAGATAAGCACCACCTTCATAGACTTACTCTATAATGAATGGGCCTTCCTAAATAGGCTCAAACTTACCACTTCGGCGATGACAGAAAATGATAGGCCTACGCAAGACAAGAATTAAGACGCCAAACCGGAAAGCACGTGGTCGAATAAGGCGATTATGTGACTGGGCCATATGGGCCTGGTATAGTTTGAGGTTCTAACGAGCTTGTAAATGAAGCTCTTTTAAACCATTAAGTTCTTCCCACCGTAGTCAGGCATTATCTTCACGAGAAAGATTATGACTAACTGCCACACCTAGCGAGGGGAGCTCAACCTTAAGTGGGAGGACTGCTTCAACCTCGAATGCTAAAGAATATGGGGTAGACTGGGTATGAGAACAGTATGTAGTCCTATAGGCCCATAATGCCTCGGTAACTTATCATATCACTCTCACTTTTTTACGACAAGAATTTTCTTTATCAATTGCACGAGAGTCTTATTAAATGCTTTTTCCAAGCCATTGGCATTAGGATAGTAAATCAAAGAGTATCGCCAATTGATGATATGGCGGCAGACAAATCAAATAATTTTGGTGCTTCTAAATAACGGGCTGTTATCAGAAATTATACGGTGCATAACACCAAAGCTGTAACAATATGTTCGTGAAAGAAACATATCACATCTTCTGATTTTACTTCCTTAAGTGGGATAGCTTTCGCCTACTTAGAGAAGTAATTAGTGATAATTAATATAAACTTATGACCCTTTGAGGAAGCAGGGTCAATAGGACCCACTATATCTGTGCCCCAACCTTTAAATGGCCAAGACGACATAGTAGGGTGCAGCGGATTAGGAGTTTGATGGATCATCATGGCATAAATTTGGCATTGGTGGCACTTCTAGCTTGCTCCATACAATCACAAGTCATGGTCGGACAATAATAACCAAGGCATTTAATTTTGTCTTTCATCTTTGGTCCGGATTGATGATCACTACAAAGTCCTTTGTGTATCTCGCCCATGACCTTACAAGCCTCTTCATTATTAAGGCAATACAACCACATTTGATTAAAAGAGCGTTGATATAAGGTGTTATTTACATAAATGAATAATAACACTCTTTTTCTAATTTGAGCAGCAAGAGATCGATCATCCGAAAGCCTACCATGATTCAAATATTGAATAAATGGAACTCTCTAATCTGACTCTTCTTCAATAGAAAATACTATGAGGGTCTGATCGGGAGAAGACAAATTTGCAGGGCACATAACTTGACAATACTGGACAATAATAGACACAATTTTTAGTTAGGTCAGCCAGTTCTTTTGCTAACTTGGCCAATGCATTTGCTTTACCTTTTATAGATCGAGGAATTTTAGCCAAAGTTACTTTAGGAATTAAACATAGGAGCTCTATTGCCTTGTTATGATAAGACAAGATTTTAGGCTTAAGTACTTTGAAAACTCATGCTACTTAATTTATGATTAATAAGGAGTCTCCAAAGATCTTTACCCATATAATTTTCATATGAACGGCCAACTTTGATTTCAAAGTTAGAGCTTCGTACTCAACTTCATTATTAGTATGAGGCTCTGAAAGACTGTAGGAATATCGAAGAGTGTGACCTTCAGAAGATAAAAAAATAAGGCTCAAACCTACCATAACTATGGGAGTTTTATTTTGATATAAGGCTTTAACGAATGATGCATATTTAAAGTAGAACTCCAATGTAGGGGACTCCTATTCATCCACACTCATGATTAGTTCATTGGGTAAATAATTATTGAGTGAGAAATTCACATGAATCGGGTGAGCAACAAGAAAGTCAACTAGAGCCTATCCTTTGATGGCTCGCTGAGGGATAAAAGTAATGTCAAACTGTAATAGGATCCTAGACTAGTGTGCTAAACGACCTAAGAGGGTCTAATGGGTCATCAAATACTGCAAGGGGTTGACTCGTGAAATCAAGTTAATATTGTGCTAAAGCATATAATATCTAAGCTTTTGCACCGTGAAGATTAAATTTATACACTGCTTTTCCATCATTTGGTATTTTAGTTCTATAGGTATTAACAATCTACTGAAGTAGTACAAGGAATTTTCCTTGCCTTGCTCATTTTCTTGAGTCAAAAGTGCACCCAGGGATTCTTCTAGGGTAGTAGTGTAAAGAACACACGTGAGTTTATCAGGTAGCATTTTATACTCTTAAAGGACTCCTAACAATGCTCATCCCAATGAAAAAGAGCATCCTTCTTCAATAGAGCAGCGAAGGGATGACATTTACCAAAAAAATTGATGATAAATCTCCGTAAGAAACCAAGCTTACCTTAAAAAGATCTTAACTGGGCAAGACTTTTAGGAGGTTTCAAGTCCACTATGGCCTTGATCATGGAAGGATCAATCTCAATGACACGATAGCGAACTATAAACTCTAAGAACTTTCCTACACTAACATCAAATGCGCATTTTAAAGGATTCATCTTCAAATCATACTTACGAAGGCGTTAAAAAATGATTCACAGGTCTCTAAGGTGATCTCCACTGACCTTGCTTTTGACCATCAGATCATCCACATAATATTCAACCTGCTCGTGTATCATTTCATTGAATATAACATTCATAGCATGTTGATATATGGCCCTGACATTCTTGAGATCGAAGAGCATCACCTTATAATAAAACACATCTATAGGTGTGCGGACGAAATAAACTTCTCATCTTTATGGGACATCTTGATTTGATTGTGGCCAGACGAACCATCCATGAACGAGAATATATTATGGGATGAAGCGATATCCACAATAAGCTTGGGGATAAGAAGAGGGAAATCATCTTTAGGGTAAGCCTTATTTTTAAATAATAGAAGTCAATACAAACACGAATTTATCCACTCTTCTTCTGGACTAGAATAATATTGGCAAGCTAAGTGGGATACTTCTTTTCACGAATAAATCCAACTTCTATGAGCTTCTTATTCTCAATGATCACCTATTGTTTAATCTCCAACCTAATCTTATGAGGTGATTATTTAATAGGGAGTGCATCAGGCTTAATAGCTAACTTGTGGACAGCTACATCTAGGTTTAAACCAGGCATTTCAGTGTAATTCTAGGCAATGCAATCTTTAAACTTGTTGACCTCATTTTTGTATGAGGTCACTAAAACCCTTCCAGAATCCAGATCCTTTCCTAAAGCCAGCCCTTAGGGCCTATTCTAGACCTTAGGATCCTTCCTAAAGCCAGACCTTAGGGCCTATTCTAGACCTTAGGATCCTTCTAGAGCCAAAACCTTAGGGCCTACTCTAGAGCTTAGGATTCTTCCATATCCAAATCCTAGGACTCCTCTAGATCCTAGGATCAATCCAGACTTCAAATCAATCCCATCCCTTTGATCCATTCTAACCTCAAATTAATCCCATACCTTTGATCAACTTTAACATCAAATCAATTCCTACTTTTGATCAATTCAAATCTCAAACTTCATTCAATCCAAATTCTAATTAATCTAAGCTTCAACCACATCCAAACCTTGATCCAATCTACTTAACAATTCAAACTTCAACTTTGACTTTGAGCCTACCCTTGATCTAACTTTGACCCTATCCATTCATTAACAATCACCACATGATTGTTAATGATTTGAATACTTCAATATTAATCTTTCAAACTTAAAATCCATTCCAAATCCAGAAATCCAAACCCAAATCCTAAGCCTTAGGGCCCTGTCCTAAAGACCTTTTTCATTGAATTTTTAAATACTTTGAAACCCAGTTTAATGACCTCTGATTCAAAGTCTACCACTTGCAAAGTGATAGGACATGTCTCTAGAGGTTACCCCTCAAATTTGAGCCCATTCTGAGGTCTCTAGCCCCAGAGTCTAAATCAAAATCCAAAGGCTGTAAAACCTTCAAATATTTACAGCCTATGCCACTGGACCTTTGGCCTTGAAGATTTTGACCTTAGAACTTTCACCAAAGCTTCTAATCAATTCCAGACCATTAATCTTGATATGTTGAGCAGTAAACTGAAACTTTCTGGACTCATTTTAGCCCTTAGTGGTCATGAGCCCAAAGTGACCAAAATACCCCTGTGGGGCTCAAACATGCTTTTTTAAACCAAATGAACTCCAAATTGAATGCAATCACTTGCAGCAAGTTTCAAATATCATTTTAAACCTGTTGAATCCAATCCCAGCTCCTAGGTCAATTTGATTGACCAAGTCAACTGGGTTGACCCAAGAAGACCCTTAAGGGTTCAAATAGGGGTTTTGACCCAATTGACCTCTCTAGACTTGGAGACCACCTCCAATGGCTTCCAAACATCATCTTGAATTTATCCAGCCCAGCCTCACCCATTGGGTCAACCTAGTTGACCCAGTCAACATGGTTTAACCCAATGAACCCTTAAGGTTTCAAATGAACCATTCCAACCCGTTTAACCACATCAATATCTTCAAACTCTTAAAATCATTCCATTCAAAGCCTTGAACATTTCTAAACCTATTTTGAGCTCAACCCAACTTGGTTTGACCAAGTCAACCCTAAATCCTTGGTCAAAATTGTGGTGGCTTTTGCTCCCATCCTTTCTAGCCTTGACTTTGACCTTTGACCCTTGATTGAACCATTTCAAATATCCCTCTCCCTCCTTAAGTGCCACATCACTAACCTCGACCTGGTTGACTGGTCAAACCAAGTCAACAAAGCCCTAAATCCCTCCTTGAATTGGTCAAACCTTCTATTTAACTTCAAGGAGTGTGAGATTAGGCTTGGAAGCTCTCCCATTGGCTGCCCCCATTTCCCTTCATGCCACATCAGCACCCATTGACCAGTTGACCGGTCAAAGTGGTCAATTCCCCCCTTAAACCCTATTTTCATGTTCAAAGCCCTATTTCCTCCTTATATCACATGCCTAAAAGTCTCCTTTTGCTTTATTTCCCTAACTAATCCTGTCTTAAGCTGCTCCAAGGGCCTGGCTTAGGCTATTTAGGCAATGTTCCCTCTCACTCATCCCAAGTCCACCCAATAGGAGCTTGGCTTGTCCAGCCCTTTCCGCAGCCTTCCAGCTTTCCCAGGGACAGGTGGCATCATCTGGAGAGCCCCTGCATCGATCCTAGCCATCCAATCTAGCCCAGCTCGTTTGAATAGGGAGAAAGGCAACTTTTGAGGATGATTGATCAAAGCAGCCTCTCTCACTAACCCTAGCCTCCCAGATCGAACTCTTAGTTCGTTTTGAATCTCCAGGGCCTCCTCTACCTTCCCACTACAAAACCCAGGTGGTTGCACGTCACCGGCGGCGAGTTCTCCGGCGAAACCACCACCTAGACCGTCTCAAGCCCATAGCAGCCGATCCAGACGCGTTCGAGCTTGGATTTTCGCTGGGAATCTTCACTTGGACAATCTACAAGCTCAACCATCCAGAAATTTCGAAGATCTAACGGTATAACTCCCTAAAACCCTAGATCTAGGTCACATTAGTTAGGTCTAAATAGCTTTACGCTTTTAGGGTTTTAGCTAAAACAAACTATTCCCCATGATTTCTGTTCATGTCCTTAATCTATGTTTAAAATTTTAAGTGAAATGATTGATCCGATCGAGAGAACGAAGCGAAATATGTTTTCTAGGGCGTCACTCACGGTCTCCGGCGAGTGTACGTTTTCTGGACCGTTGATCGTTCGATCAACGGTCCAGATCGAGCCTTTCCGCGGTTTGATCCGACCGCGCATTCGATCTCTCGTTCGATCAGTCGTCCGGCGAGATCTAGGTCGTCTATTCGGAATAGCGGGATCGAATCTCCGCCGTCTGATCCTCTCCTGGTGAGATCAGACCGCGGGATCTGATCTCAGCCGTTGGATCGAACCCGCGGTTAATCCAACGGCTGTTACGCGCCGCTGACGTGGTTAAGTGAAAACCGCGTGAAACGGCCAGCGGCCGACGCGTGTCCCCGCCGCCGCGCGGTTTCGATCCCGCCAATCCTAGCGCGCCGCGTGTCTGACCGCCGCCATTTAATTAAAAAATAATGAGTTTTAATTAGTTTTAATTGCTGAAACTTAAATAAATCATAGTAAATCAAATATATAACCAAAAATTAAGTATAATATATCAAACTTTTCAGAATTTCATCTAGTTTATTTTAAAAATAAAATCAGTTTATTTTGACTATTATTTTACTGGTAATTTAAGAAATACAGAAATATGTATTTCATTTTTAATTAATTATATATAAATTATTTTTATCTGAAATTTGGCATGCATGTTGTTGAATGCATGGCTGGTCTCCAGAAAAATTTTCAGTATTATTTGAATAGGTTTTGAAGGTATTTTGAATTATTGGAGTATTTTCATCCTTTCTTTATATTTAATTAAATATTAAGTATTTAAAAAAATACAAGAAATATATTTTATTATTTCCAAACTTCTATGGAGATCAGTGGATCCTTCAACCCATTAACATGTATTTTGATAATATATTTAATCATTTTATAATATATATATTTCTATTTATATATATAAATTCATTTATATATTTATGTATTTTAATATATATTTTGAAATTTTATATATATACATGTAAATCCTTAAGTGTTTAAGAGTCATTTGAGATCTTAAATGTTGATTAAGCATGTTTGAATAGAAATGAAGGGGATGATTAGTGAATAATCATTCCTTGATTATTCACTAATTTTGTCTTAATTATGTTAATTAGTTAATTGCATGTTTAAGGTGCACACACCACTTAGTCTAAGGCTCTCCTAGATTTAGGTGTTGAATGTGTTTATGTGATTCATGCATGCCTTATGTATTGAGTATGAGGGTTAGTTCAAACATTGATTCAAGTCCATCAAAACTAGTGACATATTTAAGGACAATAATTAAGGACTCATGTATAGAAAACTTAGAAAAATTTCAATAATTAGGATTCACCTCCTCTTTAGTTGAAACTTTGAACATTTGAACTTAGTGACATCCTCAGCCCCTAGAGAAATTTTCACTAATTTTTGAGGTCATTAGGTCCCCTAATTAGTTTTCTAAGTCTTAAACCCTTAATTAAGCCTTTAAAACTTCTAAAAATTGTAATAAATCCAATTTAAATCCAAAAATTACATGTAAACCCTCAAACTGACCAGAATTCAGTCCTTAATCTGTGATAATTAAAAGCCCTTTGATTTGACAGCAATTTAAACCCTAATTTAATTTTAAGTGAAAACCAATATGTAATTAAGATAATTAATTAATAATAATATAAAAATCCAAAAATTTCCCAAACACTTGGGGATCCCTCCTTAGGTTATTTCTGACCTTTGGAGGTGTTTTCAAGAAGTTGGGAACTTGCTTGAAGCAAAATCACAAAAGAGGCCTTCTAATTAAGAAATTCCCAAAACTCATTAAAATGCCCAAACTTCAATAATCCATAACTAATTCTAGAAAAATCCAAATTACCCAAACTCACTTGCATTCAACTCATATTGATGTCTAGTATTTATTAAAAATATTAAATTCCAGGAATTTGCAATATTTTAAACAGTCAACAAATCGGTCAACTTTAAGTCAAAACTAGTTCAAAACTTCAAACCTTTGTAATAAAATGTAGAAAAATCCGATTTTAACGTACCTACCTTCTAACTGATCGTAGTAAGGTCTAGTATTTTAATAAAATACAAACATTTCAGAATTTGGTCTTAATCAAAAAGTCATTTTTTTCAACCCCTTAATTAAATCATTAAAATATTCAAAAATTCATAAAACTCATAATCATTCTAAAATTCAGAAAATATTGGTTTAATGTCCAAAACACTTAACAAATCCTTTAAAACACAACAACCACCCTAAAGTTGAAGTTTATTGGCTGGACTACTCCGGGCTGCGGGGCTAAGTGTCCTAAGGAGGCTGGTTCCTCGAGCCTGGTGGCACAACGCCACGAATGGATTCTAAAAGGTGTCAAACCTTAAAATGGATTAACCTTTTAATTATTTAACATTTTTAAAAGTCTCTAATTCAATTACATTAATTTGGTTTATCGGCTGGACTACTCCGGGCTGCGGGGCTAAGTGTCCTAAGGAGGCTGGTTCCTCGAGCCTGGTGGCACAACGCCACGAATCAATTAATGGCAAACTTAAATTAATCAACTTTAAAAATCAGTAATTAACTCATTTTAATATTAATCCACTCTTTTAATTCCAACCAATTTAAATAACTTAATCAACCCCGATTGCTACTGGGTAACCCAGGCCTACGAGGCTATTAGCTTAGCCCCAAGGAAGGTGAAATAAACTTCACGGCCTCGGTGTGAAACAAAGGTAGTAATCAATTAACTTTTAAAACATGTTTAATTAAAATTCTTAATCTACTAATACTTAAATTTTAATCTAAATACCCTTTTAAGCCTTAACAAACTCAGACTTTTAGATAACTTTAATTAATCACCCAACTTAGGATATACCCCCGCCACACTACCTTTCACACACACTTTAGATGTTGTGCTAGGACAACCAACTCTAGATCTAGGTTAGGCCGGTGTTTACTTTACTGCTGTGTGCCGGATTTTTCGTAGTTTTCACTGCATGTTGTGGATGAAATTGCTTTGCTATGTCTGCTTACTTTTTCTGTACTCTGTGGATGGATTGATGTGTTTGGCGACTAGATTACCCTTAGGTTAGGTACGATCTGGATGTTGACACAGTTTTCTGCAGGTGGCCACGCTCATGCAGGGCAATATAAAAAGGGGGCAAATCAAAAAAAAATGCATAAATATTATAAACTCTTTGCACAGGTGCTTCAGCTGCTAAAGCCCCCAAATCATAAAAAGAGCGTGGCCAGTGTGTTTACTTTCTTTTCTGCTCATATGCAACTGCTTGGGAATAACTGCTTTATTTATATTAATTGCTTAGGATAACCTTGCAGGTGAGTCTAGATTTTTATTTTGATATCAATGTAATTTGTATAATTGTTAAGTGTTGTGAAAGTTAAGTTTGAGTTTGGGATACATAGATCCAAAGCTTGGATTCCAAAGAGGAAAGGATACCCCTTTGGGGAACACTCCTTTTCCATTTGGAAATCCAAATTTGGATCATACCTCTTCCTTACCCAAAGAGGAAAGAGTGGCCTTCCCCTTAGAGGGAAGTGCCCTCTTATCCATTTGGGTAATCTACTACGAAGATTCCAAGAAGATTGAAGAAAAGGAGTCCAAAGAAGAATGAAATTGAAGATTTGAAGATTTGAAGATTGAGAGTATCCCACTCAAAATAACTTGCGTCGTTACTAGGTTTAGAATCCGGGTTGTTGTCAGTGGTGCCCGGCCACTCTACTTTCTGCAATATTCTGGTTTGTAATAAGCAAGGCAATTCTGCCTATGGACATTTATTAATTAATTTATATTTGATGTGATGATTTGATTGCCTCTAGGATTACTTGTTTTTACTAGTTTTTTGGCGATTGCATGCCGCTCTTTGTTTTCGCCTGGATACGTGAGGCTCGTGAGGATGTGAAACTTTTCTACTCATAATTTTAAAAGTCTAAAATTTTAGTGAGTCTAAACAACATAGAAAGATAACGAATCTAGGGAATTAGCCGGGGATCGACCCCGGGGTCGCATGCATATTTTTGCATTCTTCTTTCCTTGCTTTAGACCCTTCCCCGCCTGCGGGTAGAGTCCGGATAGTCTGACCTATGAGGACGAGGTGCCGGACCTGGGGAAGCCCAGTCTTCTAAAAAATTATTTTATAAGCCTGTTTTTAAAATCTTCAAGCATATTTGATTTGAGGTTGTTAACCAGCATGCATTGCATTAAATACAAATTAAAGAGTCTAAATTTTAAATTTATAGTCCTTAGCATTTTATCACCCGACATAAGTTAAAGGGGCCAAATAGGAGAATCACTAGATGTCGGCCCCAACTCTTCAAAAACTTTAATTACAACGTCCCTACCATTCTTTCATAAAAAGACCGGATTCATGTATTTTAAATCGATTAGGTGGTTAGCTGGCTCCCCAATCCAGGCCGGGGTAAGTCCAGACCTTGCACTGCATTAGTTAGGATCGGACGACTGTGGTCCAGTGTCCAAAATAGATTTAGGATCCGGGGCAGATCTTTGATTATAAGACCCCAAATTTCGGGAATATAATCCCAAATTTCTAATAAAATGCTCAACTCTAATTAAAATTTTCTTTTAATCCTAAAACATAAAGCCTAACACCTAGATTAAGTTGGGACACTTCCGGATGGTTCTGGAATCTCAAAGTGTCCCCTACCTCTCATCCTTTGAATCTGTTAATAACTGCTCAATTTTGATCCATTTCCTCTTGATCTTTTCCAATAATTCTATTCATACTTTGATATCACTCCTAGAAAATCTAACAAAATTTCGTTCTTATTCTAATCGAGAGTTTTCGTAGGGGACTTTGTCTCCCTACGATGTAATTAACTACGAGGGCTTGCGCTCGTAGGAGATTTGGAACCCCACACACCTGATTTTAAAATTGATTTTAAAACTTCACTAGATTTCTTTGGGAAAAGTTAAAGAATGATCGTCGTCGTTGCATTAGAAGAATTATCGTAGAATGGTGTCATTTCCCTTTGGGGAGATACATCCTTCTTCGATAAGGCTTTGGATGTGAATGCGACGATCATACTTCTTGGATATTGTAATTGGGTACTTAGTTGAACTCTACTTTGTTCCCTCGGGGCCATATGAAGTTCTCTTTAGAACCCGATCATAATATTCAAGATGTGTTTACATAATTCTAAGCCTGAACACCGTTATGAAGGTTTATCTTCGTCCCCCGGGGTGATATATTCTTTCTAACGAGTTGGTTCGACCTTAGAATTAGAACTCAACCTTAATCTTAAAATCCCCAAAGAAAACTAATATTTTTTTCAAAACCTGTTTTTCAAAATTCCACCGACAAAAAATGGCACGCCCGGTGGGACCAATCTCTCTCTCTATCTTTAATAAGAATGAAATTTTGTTTCATCGGTAGTCTTAACTACCTTTCTTCCGTTGGCCTCTCAATCCATTTCCCCCTTGGGTGAGTGTGGCCAACATCTAGAATAACTTAAAACATCAAGAGAGAGGTTCTACCTCCAAATGTTCGTTAAAAAAATATATATATGTTAATAATGCCGCTTTCAAAATACCTCTTTTGAAATTGAAAGGAAAAGACTTTTGAAGATTTGAGATACACTAGTCTTAACCTCTTTACCATTCCGACTTTCAAGAATAAAGAGGCTAAACCATTGAATTTACTAGGGATTTTCTTATAGTTCCATAAGCCTTCGGGCAAGGGGAAACTCTGTCCGTTGCATTTTGGATCCTATAAGAAGAATCCGTCTCAAATCATTCAAACTTCAAATTCTTTCAACAAAAAAAAAAAACCAAACAAAACAAAATCCAAAACCCTTTTACTCCAAAACCTCATATGTTACCTCATAAGATTATTGTGTGGGTTAACATATGTTGATTTTTTTTGGCATGTACTTAGTCTCTTTATCTCCCTAACATGTGTTGAATTTTTCTACCATTCAATATGTGTTGGGAGGTTGGGATTATCCTACAAGCTTTAAGTTTTAAAATGACAAACACTTCTTCTTCAAGAAATCTAATTTCAAACCATTCTTTAATTTTCAGAAAATATCCGATGGCTGGCAAGTTGATCTTTACCTTTGACCGTGAGCTCTCTTCGACTGTGAATGACCTAGGGAGAACTGTTGTTTTTGGATTAGGCTTTGACACTCTTGAGTTTTACATGGATGGACAAGAGGTAGTCAAGTTGGATGCCACCAAGAATCCCACCCCTGAGCTTGAGTTGATTGTGGGAGCTACTTCTGTTGCACCTGTTAAGATTGAGACACCAAAGTTGCCTGAGTCAGTTGTTGAGATCCCTACTGAGGTCAAATCTGTTTTTGAAAAAGGGTCTTGTTCTGGGCTTACCTTTGCAACTAAGAATCAGAAGAAGAATTACTTAAGGAGACTTAGAAAGAGGATCTCCAAGGCCAAAAGGATTGTGCCTTTTAAGACCTTAGCTCAGGTAGAGCCTGAGGCTGGTGAGGAACTACCTATTCCTGCATCCTCTCCCCTTCTGAAAGGGAGTCGCTTTTTCCCCTTAGCTTCTGCTCAAGGGGAGGAGAGGGTATCTAGGATAGCCCGTTCCCCACCATGCCCAGTCGACTACTCGACTAAGAAAACTTCAAAAGAGAAACATCTGCAGAAGACTAGAGCACTAAGGAACACCTGTGCTGCACAATCTGGACAGACCAAAGAGCAGTATTTGAGTCAGCTGAAGGGAGTGATCTCCCATCGCTTCCAGAAGGAAGTGTTGAAAGAAGAGGCATCTGAGGCTAAGAACCTAACTCCACAACATGTTAGGAGAAACAAGAAATATGTTAGACAGCCTGCTACTTCGGTGCTAGTGGATGGATATCACTGGGCGCCACGCCCTCCTTCTTCCAAAACGGAGGGTATTGTGTTGACTGGGTCCGAGAGAGGCCGCCATCCTCATGGTAGACCCCCGGTACCCCCTCCCAAACCTGTGAGGTTGGCCTCAATGATTGTTAACCCTAAGGAAAATGAAGCGCTAAAACATTTGGATGTTAAGGGAAAGAGGCCCAAGTCTCCTGAGAAGAAATATGTTCCTAAAAGGACCAAGTTGGAGAACTTACCACCACCTCCAAGAACTCCTAAGTTCATTCTCCAACTCCAACGGGTTACAACAACACCTTCTCCAGTTTTGACTGAGTTGAGGGGCATTCAACCTAGCACTTCCGTTGTTGTAGTGGATGGTGTTACTAGAGCAAGTCCTACTCCTGATTTAGCAGTAATTCCGGTTGATGGTCCAGTTGCTGATTGCACTGATCTATGTGTCATTCCTAGGCTTCCTACACCGGAGTCCGAGGACCTTACCTTACCAGATGTAGGAGCTATTTCCCTACAAGCTCCTGCTTCACCTCCTGAGGTACGTGCCCCTCTCCTTGTAGAGAACGCCACTCTTCTGACTACCGATTTTGGGACAGTCGAGGAGGAGGGAATTGACCTGGATCTCAATTTAGAAGAAGAAGAGCCAACCACAGAGCCAAAATTAGATCCTAATCCGAAGCTTACTGAGATAATTTATACGCTAGAGAAGGAAGAACTCTTTGACATAGCTGCTTACAAAGGGTACTTACCCCTCGATCCTGAGTCTATTGGGGACAGACCAATTGGGGAGGTAGTACAAGAAATAAGAAACATTCTGTACAAGAAGGAAGAGGTAGCAACCTTTGATCCAGACCTGGATGACCTCCTAGGAGACACAGATGATCATGTTGGTAGCGTCTCCATGGTCGAAACTAGAGGATCCAGCAAAGAGGCTGAACCTAGCAAACGTAGGCCTACCAAAGACGATGATTCACACGTTGTTGGGTCCGATTCAGATGAGTCTGTGAGGACCAAGGATGAGGAGTATATAAAAAATCTGGAGAATCAGCTGAAAAACATGATGTTACAAGTTAAGGAGATGCAAGAAAGATTCGACAAGTCAGAGCAGGACTCACTCAGAATTCAGCAAACAGCTCGAGAGATTGTGGAAAGAGTTAAGAAGACAGAATCCAATCCCAAGCCTCCCGAGTCAGCACCAGTGATCCCTCCTTGCCTATTAGAGACATCTCCAGCCCCACCTACAGCTCTCCCTGTTCCTCCAACTTTGCCTCAGAAGGATATTAAGCAACTGATCGAGGACCAGGTAAGGGAGGCCTTAGCCTTTTCACAAGAAACTGCATCTATTCCAAAGGGTAGACCATACCCCGAAGAATATGATTCAGTTCCCTACCCAAAGGGCTTTGTGCCACCAACTTTTAAGATTTTCACTGGAGTTGAAAACCCGAGACAGCATTTGGCCCACTTCAGAGCAAGTTGTTGCAATGCGGGAGGGTCTGATGCTCTACTCTTTCGCCAATTTGTAAGTAGCTTATCCGGCATTGCTTTCGAGTGGTACGCAGATCTGCCCAATGGTTCAGTAAGAACTTTCTGTGATTTAGAAAACCTTTTCCTCAAAAGATTTTCTGGAGCACAACAACGAACCACTGTGGGCGATTTGGTTGTTGAAAAGCAAAAGCCGGGAGAGTCTCTGGTTGAGTACATCTTGAGGTGGCGAAACCTCTCGATGAAGTGTGAACCCCAGTTGCAAGAGCAACATGCAGTGGAAATACTTCTTAAGAACATTCACGGCCCTGTTGCTTTTCTCCTGAAGGGTTTCACTATTAAAACTTTTGAGAAGCTTCTTAATAAGGCTAGCAATTTGCAGGAAGAGGCTCATAGGATGCCATTCCTACGGGAGCAGTCTGAAGATAAGAAGGGTCCTAGATTGGTTAAGACATTTGAGAAAAAGGCGGTAGTGTCAGCAGTTGACAAAGGAAAGAGGCCAATGGTCAGTCAGCCTAGTGCTCCTCCACCACCGCCACCACAGCCAGTTCAGAGACAGCCTTTCCAGGTTACTCCTCAGTACACCAGAGACCCTGTACCTTTTAGAGAGAGATTGGCAAAACCATATCCATTTAAAAGGGAGTCAGTTAAGAAGATTTTCAGGAGTCTATTAAAGAAACCAGATTTTCAGTTGCCAGAGGCTAGGAGGCCTGAGGATGAAAGTAAGAAAGATGATCCCAAGTACTGTCCATACCACCGGATGCTTAGTCACCCTCTAGAAGACTGTGTTGTGTTCAAAGACTGGCTTGAGAGGAACTACACCCAAGGTAACATCATAATTCCTAAGGAATACTTGGTTGATCCAGAAAAAGCTTCCATTAAGACCATTTCAGGTAACTCTCTTAACCTTCCTTGTTTTATTGAAGATGGTTGGGACGTCGCTTTGTCCCGGGCACTTAAAAAGTCGATTAACAAGTCTTTTCGTCTTTCTCAACAGCTAACTACGATAGCCCAGGATCCGGTGTGGGAGGTTGACCTGGACGCTTCGCAGGAGGATGTTGAGCCACCTTCCTCTCCAGTAGTCACAGGAACTACTGCCAAATGTTTTAAAGAAAAAGAAGTTGATTTTGTAGAGAGGAAGTGTGTAGATGAGAGATGTATTAGGATGGCGGATGGGGGTGTTAAGACCCTTTCCCCTCTTTTGTTATCTGACTTTTACTTTGCCCCATCAAAGGCAAAGGGTCAGAAGATGAATAAAAAACATCCTTCTGCTTCTGTCTTGATGATTGGCCATGAGAATGAAATGCAAATTGATGACTCTCCTGTCTTAAATAAAAGTTCTTGTGAAGAAACTCTCAACATTAAAGAAATTGATCCTCCCAAACCAGCTATTCAAGAAGAGGTCGAGTCGGAGGCCTTATCAGAAAGTGATTTCCCTCAAATCAATTTTCAAGGAAATCCTATCTTGATAGAGCTTTCAGATTCTGACTCGCTGTCGGGAGATGATGACCCGACGCCTATGGTGTGTGTAGACACTGCCCTAATTTGCCCTCCCGAGGATATCGAGCAGGTGCAACTCCGTGGCGGTAAAGTCTTACCCCCTAGGCTCCCCCCTCAAGAGAAAGGCAAGCAAATTCCCTTCGAAGATCTGAATCCGCATTCCCCTCAACAGTCAGACTCTCCATTAATTCCTCCGGGTTTTGAGTCTGTCATTCCCAAGGTTGATTACAATGTTTTAGCCCATCTTAGGAAGTTGCCAGCAAAATTAAGCATCTACGACGCCCTCCTTCTTTCCAAAGAAATGAGGGAGTCTTTAATTAAAGCACTTCTCGACCCCGAGATTTGCTTGACTCAGTTGGCTGCAACTTCAGAAGATAAGGCACTTTACTTCAAGGAGGTTCCCGGAGTTACCTTTTCAGACGAAGATATGCTCTTGAGAACTGCTGACCATAATCGTCCCCTCTACATTACTGTAGATGTGGGAAACTTTAAGTTATCAAGAGTCCTCATTGATCCGGGTGCATCGGTCAATATAATGAACATAAAGACCCTCGCATACCTCAGAGTTGATACTAGCAAGCTTTCAACCGACAGGTTGGTGCTTCGTGGGTTCAATGAACAGGGTGAGAGGGCCTTGGGTTCAATCACTTTACTTTTAGTAATAGCAGGCTTGAAAACTGAAGCTAAGTTTCATATAATTGATTCGGCCACGTCCTTTAATGCCCTTTTAGGTAGACCTTGGATTCATGAATACAGAATGGTCCCATCTACCCTTCACCAATGCATCAAATACCAACGAGATGGCATTGAACATGTGATTAAGGGTGATTTGCAACCATTTTCTATTCAAGAAATCGGGATCTACGAAGATGCTACATACTTTGTTCCTAAAGGGTCCTCGTCCCGTTCCAAGCTAGAGATCAGAATCGAGGAGAAGTCGATTGGACAAAGTTCCGATCAAATGAAAGAAAAAGGAAAATATATTGAGCAAGAAATGATACAATTGAGTAGTGAAGACGACTCCGACATCGTTATCCTTAGGCCTCCAAATGCATTACCTCAAAGAGGTGGGAGGATGGCTTTAAGGGCACGAGGTCGAGGCCGTATTCCCTCAGAGAGGAGAACAACACCTGTTCATATCGATTTGGAATCTGATTCCGATGTTGAGTCCAAGGACCGAGGTGTTGCTTTCTCCCTCCGTTATAAGAATACAAATACTTCTCCAAAATTCGATCTCACTTTGGACGATGACAGTGACATTGAGGAAGATGTTGCAAAGGTGAAAAGTGACGAGCCTGAATTGACAATGTACGAAAAGCTCAGTAGAAGGATTGAGGCCCTTTCTCTGACCCCACTGTCAGCTGGCAGGATTGCTGGGTTAGAAGTTAAAGTGGCCCCCAACTTGAATGGTGAAGTAAAGAAAGTCCAGAAATTCTTTCCTGGCTCCTCCTCCGCAAGGGATGAAGGTGATGTAACCCTTGAGGAGGCAGATTTTAATGAATTAATGGAATTACCTTTCGGCTACTTCCCTGTTTGTGTGAAGAATACTTTCTTTAAAGGTTCTGTACCATACCGATGGACTAAAGGTCAAGCCAGATACCACGAAAACATTTGGAAAACAAAAATTAAAAATAATCCTACAAGTGGTATTGGCTTTGGAACAGTTAGTTCATTCGACGATGATGAGTATTGCCTAATGATAACTTACCACCTTGAATCACCAAATGTCCCTACGGATCCCTTCTGCCCTCTTGATGGGCTCTGTTTGGAGACTTTGGATGATCCCGATGACCTTCAAGTTCGGGATGCACCCCCTGAATTTGAGGAAGAAATTAAATCGACGGTCGATGAATTAAAAGAAATTAACCTGGGAACCGATGACGACCCCCGTCCGATCTTTATAAGTGCTCTGCTGAGCGAGGGTGAGACTAAAGATTTAGTTCAGTTATTGTCTGAGTTTAGGGATTGCTTTGCCTGGACGTATGACGAAATGCCAGGTCTACCCGCTGAGGTAGCGGTCCATAAACTGGGAGTTCGGCATGATGCCATTCCTGTTAAACAAGCTCCTCGACGCATGCGCTTAGAAATTGAACAACAAGTCGTTTCTGAAGTTAAGAAATTGGCCGAAGCTGGATTTATTCGAGAGGAACAATACCCCTCTTGGGTAGCTAGCGTCGTGCCAGTCCGAAAGAAAAATGGTCAGATTCGGATTTGTGTCGACTATAGGGATCTGAATAAGGCATGCCCTAAAGATGAGTTCCCTTTACCGATACCGGAGCTCATGGTGGACATTGCCTCTTCACATGCTATTTTCTCATTCATGGATGGCTCATCAGGTTATAACCAAATCAAGATGGCCCCAGAGGATGAGAGAAATACAGCGTTCAGAACCCCTATTGGAATCTTTTGTTACAAGGTGATGCCATTTGGCTTAAAGAATGCTGGGGCGACTTACCAGCGGGCCATGACCCGTATCTTTGACGATCTAATTCATAACCAAGTTGAATGTTATGTTGATGATTTGGTTGTCAAGAGCAAAGTCAAAGGGGCTCACCTGTTTGATTTGAGAACTGTTTTCGAACGGTTACGCCGCTACGATTTGAAAATGAATCCTTTGAAATGCGCCTTTGGCGTTACTTCAGGGAAATTTTTAGGATTCGTGGTAAGGCACCGAGGAATAGAAATTGACCCCGCTAAAATTGAAGCCATCTTAGACATGCCATCTCCTAGGAGCCTTACCCAGTTAAGGTCTCTACAAGGTAGATTGGCATATATAAGAAGGTTTATTTCTAACCTTTCTGGAAGGTGTCAACCCTTTTCTGTCCTTGCGAAAAAAGATACTAAATTCGTATGGGGCGAGAAGTGCCAAAATGCTTTCGATAACATTAAGCAATACCTTTCCAATCCACCAGTTTTGGCGGCTCCAATTCCGGGAAGGCCGTTAATCCTCTACACTGCAGCATTAGATGAGTCTTTAGGCGCCCTACTAGCTCAAGTCAATGACGAAGGTAAGGAGAATGCTCTCTATTATCTTAGTCGAAGGCTTCTTCCTACGGAAATTCGATACCCTTCGATTGAAAAGCATTGTCTTGCTTTAGTCTTCGCAGCCCAAAAATTGAGGCATTATATGCTTTCACACTCAGTGAGTTTAATTTCAAGAGTCAATCCTTTGCAATATCTTATGACCCGACCGACGTTGTCAGGACGTTTAGCCCGCTGGTCTATGATATTATTACAATTTGAGATTACTTTCACTCCCCTTCGCGCTGTGAAAGGACAGGCTGTTGCCGACTTTCTGGCAGCACACCCGCTGCCGGCAAATTCCCCTCTGAACGACGATTTACCCGACGAACAAATCATGAGTTTGAGGGAATCTGATGAGGCCATTTGGGAATTGTATTTTGATGGAGCCGCATCCTCTCGTAGGAACGCGACCCAACAGTCTATAATTCCCGGAAAGGCCGGAGTTGGTTTAATTTTCATAACGCCAGAAAAAGGGATGATGCATTTTTCCTACCATTTATCAGAGCCCTGCACAAACAATGAGGCTGAATACGAGGCTCTGATAACCGGTTTGGAACTTGCAATTTTAATGGAGATTAAAGAGATTAAGATTTTTGGAGATTCCCAGTTGGTGATTAACCAAGTGGCCGGAACTTATAGAATCTTGAATCCTAATCTCCTGAAATACCACCAATACACACTTCACCTGTTGGAGCAAATTCCCACCGCTACTTTGTATAGGGTTCCCCGTGGAAACAATTCTGCAGCAGATGCCTTAGCAAAACTAGCAAAAGAATTTGCCTGTCCGGAGGAAGATTCCATTCCTATAGAGATTCAGGGTCGCAATACCCTTTCTCTTATAGATTTGGAACACATTAGTAAGACTCCTCTTCAGATCCTTTCTGCCTCTTTGACAACTGACAAAGAAGGCGATTGGAGGCAACCCTTAATCGATTACCTTAAAGAAGGGAAGCTCCCTCAGGACAAATCACTCTCCAACCAGATTAGGAAACGTGCCCTATCATATGCACTAGTTAACGATTTGTTGTACCGTCGGTCTTTCGATCACATGTGGCTGCGCTGTTTGAACAAGCGAGAAGCCCAGAAGATTGTTAATGAAGTTCATTCAGGACTATGCGGTGCACATCAATCGGGTCCAAAAATGAAATTAAAGATTAAAAGACTTGGATACTATTGGCCTACAATGATTGACGATTGCATGAATACTGCAAAGCACTGTCATCAATGTCAGGTCCATGGTGTGGTTTTACATCAGCCGCCTAATGTGTTACACCCTACGATAGCCTCGTGGCCCTTCGAGAGTTGGGGCACGGATATCATTGGGCCGATTGACCCTCCCTCCGCGAGAGGTCATCGTTTCATATTAGCAGCAACTGATTACTTTTCAAAATGGGCGGAAGCAATTCCCCTACGAAATGTGACATCCCACCATGTCTTAAAATTCTTCCGTGACCATATCGTGTATCGATTCGGCGTGCCCCGCAGAATCATATCCGATAATGGGTCTGCATTCAAGTCTACAAAGATTAATAGTTTTGTGAGACGCCATAATATTGATTGGAGATACTCGACAATCTATTACCCCGGGCAAATGGATTGGCCGAGGCCTTCAACAAAACCTTGGTGCAAATCATTAAAAAGACCCTTGATGATAACAAGCGACAATGGGATGAGCAGTTGGTGGAAGCTTTGTGGGCTTATCGTACCACTTACAGAACTCCGACCCAATCCACTCCGTTTGCACTAGTGTATGGATCTGAGGCCGTTCTACCCTTGGAAGTACAAATTCCGTCGCTCAGGATTGCAATTCAGAACCAAATTACAAATGAACAAAATGCAAAACTGCGATTGGAAGAACTCGAAGGCCTTGAAGAGCGACGTCTCCAAGCTCAACAAAGTTTAGAGTTGTATAAATCCCGTATGGTTCAAGCCCATGATAAGTTAGTGCGACCTAGGACCTTCCAAGCGGGAGACTTGGTGTTGGTCCTTCGGAGGCCTATTTTAGCCCATCGAAAGTTGGGAGGCAAATTTGAACCTACTTGGGAAGGACCCTTCGTTATAGAGACTGTCTACGAAGGAGGCTCGTATCAGTTAGTAGATTGTAAAGGAATTCGTCCGATGTTACCTGTCAACGGACGTTTCCTTAAGAAATACTATGCTTGATGTAGCTCTTTTGATCAATCAATAAAATTTACTTTCATGATTCTTGATTCTGCTTTGAGTCTTTTAAATTTCATCTTCTTTTAATTTCCTCTTTTCTTTTCCTTAAGGTTGTGTCCTTCATTCCCTTAGGATTAGATTCGCTAGTGGTGGAGTACGCCCTTCGTGGTACCACCCTAGTTTGCCAGTTGAGGTCCTCTGTGTGGAGCAAGTTTCCTCCCCACATGACCATTCGCTAGTGGTGGAGTATGCCCTTCGTGGTACCACCCTAGTTTGCCAGTTGAGGTCCTCTGTGTGGAGCAAGTTTCCTCCCCACATGACCATTCGCTAGTGGTGGAGTATGCCCTTCGTGGTACCACCCCTAGTTTGCCAGTTGAGGTCCTCTGTGTGGAGCAAGTTTCCTCCCCACATGACCATTCGCTAGTGGTGGAGTATGCCCTTCGTGGTACCACCCTAGTTTGCCAGTTGAGGTCCTCTGTGTGGAGCAAGTTTCCTCCCCACATGACCATTCGCTAGTGGTGGAGTATGCCCTTCGTGGTACCACCCTAGTTTGCCAGTTGAGGTCCTCTGTGTGGAGCAAGTTTCCTCCCCACATGACCATTCGCTAGTGGTGGAGTATGCCCTTCGTGGACCACCCCTAGTTTGCCAGTTGAGGTCCTCTGTGTGGAGCAAGTTTCCTCCCCACATGACCATTCGCTAGTGGTGGAGTATGCCCTTCGTGGTACCACCCTAGTTTGCCAGTTGAGGTCCTCTGTGTGGAGCAAGTTTCCTCCCCACATGACCATTCGCTAGTGGTGGAGTATGCCCTTCGTGGTACCACCCTAGTTTGCCAGTTGAGCCTCTGTGTGGAGCAAGTTTCCTCCCCACATGACCATTCGCTAGTGGTGGAGTATGCCCTTCGTGGTACCACCCTAGTTTGCCAGTTGAGGTCCTCTGTGTGGAGCAAGTTTCCTCCCCACATGACCATTCGCTAGTGGTGGAGTACGCCCTTCGTGGCACCATCCTAGTTTACCAGTTGATTTGCCTATTTGGAGTAAGTCTTCTATCAGCATCCTATAGGCCTAAGGTTGGGTGATGCCCTTCCTTAGACCCAAGGCTAGGTATTCCCTACCTTGGTTTTCCCAGTTCTCTTTTCCAAATAGGTGTAAGCCTTTCACTAACTTCCTATGGACTTAAGATTGGGCGATACCCTCCCTTCTACCTTTGAGATTCTACTTCTATTCGGTCAACGCCAATGTGTGCAGCAGAAGTTCCTTCTACCACACACATTGGGGGTCCATTTGTTGACCTCATTTTTGTATGAGGTCACTAAAACCCTTCCAGAATCCAGATCCTTTCCTAAAGCCAGCCCTTAGGGCCTATTCTAGACCTTAGGATCCTTCCTAAAGCCAGACCTTAGGGCCTATTCTAGACCTTAGGATCCTTCTAGAGCCAAAACCTTAGGGCCTACTCTAGAGCTTAGGATTCTTCCATATCCAAATCCTAGGACTCCTCTAGATCCTAGGATCAATCCAGACTTCAAATCAATCCCATCCCTTTGATCCATTCTAACCTCAAATTAATCCCATACCTTTGATCAACTTTAACATCAAATCAATTCCTACTTTTGATCAATTCAAATCTCAAACTTCATTCAATCCAAATTCTAATTAATCTAAGACCTTCAACCACATCCAAACCTTGATCCAATCTACTTGACAATTCAAACTTCAACTTTGACTTTGAGCCTACCCTTGATCTAACTTTGACCCTATCCATTCATTAACAATCACCACATGATTGTTAATGATTTGAATACTTCAATATTAATCTTTCAAACTTAAAATCCATTCCAAATCCAGAAATCCAAACCCAAATCCTAAGCCTTAGGGCCCTGTCCTAAAGACCTTTTTCATTGAATTTTCAAATACTTTGAAACCCAGTTTAATGACCTCTGATTCAAAGTCTACCACTTGCAAAGTGATAGGACATGTCTCTAGAGGTTACCCCTCAAATTTGAGCCCATTCTGAGGTCTCTAGCCCCAGAGTCTAAATCAAAATCCAAAGGCTGTAAAACCTTCAAATATTTACAGCCTATGCCACTGGACCTTTGGCCTTGAAGATTTTGACCTTAGAACTTTCACCAAAGCTTCTAATCAATTCCAGACCATTAATCTTGATATGTTGAGCAGTAAACTGAAACTTTCTGGACTCATTTTAGCCCTTAGTGGTCATGAGCCCAAAGTGACCAAAATACCCCTGTGGGGCTCAAACATGCTTTTTTAAACCAAATGAACTCCAAATTGAATGCAATCACTTGCAGCAAGTTTCAAATATCATTTTAAACCTGTTGAATCCAATCCCAGCTCCTAGGTCAATTTGATTGACCAAGTCAACTGGGTTGACCCAAGAAGACCCTTAAGGGTTCAAATAGGGGTTTTGACCCAATTGACCTCTCTAGACTTGGAGACCACCTCCAATGGCTTCCAAACATCATCTTGAATTTATCCAGCCCAGCCTCACCCATTGGGTCAACCTAGTTGACCCAGTCAACATGGTTTGACCCAATGAACCCTTAAGGTTTCAAATGAACCATTCCAACCCGTTTAACCACATCAATATCTTCAAACTCTTAAAATCATTCCATTCAAAGCCTTGAACATTTCTAAACCTATTTTGAGCTCAACCCAACTTGGTTTGACCAAGTCAACCCTAAATCCTTGGTCAAAATTGTGGTGGCATTTGCTCCCATCCTTTCTAGCCTTGACTTTGACCTTTGACCCTTGATTGAACCATTTCAAATATCCCTCTCCTCCTTAAGTGCCACATCACTAACCTCGACCTGGTTGACTGGTCAAACCAAGTCAACAAAGCCCTAAATCCCTCCTTGAATTGGTCAAACCTTCTATTTAACTTCAAGGAGTGTGAGATTAGGCTTGGAAGCTCTCCCATTGGCTGCCCCTATTTCCCTTCATGCCACATCAGCACCCATTGACCAGTTGACCGGTCAAAGTGGTCAATTCCCCCCTTAAACCCTATTTTCATGTTCAAAGCCCTATTTCCTCCTTATATCACATGCCTAAAAGTCTCCTTTTGCTTTATTTCCCTAACTAATCCTGTCTTAAGCTGCTCCAAGGGCCTGGCTTAGGCTATTTAGGCAATGTTCCCTCTCACTCATCCCAAGTCCACCCAATAGGAGCTTGGCTTGTCCAGCCCTTTCCGCAGCCTTCCAGCTTCCCAGGGACAGGTGGCATCATCTGGAGAGCCCCTGCATCGATCCTAGCCATCCAATCTAGCCCAGCTCGTTTGAATAGGGAGAAAGGCAACTTTTGAGGATGATTGATCAAAGCAGCCTCTCTCACTAACCCTAGCCTCCCAGATCGAACTCTTAGTTCGTTTTGAATCTCCAGGGCCTCCTCTACCTTCCCACTACAAAACCCAGGTGGTTGCACGTCACCGGCGGCGAGTTCTCCTCCGCGAAACCACCACCTAGACCGTCTCAAGCCCATAGCAGCCGATCCAGACGCGTTCGAGCTTGGATTTTCGCTGGGAATCTTCACTTGGACAATCTACAAGCTCAACCATCCAGAAATTTCGAAGATCTAACGGTATAACTCCCTAAAACCCTAGATCTAGGTCACATTAGTTAGGTCTAAATAGCTTTACGCTTTTAGGGTTTTAGCTAAAACAAACTATTCCCCATGATTTCTGTTCATGTCCTTAATCTATGTTTAAAATTTTAAGTGAAATGATTGATCCGATCGAGAGAACGAAGCGAAATATGTTTTCTAGGGCGTCACTCACGGTCTCCGGCGAGTGTACGTTTTCTGGACCGTTGATCGTTCGATCAACGGTCCAGATCGAGCCTTTCCGCGGTTTGATCCGACCGCGCATTCGATCTCTCGTTCGATCAGTCGTCCGGCGAGATCTAGGTCGTCTATTCGGAATAGCGGGATCGAATCTCCGCCGTCTGATCCTCTCCTGGTGAGATCAGACCGCGGGATCTGATCTCAGCCGTTGGATCGAACCCGCGGTTAATCCAACGGCTGTTACGCGCCGCTGACGTGGTTAAGTGAAAACCGCGTGAAACGGCCAGCGGCCGACGCGTGTCCCCGCCGCCGCGCGGTTTCGATCCCGCCAATCCTAGCGCGCCGCGTGTCTGACCGCCGCCATTTAATTAAAAAATAATGAGTTTTAATTAGTTTTAATTGCTGAAACTTAAATAAATCATAGTAAATCAAATATATAACCAAAAATTAAGTATAATATATCAAACTTTTCAGAATTTCATCTAGTTTATTTTAAAAATAAAATCAGTTTATTTTGACTATTATTTTACTGGTAATTTAAGAAATACAGAAATATGTATTTCATTTTTAATTAATTATATATAAATTATTTTTATCTGAAATTTGGCATGCATGTTGTTGAATGCATGGCTGGTCTCCAGAAAAATTTTCAGTATTATTTGAATAGGTTTTGAAGGTATTTTGAATTATTGGAGTATTTTCATCCTTTCTTTATATTTAATTAAATATTAAGTATTTAAAAAAATACAAGAAATATATTTTATTATTTCCAAACTTCTATGGAGATCAGTGGATCCTTCAACCCATTAACATGTATTTTGATAATATATTTAATCATTTTTAATATATATATTTCTATTTATATATATAAATTCATTTATATATTATGTATTTTAATATATATTTTGAAATTTTATATATATATATGTAAATCCTTAAGTGTTTAAGAGTCATTTGAGATCTTAAATGTTGATTAAGCATGTTTGAATAGAAATGAAGGGGATGATTAGTGAATAATCATTCCTTGATTATTCACTAATTTTGTCTTAATTATGTTAATTAGTTAATTGCATGTTTAAGGTGCACACACCACTTAGTCTAAGGCTCTCCTAGATTTAGGTGTTGAATGTGTTTATGTGATTCATGCATGCCTTATGTATTGAGTATGAGGGTTAGTTCAAACATTGATTCAAGTCCATCAAAACTAGTGACATATTTAAGGACAATAATTAAGGACTCATGTATAGAAAACTTAGAAAAATTTCAATAATTAGGATTCACCTCCTCTTTAGTTGAAACTTTGAACATTTGAACTTAGTGACATCCTCAGCCCCTAGAGAAATTTTCACTAATTTTTGAGGTCATTAGGTCCCCTAATTAGTTTTCTAAGTCTTAAACCCTTAATTAAGCCTTTAAAACTTCTAAAAATTGTAATAAATCCAATTTAAATCCAAAAATTACATGTAAACCCTCAAACTGACCAGAATTCAGTCCTTAATCTGTGATAATTAAAAGCCCTTTGATTTGACAGCAATTTAAACCCTAATTTAATTTTAAGTGAAAACCAATATGTAATTAAGATAATTAATTAATAATAATATAAAAATCCAAAAATTTCCCAAACACTTGGGGATCCCTCCTTAGGTTATTTCTGACCTTTGGAGGTGTTTTCAAGAAGTTGGGAACTTGTTTGAAGCAAAATCACAAAAGAGGCCTTCTAATTAAGAAATTCCCAAAACTCATTAAAATGCCCAAACTTCAATAATCCATAACTAATTCTAGAAAAATCCAAATTACCCAAACTCACTTGCATTCAACTCATATTGATGTCTAGTATTTATTAAAAATATTAAATTCCAGGAATTTGCAATATTTTAAACAGTCAACAAATCGGTCAACTTTAAGTCAAAACTAGTTCAAAACTTCAAACCTTTGTAATAAAATGTAGAAAAATCCGATTTTAATCGTACCTACCTTCTAACTGATCGTAGTAAGGTCTAGTATTTTAATAAAATACAAACATTTCAGAATTTGGTCTTAATCAAAAAGTCAATTTTTTTCAACCCTTAAATCATTAAAAATATTCAAAAATTCATAAAACTCATAATCATTCTAAAATTCAGAAAATATTGGTTTAATGTCCAAAACACTTAACAAATCCTTTAAAACACAACAACCACCCTAAAGTTGAAGTTTATTGGCTGGACTACTCCGGGCTGCGGGGCTAAGTGTCCTAAGGAGGCTGGTTCCTCGAGCCTGGTGGCACAACGCCACGAATGGATTCTAAAGGGTGTCAAACCTTAAAATGGATTAACCTTTTAATTATTTAACATTTTTAAAAGTCTCTAATTCAATTACATTAATTTGGTTTATCGGCTGGACTACTCCGGGCTGCGGGGCTAAGTGTCCTAAGGAGGCTGGTTCCTCGAGCCTGGTGGCACAACGCCACGAATCAATTAATGGCAAACTTAAATTAATCAACTTTAAAAATCAGTAATTAACTCATTTTAATATTAATCCACTCTTTTAATTCCAACCAATTTAAATAACTTAATCAACCCCGATTGCTACTGGGTAACCCAGGCCTACGAGGCTATTAGCTTAGCCCCAAGGAAGGTGAAATAAACTTCACGGCCTCGGTGTGAAACAAAGGTAGTAATCAATTAACTTTTAAAACATGTTTAATTAAAATTCTTAATCTACTAATACTTAAATTTTAATCTAAATACCCTTTTAAGCCTTAACAAACTCAGACTTTTAGATAACTTTAATTAATCACCCAACTTAGGATATACCCCCGCCACACTACCTTTCACACACACTTTAGATGTTGTGCTAGGACAACCAACTCTAGATCTAGGTTAGGCCGGTGTTTACTTTACTGCTGTGTGCCGGATTTTTCGTAGTTTTCACTGCATGTTGTGGATGAAATTGCTTTGCTATGTCTGCTTACTTTTTCTGTACTCTGTGGATGGATTGATGTGTTTGGCGACTAGATTACCCTTAGGTTAGGTACGATCTGGATGTTGACACAGTTTTCTGCAGGTGGCCACGCTCATGCAGGGCAATATAAAAAGGGGGCAAATCAAAAAAAAATGCATAAATATTATAAACTCTTTGCACAGGTGCTTCAGCTGCTAAAGCCCCCAAATCATAAAAAGAGCGTGGCCAGTGTGTTTACTTTCTTTTCTGCTCATATTAACTGCTTGGGAATAACTGCTTTATTTATATTAATTGCTTAGGATAACCTTGCAGGTGAGTCTAGATTTTTATTTTGATATCAATGTAATTTGTATAATTGTTAAGTGTTGTGAAAGTTAAGTTTGAGTTTGGGATACATAGATCCAAAGCTTGGATTCCAAAGAGGAAAGGATACCCCTTTGGGAAACACTCCTTTTCCATTTGGAAATCCAAATTTGGATCATACCTCTTCCTTACCCAAAGAGGAAAGAGTGGCCTTCCCCTTAGAGGGAAGTGCCCTCTTATCCATTTGGGTAATCTACTACGAAGATTCCAAGAAGATTGAAGAAAAGGAGTCCAAAGAAGAATGAAATTGAAGATTTGAAGATTTGAAGATTGAGAGTATCCCACTCAAAATAACTTGCGTCGTTACTAGGTTTAGAATCCGGGTTGTTGTCAGTGGTGCCCGGCCACTTTACTTTCTGCAATATTCTGGTTTGTAATAAGCAAGGCAATTCTGCCTATGGACATTTATTAATTAATTTATATTTGATGTGATGATTTGATTGCCTCTAGGATTACTTGTTTTTACTAGTTTTTTGGCGATTGCATGCCGCTCTTTTTTTTCGCCTGGATACGTGAGGCTCGTGAGGGTGTGAAACTTTTCTACTCATAATTTTAAAAGTCTAAAATTTTAGTGAGTCTAAACAACATAGAAAGATAACGAATCTAGGGAATTAGCCGGGGATCGACCCCGGGGTCGCATGCATATTTTTGCATTCTCTTTCCTTGCTTTAGACCCTTCCCCGCCTGCGGGTAGAGTCCGGATAGTCTGACCTATGAGGACGAGGTGCCGGACCTGGGGAAGTCCAGTCTTCTAAAAAATTATTTTATAAGCCTGTTTTTAAAATTTCAAGCATATTGATTTGGAGGTTGTTAACCAGCATGCATTGCATTAGATACAAATTAAAGAGTCTAAATTTTAATTGCATAGTCCTTAGCATTTTATCACCCGACATAAGTTAAAGGGGCCAATTAGGAAAATCTCTAGATGTCGGCCCCAACCTCTCAAAACTTTAATTACAACGTCCCTACCATTGCATAAAAAGACCGGATTCATGTATTTTAAATCGATTAGGTGGTTAGCTGGCTCCCCAATCCAGGCCGGGGTAAGTCCAGACCTTGCACTGCATTAGTTAGGATCGGACGACTGTGGTCCAGTGTCCAAAATAGATTTAGGATCCGGGGCAGATCTTTGATTATAAGACCCCAAATTTCGGGAATATAATCCCAAATTTCTAATAAAATGCTCAACTCTAATTAAAATTTTCTTTCAATCCTAAAACATAAAGCCCAACACTTAGATTAAGTTGGGACACTTCCGGATGTTCTGGAATCTCAAAGTGTCCCCTACCTCTCTTCCTTTGAATCTGTTAATAACTGCTCAATTTTGATCCATTCCTCTTGATCTTTTCCAATATTTCTATTTATACTTTGATATCACTCCTAGAAAATCTAACAAAATTTCGTTCTTATTCTAATCGAGAGTTTTCGTAGGGGACTTTGTCTCCCTACGATGTAATTAACTACGAGGGCTTGCGCTCGTAGGAGATTTGGAACCCCACACACCTGATTTTAAAATTGATTTTAAAACTTCACTAGATTTCTTTGGGAAAAGTTAAAGAATGATCGTCGTCGTTGCATTAGAAGAATTATCGTAGAATGGTGTCATTTCCCTTTGGGGAGATACATCCTTCTTCGATAAGGCTTTGGATGTGAATGCGACGATCATACTTCTTGGATATTGTAATTGGGTACTTAGTTGAACTCTACTTTGTTCCCTCGGGGCCATATGAAGTTCTCTTTAGAACCCGATCATAATATTCAAGATGTGTTTACATAATTCTAAGCCTGAACACCGTTATGAAAGTTTATCTTCGTCCCCCGGGGTGATATATTCTTTCTAACGAGTTGGTTCGACCTTAGAATTAGAACTCAACCTTAATCTTAAAATCCCCAAAGAAAACTAATATTTTTTCAAAACCTGTTTTCAAAATTCCACCAACAAAAAATGGCACGCCCGGTGGGACCAATCTCTCTCTCTAATCTTTAATAAGAATGAAATTTTGTTTCATCGGTAGTTTCTTAACTACCTTTTTTTCCGTTGGCCTCTCAATCCATTTCCCCCTTGGGTGAGTGTGGCCAACATCTAGAATAACTTAAAACATCAAGAGAGAGGTTCTACCTCCAAATGTTCGTTAAAAAATATATATAAATGTTAATAATGCCGCTTTCAAAATACCTCTTTGAAATTGAAAGGAAAAGACTTTTGAAGATTTGAGATACACTAGTCTTAACCTCTTTACCATTCCGACTTTCAAGAATAAAGAGGCTAAACCATTGAATTTACTAGGGATTTTCTTATAGTTCCATAAGCCTTCGGGCAAGGGGAAACTCTGTCCGTTGCATTTGGATCTTATAAGAAGAATCCGTCTCAAATCATTCAAACTTCAAATTCTTTCAACAAAAAAAAAAACCAAACAAAACAAAATCCAAAACCCTTTTACTCCAAAACCTCATATGTTACCTCATAAGATTATTGTGTGGGTTAACATATGTTGATTTTTTTTTGGCATGTACTTAGTCTCTTTATCTCCCTAACATGTGTTGAATTTTTCTCTACCATTCAATATGTGTTGGGAGGTTGGGATTATCCTACAAGCTTTAAGTTTTAAAATGACAAACACTTCTTCTTCAAGAAATCTAATTTCAAACCATTCTTTAATTTTCAGAAAATATCCGATGGCTGGCAAGTTGATCTTTACCTTTGACCGTGAGCTCTCTTCGACTGTGAATGACCTAGGGAGAACTGTTGTTTTTGGATTAGGCTTTGACACTCTTGAGTTTTACATGGATGGACAAGAGGTAGTCAAGTTGGATGCCACCAAGAATCCCACCCCTGAGCTTGAGTTGATTGTGGGAGCTACTTCTGTTGCACCTGTTAAGATTGAGACACCAAGTTGCTTGAGTCAGTTGTTGAGATCCCTACTGAGGTCAAATCTGTTTTTGAAAAAGGGTCTTGTTCTGGGCTTACCTTTGCAACTAAGAATCAGAAGAAGAATTACTTAAGGAGACTTAGAAAGAGGATCTCCAAGGCCAAAAGGATTGTGCCTTTTAAGACCTTAGCTCAGGTAGAGCCTGAGGCTGGTGAGGAACTACCTATTCCTGCATCCTCTCCCCTTCTGAAAGGGAGTCGCTTTTTCCCCTTAGCTTCTGCTCAAGGGGAGGAGAGGGTATCTAGGATAGCCCGTTCCCCACCATGCCCAGTCGACTACTCGACTAAGAAAACTTCAAAAGAGAAACATCTGCAGAAGACTAGAGCACTAAGGAATATAATTCACACCTGTGCTGCACAATCTGGACAGACCAAAGAGCAGTATTTGAGTCAGCTGAAGGGAGTGATCTCCCATCGCTTCCAGAAGGAAGTGTTGAAAGAAGAGGCATCTGAGGCTAAGAACCTAACTCCACAACATGTTAGGAGAAACAAGAAATATGTTAGACAGCCTGCTACTTCGGTGCTAGTGGATGGATATCACTGGGCGCCACGCCCTCCTTCTTCCAAAACGGAGGGTATTGTGTTGACTGGGTCCGAGAGAGGCCGCCATCCTCATGGTAGACCCCCGGTACCCCCTCCCAAACCTGTGAGGTTGGCCTCAATGATTGTTAACCCTAAGGAAAATGAAGCGCTAAAACATTTGGATGTTAAGGGAAAAGAGGCCCAAGTCTCCTGAGAAGAAATATGTTCCTAAAAGGACCAAGTTGGAGAACTTACCACCACCTCCAAGAACTCCTAAGTTCATTCTCCAACTCCAACGGGTTACAACAACACCTTCTCCAGTTTTGACTGAGTTGAGGGGCATTCAACCTAGCACTTCCGTTGTTGTAGTGGATGGTGTTACTAGAGCAAGTCCTACTCCTGATTTAGCAGTAATTCCGGTTGATGGTCCAGTTGCTGATTGCACTGATCTATGTGTCATTCCTAGGCTTCCTACACCGGAGTCCGAGGACCTTACCTTACCAGATGTAGGAGCTATTTCCCTACAAGCTCCTGCTTCACCTCCTGAGGTACGTGCCCCTCTCCTTGTAGAGAACGCCACTCTTCTGACTACCGATTTTGGGACAGTCGAGGAGGAGGGAATTGACCTGGATCTCAATTTAGAAGAAGAAGAGCAACCACAGAGCCAAAATTAGATCCTAATCCGAAGCTTACTGAGATAATTTATACGCTAGAGAAGGAAGAACTCTTTGACATAGCTGCTTACAAAGGGTACTTACCCCTCGATCCTGAGTCTATTGGGGACAGACCAATTGGGGAGGTAGTACAAGAAATAAGAAACATTCTGTACAAGAAGGAAGAGGTAGCAACCTTTGATCCAGACCTGGATGACCTCCTAGGAGACACAGATGATCATGTTGGTAGCGTCTCCATGGTCGAAACTAGAGGATCCAGCAAAGAGGCTGAACCTAGCAAACGTAGGCCTACCAAAGACGATGATTCACACGTTGTTGGGTCCGATTCAGATGAGTCTGTGAGGACCAAGGATGAGGAGTATATAAAAAATCTGGAGAATCAGCTGAAAAACATGATGTTACAAGTTAAGGAGATGCAAGAAAGATTCGACAAGTCAGAGCAGGACTCACTCAGAATTCAGCAAACAGCTCGAGAGATTGTGGAAAGAGTTAAGAAGACAGAATCCAATCCCAAGCCTCCCGAGTCAGCACCAGTGATCCCTCCTTGCCTATTAGAGACATCTCCAGCCCCACCTACAGCTCTCCCTGTTCCTCCAACTTTGCCTCAGAAGGATATTAAGCAACTGATCGAGGACCAGGTAAGGGAGGCCTTAGCCTTTTCACAAGAAACTGCATCTATTCCAAAGGGTAGACCATACCCCGAAGAATATGATTCAGTTCCCTACCCAAAGGGCTTTGTGCCACCAACTTTTAAGATTTTCACTGGAGTTGAAAACCCGAGACAGCATTTGGCCACTTCAGAGCAAGTTGTTGCAATGCGGGAGGGTCTGATGCTCTACTCTTTCGCCAATTTGTAAGTAGCTTATCCGGCATTGCTTTCGAGTGGTACGCAGATCTGCCCAATGGTTCAGTAAGAACTTTCTGTGATTTAGAAAACCTTTTCCTCAAAAGATTTTCTGGAGCACAACAACGAACCACTGTGGGCGATTTGGTTGTTGAAAAGCAAAAGCCGGGAGAGTCTCTGGTTGAGTACATCTTGAGGTGGCGAAACCTCTCGATGAAGTGTGAACCCCAGTTGCAAGAGCAACATGCAGTGGAAATACTTCTTAAGAACATTCACGGCCTGTTGCTTTTCTCCTGAAGGGTTTCACTATTAAAACTTTTGAGAAGCTTCTTAATAAGGCTAGCAATTTGCAGGAAGAGGCTCATAGGATGCCATTCCTACGGGAGCAGTCTGAAGATAAGAAGGGTCCTAGATTGGTTAAGACATTTGAGAAAAAGGCGGTAGTGTCAGCAGTTGACAAAGGAAAGAGGCCAATGGTCAGTCAGCCTAGTGCTCCTCCACCACCGCCACCACAGCCAGTTCAGAGACAGCCTTTCCAGGTTACTCCTCAGTACACCAGAGACCCTGTACCTTTTAGAGAGAGATTGGCAAAACCATATCCATTTAAAAGGGAGTCAGTTAAGAAGATTTTCAGGAGTCTATTAAAGAAACCAGATTTTCAGTTGCCAGAGGCTAGGAGGCCTGAGGATGAAAGTAAGAAAGATGATCCCAAGTACTGTCCATACCACCGGATGCTTAGTCACCCTCTAGAAGACTGTGTTGTGTCAAAGACTGGCTTGAGAGGAACTACACCCAAGGTAACATCATAATTCCTAAGGAATACTTGGTTGATCCAGAAAAAGCTTCCATTAAGACCATTTCAGGTAACTCTCTTAACCTTCCTTGTTTTATTGAAGATGGTTGGGACGTCGCTTTGTCCCGGGCACTTAAAAAGTCGATTAACAAGTCTTTTCGTCTTTCTCAACAGCTAACTACGATAGCCCAGGATCCGGTGTGGAGAGGTTGACCTGGACGCTTCGCAGGAGGATGTTGAGCCACCTTCCTCTCCAGTAGTCACAGGAACTACTGCCAAATGTTTTAAAGAAAAAGAAGTTGATTTTGTAGAGAGGAAGTGTGTAGATGAGAGATGTATTAGGATGGCGGATGGGGGTGTTAAGACCCTTTCCCCTCTTTTGTTATCTGACTTTTACTTTGCCCCATCAAAGGCAAAGGGTCAGAAGATGAATAAAAAACATCCTTCTGCTTCTGTCTTGATGATTGGCCATGAGAATGAAATGCAAATTGATGACTCTCCTGTCTTAAATAAAAGTTCTTGTGAAGAAACTCTCAACATTAAAGAAATTGATCCTCCCCAACCCAGCTATTCAAGAAGAGGTCGAGTCGGAGGCCTTATCAGAAAGTGATTTCCCTCAAATCAATTTTCAAGGAAATCCTATCTTGATAGAGCTTTCAGATTCTGACTCGCTGTCGGGAGATGATGACCCGACGCCTATGGTGTGTGTAGACACTGCCCTAATTTGCCCTCCCGAGGATATCGAGCAGGTGCAACTCCGTGGCGGTAAAGTCTTACCCCCTAGGCTCCCCCCCTCAAGAGAAAGGCAAGCAAATTCCCTTCGAAGATCTGAATCCGCATTCCCCTCAACAGTCAGACTCTCCATTAATTCCTCCGGGTTTTGAGTCTGTCATTCCCAAGGTTGATTACAATGTTTTTAGCCCATCTTAGGAAGTTGCCAGCAAAATTAAGCATCTACGACGCCCTCCTTCTTTCCAAAGAAATGAGGGAGTCTTTAATTAAAGCACTTCTCGACCCCGAGATTTGCTTGACTCAGTTGGCTGCAACTTCAGAAGATAAGGCACTTTACTTCAAGGAGGTTCCCGGAGTTACCTTTTCAGACGAAGATATGCTCTTGAGAACTGCTGACCATAATCGTCCCCTCTACATTACTGTAGATGTGGGAAACTTTAAGTTATCAAGAGTCCTCATTGATCCGGGTGCATCGGTCAATATAATGAACATAAAGACCCTCGCATACCTCAGAGTTGATACTAGCAAGCTTTCAACCGACAGGTTGGTGCTTCGTGGGTTCAATGAACAGGGTGAGAGGGCCTTGGGTTCAATCACTTTACTTTTAGTAATAGCAGGCTTGAAAACTGAAGCTAAGTTTCATATAATTGATTCGGCCACGTCCTTTAATGCCCTTTTAGGTAGACCTTGGATTCATGAATACAGAATGGTCCCATCTACCCTTCACCAATGCATCAAATACCAACGAGATGGCATTGAACATGTGATTAAGGGTGATTTGCAACCATTTTCTATTCAAGAAATCGGGATCTACGAAGATGCTACATACTTTGTTCCTAAAGGGTCCTCGTCCCGTTCCAAGCTAGAGATCAGAATCGAGGAGAAGTCGATTGGACAAAGTTCCGATCAAATGAAAGAAAAAGGAAAATATATTGAGCAAGAAATGATACAATTGAGTAGTGAAGACGACTCCGACATCGTTATCCTTAGGCCTCCAAATGCATTACCTCAAAGAGGTGGGAGGATGGCTTTAAGGGCACGAGGTCGAGGCCGTATTCCCTCAGAGAGGAGAACAACACCTGTTCATATCGATTTGGAATCTGATTCCGATGTTGAGTCTAAGGACCGAGGTGTTGCTTTCTCCCTCCGTTATAAGAATACAAATACTTCTCCAAAATTCGATCTCACTTTGGACGATGACAGTGACATTGAGGAAGATGTTGCAAAGGTGAAAAGTGACGAGCCTGAATTGACAATGTACGAAAAGCTCAGTAGAAGGATTGAGGCCCTTTCTCTGACCCCACTGTCAGCTGGCAGGATTGCTGGTTAGAAGTTAAAGTGGCCCCCAACTTGAATGGTGAAGTAAAGAAAGTCCAGAAATTCTTTCCTGGCTCCTCCTCCGCAAGGGATGAAGGTGATGTAACCCTTGAGGAGGCAGATTTTAATGAATTAATGGAATTACCTTTCGGCTACTTCCCTGTTTGTGTGAAGAATATACTTTCTTTAAAGGTTCTGTACCATACCGATGGACTAAAGGTCAAGCCAGATACCACGAAAACATTTGGAAAACAAAAATTAAAAATAATCCTACAAGTGGTATTGGCTTTGGAACAGTTAGTTCATTCGACGATGATGAGTATTGCCTAATGATAACTTACCACCTTGAATCACCAAATGTCCCTACGGATCCCTTCTGCCCTCTTGATGGCTCTGTTTGGAGACTTTGGATGATCCCGATGACCTTCAAGTTCGGGATGCACCCCCTGAATTTGAGGAAGAAATTAAATCGACGGTCGATGAATTAAAAGAAATTAACCTGGGAACCGATGACGACCCCCGTCCGATCTTTATAAGTGCTCTGCTGAGCGAGGGTGAGACTAAAGATTTAGTTCAGTTATTGTCTGAGTTTAGGGATTGCTTTGCCTGGACGTATGACGAATGCCAGGTCTACCCGCTGAGGTAGCGGTCCATAAACTGGGAGTTCGGCATGATGCCATTCCCGTTAAAACAAGCTCCTCGACGCATGCGTTTAGAAATTGAACAACAAGTCGTTTCTGAAGTTAAGAAATTGCCGAAGCTGGATTTATTCGAGAGGAACAATACCCCTCTTGGGTAGCTAGCGTCGTGCCAGTCCGAAAGAAAAATGGTCAGATTCGGATTTGTGTCGACTATAGGGATCTGAATAAGGCATGCCCTAAAGATGAGTTCCCTTTACCGATACCGGAGCTCATGGTGGACATTGCCTCTTCACATGCTATTTTCTCATTCATGGATGCTCATCATCAGGTTATAACCAAATCAAGATGGCCCAGAGGATGAGAGAAATACAGCGTTCAGAACCCCTATTGGAATCTTTTGTTACAAGGTGATGCCATTTGGCTTAAAGAATGCTGGGGCGACTTACCAGCGGGCCATGACCCGCATCTTTGACGATCTAATTCATAACCAAGTTGAATGTTATGTTGATGATTTGGTTGTCAAGAGCAAAGTCAAAGGGCTCACCTGTTTGATTTGAGAACTGTTTTCGAACGGTTACGCCGCTACGATTTGAAAATGAATCCTTTGAAATGCGCCTTTGGCGTTACTTCAGGGAAATTTTTAGGATTCGTGGTAAGGCACCGAGGAATAGAAATTGACCCCGCTAAAATTGAAGCCATCTTAGACATGAATGCCATCTCCTAGGAGCCTTACCCAGTTAAGGTCTCTACAAGGTAGATTGGGCATATATAAGAAGGTTTATTTCTAACCTTTCTGGAAGGTGTCAACCCTTTTCTGTCCTTGCGAAAAAAAGATACTAAATTCGTATGGGGCGAGAAGTGCCAAAATGCTTTCGATAACATTAAGCAATACCTTTCCAATCCACCAGTTTTGGCGGCTCCAATTCCGGGAAGGCCGTTAATCCTCTACACTGCAGCATTAGATGAGTCTTTAGGCGCCCTACTAGCTCAAGTCAATGACGAAGGTAAGGAGAATGCTCTCTATTATCTTAGTCGAAGGCTTCTTCCTACGGAAATTCGATACCCTTCGATTGAAAAGCATTGTCTTGCTTTAGTCTTCGCAGCCCAAAAATTGAGGCATTATATGCTTCATTCACACTCAGTGAGTTTAATTTCAAGAGTCAATCCTTTGCAATATCTTATGACCCGACCGACGTTGTCAGGACGTTTAGCCCGCTGGTCTATGATATTATTACAATTTGAGATTACTTTCACTCCCCTTCGCGCTGTGAAAGGACAGGCTGTTGCCGACTTTCTGGCAGCACATCCCGCTGCCGCGGCAAATTCCCCTCTGAACGACGATTTACCCGACGAACAAATCATGAGTTTGAGGGAATCTGATGAGGCCATTTGGGATTGTATTTTGATGGAGCCGCATCCTCTCGTAGGAACGCGACCCAACAGTCTATAATTCCCGGAAAGGCCGGAGTTGGTTTAATTTTCATAACGCCAGAAAAAGGGATGATGCATTTTTTCCTACCATTTATCAGAGCCCTGCACAAACAATGAGGCTGAATACGAGGCTCTGATAACCGGTTTGGAACTTGCAATTTTAATGGAGATTAAAAGAGATTAAGATTTTTGGAGATTCCCAGTTGGTGATTAACCAAGTGGCCGGAACTTATAAGAATCTTGAATCCTAATCTCCTGAAATACCACCAATACACACTTCACCTGTTGGAGCAAATTCCCACCGCTACTTTGTATAGGGTTCCCCCGTGGAAACAATTCTGCAGCAGATGCCTTAGCAAAACTAACAAAAGAATTTGCCTGTCCGGAGGAAGATTCCATTCCTATAGAGATTCAGGGTCGCAATACCCTTTCTCTTATAGATTTGGAACACATTAGTAAGACTCCTCTTCAGATCCTTTCTGCCTCTT